>VDFB02281492.1:310186677-310569539 GCA_007258455.2 Sequoia sempervirens
GTTTAGAAAGTAGACTCGGAGCACTTTGATCCTTGTTTTGGTTCCATCTCAAAATTTTGATTGTAACTATCCTCAATTTCACGTCCAAGGTCAGTATTTCTTGATTTTAGTAAAAAAGTGGCCACTTAAGCCCCCTTTTTTGGAACCATCTTGGTGCACTTACCCGAATGCCCCAATGTAACATAATGACACAAAGGATCTTTGTGGGTACAATGTGAGACAAATCACTAAAACAAAATATATAAAACTCTAAGAGTTACCCCTAATTTAACTAATCAAAGCACGCCATGATATGATAGATCTTGGTGACCTCGAGTAGATAAAGTAGGAATCTCAAAAGAAAGGTAAAAAAGATTCCAAAAGCATCAATGAAATAAAAAAATATCTCAAGTACCTTTTTCCATAAGGATGATGGATGGGGTAGATGTGGTCTGATGGAAGGATAAAGAGAGAAAGGTTATATGGAAGGATATAAGATATCTTGGATGGGTAAGATGGATGGACTAGAGGGAAGGAAGAATGGATGGAAGGATACATTGATAGATAAATCAAAAATTTGTAATGGGGGAATGTATTCCAAGAGTTGTCCAAAGCATGTATGTACAGTTATCCCTATTATTATCAATATATTAGGAATGATGGAGGCATTGGAATGGATATGATGGATGGGTGGGGTAGATAGGTGGATCAAAGGATATGATGGATAAGTAGCTAGGAGAATTTTCCCCCAAGTGTGAAGAGAAAATGGAGATGGGATTTACACATGACACCTATTTTCCAATATTTCATCATGGTGCTTGTTGATATTTCATGTGCCCTTATATGGACCATCAATAAAAATAATCTAAGAGATCTTATATGGTTCATATTACATAAACTATGCCTTAGAAACCCAAAATGGTTGTGTTAAAGTTTCATACTTTCGAACTTTCGATTATCTTCTTATTTTCATACCATCTCTATCACTCTTAAGTTCCTACCTCTTCAACCTCTCTTTTCCATCATTTTCCCAACCAAAAGTTTTTTGGATTACAGCCATTGACCTTAACCCTTAACCCTCATCAATTTCCATTCTAATCCATAATTCCTCCCCCTGATCATCGAAGCTTTGATGGGAACCTTCAAAACATAACATGTCTTAAATTTTTGAGCTTCGGGGATCAACCATCCTCTTTAATCTTTACCATCATGTTGTCTTAAGTCTTAAACCTTCTCCCCAATCCTTGATTCTCAATGTCATGGTCTTCAGTATTTCGGGAATTGACCTTTCTTCTTATCCTTTATCACAAATTTACAATAAGTCTTAAAGTCTTCCATCCAATCGTCAAATCGGACATCTTAATGGTTTCAAAAACCTTATCGAAATCTAAAAGTGGTTTTGAAACCTCATCATGAAGCCATAATTTTTTTAGACTTTTTTTGGATCTTTGAAAGGTTTTGAGAACTCTATTAAACTCTGATTGAGGTTTTGAAACCACTTTCAAACTCCGATAGAGGTTTCAAACCCACTTTCAAACTCGGACAAAGGTTTCAAAACCACTTTTGGACTCCGACAGAGGTTTCAAAACCACTTTTGGACTCCAACAGAGGTTTTGAAACCACTTTCGGAACCTAATAAAGTTTTCTAAACCATGTAAATCTCCAATTGGTTTTTTCTTTTATCTTTTGTCTTGTTTTTATGATAAAGAATTAAGTCTTCTTCCCAATCCCCAATCCTCGATCCCTGATTTCATATCTTCTATCTTCAGTGATCGGGCCTCCCTCTTATCATTTATCACATTTTGTGATAAGGTTTAAGCTTTCTCCCCGATTCCTAATCCCCGACATCTTCCTTTCCTCCATGCTCTTCCATCCTTCCACCAACCTTTTTTCTATTTCTTTCTTCCTTCCCTTCTTCCAGAAAACATTAGGCCCAATGCCAATGTCTAATAGAAGCTCTGTTTCAAGGATTATGGTTTCAATATTCTTCATCTTCTTCATAGACATGGTATTTAGTATATGGCAGGCCCGATGCTTGGCCCGATGCTTGATATCTAATGGAGGTGTATTTTCAGGGTTGTAAACCATTTAATGCTTAATCCAATGGTCGGTTCAAGCTTAAAACTATGAAAGTTTTATGGAGGTGTGTTTTCAAGCCGTAAATTCCATTAATTCCTAACAATTCTCCTCAAACATCAAAGCTCAGTTTCTAAGGTGGTGGAGAGGGCATTTAATGCTTTTAGTGTAGATTTGGAAAAGGATTGAGGCAGTCATATTACTTCATTTATCATTTGTAGGAGTCTTTTTTTCAAATTTTCCATGCTTAGATCATGTTTATTTTAGGTGATCGTATCCTTTCACATGCATATTCATAAGTCATCAATACGAAGGAATGGTGGAGTTTGAAGTGTCAGATACTCTTCTCGGGTGTGGTTTTCTTTGGATTTTCTCTTTGAATAAAATTCACTTTTATGCTCATTATAAAGGGTTCTTCCTTGGTTTATTTTGTAGACAATGTAGTTCTATGCACTTTGCAATTGTAAATAGACTTATTCCTTTGTATTAATAAAAGTAGTCATTTTACCTCTACTCTCTTTTGATATGTTGTGTATATATCTCTTACCTTCATATTTAAGTGTACTTTTATCATTTTTTATGCGTGTATGTTGTGTTAACTATGTTTATCAATGTTGGTTGTGAAATTTTCCTTTCCTCCCAGTATCTTGTTTGACCCTAACCTCTATATCTACCCCTCTAAAGAACTATGTGAGTCTTTCTAGTTATTTTCATTGATGCATTGTGCTAATTTGAGCAAGAAGAAACAATCTAATCTAGGTGTATACCTCCCCTTTCCATTTTATGCATTCCATCTCTCCCTTTTCCTCTATGATTTGTTAAAGTAGGAGTGATTTGAGGATTTCACATGTTGGTTTGGACCAAAATTCGTGCATGTGGTTTAGAAATGAAGCTAACCTTCCTTGAATATTTGACCTCATCTACAAGGTCCCACACCTTGAAGTCGGTTTCATTATGTCATTGGAATGTCGAGCCTTGTGTCCAATAGGGTGTGATTTCATATGACAATAATTTTTGGCATGCTCAGTGGGGTGGGTTTAATGAGCCTTAATTCATTTTTCTAAGAATATTGGTGTGTTTCTCAGTAGTTGCAATCATTGGACAATCATACGAGCACCTAGTGACTTTGTAATTAATTTGGGGTAACTTTGTTAGTATGTACCCATTTCCTCTAGTTGAGTAGACCTCTACTCTTGTTTTAAAATATTTAAAAAAAATCTTGCTTTCCATATGGTCAAATATGTTGAGCTATTATGGATAGCCTATGATCTCTCCTTTTCATGAAAATGAAAATTTTACATCTCCCTACCAATAATATCAAGCTACAAGCGCCACCACTTTTTTTCACAAGTCCACATTACAATGGGTTGTCAATCCTTTTTGAATGCTTACCTCCCACCCACACCTCCTCAGCCTTATTGGAAACCTACACATTGGAATATCAACAACCCCAAGAGACTCATTGTTTCTCCCCTAGTTATCCCCAAAATTCTGATAGTATGGAGATGAGTGAAATCAAAAGCATGTTGCTAGACTTCCATAAGCAACTGGATGAGATCAAGAGTAATATGCAGCAAGAAGAATTGGCTTAACAATCCTACCAAGGATAGCAATAGTACTTTCCATACTAGGTGGATCTCATCCATCAAACTCATTTTCAATTGCAAGAGATGGAGGCTCTATGGAGATACGAGCAACAAACGGAGGTCCAAAGAAGATAGTATGAGGATTGTCTTGTAAATTAGATAATTACTAAGGAGGAGAAGATGAAAATACTACTTGCTCAAGCATAGAGGCATTAAATACAGTAAACATCTTACTCCTCACACCAATATATAAAGGAGGAGGTCTATAAGGTCAAATTCCCAAGTTTCAAGAGAGAGAAGCCTTTTGAACCTTCTAGTAAGCCTCCTGAATCGGCGTGAAAATCTCCTATGTTAGAGATTATAAGTTATAAGATACTTCACCCCTTGTAGGATCTTGTACATGTGCAAGATCAGCCTATTGTTCCTAATGAACAACCCCTTTTAGAATCCCAACAAGGTTTTTAAAATATTTTTGATCGCTTTTCTCTCATTGATACTATTTCACTTTATAAAGGTGGACCTATTCTTTTGTGGGATAGTTGGTTAGAAGAATAAAATATGGAGATTTTATAGGTAGAGGGGGAGCAACCTATTGTTTGTGAGCTCTCATATGCTCCAAAAAATGAATATTTGGACCTGCTACAAGAAAATTTTGAAGATAACCAAAGGCAACAACAAAGTACAAAGAAAGTGGAGAATGATGACAAAGGAGATGAGTTGATCTTACCATTTGAAGATCCCCCTCATTCCATTAATAGTGAGGAGGATATCTTACCAATTCCTACATCATTAGAAATCTCAAAAAAAATGAGATTCCAACTTGAGGAGTAGAAGGATGACTCCAATGATTTGGGGCAGCAAGCTTTTTTATTTGTAGATGTAGTAGATGAAGTTCCCCATTTTAGTGAAGCTTATAGTTCCTTGGGAGAGGAGATCATAAGGAGTGAGGATGTCGCAACAGTGGACATAGGGGAAAAATCATACCATGATCCTGATGTTGCTACAACCAGTCACCAAGAAGAGGAAATAAACATAAAGAGACAACCTAAAGAACTTAGTTCTTCATTTGAAGTGTCTCACAAACCTGAGGCATGTGTTGATGATATGTACATCAATACATGTAATTATGATGCATGTTGGTTCTCTATGATCCCTAATTGTGATGATGTTGAATATGAGGTCTTCATTCAAGTTAAAGATGTGACCTTTTGCATTGGGGATAACATTCCTGAGTTAGAATGTTTCACATGGGACCAACATATTGAAAAATCCATCATTGAACAACAACACGTCTCTCAAGAGAGTAATGCTCTCATTTATTAAATTTATAGTATTCTAGAGCTTCAAATATTTTCATTTGAAGTGCATGAAGAGGAGTTTCCCCATGTAGATCAACAAACGATCTTGGTATACTTTGCATCACTATGTGAGCTAGAAAATTTCTCTTTTTGTTTCAATTCATACCATGAGGATGTCAATGGTTATGATAGTGGCATACCCTTGTGTGAGGAGAGTTATTTTCCTTTGTAGGTGGTTTTCTCCTAGGTATTGACCTATTTATAGAAAATTTCACCCCTACTATTGTATGTGTGCCTAAGGCACCATTGTCAGATGAATATGACACTTGCATTATATGGTTGCCCTACAATGATAAGGGTTACAGTGAATTAATTCTTTGCCATGCAGCTATTGTGTGTAGCTCCTTGTATATAGGAATATTTTTTAAATGGTTGCAGCTAGGTGAAGAATGTAACTATGGTCTGAGGGATATCAACTCCTTTAGAAGGGTTGTCTTTTACAAAGGCGGATTTTTGTAATTTGCAGTTTTGTTAAAATCAAGTACATATTTGCTTTAGTTGTTTTTTTTCCAAGAATTTTTCTTACACACTCTACATTCTTCTTAAGGTAATGCATGATCCTAGATATTTTTTCTTTCCTCCAAGTGCAATAATGCACATTTTTGTTGTGTGTTCTCTAAGGTAGGTCAATTGTTGTAGTTCCCCTTCTGAATTGTTCCCAATGGAAAAATAAGGCTTTTGGATTCTATGATTAGTAGGAAATCATCCCAAAGAGGTTGAAAAAATGTTGACATTTCATGCCCCCTTATATGGCCCTTCAGTAAAAATCAATCTAAGAGATCTTATATGGGCCATCTTGCATGAACTATGCCTTAGAAACCAAAAATTGGTTGTGTTAAAATTTTAGACTTTTGAGCTTTCAATTTTCTACATGTTTGCATACCATCTCTATCACTCTCGAGGTCCTACCTCTTCAACCTATCCTTTCCATCATTTCCCAATAGCATTTCAAGTTTTAGTCATCACCCTTAACCCTTATCACTTTCCCTTCTAAGCCATAATTCCTCCCCCCGATCACCTAAGCTTTGATGAAAAACTTCAAAACATAACATGTCTTAAAGTTTCAAGCTTTGAGGATCAACCATCCTCCTTAACCTTTACCATCACTTTGTCTTAAGTCTTAAGCCTTATCCCCAATCCTCGATTCCTAACATCATGGTCTTTAATCTTTTTGGAATTGACCTTTCTTCTTATCATTTATCACAAATTTGTGATAAGTCTTAAAGTATTCCATTTGATCACCAAATTTGATATTTTAATGGTTTCAAAAACCTTGTTGGAATCTGAAAGTGGTATTGAAACCTCATTATGAAGCTACAATTTTTTAGAGTTTTGTGAGAACTTTGAAAGTTTTTGAGAACTCTGTTAGACTTCGACAAAGGTTTTAAAACCACTTTTGAACTTCAACAGAGGTTAAGAAACCACTTTTAGACCCTAATAAGGTTTTTGAAGCCGTAGAAATATTCGATTAGGTCTTTCTTCTATCTTTTATCTTATTTTATGATAAAGGCTTAAGTCTTTTTCTTGATCCCTGTGTTAACATGTTTGCAAATTTTTAAGTCTATGTCTAAGAAAAAAATAGTCAAAAATGCAAAATTTCTAAATTTCCTAAACCCTAGATAAGCCCTAAGGTCTTGCGTGAAATTTATAACTTTTTCTTTGTTGATCTACTTGCCAGTTTTTGGTACTTTAAGTGATATGCAAAGTATTTTTTATCTCATTAAGTTACTAAACCCTTTCTTTCTTAGAGATCACTTGTCCATTTTTTGCATGTGCAAATTTGAATGACTTAAGTCCTTTTGAGCTTATGCCTTTCTGTGAACCCCCTTTTTATGATGTGTCTTCTTCCTATTGGTTTCCACATGTCCACAAGAGCTTGGTTGCTTAAAGAAAATAAGAGCTAGGAAACTTTAGAATTTTTGATACCTAACATCATTTTGTTTTGGTTTTGTGAGTCTATGGGCTCTTCGAAGAGGGCCCAGTTTTGGTTGTGGAATCATGGAAGCTATAAATAAAGTACAATTTCTATGGATTCCATGTCTATGAGGCTATCAAAGTGGGTCTCATTCTAAGCTACAAACTTGTGGAATTTTGATAAGTGGTGTTGTTTCGTGACCTCTTTTCATTTCACAGGAACCTTTCATTTTTCTTTATCTCCCCCACAAATGTGTGATTTCCTGTCACGTGTCAACATTAAGGGTAGTGTATGTGCTCGAGGTAAATTAGATTGATGAAAAAAATTCAAATTTTCAAGAAATGACTCTATAGAAGATATTTTCAATTGCTCCTACCTCCCTCAATGGTATTTCCATGAACCCAAGGTTACTAGATGGTGGAATTAAGTACTCGTGCCCTCTAGGTGTCCCTTGATATGTGTTTTGGGGAATTTCCTTTCCTCTATCCATGAATTGTGAGTGGTGAACTATTATTTTGATGCTCATGGTTGGCCTATTCATGTGGAGATCAGATACTATGATCTAATCAAATTTTATTCCATGTGTTAACCCTAGTTGAATTAGGGTTTGATGCTCGATCATCTAAGTTATGCTTGAACTATAAAGGCAAGTATTGTTTTCATTTTCAGGGGTTCTGGGTTTTGGAGGGTTACAGAAAGTGTTGAATGTCAAAGGTGAAGGCCTATGTTAGATAGTTATTACATTGGTAGTGCCTATGTATTTTGAAACTATGGCTTATATGAATATATACTATTGATTCAATTGTCTCCAACTATGGATGATAATATTCTTTAAGCTATGTAGTCAAGGGTTGTATTAGCTTTTCAAGCACATTTTTTGGCCTAAGTTAGTTTAATGGTTTGTTATTTGTCCAAGGGATAGAGTAAATGTTTTCCATAAATTAAAAATATTTTTATTTTCTATGGATTGTTAAGTATGGTTGCATATTAGGCTTGTGCAGGTAGATTATCATAAGGTAGAAATCTATCAGACGACCATCAAATTATGTTTGGTTCTATCATATACAATGCATAACATATGAAGTTGTAGCCCAAGGTAGGCATTGGTCTTGCATTGTTTTCTTCCCCCATCCTCAAGAAAAATATTAATTCACCAACCACTTTATGCTTTATTTTTATGTTTATTTTCTATTTCAACTTCATGCTAGGATTGAAATGAGAATAAGTGGTGTGTCATTCATTAATGTAGCCATACAAACCCTTTTTGTTTAGTGTGAAGTCTATCTTCTAGACATTGTGTTGCACTGCTAGCCGAGTATTTGCATCCAGTGTCATTAAGGGTGACCCCCCTAGGTTTTGTAGAGCCTGAAGTGCAAAGGAGAAAAATTATAAAATATATCTCTTGTTTGTTGGCCATTGATATTGAAGTCCTTAAGCATAATAACTAGCTATCTTTTAGAGGATTTTCAAGTTTTTAGCTGGAAAAATAACTAAAAAATTGGTGACTCTACTTGGGAATAAATAAGAATCTCTAGTTATGAATTAATATTGTTTTCGTAAAATTCGAATTAGCCATTAGAGTATGGCCAACCAACAGATTGGGGACTCCATTGGAGATTTATTATATTTTTAAATCAAAAGAACCCAATTACGATATCTATTAGGAGTTGAGATTTACTTGTTACGTAGGTTTTTGGTCTCTAATCCTTCTCCCCTTATGGATAGTGACTCTGAAGAATCAAACTAGTGAGAAGACTATGCTGAAGATTATCTACTCAAGAAGGACTATAGGAGATCATAGTTTCAAGAAGATCCTAGCAAGTTAAATTTTGGAAAGACGCAAGAATTGAGGGCCTTCATACTTGAAGAGGAAGTTTTTGCAACATATGTGTGCCTTGTTGGTGGAATGAACCTAGTGAAACATAGAAAATGGTGATCCTAAGTCCTAAGTGCTTAGCAAAATAGGATTCAAGGCCTTTTCCTAGGGCTTCATTGAGATGGAGATTAACAAGGTGAGTAAATTGACTTTCAACCATGAAGGTGAGCCAATCAGACATGAATCTCCATCTTAATTTAGATTAAAATGGTTTGGAACTGATTTGACTTGATTAGCCTAATTAGACTATGTGCCCTAATATGAAAAATGCAAGATCTTAACAATGTACAAACTAAAACAGTAGTTTGTAGGAAGATCTAGGAAGTGCAGATGACTATGTACCTACCCAAAAAAATGGTTTTAGTACCTGTAGGAGTACATAGGAACCCTAAGGCATATTCCTTGTAGGGGTGTCCTAGTCAAAATTTCCAGTCCTTTGATGTCAGATCTAAGGTCTCTATTTTTGGTTGCAGAGTTTTTGGATCACTGTCAGATATTTTTGTAAGTGAGTTTCATGTGTTGACAAGGTGTAGGGTTTCAAATGCAACAAAAAACAATTTTTCTTCAAGCTCCTTTAAATCCTCTCTAACCTAAAACCTACACACTCAAAGAGAAGGAAAGGGTTGTTCCATTTAGTGGCTTGCCTTAGTCAAACCTTGTGTTAGTGTTTCCACTTTCACAATGGCAATGTTAATGATAAAATGATAATGGATAGGAAGGAATAATGAAATCAAAAAGTGTTGCAACCCACCACCCTTCAATGGCTTCCTTGAAGGACTCAAGTCATGAACATCATCTCAAGGCCTTGGATCTTGCTTTCTTGAATGCTTGAATGCTTTGGAGACCTACAAAAGTGTTAGCCTTCACAAAACAATGATAAGATGAACACATATAAACTCACATAAGATTTGACATGATGTTAGGATCTCAAATTGTTGCAATAAATCCCTATGTGTGCAGCATGTTTTCTAATCCTAAATGATGCAAAACAAAAGAAATGCAAAAGAAAGAAGAACACAAAGCAACACCTCAAGATTAGCCTAGTTAGACTTGAACAAAATAAAGATGAAACATAGATTTTTACCTTTCCCAAGTCAATTTGTTGGTTGGACCTTTGGATGTGATAGCTTGTGCGCTCCTTGATGGAAAATCACCTAAAATGGTATGCAAAATTATGTGGATTCAATGGGGGATTCAATGATGGAGTTGGGTATTTTGATAAGTGTATGAAATGTATGCAATATGAGCTTGAAGAGTGCAACAATGGTGAATACAAGAGCTTGAATGAGAGTGCTTGAAATTGCTAGAGTATGAATGCTTGTGAATTGTGAATGTGAATGAATGAAAAATGAGACTAAAATCCTCTATTTTAGGGGAAGAGTCTCTAGATAATTGGATTGCTAGGATTTAGCCACCATGGACAAGATGAAGGGTTGTGGTGGGTTGAGGACTCACAAGCCCTCACATCTTGCCATGTGGAAATGAGGTGGAAAGGGGGAGTGTGATGTGGAGGTACTTGAAAGTACCTTGCGATTGGGAGAACATTTCCTCAAAAAGAAGTTCTTGTCCCCATGTGGGAAGGATGTGACACATGAGGAATTTTGGAATTCCTCAATAATCCTCATGGGAAAGAGAGAAACATTGGAGCAATAAATATGTATTTTTAATTCACATGATTGGAAGTACCTTGGGGATAAGACAAGGTCTCCTCATAAAGGAGTTCCTTGTCCCCATGTGTGATGTGACACATGAGGAATTTTTTAATTTCTCAACAACCTACATGGTGAAGAGAAAAGCATTGGAGGAATAAATTTGAATTTTTAATTCACATGGGGAAGAGGTTGTCTAGGCTAAATGAATAAAGCACTTATGAATGTTGAATTGGAGGCACGTCATAAATGGCGTGAGGATTAGATTAAGGTTGTGCAAATAGGTGATTAGGAAAGCTAATGAAGGATTAGAAGCAAGTGGAAAATTATGGAGGATGTGACATTAATCCTAATTAAAGGTGTGAACATCTTAATCATGGATTAATTAAACTAGTCCATAAATTAGAAGAGGATTATGGAGGATGTGACAAGGAGAGAGAAAAGAGGGAATTTAAAATTAATTTAAATTCAAAAGGCTAAATGACTAAATTAAATAAATTGATATATTTATTTAATTTAGAGAGGAAGGGATGAAAGGTAAAGTATTCAATTATTAAATTAAATACTTTAGGAATCTTAGGAAAAGGGTAAATATTAATTAAATAAATCATTTAAATAATATCGATGGGAAATATGAAATAGACGAATAAAAGAGACGAATTTGACCATATGGGAGTGGTCAAATTTGGATGTCTACACCCTAAAATGTTGCTATTGACTTGCTTGATAGTTCTCTTGATAATAATTGCTCCAAATGTTTCCTAGATAGATTTGAAATGATGCAATAATTAGGTATTTATAGGAATTCCTCTAATTTCTCAAGAATTAAATCTTGATAGTCGACATTTGTCATTTGAATGTTAAAATGACCACTCCAACATGTCCAACATTGGTTCGCAAAAAACTAGGGGTACCCATATGCCCTAGGCGAATGGGCTCTGGCCCTATTCTCTAGGACATTAAGTGTTGGGGGTAGAATATCAATTGAATGTATTTGTTCAATGCTTGCAATTTCTTGAAAAGTGGTACAAATGGGCTATAAAATGCATAATTTAGGAAATTAGGGACCCAATTAGGCTCAATAATTTAGGGGAGAAAAACATAGTGTGAAATTATCAAGGGTGACAATTTACAATGTTACATTTAGCCCCCACTTTAGTGAGAGTGCAAACTTATGCTCAGACTCACACTAAAGTAGAAAATCTATGTCAAGAGGGGTCTTAGTGTCCAAATTTTGAGAGATAGGATGATTAAGGATCTAAGGAGGTAATCAAGCCCCTAGGATCTAGGAACCCATGGAAAACCAACATAGGACAAAGTAACACACATGTATGATATGAAACAAGACAACATGCACAAACATACATGTCAGAAAACATGAAGCATACACAATGAAAACACATGGCATGATTGAACATAAATATGATGATGAAATGAAAATAAACACAATGTAAAAACAAGGTAAACATGAATAATACACACAACAGACACATGGTTACTACTAGAAGTCTCGAGTCGGTAAGGTAGAGAGACTTCAGTCTTAAAATGTCTCAAATACCAAATGCCATCCATCAAATGATTGTTAGCTCTCATGAGGACTAGAAAGTTGTGTTATACCACATCACTCATGAAACACATGGATCCATTAGAAAAAAAGTCATGTTATGCTAGGTGGCCATGTTAGAAATGGGTGTTCAAGTTCATGACCCAACAAGCTCCATTATGTCGAATCCATGAACTATCTTGCAAAAACTCACCTCAAGTGGTGCATTAGGTTTAACATCTCAGGGATGAACAAAACTCACCCAAAGGGGTGCATAAACTTTATGGGGATAATGAAATATGATTGCATAAAGTGCAGTTTACACTCCCATGCATAGTAGTGAGTATTGTGTGATACTACAACTACTATATGGCAAGGAGTAGCAACTAATACTATTGATTAAGTGAAGGTCTTTTTGATATTTTCATCAATTTTTAAGGGACGAGAATGCATGTTCTCTTACACCACATCCTTGTTCCATTTCTTTCAAAGAAGGTGGTTTCTCATAATCAGTGTCATCATAAGTGGATGTGTAATTTGTGTCTTCCTCTTTCAGTTAATCTTTAAATAACAACAAAATAAAGTTTGTAAAAATAAAGTGTGTTTAAAGTAGTTGACTGGAATGAATATGATACTTAGTGTTTTTTAGGTATCTCTTAGTTGAATACCCATTGTACTAAATATATTTTTAATATTATACAAGGAAAAAACATATATAAAATATTAAGAAATTACATCATCTTAGTCACAAAGCATCCCTTAGTCTACAAATTTTCTAATGTACCGTTACCATAACAAGTCTATCAGTCAAGTACATTCAAGTGGGTTGTAAACACCCCCATATACCTTGAAAGATCAAAAAATAAAAATATAGTGACACTAAAATGAAAGTTTTTCTACAGTATAATTACCATTCTTACAACTACTTATGTTATTATTATTGCTAAAAGAACATATTAATGATAGTACTAACATTTCTAATAGTACAGTGTTTGAAAAAACCCTTTTATAGTTGCAAGTCATCCAACATTATTTAGCCAAATTGTCCTGACAACTTTAGGTAATGTTTTTTATTTGTGTTCATATAATATTCATGCCTTAATTTGTCAACTCCCTCTATGTTGCAATTGTGCATTGATTAGTAGGGTAAATTGTAGTAAACATGCTAACTATCTATTTAGACCCACAACTCTTCCTTTTCAAACTATCATGTCCATCATTCACAAGCCCAACTCCTTAGCAACATCACCTCATCTTTCAAAGACTACATAAACCTTTCATTAACTTTTTAACTCTTAAGACACCCAATGCAAATATCCACAGTTTGGATATGCACATCTTTAGAACAAAGAGATTCTCCAAGCTCTAGAATGGATTTATATCACCTCAGTTTCTCTTAAGTCCCTAATTTGGCCTTTCATTAAGGAAAGGTCATCACCAAAATTTTGTCACAAACTAAGTATTGCTAGAACTTAACCAAAGCATCCATAATGACAAGCATTTCTTTGTCATAAATAGAAAATGTCATACATGTAGCTTTTAATTTCCTACTTTCAAAAATTTTGAGTTGCCTCTTTTCCATTAGTGCAGCTCCAGTCCTGCACCTAAAGCATCACACTACAACAATGGTAGTTAAAAATGGGAATGGCATGTATAGGGAAGAAAAATGCCCCTACAATATTTAGTAGAATAATGATTAACACCTTTAAAGACTTCATACATGATTTTCTAGAAGTTTACTTGGATGATTGTACTATTTATGGGCTAGTAAAAGATCATGTATAGGTACTCTACATGATGTTAAACAGATGTGCAAGCATGCAAATTTCATTGAATTTGAATAAATGTACCTTTGTGGTACCCTTTGGGACCTTATTAGGCCATATCATATGTAAAGAGGGGTTAATGATGGACCCTATGAAAGTTGCACTAATACTAAACTTATCACCACCTAAGAATGCACCAGAAGTGAAGACATTATTGGGCTATACCAGATACTATAGGAAGTTCATAAGGGGATATCATGGTATTGTTGCGCCACTAGAAGAACTCTTGAAAAAGAAGAAGGGCAGAAACATTGAATGGAATGATGAATACCAAAAATCCTTTGACACCCTAAAGTAGAAAATTTTGGAACCACTAATCCTTATATTCTCAGATTGAAAAAACCCTTTCGATGTGCATGTAGACGCTTTTAGTATCACAATAGGATTAGTGCTCACCCAAACTAAAGGAAACAAAGACCATCCCATAGCTTTTTATAGTAGAAATTTTCCTGTCATGGAAAGGAATTATACTACTACAAAAAGAGAAGCATTAGCTATGGTGTATGTGTTAAAAAAATACAGATACTACTTGCTCTCCCCAATGTTTACATTCTTTATAGACCATGAATCACTAAAATATTTTCTTAATAAACTAGTAACCCATGGGCACATATGTAGATGGTTATTGTTATTTCAAGAGTTTGATTTTAAAATTATAGTAAAACCCAGGAAGAACAATCAAGAACCAGATTATTTGTCATAGATTGAAATTGGAGAAGAAATGGATACCCATGGGGAATATTTACCCAACACACACCTATTCCTCATTACTATAGTACCTAAGAAGCTAGAAGATATTATCATTTTGTTTTCTACGGGAAAATTTCCCAAGGATTGTCATTGCAAGACAAACAATCACTTGTGTGGAGGGTTGTTTCTTACACCCTGGTAGAAGGAGAGCTACACCACCTTGAGAGAGATGATATTTTTAGAAGGGTGGTAAATGAACATATAAGGAACTCAATTTTAAAAGAACATGAAGAAGTTGCAAGGGATCGTAACTCTGGAGAAACTGCAGCTAGAAGGGTAAAACTTGTAGGTTTATGGTGGCCAAATCATCATAAAGATGCTAGAGAGTACACAAAAGGTTGTGATATTTTCCAAAGGGTAGGGAAACCTTGCACAGGATTAGATGCCACCTAGACTAGTATTAGCTCAAATCCATTTGAAAAATGGGCAAGACTTTGTAGGACCAATTGACCCTCTAGAAAAACATTCAAAATCCAGATTCATTATCACATGAGTGGAACATTTGACAAAGTGGGTAGAGGCGAAACCAACAAAATACTGCACCGCAAAGACTATCGCAAGGTTCTTATATGATAATATCATTACAAGATATGGGTGTTTGCTAAGTATAGTCAATGACCAAGGGGAGCATTTTTCAATAAGATGATAAAGGAACTACTTTAGAATTTTATGATAACACATAATAAGAGTTCCACCTACCATCTGCAAGCTAATGGGCCAAGTGAAACACTAAACAAGATAATTAGAAAGGCATTAACCAAGATGTGTGGCAGAAACAAAACTGATTGGGATGTAAAATTACCTACAGTACTTTGGGCATACCGTACATCCTATGAAAGGACAAGTTCATTGCATTTCAATTCCAGTGTATGGTATTGATGTGACAGTACCTATGAACTTCATAGTCCCTAATATACACACCACACTCACTTTGGATTTGTAGGATGATCAATATTTGGTACAATGAATAGAATATTTGGATAAATTCGATGAGTTCTAGTAGATGACAATGTATAGCCACCAATTAAAAAGGAAAAGATCAAAAAGCATGGAACAATAGAAATGTGCGGTTGAAAACATTTAAGATAGGTGACATTGTCTTATTGTATGAGATTAAATTCAAGAAACAAGGTAAATTGAAGGTGAGATGGTTAGGTCCTTATTACATTCATCAAATCAATGATTCTGAAGCAGTCAAACTAAGAAAACTAGACGGCACCCCTCTAACGTGGTATGTAAATGGTGCATGATTGAAACGTTACTACTTGTCGATGCGTTGAAATCATAACTTAAACACAACCAAATACTAATGTGTATTATGTATCATAATTCAAGTACAAACCCCATTAAAATTAAACTCACAAAATCAAACATCAAATCATAGAAAAATAACGACTATAAAATCTTGTATAGGTAGAACACGCATTCAATGCACCAACCCATTTTCCTACCTATATAATACCACATCTTCCACAAGTTCATCCCTCACCTAAGCTAATTGTTCCTTTGAGTTAATTATGCGCTAAGTATTCTTTGAGCATTTCACAACTTCCTTGCACTTCACCATTTCCCTTTTTTCTAAGATGGCCACACCTACTCTATGGAGTTGGTGACTCTAAATATTTAGTGGCTTCAAAACCCTAGGGTAATTGTTTCAAACTGCTAGCCCTATCTCAATGCAATTATTTACCATATGGCTCAAGAAAGAATCTTTTGAAATTCTCTAGTAAAAACTTTCAAGATCCTGAAGAACACATCCTGGATATGACCATTGTGAGCGAGATCTTGGGAATTTAGGAAGAAGATGTTTTTGTAAGACTTTTTGTTGATAGTATGATTGAAAATGCAATGCAATGGTTCAGGGGGCTTGAAAGGGGATGTATAACTATTTGGAGAATTTTGGAAAAGAAATTTCTCAAACGGTTCAAGGACATTGTCAACATTCTTGCTTTACTTTGACATTTATTTTAGACTATAAAAGAACAAAAAGAATCTATGAGAGATTTTTTTTACCATTTCAATCAAAAGCTTCAATGGATTCTAGTGCCCAAGCTTCCTAGCAAGGTAATTCAATTTCACATATTTACTTCCGCTTTAAATTCTGAAGTTCAACTTATTCTAAAGAGATACAAAGTTTGTGGAATTAAACAAGCTCAACTTGAGGCTATGAGTATTGAAGATGATTTAATTACCATGGGTAATTGGAAACAAGATTGTGCTATAAATCTTGTTCATACCCGTGAACCCATTTGTAAGTCTTTAAATTCTCAGTACATACCAACTCATCCTTTCCCTATCGTTGAGAACATTAATCTAACGATCTTTGACCCTACACACTTCTGAAATGATATAAAGGTTAATAGGGGAATTGGAAGCCAGGTTTGCAATGCTCGGGTGTATAGTTTGAGTACTACTGAGATGGAAGAAGACCTTAGTTTTTCAAGTGAGGATGAAAATTATTCACCTCGGATAAGACATGCTCCTGCATTACAATCTATTTTCCCTAGTTCCCATGTGGTTGATATGATTCCTTGTGACTTTTATGAGGGAAATTTGTTACTGAATTCTCTTGTAGACACCTAAATTTGGACACTTAATTTATCCAAATTTATCCCCTTTCATCTAAGCATCCCCTTATTTGCATTAATTAAGTAATATAGCTATTATTTAATTAATATCCTTAATTTTTCAAAATCCCTAAGGTATTTAATTAATAAATAAATACCTTATCTCTTTAATCCTCTTTTTCATCAAATGAATTAAATAAATATGACATTTATTTAATTCCTCATATGTCACATCCTCCATCTTTTTTTATTTAATCATAATCCATCTTCTAATCTCATCATTAGGGATGTACACATGCCTAATCCTTGATTAGGATGTGTCACATCCTCCAACTTTTGCAAGTTGGCCTCTAATCTCTCTTAGCCAACTAACCCTCCTCTAATCCTTCATTAACTAGCTTAATCAACCTCTCAAAGAATTTTTAATTCCTTTTATCCTTCCAAGGAATATTAAATTTATTTTTCTCTTCCCCATGTGATCTTTGACTTATCACATCAAGTCACATGTGAAATCTAACCCTCTTCTAATCTTCATTAATTAGTCTAATCAAGTACTTGCACAACCTTAATCACTTAATTAGGTCATCCCTAATCCCCATATAATTTATGGAATGTGTCCTTAGTCAACTTCATTAAAAAATTTCTCTTTTTGAACAAGGCACTCCATTCCCCATGTGAATTTTTAATTCACATTTTATCCCCCAATGCATTTAAACAAAGTTTAAATTCCTTCCCTCATCCCTATGAGAATATTTGAGGAATTTTTGATTCTCCACATGTCCTCTCACCCACATGGGGAACAAGGACCTCCTTTATGAGGAGATCTTGTCCAATCCCAAGGTACTATATAGTACCTCCATGTCATGTACTATCCTTCCACCTCATGTACACATCAACCTTTTTAAGCCATATCACATGCCACATGTCAAGATGTGAGGTCTTGTGAGTTCTCAACTCACCTTAGTCCTACATCTTGATCTTGGTGGCTCAATCTTGACCATCCATTTTCCTAGAGAATTCCAAAATCTCTATAAATACCCCCTCTTTTCTCTCATTTTGAGGAGATCATTCATTGTATCCAAACTCTTGCAAGAAATTTCTAGGAGCCATAATTAGCCATTTTTCACACTTACATCCACTTTCATCCATCCTCATATCATCATCTAGCTTGAATCTCTTGCCATCCAAGGAGCATACAACACCAAAGATCGAAGGGCCAACCAAATGATCAATTCAACACAAGGTATAAGGTTTCATTTTGTCTTCTTTATTTTGCATTGAATCCAACTAGGCTAATCTTGAGGTGTAGGTTGTTTTTAGTGTTATTTGCATTCTCTTATTTGTTGTTCATATTCTAGCACATAAATTTTCCCTATCACATCTCTGTACATCTCGAAATATGAAGTCTTTACTTTTGAAAATTCCAATTTTGAAACTTTGGATATGATAAATGGAGAAGAAGAGGATCTTTTTTTGAGGATGGAATGATGGTAAGATCTGCAGGTGTTATACAATCCACTCGTTTATAGTTTGATCTAAATGAGTAGGGTAATATTCTATTTGGGAATGGGAAAGAAGAAGCTGTGAAATGGCATGTAAATTCTAATCCTCTATTTATTTTTTATGATCCATAGTAATCCCCTATTTGAAATTTCAAACTTTTGTGTCCAAGATAATGTTGTGTTTGAAGCTATCTACTATATGAGTATTAATGAAGTAAATAATTTTGGATTGATACAGGATAGAAGTATAGATGAGTTGAAAAAGCATAATGATAATGAAGTGGCAATTCATGTGATAAAAATCCTTGGTGCTTCAGTTGCACAAGAAGATCTAAATCCTTTTCATGGAGGAGAATTAGATCAGATGTATGAATCTTTGAAAGAGATAGCATGTAACATAGGTAATACAATGTAAAGACATCTTCCTTGGGGAAAAAAGTGTATGATGAGCAGTGGTTGTTCAAAAATGTGATGATTGGTGAAACTTCTTCAATAGTTTCAACATTTTATGGGAAAATTGATGCATGGAGAGACTGGTTTTTTCAGGTCTAGCTCAATCTTTTCTTAGCTAGTCAATGGTTTTGTATGAGTATTTTCCCTTTCTTTCTTTTGGTAGGTTTTATCCTACCGTGTACATAGTCTCCTTGTTGGGTGTGTCCTTTTTGTTGTGCTTGGTTTGGATTTGGGTTTGTTTCTTTCCCTTTCTCTTTTTTTCTTGTTTTAATTTGGTTCCTTCCCTATTCATGACTCTATGCCCAATGGGAAAAACACTAGCCTATTATAACATATCTTTGGGTTCCTTGTTGCATCCTTCCAATCCTTGTCCCCAAATAGAGCCACTGTTACTTTGAATTTGGTTATTGTCCTTAAAATCATCGTCCCTACTTAAAATTTTGCTAGTACTAAGTCTTTAGAGGTATTCTCCCAAGTTTTTCTAACCTTAGTGGGTGCCACTTAAGTTATCGTTACCTCTTCTTACACCAACTCCCATTTATAATCTTTAAATTATTATCTCATGTTGTCGGCCCGATATGAATTTTCTATAACTCTCTAAAATACCGAAATTCTTTGTGAATTCTTAGGTCTAAGGTCTTAAAAGTTGTCAGTTCATACTTAAAGTTTCGCAACCTTTTCAAAATCCCACTGGTCATAGAAAGTTGAAGACATTTCAAATATAATCAGGATTTTTGATAGGTTCGTAAACCATTGTCAATCCCCGATAAGGTTTCACAAACCTCCTATTCTACCAACTCTAAAAGCACTATTCTCAAAGAAGGCAAGGGCAAAAAAGTGCAAGTTTTCCTAAGTGTAGCATATTCCAGTGGACTTTTCATAACTACCTAAATGAGCGATGATAATGTAAAATCAATGATCAATTAGAAATGTGCAATCATAGAACGCCCATATGCAAGAAAATCAACATAAAATAATACCATTTCCAAATATATCAATGCGATTGAAACATGAAAATACTTAGATAAAATAACACCAAAGTATCAAAAAGTTTATATTGTATTATATATCAATATCATCAATGTTTACAAAGTTGGTATTCATAATTAAAAAAATAGGATTATCAGAACAACATTTTAAAGAACAAAGGAAGAATATCATCACATGGACTCCCTCCACCACCTCTTGGAGACACTCAATTTGGGCTAGTGAAAGCAGATTCTCGTGAGATTGCAGAAAATGGGAAAATAGCCCAATATCATTTTGCACTAGTCCCGTAGGAAGGAGAGTCATTGCTTCTTTTGTAATCTCATGTTGCATTGCAATTGCAATACAGATAGCATCTCCCACGAGTTTGGTTCTGGGAAACTGGTTGATTCCTCCAATGACCACCCTCACCCTATGCAGATATTCAGGTTGAACCAGATGTTTTACCACCCTCATTCCCCAATCATGCTGCCCAGAAGTGTGAATCACATTGTAGATGAAGCGCTCCAAGAGTTCAGCATTATGTACATGAACCTAGTTTAGTAATTTCTCTCCCAGGACATCACATAGTGCTTCCTCCTCTACCTCACTATGGGTAATGAAGACCTCCTTCAACTAGTCAGATAGCAACCTAAAGAAGGGGCTACACTCAACTTCTTCGATCAATATGAAGTCATTCCTCAAAGCACCATCACTCTCTACACTCGCCATTTTCAGTATGTTGTTTGGTGAAATGTAGTCATTTCCAACAAATTTATAGAAATTAGGAAGCATCTGAGTTGGATCTCATTGGTACTTGGAAAATGAAAAGACAATGATGTGGCTTAAGTTAAATGCTGATGTGAATAGGATTTATTTAATTTTCCAAGTTTCTTCTCCATCTTGATAGTTCTCACGTGTGAACCTATGTTAATATGAATTTTTCATTTAATTCAGCCTCTAGAAAATTGCACGAATTGTAAATATGACCTACCATGAGGAAATATTTGGAGCGATAAACATTTGGGTGACTGTCTAATGTTGTATCAATAGAAAATATAATGATGATTATTCTTGACTATTAATGCCCTTCCACCTAGTAGTTTCTAGGGTGGGTGATTAGCTAGCAAGAAACTATTGCTCTATTTGGAAACCGTTTTGGTAACCACCAAGATTTGGGGATTGTTTCCCTATATGTTTGATAGGAACAATTTTGTGAGGGTCCAAATTTTCTCAAGGTACACTATGATGTAATAAGGGAAGCTCAAAAAAAAATTGGATTTATTTATGTTTACAATTAATTTCAATATGTGGATTATGAGTTATGAGTATGGTTTCCATCGTACCAATCTGTTGGTTGCATGGATGATGTGAGCATTTTCTCTATGTGGGATGTCCTCTTGGAATTGTATTCATCTATTGTGATCATAATAAATTTTTGATACCTTTATTTATCAGTCATTGACTATCTGAGTCTTTATGCTTAATGGTTAATGGTCTTTTCAATTTTCTCGTACTAATTTCATATTTATGAATTAGTGTTTGTTTCCCCTTTTTGCTTTCGAGTTAAAAGCATACCCAAAATAAATAAAATCATACGAGGAAGTTGTACCTCTAAAATATAGAAGAAAGTCACAAATGCAATTGTGACCTTTCTAGAGTTGTTAGTGATTTTGGCCTTTTTGTGTCGGGTGCAATAGAGTTGTTTTTCATATTACAATAAATTGCCAATCTATTTGCTAATAGTATGCAAGACTAGATAGGTACTTGCTACAACAAGTATTTAATAAATTTATCACAGATAGAAATCTTTACTTCAAAGTTGAAAAAGATCAAATCTTGATTGTAGTTGTGTATGTTGATGACATAATTTTTGGAGGAAATGAAGTTGTGTAAGAAATTTGTAGAAGAGATGCAGAAAGAATTTAAAATGTCAATGTTTGGGGATATGAATTTCATAATCAAAGTATGTCAAGAAAATATTAAAGAAGTTTGGAATGGAAGCTTCTAAGCCAGTATGTACCCCTATTCTTACTAGTTGCAGATTAAGAAAGAATGATGAATCTCTTAAGGTTGATCAAAGTAAGTATAGATCAATTATTAGAGGACTGTTATATCTAACTACTACTAGACCAAATATCATGCATGCAGCCTGTCTTGTGGCTAGATTTCAAGAATATCCCATAGAATCACATGTTGCAACAATGTAGAGGATATTCGGATACTTGAAGGGCACTTTAGATCATGGCTTGTGGTATCCAAAGGATAGTGACTTTACGCTAAGTGCTTACAGTGATGTTGATTGGGCTAGTTGTGTAGATGAAAGGAAAATTACAAGTGGCGGTGCATTCTTTCTTGGATGCAGATTGGTTTCATGGCTAAGCAATAAACAAGATTCAATAGCCTTATCTACTACAAAGGCAGAATACATTGTAGTAGCATCTTACTACACATAATTATTATGGATGAGGAAAATATTAAAGTATATCAGAGTGGCATATGATGAAAAAATTTCTATCTTATGTGATAATACAAGTACTATCAATATGTCAAATAATTTGGTAATGCATTCAAGGAAAAAGCATATCTCTATCTAGTATCACTTTTTGAGAGAGAAGGTTGTAGAGAATGAAGTGAAGCTTGAATATGTGCCTACAAAGGATCGGGTTGCTAACATATTCACTAAGGCTCTTCCTAAGGATACTTTTGAGTATCTCTGGGAGATGTTGGGGGTTATTGCCCCTCCTTACTAGATGCATAAGGAGATGCATCAATCAAATGGATCTCAAGATTCATTCTTTGGTCTGGACTGATGTTGGTGGCTACCTCTCATGGGGAGTAGGTAGTGGCATTATTGGTTGTTGTAGTCAAGATGAGTGAGTGTTGTCATTATGTAATGGTTTTAGATTGATGTAGTATGGTGTGTGCTCTTAAGGGGGATTATGCAGAGCAGTTTGATATCAATGGGAGACATTCAAATCCGTTGCTCTTTGCCATTGATGTCAAAGGGGGAGAATGAGTCATGTGAAAATTGAGGTGAGCTAGCTGACAAAGGGAGAGAGAGTAATGAGTTAGTTGCCTAAGGAAGAGAAAAGAGATAATGAGTTGGTATGGAGCAGAATATTGAGGATTAGAGCTATTGTGTTTGTTGTTGATGGTTTTTTACATCATGTGTTTCCATCAATGACAAAAGGGAAGATTGTTGCAAGTATGTGTAGTTGGTGGTGTCATTGATGTCAACAAGCTTTTTTGTTTTCATTGGTGTCAAATGTATGAGTAGAGATTGTTGCAAGAGTTTGAGAAGCTAGTATTGATTTGATGTTGTCTCTAATGATGATTTGATTAGTTGCCTTATGTTTTCATTAGTAAGCTACCGGTATCAACCTCTAGTGTTGCTTTGATAAGCTCCTAGCTATGGATGTATGGTTGAGTTCCTATGTTGCAATTGGATTGGTGGTGATAAGGTAGTGCTGAAGATATTGATGATATGTTTCTAGTGCTTGGTTTCTAAGTGCTTTTGAGAAAATTTGAATAAAAAGAGGAAACGGTGTGTTGTAGTGGTGTTATGTGTTGTAGAGTAGCATTTTGTCTTTTCTCTGCATTTCTTTTATGTTGAAGATCTGCTTGTGTGGTTTTGATATGTTGATCATATGTGTTCATAGGTGTTGCATCGAGAATTTGGTGTGTTGGATCATTGTGTAGAGGAAGTTGTGTTCACCAGTGTGTGAATTGTGCATTGCAGAGGTGTCTAGGAGAAATGGTTTTGCTCTGCATTTCTCCACAGAGTGGTTTCAGGTCTTACATATTTGGAAGGGTTCTGATAGTGTTTGTATCTTTCTTCAATAGAAGTTTTTTGAGGTTTGGTGCTCAAGGAATCAGTTTCTTGAGTTGTAGTGTATGGAAGATATATCTAGGTGTGCTGGGTGTGTGCATTCTTCAGGTGAAAGTTGTTGTGAAATAATTTTTTGGATTTCAAGGTGTTCTTGTAATATTCTAGATTATTTTCAAGTGACATTTTTTGTTTGCAAGTTGTTTTTGGATCAAAGGAAGTGTGTACTTAATTGTTTAATTTTGTTTACACGGGTTATGTTGACCTTGGGTGTTTACACTAATTGTGGAGTTGCTTTGGTGCTTTGGGAAGTGTGGCATGGCATATATGAGGGGTTTTAGGTTTGAGATAAGGTGTGTTGTGGTCCGCCTTCATTCCTTTCCATTGCAAAAATTTTTTGGTGCCAACCTAATTTGAGTTTACATGATTGAGGTGCATAGCCGATCTTGGAGAATTTTTTCAAAGTTGAAGATGGTATAAATATGTGTTGAGTTTTTGAGGGATGATAAGATAGATGTGTTTGATGCGAGTGATGCAAATTGTAGAGTTGTAAGGTGTGAATTTGTGAAGTGTAGTGTGAGCTTTCATGTATTAGATTGTTATACAATCTTCAGTAAGACTGCAAAGGTGTTAGTGATGTTGTGGTGGACTGTTTTGTTGTGTTGAGATGGATTTCTAATTGTAACATTCTTCTCTATCTTTTTTTCTATTCTATCAATGAGCCTTTCTTTCGTCTAGACAGTGAGCTCTTTGGTATTGAGCCCTTTGTAATCAGTGTTGATATTACTTTATAGTGTGAGCTAATCCTCACTGTGGTTTTTCCCTCAAGTTTTCCACATAAATATGGTGTTCCATTGTGCATGGTGTAGCTTTGGTTCTATATTTTTTATCTGATCTCATGATAAATCATTTTAATAGATTTCATGATAAATCATTCTAATAGATTAAGGGTTAATTGAATTAATGTGGATCTGAATGTTTGCAAGAGTTTTGAATTTTTAAGGTACAACTGATTCACCCCCCTCTTAGTTGTCTTGTGCATTCAACACTAAGTTCTTAGAACAATAAGATTTAAGGCCTTTTGTGGAGATCAACAAGGTGTATAGATTGACTTTCAACCATGAAGATGAGCCAATCAGACCTAGATTTCCATCAATTTGGGGATTGAAATGATTTGGAATTGATTTGCAAGGATTAACCTAATTAAACTATGTGACCTAATCTAAAAAAATACAATAATTTGACAAACAACAAACTAAAATAGTAAGTTGGAGGTAGATTTGGAAGGTGCAGAGGACTATGTACCTACTTACAAAAGTTGGTTTCAAAGTGTATAAGAGGACTGATTCACCCAAGGGTGTATGGGTCCATGTAGGCTTCTTCTAATTTGTTTTTTAGGTCCTCTAATGAAATATTTGAGCTCCTAATTCCCAATTGTAGGTGAGTTTCCATGAGTTGACAAGATGTAGGGCTTCAAATTCATCAATGAACAATTTTTTCAAGCTTCCTTCAATCCTCTTCAAACCTAAGATTTGCACATTCACAAAGAGAAGAGATGTTGTGCCATTTAGGGGCTTACCTTAGTCAAATCCCATGTAAGTGTTTCCACTTCCACAATGGCAATGTCAATGATAAAATGATAATGAATAGGAAGGAAAGATGAAATCACAAAGTGCTACAACTCACCACCCTTCAATGGCTTCCTTGAAGGATTGAAGTCATGCACATCATTTCAAGGTCTTGGATCTTGCTTGCTTGAATTATTGAATTATTTGAAGACACAAAAGTGTTATCCTTCACAAAACAATGATAATATGAACACACATAAACTCACATAGGATTTGACATGATGTTGGATCTTGAATTTTTGTAATAAAGCTTTGAAAATGTTGCTCTTGACATGCTTGGTAGTGCTCTTGACAATGATAATTTCTCTCCTTATTTCAAATGGTGAAAAGACTAGGTATTTATACGTATCTATTTAATTTCCCACAAATTAAATCCTAATAGCCTACACTTGCAATTTGAATTTTGAATGCTAAAATTTTGACACCAACATATCATAAATTGCTCCCTAACAAAATAGGGGACCCATACACCCTAGGGAGAATGGGTCTTGGCCCTATTTTCTAGGATATTAAGTGTTGAGGATAAAATATTAATTGGATGCATTTGTTCAATGCTTGCAATTTCTCAAAAAGTGATACAAATGAGCTATAGAATGCATAATTTAAGAAATTAGGGACCCAATTATGCTCAATAATTTAGGGGAGACAAAACATAGGGTGAAATTGTCAAGGGTAACAATTTATGACACTACACCATGAAATTGAAATCATAACAATCTTTAACCTATGTGTACTTAATAATACTTTTGATTTGGAGTCCTTTGCATATGAAACTTGGGTCCCACATTCTCATGCTTGAGCAAGCCTATTACTAAGAGAAATAATTCACTTTCCATTTTGTACCCTCCATATTTTCATCAACATTATAATTCTTCTCATTATTAAAATAATTTTGAGGTAATATAATATGAAGTTGTTGCAATAATTTTTTTCCCAACTATCCTAATAAAAAGTATCATCAATTATTTTATCTTCAACATGCATTTTTAATTTCTAATAAACTTCATCATAAAAACACTATTAATATGAGAGATCACTATAAATCATCGAGATATGATTTTTACCTTAAATAGCCAATGCGGAATTCTTTTACTTCTTTTTACATTCTTGAAACCTTAGATCTTCTTTTTTGTGCTAAGCTTTTATAAACTTAGACTTATATAATGTATTTATTTACTCCTTTAGAAGAGTGGTGGCATTTACCATTTTTGCATCTAGGATAAGAGTTTTTGTATCCCCATATAAGTATTTATGTATTCCTTATAGACAATGTTGAATCCAATTTCTTGCCATTCCTAGTTCTCCTTTCCATACTCTTTCATGGTCTATTTCTTCTCCCTTCCTTGCAATATTGGCTCAATTGTACTCATCACTTTTTTGGTTTCATTATCTATCTTTCTATTTATTCAGCATATATTTGATCTTTTGCATCCACACTTTCCTTAAGTTCATTTGGGTTTTTTTTTATCCAACACTACCTCAGTGAAGTGCATTTTTTCCGTACCAAGGAGAATGACTTGGAGTCCATGGCTCTTTGCAAAGAAAAATGGAGTTATTTTATTTTGAGCTCATTTCTAGTGTCATTATGTATATTCTTTGTAACTATTGGTGGGATTGTCCTCTGAGAGAATGTATGATGCCCATTCTTATATATGAATCTTCCTTGGAGTTTCTCCTCCATGATGCATTTCAAAATTATTTATATTTTGGTGCTAGCTATGAATCTAGCACTAAATTATATACCTTCTATAAGAACCTTTTCGCTTTCCCATGTTTAGTGATCACAAATTTTGTCAATCTTGAGTTCTTGGTACTCCTCATAGATTCTAAAAATCACCTCTTTATGTGATGCCTCAATTGGAATAAAAAATTTCTTACCATTTTTTTATTGCAAATATTATTTCCTTTATCTTACTATAACTCTACCTCCCCTCATTTATGATACTTGATAAATACATTGCCTTTTGTATATCCTTGGTGAGATATTTATATCCTACATGAAAATCCATAATATCATCAAATAATAAGTGTAGGCTTTAGGTTTTGGATCCTCCACCTTCTTATTTAGAAAAGTAGGTTGGGTTTGTATTACAACTAAAATAAAAATAATATTTTATGTGTGGCTCTAGGTGGCATCTAGATTGTCACTTAGAATCACTTCCACTTCACCCATCAATTTTCTAGGCATATTCATATTACTATCATCTTGTGAAGCAATGTATCATCATATTATTGAATAAATCAAAATTTATTTCAACTTAGTCATCTAGGTTCTTCTTTGTGTTCATTTTCATCTCTCTTTCTACCATACCATTATGCTCTACAATGAGTTATGTAGGAGAAGATTGTGTATCTACACTCCCTATAGATTGTCCTTATTTATTGGTCTCTCACAAGTGATATCTAGTTTCTTTTTTATTGTACAATATAAAAATAAAACATCTAAACATGAAATTTAAATTCACAAGTTGAAAAGATCATAGCTTTGATAATACTATAATGTCCCTACCTAAAACATTAATACAAATATGACTCTTAAGCTTCCACAAACACTTACTATTTAAATAGTGAAACTATGACCCTAATATTCACTCAAATATTAGATAAATCATATTAAAATTACCATTTTTACATGAGAAATATCATTACATTGCAAATAGAAAATGAAAAAAATAGATCTTGATCTTCTTATTATAATAAGAGAAAATAATAAAGTTGTTATTAATCATTTTCTTATGACAATAGAATATGAAAATACATGTAAAATAGATTGTAAATTCAATAGAACCCGTGGCAATAACAAAACATCAATATAATGTGATTGAGTCCATGAATAATGAAGCTCTAATGTGACATCTATGTGAGATCACCCTCCATTGAAAGGGGTAGCATTCGTTAACCTCTAAAATGAAAAGGATTTTTTCCTTTGATCTTTGATAGATCTTTGGGTTTTCATCTTGAGATTCACATGCTAGAACATAACTACATTCAAAATGGATTTTGAAGGGAATTTTTCCAAGTGTATATGACTCCCTAAATAGATGTGTTCACTCCTTGATATCTATCATAATTATAATGGGTCAACAATAATGTAAATTCACAACTCCAAATTTGAAAAATGATTATGAGTAAGAAAAGTCCCACTTCTAAAAGTTATGGTGCCAAAATTGGCCATTAATAGCAACATGACATGTGTTGGGATTTTGTGGAGAATAGAAATAAAAGTGGGAATATTAGGGATTAGGGTCAAAGATACTAGAAGACTCATACCGCAGGTTGGGGAATTGGGGATCAAGCAATGGGTGTGCCAATGAAGACAATTTTGAAAGTCTAACAAATACAAAGGAAGATCAAGGAAAATGTGGAAGGCATCACAAGATGAATAATTTCAAAATTTTAACAAGGGCCAAGGAAAGGTTGAAATTAGGTGGAAAAGCATGCATGGATGGGGAAATTCAAAGCTTTGATGAGTAACAAACACTTAGAAGATTGAGTATTCCTTCAAACTCAGAGTCTTTGGGAACCTTATACAAACATTGGGGAAAATAAGAGGAAGAAAAAAACACAAAATGGGACTAAAGAAGATACAAATAATAGAAAATGGATAATTTGGTCCATAACCTAGATTATTACAAAATTGAAACATGAAAAATACCTTTCATTAGTAGTACACATCATCAAATTCAGTAGAACATGTACATAGTCGACATAGTAGAAGAAGATAAATGGGGCTAACTGACCAAAACTTGAATTTGAATTTCAATAAGGTAAGTGTCGTGTTCACAACTATGAAAATGATGCTTGGTGAGAAAGTGGTCATATCCATGTGTACAATGACTATATCAAAGTACATGTACATATAAGTGTAATAAATGTTGGAGTAAATAAGTCATTATCTGATAATTAATTAATCAGTAATTAATTATTAGACGCTTTTTTAATTTAGTTCACTTAAGCTAAACTTAGGAGTTGCATTTTAATATTTAGTTTAAATCTTATTATTAGATTAGACTAAATTTAGGACAAGTCTCATTGCATGAGATTAATACACTTGTCACTATCTTGTTAATCCACAAGTAGGGTTTGCTTGTGCTTTGCTTGTAAGCAGGCACATTCATTTGTAAATTAATCTAGGTTATTTGCATCAATAATAATTGATTGATAGGTATAAGCATGCACATTCATTTGTATGGTCACTTGGCCTCCCATCAAAGGGCATATCGCTTTTTTTCTTCTAAGCACCAAAGTTCCAAGAACCCAGATTATGTTGCAGAGGGAAGTTGTTCAAGTAAACCTCGTTCCCCTAAATTTCAACCAAGAAGATCCTTCAAGCTGCCACTTGTACCCAGATACAAATGGAGGAAGCCATTCTGGAAACATGTACTCTTCTCTATTCCAGAATGAAAACAAATAGCACAAATGATTTTTGCTTCTCATAATAGTTGCCATAACCATAATTCAGACAGAAGACTGGATAGAAAATTACAGTTCTTGTAATGCCTTTTTTAGACTCATGATTCTTATTGGTTTGGCTCATGTAAGGCATTGTAATTCAGTTGGGTTTTAGGAAAATCCACTGCCAACAATTCAACATCAATATTTCACCTCCAACAAATTCATCACTAGCAATTTATCGCTATGGACAAATTTACCACTAGCAATTCATCATCGTGGATAATTCATCAGATATACAATTAGAAAATTGTTGGTAAATTGATATGGTGATGAATTGTTGACAATGAATTGTTGAAGGTGAATTGTTGGTGGTGAATTGTTGGTGGTGAATTGCTCACAGTGAATTTAGATGGGGATGATATCTCTAAAAATCTTTGTCTTGACAAATCATAATATTAGAAAAGATATTTTTTTTCAAAAAGAGCATGTACAATTTTCAATCACACCAAGTGACCCATGATCAGAATAAATCTTATGATTAATATTAGTAACTACTATATTCATTAAGAGATTGTATTCTTTCTCACGACTCTAAACTATGAAGGAATGTGCAAATGAGGCCAATATGTTTACGTTGGTTTTTTCTGGTTGTTTTATTTTGGAAAATCAAACATACATTTATCAAAAAGAATTAATCCCAATAAAAAAGAAGGAATTTATTCTGCTGTTAGAACAGAGCACATGTATTACTAATAAATACACCACACAAGTTTCAAAACATGGTCATATTATTTGAAAAAAAAGAAAAATTATGCTCGATTTCTTCTTCTCTAGTCCTGTTACAATTGCACCAGTGGGCACCAAACTTGGGTTCTGCTAGTAAAACTGATGTTTATCACTTAGAGCCATACCCCTTGGACCTAAGAGAGGGCTAATTACTTATTGCAAATAAAACATCCCATTTGTAGTAGTTGTGACCATAAGAGTTTTCTTGCACCCAAGTCCTCCATTCATTCTACAAAGATGATCCTTTAAAAACCATATCTACTCAGAAAATGTATTATCCCCTATTCAATAACTTAAGCAATCCATGAGAACCATCACCCAAACCTTTCACTCATGAAGTTCTTTAATAAGATAGGCTATGACAAAGAAGCATCACATAGGGTGAATACTCCATAGCATGTTTAAAGTGGGTACTACATCCTATTGTGTAATACATGATGAAGCTTAATCATATCAACTAATCATTAATTATATTTTATATATAATTTTATAAAAATTAATATATATTATTTGAATAATATTTTTTGGCAATTATATTTTTCTTAATGCATGGTCTTTGGATGATGTTTTTTAATAAATTTATGTTATATGATTTTAAGGTGAAAGTGAAGGTGAATAACAAAGAAAATAATTACAATAGATTTATTACAATATTTTATGCTTCAAGTAAATTAAATTATATTTTAAAATATATTTGAACTCAAAATTCTTTACAAATTTAAATTTTAGTTTAAATGTATAAAATTGTATTTCAAGTTGAAGTACTAATTGTAGATAAATAATTAAAATTAATTACTTACCTTAGGCTAGGAATTAGGGAAATAGAGGAAAATATGGAATATTAATTAAATTTAACAAAATATTTCTTATCTGAAGAAAAGATGGTGTGTGGCCGCTCTACTCCCTCCATTTGTCCATCTTCATTTGTTGGAAATACTCCCTACAACACATGGAATACTTAGTCAATGCATCTTTCTGGTATGTGGTCATTGTGTCGACAAGATCATGTGGAGGATGTGAGGGATTGGCCTAGCCTAAGGGTTGCGGATCGATCAGGGAAGGATTTGATTCCCTCAGCTCCAGGGGACTTGCAACACAATCATTTGCATGTAAATTTGTGGTAGTTTTTAACTACGGACAACTTTTGGTGAAAAACTTCAAGGATGTTGTGTTTTGGTAGACAATCAGATGTCAGGGATATCAAGGTTTCCTCATTAATGCAGGCTCTCTCCATTGATGACATAGTTTTTGGGTAGGTAGCCCCATCTCAAGTTCACCCCTCTTCTAAAACCTTTGAATTTTTGAACCCTAATAATGGTGTTGTTTTCAAGAAGATATCTCATTTTCTAGTCCACCCTTCCTCAACAACTCTTGAAGTTTGTTTGGATAGTTTGGCTTTGGATTAGGAGGATTTTCTGGAGGATCATGCCTTGATCTATTGTTTTACAAAGACATGGCCAAATTTGTGTGACTTGCATGCATGGGTTATAGAGAAATGGAAAGAATATATGGTAGGGGAAATAAGCATTTACTCCTGTGCTAAGGGGATTTTCATTTTAGAGTCTAATTCTCATGAAGATAAGGAGTTGGTGCTAAAAAATGGTGCTTGGATCTTCCAAGGAGATTTTTTGTGCATGAAACCTTGGTTCCCTAATTTTGACCTACGTACAGGAATTTTCACCACTACATTTTTGTGGGTAAGGCTTCCATATCTTCTCGTTCATTTCTAGGAACTAGACTACTTGAGGGCCATTGTAAATTGCCTAGGAAGGTATCATTGCACCTCCAAGAAAACTATCAACTATAAAAATTCTACATGTGCTTAAATCTATGTTGAAACAGATTTAGCCAATGGCCTTCTTACCGAGGTATTATTGAAGGTAGGAAACAAATGTAAGAGACAACCCATTGACTATGAAAAATTGCTTTCAGATGTAGGAAATATTTCTCAATGAAACATTTTTCTTCTCAATGTTATAAGCAACGAGATCTAGGGAATCAGGCCTTCAGCAAACCGACATGGTGGATTAGGGTTGAATCTCAACATTATTTCATTCCACCCAATAACCTCAAGGATTTTGAAAACTTTCCTTCTTTTCTAAAAGACAACATGACTTCCTCCCATCCCTCTCATAGGGCATGACCTTTGATCTCGCCTAGTATTAGCTCAAATAATTCAAAGGATGTAGCTTCTACGATTTTCAGGAAATGTTCCAAGAGAGGTGAAGCCCCTACGATTTCATATCATTCTATAGCATATCTAGGCTTGCCAATTTTTTTCAAAATTAGTCCTAGGAGCAAAGTTCGGGTTGGCCAAGAAAGGATGGGAGATTTGAGGGGGGAAAAACCCCTTAGCAGAAGTAGACCAAAATACTTTGGCTTCTTCTCGTTGTGAGAATGAATGGACAAAGGTTACGAGGAGGAAATCCTCTTCGGTAAAACACCATATGGTTCTTGAATCAAACACAAAAGGGAGTTTACTGTCGAAAATTGTCACCCTTAATAATTTCACATTATGTTTTGTCACCTTAATTTATTAGACTTAATTAAGCTCCTAATATTTTGAATTATGCATTCCAAGGCCTAATTTTTACCCTTTTTTAAAGGATTGCAAACATTGAATAAATGCATTCAATTTTTATTTTTCTCCTGACTAAGTGTGTCCTAGAAATTTAGGTTAGGATCCATTCACCCATGGGAAAATGGGTCTCCCTTCTTAGCTAGGACCCAAATTTAAATATGTTGTTGGAAACATAACATCCAAAATTCAAATATCAAGTGTCGGATTTTGAAATCTAAGTTTTGAGAAATTTATATAATTACATATAAATGCCTAGTTATTTTATCATTTTAAATCTAACATAAAATCTATTGGAAAACTTATGATCAAGAGCACTATTGAGCAAGTCAAGAGAAGCATTATCAGAGTTTATTGCAGCAATTCAAGATCCAACATCATTTCAAATTCTATGTGTGTTCATGTTATTGTTTTGTGAAGGCTAACATTGTTGTAGGTCTCCAAGCATTCAAGCATTTAAGCAAATCAAGAAAGCAAGATCCAAGATCCTTGAGGTGACATGCATGACTTCATTCCTTCAAGGAAGCCTTTAAAGGTTGTTCATTCATCATTCCTTCCTTTCAATTAGAATTCCTATCATTGACATTGCCATTGTGGAAGTGCAAACACTTACATGGGGTTTGACTAAGGCAAGCCCCTAAATGGCCCAATATTTTCTCCCTCTTTGAATGTGTAGGTTATATATTTGAAGAGTATTAAGGAAATATTGAAGGAAAATTTTCCATTGTTGCATCTATTGTCATCAAATTTGTCAAGCCACAAAGACTTGGTTAAAAAATTCAACGACAATATTCTGATAATTCTGCAACTTGAAATCAAGAGCTTAGATCTGGCATCAGAGGACTACAAAATTAGTTTTAGGACTCCTAATCAAAGACCCATTTTCCCAGGGGAAACTAAGTCCCTCTGTACATGCTAGACTTAGCTTTTGGTGATAGGTACACATCATCTGACAATTTCCAGATCCACCTACAATCTACCATTTCAATCTGTGTATTTCTAAAATATTGCATTTTTCATGTTAGAGCATATAGTTCAATTAGGTCAATCATTCCAAAGAATTTCCAATTCCTTTCTAAGACTCAAAAGGATCATATCCAGGTTTGATAGGCTTGCCTTTGAGATTGAAAGTCAATATTTTCACCTTGTTGATTTTCATCCTAATGAAATGTTTGGAAAAGTAGAATTAAACCTAGGTTCTTTACATTTAGAACACCATTTCTATTTTCTATGTTTCAGGGGGAAATTATGGTCGAAGTGGAAATTTCTTAGAGAAGGGGCCTTTTGAGAACACAACAATTTAACTTTGTTGTAATTTAGCATGTTTTTTGTGGGAAATGTTGACAACCCATTTTTGTGTTGTCTTTTTTTTAGCACCCCTTGTGGTAAGGGCATGCATTGATGTGCTTTCGTATCATTCAAAACCAACTCTTACATATCAAAAAAAAATTAAATAAAAAACATTATTTAATTAATATAGATGATGGGGGTTGTATAAAAATTAAGAATAAATAGGAAATAATAATTAAATAAATAGTTTTTAATTAATATATGGGATTGGTGACAAATGAATTAAGGATAAATTGACCAAATATAATAGTGAATTTTAGGCGTCTACATTTTTCTCCACTTTCAAATGGCATTAAAATAACATTATTTCAAAGAAAAAATAAAATATAGATGCTAGGAATAAGATGGTTAGATGAGGGAATATGCCCCAATCATTCAACAAAGTGACTAGGAAGAAAGATGATGGGAGTGAAAATGAGGATTAGGGATGCCCCCTCAAGAGGACATGCAGGTTTGGGAGAACATGAATGTGCTCTTGAAATGGATGAGATTATGATGGATAGAAGGGGGGTGAGAAGAGAAAGAGATAATGGAAGGAGGAGATGGAAAGCAAGAAAGCATGCACAAAAGGATTCAAGGAAAAATATGATGTTGCCTCAAGAAAGTCAAAAAGAAAAGCCCAATTGATGATGGATAAAGTGTTGGTGATATGGGAATGATATATCCTGAAATAACACAATAATTGGAAAGGATACAAACTTATGATGATGATGATTGGATTGGAATCAAGGCTTTCAACAAGGATAGGAACAAGACCAGAGATGTGATTGGATGATTTTGATTGGTTGTCTAGATTAGGATTTTCTTGCAATTTGGGATTTCTAGAAGAAATGGGATTGGTGTAATGGATGAATATGATGGAAGAAAATATTTTTAGACTAACATTTATATTATCCTAAAATGGGTGAAGGGATAATAAAATTATTAGGAAATAATTAGGATGGATGAGATGCATATGATTATTTCAAAAGAGAGATGAGAACATAAATGAAAAGATGGATAAGGATTCATGTGCATACAAAATCAATAATTAAGTGGATTGAGGAGAACATATAGGATAGGTAGATGGGAGATTTGGAATGTAATAAATAAAATACAGTGTAGTGAGCACTTAATTTAATATAGAATGAGATACTATTGTTGGAATTTTCAAGAGATTGTTGAATTTTGTCATTGATGGTGTTGTTTGGAAATATGAGCATGGATTGTATATAATAGTGTAGTACAATGTTGTCATTGATGTAAAAATTGTTACGGATCATTTTGATTAATCCTAAAAAAAATTGGAGTTGCTATGGAAGACATTTTTGCATGTTGATTTGATCCAGAAAGATCAGTTGTGTGGAAATCCGATTGTGTCAAATCTATCAGTTTTGTGTTACAGTGGATCAATTTTTGGGTTCGCACCACTCCGCAAATGAATATAACACTATATGCTTCTAACATTAATTTGGTGGATGTTATATGTACCTAAATCCAAGATTTCATCATGAGTGGACAAATCATTTGAGAGATATGAGTAATAGAGTTTGGCCTAGCATATTATAGTTACTTTTTGTATAGTGTGTCTATGTGGGAGATTTTGCACTTCTCCATGAATGATTTTTTGGACTTGTGTTTTAGTTAAGTTTCTAGATGTTAGTTGAACTTGAATTTTATATGGCATTGAGTTTTGAGATCCACGTGTTGTGATGTGGATGTACAGTTGCGGATTTTTAGTTTAGGTCCTATGTCATGCTAACCTAATATATTTGAAGGTATGCAAAGGATAAATATGTATTTCTATCTTATGTGAGATCTATTTTAGTTCCATTCCAATCTATCTTAAGGTATTTTGATATTTGAATTGTGGCACGTAATATGGATGAATTTTTTTGGAGCTGACAAGTTAGATTTTGGTGTTACATCTAATTAGGTTGATCTAATTGATGTTATATTTGATGCTGATATATATGATGGATTGTTTTTGGTATTTTGAGGATATAGATGCGACATGTATTATGTGTGATGTGAATTTGATTGGATCAATGTGAAGTTGAAGATCTAAGTTGTGTAAATGAAGAGAATTGCAGAGTGTTGAATCAGAATTAGTGCAAAGATTGTTATATTGTGCTTCATTGGAATTGTATTCCTACATATTGTAGATGCATTTGTAACAGTTCAAAATAGGCTATGAGCCACATTCTTTATTCTACCTTTTTCTTTGTGGACAATGAGTCCACCTACAGTGAGCATTTTTGTAATATACTTTAACTGGTTATAATATATTGTGAGCTAACCCTCACCGTGGTTTTTCCCATTTTGTGTTTTCCATGTAAAAATCCTGATGTTCATGTGTTATGTGATTTTGTGGATGTTTTCATGCTTTAATTCCTTACTATAGTTGAATATGCATTAGTTATTAGATGTTTGATGTTTGAATGGTTTAAGAGAATACTGATTCACCCCCCCTCTCAGTATTCTGGGTGTTCAACAATTGGTATCAAAATTTGGTTCCTTAGAAGAATCTTAACTGCTTTTGGAAGGTCTTGGAGATTGAACACATGGATGATAGAAATTTTCCTATTCCTCCAGAAAAGATTCCTACTTTTGATTTTATAGTTGAAGATTGCATGCTTGACAAAGATGGAGAACCCAAAGTTTCTCTTGAAGATCTGGAAAGAACTGAAGGGGAATACAAATATCTAAAGGAAAATGTCAAAGAAACAAATGAATTTGTTAGAAAATTGAGAGAGAAATTCAAGAAGTTCAGAGAAAGGCATAAGGAAGTCAGTGAATAGTTGAAACAAGCAAATGAAACTATCACTAGATTAAAAGTGCAAGTTGAGAAAAAGAGAAGAATTGAAGATTGCTTAAATGCAATGGTTAAAAGAAAATTTGATGAATGCATAAGGCTTGAACAAGATGTGGTAAATCTAAGATCTGATCTAGAAAAAGCAAGAAGTCATGAATACAAATTCAAGGTGAATTCTATAATACTTAATGAGATGATTACAGGTCAGAAAATGTCCAAAGACAAAGGTAGCTTGGGATTTGAAAAAGTGAAAGCTCAAAATCAAATCAAACACCTAGTTCAGAAGAGAAGATCAATGAACCAAAGAAGACTGAAGACAAGAAGAACAATGGAAAGATATGGAATCAAAGAAATGAAGCTAGAAGACCTCTGATCAGACAACCAAATTCTCAAAGGAACCCATCTTTCAATGGTTTTTGTTACTCTTGAAATAAATTTGAATATAGAGCAATGGGATGTAGAAGTAGAATGAATCAGAATGTTCCATCCTTTATTGGTTAATGCTTTACATGCAAGAAATTTGGACATAGAACAAGTGAATGTAGAATTCAAATGATGAATACATATAGGAATGGTAGAATGATTCAACCTTTCAGTGGTTACTGTTATACATGCTATGGATTTGGACACAAGGCTAATCAATGCAGATCTAGAATGAATGGAAGGAATATTGTTCAAAATAATGGTGTATGTTGCAATTGCAGTATACTTGGACATATTGCTAAGTTTTGCATAAGCTAAAACACAAGGAAGGATAATTCAGTAGAGAGGAACCATTCAAAAAGGTTGATTTGGTTGAAGTAAAGAAGGAAATGGAAAAAATCTAGAGAAAGAAGGAAGAAACAGATGACAAGGGAGAATCTGTGTCATCCTCTGGTGCAAATTTCTCCTCTGGAAACTAATCCAAGAGTTATGGCTTAGGGGGAGCTTTAATGGATATCTTTGGCCCCCACCAAAAAAAAAAGTGTTGAGGCTACAGCACGAAGATATGAGATGAAGACCAACATGTTTGATATATTGGTGAAGATTGCAGAAGAAAATATGTCAATGCAGAAGTTTACAGAGCTTCAAAATCTAACTGTGCATGTAATTTATGTGTTTCCAACTTTATGTGTTGCAGCATTCAACATAGAATTAGGTCAAATCGAGAGGTTATAAGAAAATTTACTAAGGAAAATTCATTTCACACAAGAATTCGAAGAGGAGTAGAGCAAAGAGAAGAGAATTTGAAGTGCATAAAGAGAATTGAGATTCAAAACATTGAAACCCTAATTGGGAAAAAACACAAAAGTGGTTTACAATTCGAGTGAGGAAGGTAAAGTTGCAAAAAATGACCCCATACAAAAAAAATTGGTTTTTGGGGTTCAAATGAACCCTTTGGTTCGAGCGAACCAAAAAAGGGTTTGAATGAACCCTGGTTCGAGCGAACCAATTAAATGTAAGGTCCCACCATTCCTACCAAAAAACACAAAGAAAACAATTTTTGAAAGGGGGTTCAAATGAACCAGGGTTTGAATGAACCTTGGTTCAAGCGAACCCCCCTTTTCCCACCTTCTCACCCTCTAGCACTAAAAAAGTCCAAAATTTTGCGCTTTGAAGCTCAGGTTGAGGATGAAAATGGAGGATACTTCACAAACCCAACTGGATGATGGTAGTCCTCAGAACAAGCTATCCAATGAATATAATTTTAATATGTTTTGGTTTTATTATGTATTTGTTTTTTTAGTTTTATTAAACATAGGTTTTTCACCAAAAAATCAAACTCTATGTTCTACACATGTGGAAAAATAGCAGATTATCAAACAAAAAATTGAAAAATATGAGTGCATCAGATATTGAAGTCCTTGATGCAACAAAAAAAAAATTGAATTTCGATACATATCAAAAAAATTATGCATTATACGGTCTACCTGCATCTGAATTGTAATTGGCTTGTCTTCAAAACTTCATTAAGCAAAAAATATTCAATAAAACACTATCTAACCAATTGGAAGCACTAGATATCATAGTTATAAATCTAAATTCGAAAGAATTAGAATTTTATCCTTCATGGAAAAAAAATTATGCGTTATACAGTGAGTGTCACTCCATAAAAATGTTGTTTACTGAAAAAAACTTTCTTTCGAAGGAGATCAAAAAAGAAGTGCAATCTGATTCCAAAAATTTTGAAAAAAATATATTTAGAATCTACAGACAAAATGTGACAAATCACTAGTTTATATCATCTTCAAATTCTTCACGGTTTAGCCACTATAGGTGCCCAAAAGTGAAGATTTAGTTAGAAAAAATTATTTCAGTGTCCAGTTTGGACAAAAACTGTAAACCAGTATTGTGGGATCACCCAATTGGGCAAACAAAGTAAAAAGGCATTTTGTGAATCTTAGGTGCCCTATTTTTTAGAAATATTTGTTTGAAATTAGTTTGGGTATATTTTACAATGGCCACACCTAAAGTTATAGAGGTTACAAAGAAACCACAACCCAAATTCAAAAAATACCTTGTGAAGTCCATAGAAGATGACCCACTAGGCACTTGCTTGCACATTCCATATGGGGTTTTACCGATAGAGGATATTAGGGCATACATTCATGAAAAAATGGAAGACCATTATCCCAATAAGCTAAGTGATGTATGGTCAAATGAATTAACTAGTGAGGACCTCACCCTAAAATCAAAATACAAAAACCTAGTTGAAAAGAAACTATATCTGTGTGGCAGTGGTTCCCCAATTTCTTCTATGATGTCAAGTGGATTAGAATGGCTTTGAGTAGAATTCATGATAGGTTCATTTGGACTAATATGTCTCACATGATTACAAAGGAATTAAGAGAGGTCATTGATTTATGCTCCACCAGACCCGTCCCCATTCTAAAGTCTATTAAAAACAAAGAGGTGATGGAGAAAACAGGTGCTACATTTGATTAGAGAGCTCTTGTTATTAATCCTACTAGAAACTCAACTGTTAGATATGTTGTTATGGTTATTGGTTAAAAAAATTATTATTCCAACATGGATACCTTTGTTTCTACCACCGCAATTCATGTGTCACATGAGATGGTAGAGAATGGTGTAGACTATGACCTCTGTGAGTTGCTAAGGGAATAATTAATGGAGAACCTAAAGCAAATCAAGGAGAAAAAGTATGTGTTTAAGTATGGCACTCTAGTTATGTGCTTACTATTCTACTTTTTGAAGGAGGTTCCTATAATTGGAAAGGTAAATTGGATAAGTGGAAGGTCTATCATACACCAAATTGCAAATTACATGAGGAGCCTTGGAGATATCAATGCACAAGATGATGCCCTTACTACGTTCTTTGCAATATTTTAGAAGAGAATGCGTGAGAGAGAGAATTCTAAGGAGTATTGTGGAAAAATACAAAAATGATATCACATTCTTGGTTTCTATAGATTATTGCATCATGGAGGAAGTGGAACTAAGATCTATTTGGGTTCCTAAATTGGGTTATGAGGTAACAAAAGTAGAGCTTATTGGTTGTACACATATAGATGTTTTATTGAAAATTCCTAAGGACACTACAAAATCAAGGTATGGGACTTTTGAGGAAAATTCCATAGAAGTACACATGAAATAAAAAGAACCACAGATCGGGAAGAACATAGATGCTATGGTTGATATATATGCACAAGAATGTGGCATTTCAAAGGAGAAAGTGTGGTATGCTAGAGAGAGCCAAAGCAGATATGGGTGTTGAAGAAGCTTCAAGTAGCTTAAGAAGATAAAGTAGAATAGCTACCACTCCACCATCTATTCAAAAGTCCTTCGAGGCTTTACCTACTGCAAGAGAGAAAAGAAAGGATACCACCAGTCCTTCGATAAGGGAGAAATACCCTTCGGTTGTGCATACTACCAAGGAAGAGAAGAAGAATACCACCACTACTACACCACTTACTACCCTATCCAAGAGAAGGATGAAACAAAAAGCTATAAGAGAGAAGGATATTGGGATAAATGTTGTTGATGAAGAGGAAGTGTTAGAAGATGTACCCCCACTACTCAGAAGAAGTGTTGCTTTGCAAGGTGAATCAAGCACCAAAAAGAGAAGGGTTGACATAACTGATACTAGGAGTGAAGAGGAAATAGAAAAGGAAAAAGAAGCATTCAAAATTCATATAAGGGAGAAGAAGAACAAAGCCAAGAAGGCTTCACCAGAGAAGAAAAATATTGCAGATGCAAAGAAGACTCTAGGTAAATCAAGGAAAAGAAACAATCTAAACTAGTAAGGCCTCACTCCCCAATGCAACTTAAGGCACTATTTAATAGCATTCTACAAAATGAAATGTTGAAGGAGATAGCTTCTTTGTATAAATATTTGGATGAGGTGGATAAGGCCACCATCATTGAGACCATAATAAAATATATAGTTGTTCTTGAAGTTGAGATGCGGAATATCAATAAGGATATTCCTGATGAGTTATGGAATATTTTGTTAAAAAGGAGATAAGAGGCAATACAAGAGCATGAAAGGCTAAAATATGAAGCCTTGGAAAGAGTTGGTGCTCCACTCTCTGAAGATGACAAATCCACATTGGCCACCATATACAGTAAGGAGATGAGAACCAAACAAAGAGTTAGAATCCTTATGGGAAAAGAAAAAGGTGATCTAGAGAGAATCTAAAAAGAGATCAATGGGAGATTATGCAGAAGTTAGGATTGACTCTGGTAGTTGAAGAAGAAATGAATGTTGACACCACTGCTCTAGGACTGAATATAGAGGAAGAAGCATAGATAGATTATGCTCAACATGATTAGGATACAAATGAGGAATTTCCATAGGATAACACTCCTCTGGAAATGTAGGACATGGCAAAAAGATAATGATGAAGATGATATTATAAGAGAATACATTGCAAAGGAAAATTTCACCACTCCTCTGGCACAAAATGATGGAACTTCTCCTCTGGTAAACACAAAAGGCACTGCAGAAGATTAAAACAAGGATGATAATGTCGATTTGTAAGAGAGGGGGACCAAACATGTTCAAGGTCCCAAGTCACGGAGAGCCAAGAACGGAAGGCTTCCCTAACTTAACTCACTCTAAAGGAATGTCTTGAAATGAGGGACAAGAATGATGACAACTATAAAGCCCTTCAATCACTCTGTAGACCTAAAATTAGTTTTGGGGCTAGGCGAGCCAGTTTTTGGGTTCAACACTATACCTCAAGTAGCTCTCTACCCAAGGATGAAATCGTGGTTTCAAGACGACAGCACGGCACACTGGCGTCTCTCAAGTGCACTGGCATTTGTACGACCAGAGGACCTAAAATACAATAAGAATCACTAGAAAACAAGCTAATGGTTTCTAAGGGAACAAAATAGAGCTATAAAGTAAGAGATATATAAGGGAATATGATAAAGTAAATATATTAAAGCTAAGGTGATGAAGATGATCTCACAAAAGAGCATGTTTGCTAGCTAGCTCCAAATGCATTTCCACCTACACACAAGAAACAGGAAAATTGTTAGGGGGCTATAAAAGGGTTTGCCTCAGTTAGACCCCCGTTTTGGTGTTTCAACCTATACGAATAGCCAAGATAGGGAAAATTATGATAAAGGAGAAAAGAAAGTAAAGAACACAATAAACACTACAAAACAATAATGTGCTACTCAACCAAATCATATAGGAGAGGAGCGAAAATACTTACCACCTCCACCAAGAGTTCACTAGCTAATGGAGGAGAAAAGAGGACTCAATCCCATACTACAATGGTTTGTTCCACGCTTTCTCTGTGGAGTTGATGGAGTGTTGTTGCTGTTATGGAGTGCCAAAGTGTTGCTTGAGAGTGATGGATGCTAAGAGAATTCTTGAGAATGCTAAAAGAGATTGTGTAGAAGATTGCTAGAGAATGAAATGAATGAAGAATAGACCAATTTGAAGGAAGAATGAGCAAGAATAAGGAATTTTCGGGTCAGTTGGTTGAAGAGGGACATTACAAACTAACCCCAATGGGAAGTGTATTGCCTCTACCAACTTCAAATGCAGGAATCTGTCAGGGACATAATCACATCGCACAAACGTCTACCCATCATGTTGGCATCCCCGACAGTTATTCTTCTACCTCGACACAAAAGATAGATGCCAAGTAGAACAAAGGTAGCGGGCTGATGTGGAATTTTGCCTTCGGATTTAGTTTTCTAAGGTGAGGAAGTGTAAAATGGGAATTTTCATAAGGGGTGAAAATTCACACCTGTACATTTTTCCCCCACTTTAGTGAGCATGAATACTAATGAGTGCTTCGGTAAAGTAGATCAGAAAAGTATTAAGGTTAGAAATGTATACTTGAACCGTTGAGGAGGAAGACCACGATCTAGTAAACTCAAGATTGCAAGACAAGAAAAGGACTTCATAGCCCTGCAGAACTATGAAGCTATAGAATGAAAGCGTCTTACAAGCTTGCAAACTTGCAAGGAAGCAATCCCCAAGAAGTAAGTGCCTCACAGGCCCACAGACCTATAAGGAAGGTGTCCTCCAAGATCTCTCACATGAAGGACACCCATAAAAGCACCTTATAGACCCACGGACCTGCAAGGAAGTGTCCCCCAAGATCTCTCACATGGAGGAAGCCGAGAAAGCACCTTACAGACCTGCAGACCTACAAGGAGGAATCCCCTAAGATCTCTCACATGGAAGAAGCCGAGAAATCACCCTATAGACCCGTAGACCTGTAGGGAGGGTGCCCTTCAAGATCTCTCACATGAAGGAAACCCAGGAAAGCACCCTACAGACCCGTAGACCTACAGGGATGGTGTCCTTCAAGATCTCTCGCATGAAGGAAACCCAGGAAAGTGCCCTATAGACCCGCAGACCTGCAAGGAGGTATTCCCAAGATCTCTCAAATGGACGAAACCCAAAGGAATTTCCCTAAAGACCCACAGACCTGTAGGGAGGTATCCCCCAAGATCTCTCACATGGAGGAAACCCAAGGAAAGGGGACTCTGCAGAGTTAGAAAGCGGCTTCACAGGCGCACCTATAAAGTGACATGTTTACCCACAAATAGGACATGTCAGAAAGCGACCATGCAAGCAAGTAAGCAAACAATCTCGTAGACCATCAATAAGTTGGAAAACTTTCAAAGGGGTCCCTCAAGAACCTGGCATTAAGAAGGGATCCACACAAGGGATGCGTTGTTCTAAAGTATGAAAAAGATGTTTCTTGAATTAATTCATCATCAAGGAATCCTTTTGAAATATGTTCACTCCATCAAGGAATTTGAAAGGAAGAAAATGCTCCCATGCAAGGGAAAGGTCAAATTTTCTCCCACCTCGGAGGAAGGTTCTCAAGTTCTTTCTTTATGAACCCATGATGAAGGAAACACATTTCGTTATGGTTTCATGTCGAGAATACGATTCTTTGAAAAGAGGTTCGTGAAGATTCTTGAGAAAAGATTCATTGGAAATGAATGCATTTTCTAAAATACAAAATGTTATAGAAGTGGCGTTGTCACACATGAAAGGGACAACTCAAGCAAAGAAGAGAGAAAGATAAGAAAAGAGAAAAAAACATAAAGGGCACAGGGGTAGCATGATATTTCAGGGTCAGAGCTGCTCATAAATATATATAAGTATAATAATAGTATATAAAATGAACTATCATCAACCCCCTACTATATCATATTGTGTGAAGAATGCATGAGAAGACAAAGTAAAAATAAAAAAATTGGGTCAACATGGAAGGGAAGCCTAAATGCCCCCAACACTTTGCATCATCCCCAATTTACCGAAAGTCAAGCACAAACATGGAAGAATTATGATACAAATAGAAGAAGGTTTACGACACAAAAACCACGCCTGTATCCAAGCACCAATGAGGGTGACAAGGGTCATCCAGGCACACATCACATGATCATGGGGGAACACATCACAACACACACACACACACATCTACTCTAGAAATAAAGAAGGGGCCTCCCCCTAACACTGATCGACCAGGAGGTCATCCACTTCCCACTCTAGATCATCATAGGGGGAAGGAGGATGAGCCTGTAGTGGCAAAATGTTAAGAGGAGGAGTTTCCAACCCTCCCACAACAAGGGCTAAGGAAGAGGGCCCCGTAAGGTCCTCTCCACCAAGCTCTTGTGGAGCTAAGGTCAATGATTTTGTGAAGAATCGCTGACAAGTCTGAAACTTCACCCAAAGAGTTAAACATGCAGTTTGCAAGAGTGTCATGTTTCACCTCAATAGACAAAGAAGGTTGTGCCTGATATTCATGGCTAGGCTCAATGAGTGATTCGAGAGTGGTGATGAACTCAGGGGAAGTCATGACCAGTTTTGTTACTAGGACAGAATAAGTCAGCATCGGACCACCTTTTAGAGAAGGTGGGCTCCTCTTATGTCCTCCATTGTTGGAAGGACCACTCTCCACCTTCTACTCCATCAGGGGATGTGAACTCCCCATAGATGAGGCAAGAGGTGTGGAGGCAGAGGAGGAAGAGAAAACTACAGTAGATACCACTGAAGTGTTGATCATATCTATGAGTTTCGGGAAAGGTAGGACATCTAGAAGGGACATCAACAAAGGTGGCTCCACCGAAGGAGCAATGAACACCTACACCTTTTTAGGGTCAGGCTCATTCATACTCACAACAGAAGTTGGAAGCGATGCGGAGCTAGATTGAATGGAAGTAGAGGGGAGGAGAGAGGAGGATGCTACAGGAGGCCCTGATATAGGATCAGCCATCTCTCTTCCTTCCTCTATAAAGTGGCATGCTCATCCATGGGAGCCTTTCGCTAGCGCTTGTGCTCGCACACAAGGCAGTTTCTACAACTCTTTGAACCAGAGGTAGGAGGTTGCGAAGGAACAGAAGGATCCTGCTCAGCCATGGGAGTGTCCACTACAACCGTTTCTGGAGGAGGAACAAACTCCTAAATGGGAGCAGGAGGAAAGGTTGGGGAGAATCAGGGGAGTCGATTCAAGTACCTCAGCAGTGGGCCTCTTCTCATTTACTACTTTTGAAGCAGGAGCGATCGGAGGTCGCGAAGGCCGAGACATAAAGGATTCCCCACAGGGACTTTTTCCTCTACCATAAAAGTAGTACCAAGGTCCAAGCGATTTAGTAGGGAGGTCCGATATCCTAATATTGGGTCTACATCGAGGGATTATTAGACTTAACGGGTAAAATCCAAACTTGCTCATCCAATACTCCTCCCAAGAAAGGAGAGCAGACAATTTATCCTGAGAGGAGACAAGATTCTCCTTCCCTTTTCGAGAAGAGGAGGCAGCTGGCTTGTTGTGCTATAGGAAGAGCCAATTTTGGTTGTCCCTTGCCCCCAGTATTATACTTCACATAGTTTTGTAAAGTAGGTCTATTCTTGGAGGAAGTAGACCAACTAGGGCAAGCCAAAAATGTTGAAAAATGAGGTGTTTTCTTAGCTTTAATACTTTGTAAGACTTTAATATTTCTGATTTAAGTAAGCTCTTTCTTTGGTACATATATTCTTTGTGGGTGATTATCTTGATTAATTCATTTTACTGTTGTAGAATGAAGAGAGAAGTTGATAGAAGAACTAGACAGGATATTAGAAAGATCACAAAACATATAACGCAGAGAAACCCTTTCGGGAAAAAAATCCACCAATAATTATTCTATTATTCAATCTCTGATTACAATAGCTCCAATTCGTGCTTGAGAATTCTTCTTTTGTCTTTTCCAATCTTCTTCACACCTGCAATTAACAATCATGAAAACTCTCTTCAACCTGAATGATATATAGAGACAATATGCAACCTTGTAATCTCCAAATAGTGATAATTACAATGCACAAGCCCAAGCCCTTGAAAAGGTACGCCATATTGTTTCAAGTTGAGTTCTACCATGAAGACCAAAGCTTAGAACATGTGCTTTACCCATTTGGGCATCCCAAACTAAAGCTACAACTCATCCTTCACTTCGGTGATAATTACAAAGCTCTTCCTCAAAGATGGCGCCCAAAAGAGGGTCCCACTTAACAGAGCCTTGAAAAATATATTATCATGCATTGGAGTTAATTCCAAGAAAGCATCTTGGGCGCCCAAGTTAGCTCCAAGTGATTTCTTGTTAACTAAAACATTTACTCAACACCATTCCCAAAGAATGGTCATCCCCTGTTAACTGGAGGTAGTCCCTGTTATCTGTCATACAACTCAATGTTATTAGCCATGCATTCCAAGTTAACTGAAGTTAACTAACATACAACTAAAACTAACTAAAGACAATTGAACCATAACTAAACTGAACTAAACTAAACTAAACTGATTCTGAACTGAACTAAACTAAACTAAACTAAACTAAACTGATCTGAACTGAACTAAACTAAACTTCAAGCATGCAAACATCAAATCCTAACTCCTAGAATCTTTACATGCATTTAGAAGTGTTATCTCTTACTCTGAATAGTTAACTAAACTCAAGGTGAGTGTCACCTTACCATGTGTGCACCCACATGTTCCTATCATTTAGGAATAACTACAATGTCAATTTCATGATTTATTTCATCAAATATTAATCTCATCCTAATCTTAGTGTTGTTGAACACATTCCAAGAATCTAGGAGATACATGAAATAATTAATGTTTAGGATTTGCAATTAAATGGCATCCTATTTCCAACAAAAAATGGTCTAATGAATATCCCCCACCAGGACACCAGAGGCTAGGTACAGAGTGTCATACACTATGTGAGCAGCACCTTCATGGGAGAACTTTAGAAATTTATGAATTACGGAGGCGATTCCTTTCATGGAAGCTAGCCAAGGTATGCCTAGCTTCATCTTGAACAAATCCGACTTTGGAATGACATCAAAAACCGTGTCAACAACCCTAGGTCCAACTAGGATAGACAAAGTTATCAAGCCATATGGCTTCAGAAAAATACCATCATGTGTATGAATGGTGGATTTGTTTCTTCATACTCTTTTCTATGTAGTGAGTTAAGCCACAACGTCTCTTATTTAATAGCATTCACTCAACTCACAGGGTCTACAAAGACTCCTGTCACAATGTTTCCATTGAGGCAAGCGGGAATATAGAGGGGAGAGGGCTTGTTATTTAAGGGTAAGTCCTGCAAAGTGAACATCACATCTAGCGAACCGGTCACAGGCAATGTGGTAGGGGTAACCATGACCATGTTAACATAGGCCTTGAGTTGAGTGATAGAATCAGTGGGATCGACAATCATGTTAGCAGAATGTGACAAAAATGGGTCTGTGTATATCTGCAATTCACTATTCACTTTTGCCACCAATTTATTTGTATTTTTTTTGCTTCCATCGAGACGAATAGTACCATCCTCGATGCAGTCATGTATCTCATGATGCAAGTGCATGCAGCATTCAGTACCATGTCCATTTACTCGATGGTACTGACAATAGGTATTTGCATCATACCAACTAGGGTAAGGTTCCTTAAGAGGTTTAGGGTTCTGCAAGGTTATCATCTTATGCTTCAATAACTTTTGCAAGATGGAAGAATAAGATTCTATTAACTTTCTAAACTTTTAGTTGTGTTTGAGGTCATTGTCATCCATAGTGGCTACTACATTCACAACATCCTTGCCTTTCCCAGAGATTGATACGATGGACTTTCCTTCAGAATGGGAGTGCAAGGAGGATGCCCCGAACTGAACTACCGTCTATTGGTACTCTCATAGGGATGCACACAAATGTGCGAAAGAAGGATATTTCATAAGGGAAAAATTTTCTTGCCAAGGCCTTTGCAAGTTCCCTATGAATACCTTCTGCACGTCAAAATTGGGCAGCAGATACAAGATTTGTGAGAAGAACGATACCACGCAATGAAGTCAGTAATCTTTTCATTATAACCTTGTTTACATCGGACGAGATCTGAAAAGGTCATCTTCATCCTGATCTTATCTTGGAATTGTCATAAGAATTGGTTCACAAGTTGGTCAAATGAGAAAATGGAATTATTGGTCAAGGAACAGTACCATTTGAGTGTTGTATCCTTGAGAGATTGAGGCAATAGTTTTTCCATCAACGCGTCGTGATGGAAGAAATATGTGCACAGGGCATTAAAGGCGGACACATGCATTTGTGGGTCCCCTTTGCTGCCATATTTTTTGAATTTTGAAATCTCCATTCCTTGAGGGAAGGGAGTCTTCAAAATTGTGACCGACAATAGATTATGCCAGAAGAAGGGTTGGAAGATAGGCTAGGAAGAGGCTTGGGAGAGACTCGCAAACTAGCTTTGCATCTTACCCATATTTTGAAGAAGAGTGTTCAAAATAGGGTCATTAGAAGATATAGGGCCAAAGGAACCTCCTCCAGAACCACCGTCGAAGCCACCACCAGACCCACCAGTGTGACCACCGCCAGAACCACTACCGCAGCCAAGGCCACCAGTAGGTCCTCCGTTGGAGCCACTTCTGCTTCCAAAGCAACCACCATGACCTCCACCAGAACCACTTCCACCAGAACCACCCCCGTTGTCAAAGCCACTGCCACTACCAAAGCCCCCACCGCTCATCTCACCAAAACCTCCACTGCTATAGGTGACAAGAGGGGTGAAGCTAAAACCCAAGGGGATCTTGTTCACTTTGTTAGTTTTGGGTCTCTTGGAGGCAGAGGGAATGTTGATCAAGGGTACGGCATCGGTCATGTACACAGACGTAGGAGGCATCAACACTCCTAGTTGTCTCTCATGGTCTTCAAAAGTGGCCCCTTGTACAATGTTAAGATTATTTGGGGGGAGCACATGCATCAGTCAGACTAGAGAGACTAGCCAATATTTCTATGCCTGTTTGATCTTTTCCCACCATATACTTTAGTACATTGATAACCCAAGCAGCCCTAGCTAACTTTAGGTCTCTTTCCAAGTGGTTTTTAAAGTCACCCAACCCTTTGTCGAGGGCAGAGACATATTCTAAAGGAATGTGAACAGCCTCATGCTCGTCGACCGATGATGGTGTGGGAGATGCAGGAGGAGTGGGGACATGGTCAATCTCATTAGAGAATCCTACCTCGCCTCTTGACAATTGCTCCTATCCAGCGAGACCAATGGAAAATCCAGCAAAAAGGCCTCTAGAGAAACTAGTAGTGACCTTCATCCTTTCCATCGAAAGTTTCATACACTTCTCTTAACAATATACCCAGAGGTTGTGGACTGGGTTGATGCTCATAAACCTTCACAACACTCAGGGGCACAACAATCACAAGGGAAAAGCCTCAACACCAACAAATGAGCAGACATTGGTTCATGTCGAGTTCATCAAAAATGTAAGAGAGGGGGACCAACCACATTCAAGGACCCATGTCATGGTGATCCAAGAGCGGAAGGCTTCCCTAACTTACCTCACTCTAAAGGAATGTCTTTAAATGAGGGATGAGAATGATCAAGACTATAAGGCCCTTCAATCACTCTGCAGACCCAAAATCAGTTTTGGGGCTAGGTGAGCCAATTTTTGGGTTCAATACTATACCTCTAGTAGCTCTCTTCCCAAGGATAAAAGCATAGTTTTAGGACGATAGTGTAGCACAATAGAATATCTCAGGTGCACTGGCGTCTGTACAACTAGAGGACCAAAAATATAGTAAGAACTACCATAAAACAAGCTGACGGCCTAGCTAATGGTTTCTAAGGGAACAAAATAAACCTATAAAGTAAGAGATATACAAGCAAATATGATAAATTAAATATATTAAAGCTAAGGTGACGAAGATGATCTCACAAAAGAGCTTGTTCGCCAGCTAGCTCCAAATGCACGTCCACCTACACACAAGAAAGAGGAAAATTATTGGGGGGCTATATAGGGGTCTGCCTCAGTCAAACCCCCATTTTGGTGTTTCCACCTCCACAAACAACCAAGATAGCCACGATAGGGAAAAGTATGGTAAAGGAGGAAAGAAAGTAAAGAAAACAATAAACACTACAAAATAGTAATGTGCTACTCAACCAAATCATAGAGGAGAGGAGTGAAAATGCTTACCACCTCCACCAAGAGCTCACTAGCTAATGGAGGAGAAAAGAGGACTCAAGCCCCTGCTACAATGGTTTGTTCCACACTTGCTCTACAGAGTTGATGGAGTGTTGTTGTTGCTGCTATGGAGTGCCAAAGTGCTACTTGAGAGTGATGAAGGCTAAGAGAATTCTTGAGAATGCTAAAAGAGAGTGTGTAGAAGATTGCTAGAGGATGAAATGAATGAAGAATAGACAAATTTGAAGGAAGAATGAGCAATAATAAGGCATTTTTGGGTCGGTTGGTCGAAGAGGGATTTTACAAACCGACCCCAATGGGAAGTGTAATGCCTCTACCAACTTCAAATGTAGGAATCCGTTAGGGATGTAAGCGCATCACGTGGGCATCCCCGATAGTTATTCTTCTACCGACGCAAAAGAAAGATTCCAAGTGGAATGAAGGCAGCAGGTTGATGTGGAATTTCACCATTGGATTTGGTTTTCTAAGGTGAGGAAGTGTAAAAGAGGAATTTGTGTAAGGGGTGCAAATTTGTGCCTATACAAGATGCAGAAGTAGAAGGAGAGCAAGAAAAGAAATATGAAGTGAAGATAGATGAGGATAAAGAAGAAGAGAATAAAGAGGAAGATGAAGACACAAACAAGGATGCATCTAGAGATGCAAAGAAATACAAAATAGTTGACTCTGATACTGCAGATGGTAAGGGAAAGGATGTGGAGACAAAAAACATTCCTGGTGAATCTTCGAGCTCCTCTAGAGATTCTCTGAGAAATCTGTTGAGTGTACAGTCTATTTTTCAACCAGTTATATCCTAAAAATTGTTGCAACTACCAATGAATCAAGGAAATTTTTACTTGAACAAGATCTCTCGTATCCACAAGCTTCAACTAGGAGACATGTTCCATGCATCCGCCAGGAAGGAAATCATTCAATCACATCAAAAGAGCGGAGAATTAATGGATGAAGTAGTTAAGGAATTGCAAGAGATCATACCTAGATCAAACGTAGATACATCTCTCTCCAATATGGATAATCTCAAACTATTAATTGATTCTTTCAAAACATATGCATCCAAACTGAAGATAGAAGAAGAGAAAGAGGTCAAGAAGAGGATCATTGACAAAAGGATGTTGGAGATCATAGAGAAATGTGCCATTGCACATAAGAAATTTTTATAATTACTAAAAGATGTTGAAGGGTGTGTGGATGAGGCTAAGGAACTATTTTGGTATGGCATGAAGTGGACCAAAGCATAAGAAAGGAGATGGACTCTATTGAGTCTCAAATCAATGCTTCCTCCAATGCATATGACCCAGTAGTTGACGTGACCTATGTGACAAGGAATGCAATAGAAGATCTTCATAAGAACTTATTCTAGCTGCAGGCACAAAAAGAACATATTATTCTATAGTTTGGAGAGGTAACGGATATAGTTAACCCTATACTTACACTTGTTTCAAGAGCTCTTCTCAATTTTGATAAGGCCAAGAAGATGAATCTAATACCTCCTAGTTTAGAACAAGGAAAAGAACTTGTATTGGAGTTTGAAATGTAGAATAGGCTACTTGCGGAGGCTAAGCATGAATTGGAACAAGGAAAGAAAGCCTAGGAAGATCAATTGAAGAAGTTGCAGGAAAGTTGCAGGCATCAACCACCTTCGTTGACTTATCTTTTTTATGCATTTTTAGTATCTATTTTCAGACTACTTGCACATATGTGGACCATATAGAACAATTTTTCAATACAATTTTGAGTATTTGCTCTGGTATATGACTCAGGGTGAGTCAATTCATTATTTTTCCAACTATATATATGACTAGATCATTCAAGGGGAGTTCTGATAAGAGTCTGGTCATGTTTTAATACGTGCCCTTTTCCCTTGATGTCATAGCGGGAGAGTATTTTTGGAGATTTTTTGGCATGTTTCCATCAATGACAAACAGGTATATTGTTGGAAGTTTGGAGAGATTGTTGAATTTTGTTATTGATGATGTTGTTTGACATGAGCATGGATTGTATATAATGGTGTATTATAGTTTTATCATTGATGTTAACATATTGCATTTTGATTAATCCTAATAGGTTTTGGAGTTGCTATGGAAGACATTTGTGCAAGGCGATCAAATTTTCCAGTTCAGTGTTACAATGCATCGAATTTTTGGTCTACACCACTCCACAAATGAAGATAATACTCTTCACTTCTAACATTAATTTGGTGGATGATAGATGTACCTAAATCAAAAATTTCATCTTGATTGGACAATAGTTTGAGAGATATGGTAACAAAGTTTGGACTGGCATATCACAATTGCTTTTTGTACAGTGTATCTATGTGGGAGATTTTGCACTTCTTCGCAAATGATTTTTTGGCCTTGCAGTGTTGTATTTAAGTTTTCAAATGTCATATAAGCTTGAATTCCAAATGGCATCGAGTTTTTATATCCATGTATCATGGTGTGGATATATAGTTGAGGATTTTTGGTTTACGTCCTATGTCGTGTCAACCTAATATGTTTGAAGGTATGCGAAGGATAAACATGTATTAATATCATATGTTGGATCTATTTTAGGTCCATGCCAACCTATCTTAAGGTTTTTTGAGATTTGAATTATGGAATGTAATATGGATGAAGTGTTTTGGAGCCAACAAGTTACATTTTGGTGTTACATCTAATTAGGCTGACCTAATTGATGTTATACTCGATGCTGATATATATGAATTTTTTTATATATTTTGAGGATATAGATGAGACATGTATTGTATGATTAAAATGTGAGTAGAGCAATGTGAATTTGAAGATATAAGTTGTGTGAATGAAGAGAATTGCAGTGTTGAATCAAAATCAGTGCGAAGATTGTTATTATGCTTCATTGGAACTGTATTCCTACATATTCTAGATGCACTTGTAATAGTTCAAAATAGGTTGTGAGCCACCTTCTTTCTTCTACCTTTTTCTCTGTGGAAAGTGAGTTCACCTACAGTGAGCATTTATGTAATATACTATAACTAGTTATAATATATTGTGAGCTAACCCTCACCGTGGTTTTTCCCATTTTGGGTTTTCCATGTAAAAATCTTGTTGTTCATGTGTTATGTGATGTTGTGGATGTTTTCATAATTTATTTCCTTACTGTAGTTGAATATGCATTAGTTACTGGATGTTTGATGTTTGAATGGTTTAATAGAATACTGAATCACCCCCTCCCCCTCTTAGTATTTTGGGTGTTCAACAACTATGCACCAAGGTATGAGGAACCAAGGTGACATTGTATCGCAAGAATGTGTTGAGTCAAAAAACATGAAGGTTAGTACAACATCTCATAAAGTCAGAGGGAACTTTAGTGGGCATGATGTTGGAAAACCACAAATACAAGGAATGCCCCAATATAACATAATGACACAAAGGATCTTTATGGGTATAATGTGAGACAAACCATTAAAACAAAAAAAAAATCCAAGACTTGCCCCTATTTTAACCAATCAAAGCACACCATGATATGATAGATCACAGTGACCTCAAGTAGATAAAGTAGGAATCTCAAAAGAAAGATAAAAAAATTCCAAAAGCACCAATTAAATAGAAAAATATCTCAAGTACCTTTTTCCATAAGGATGATGGATGAGGTAGATACGCTCTAATGGAAGGATAGAGAGAGAAAAGTTAGATGAAAGGATATAAGATATCTTGGATGGGTAAGATGGATGGAAGGATATATTGATAGAGGAATGAAAATTTTGTAATGGGGGAATGTATTCCAAGAGGTTTCCAAAGCATGTATGTATAGTTATCCCTATTTTTATCAATATGTTAAGGATGATGGAGGGATTGGAATGGATATGATGGATGGGTAGGGTAGATAGGTGGTTCAAAGGATATGATGGATAAGTAACTAGGAGAAATTTGACCCCAAATGTGAAGAGAAAATGGGGATGGGATTTACACATGACACCTATTTTCTAGGTTTTCATCATGGTGCTTGTTGATGTTTCATGTGCCCTTATATGTACCATTAATAAAAACTAATATGAGATATCTTATATGGTTCATATTATATGAACTATGCCTTAGAAATGCAAAATTTACTATGTTAAAGTTTCAAATTTTTGAGCTTTCAATTGTCTGCCTATTTGCATATCCTCTCTATCACTCCCAATTTCCTACCTCTTCAACCTCTCCTTTCCATCATTTTCCCAAGTATAAGTGTTTCATATTACATCCATCGACCTTAACCCTTAACCCTTATTGATTTCCCTTCTAATCCATAATTCCTCCCCCTAATCATCAAAGCTTTGATCAGAACCTTCAAAATATAACATGTCTTAAATTTTTCAACTTCAGGGATCAACCATCCTCTTTAATATTTACCATCATTTTGTCTTAAGTCTTAAGCCTTCTCCCAAATCCTTGATTCTCGATGTCATGGTCTTCAATATTTCAGGAATCGACCTTTCTTCTTCTTTTATTTTTATTTTTTTTAGACTATAGGAATCGGGTAGCACGACCCCCTATAAACTGCAGTGCGCCTAGTAAACTTTTTAATGTGACTGGTGGCGCTAGTGCGACACGCCCTCCGGTACTATGGGGGTGGGGGAGACTAGAACTTGTGACCAACCTCCTGCTACAGGAAAGATTTAGCCAACCAAGCTAGGGCCCCAACCCGATTCGACCTTTCTTCTTATCCTTTATCATAAATTTACAATAATTCTTAAAGTCTTCCATCTAATCACCAAATTGGAGATCTTAATGGTTTCAAAAACCTTATTGAAATCTAAAAGTGGTTTTGAAACCTCATCATGAATCCATAATATTTTTAGATTTTTGTTGGAACTTTGAAAGGTTTTGATAACTCTATTGAACTCTGATGGAGGTTTTGAAACCACTTTCAAACTCTAGCAGGGGTTTCAAAACCACTTTCAAACTCTGAAAAAGGTTTTGAAACCACTTTTGAAACCTAATAAGGTTTTCTAAACCATAGAAATCTCCAATTGGGTCTTTCTTCTATCTTTTTTCTTTTTTTTATGATAAATACTTACATCTTCTTCATAATCCTCGATCCCTGATGTCATATCTTTTGTCTTCTGTTATCGATCCTCCCTCTTATTTTTTATCACATTTTATGACAAGCCTTAAGCTTTCTCCACGATTCTTGATCTTGGACATCTTCCTTTCCTCCATGCTCTTCCATCCTTCCACCAACCTTTCATCTTTTTCTTTCTTCCTTCCCTTCTTCTAGCAAACATTAGGCCCAATTCCCAATGTCTAACAAAAGTTATCTTTCGAGGATCATGCTTTCAACATTCCTCATATCCTCTTCTTCATATACATGGTATGTAGTATATGACAGGATCGATGCTTCATGTCAGGCGGAGGTTTATTTTCAAGGTTTCAAACCACATAATGTTTAATCCAATGGTTAGTTTGGGCCTAAAACTACAACAATTTTTTTGGAGGAGTTTTTTCAAGCCGTAAATTCCATTAATTCCTAGCAACTCTCCTCAAACATCAAATCTTAGTTTCTAAGGTGGTGGAGAGGGAATTTAATGCTTTGAGTACATATTTGGAAAAGGATTGAGGTGGCCATACTTCATTTATGATCTGCAGGAGTCCTTTTTTCCAATTTTCCATGCTTAGATCATGTTTATTTTTGGTGATTGTATCCTTTCATATGCATATTCATAAGTTATTTATACGAAGGCATGTTGGAGTTTGAAGTGTCGAATACTCTTCTCAGATGTGGTTTTCTTTGGATTTTCCCTCTAAATAAAAGGCACCTTGGCACTCATTATAAAGGTTTCTTCCTTGGTTTCTTTGGTAGATAGTGTAGTTCTATGCACTTTACAACTGTAAATAGACTTATTCCTTTCTATTAATGAAAGTAGTCACTTTACCTCTTCTCTCTTTCGATATGTTGTGTATATCTATCTTACCTTCATGTTTGAGTGTACTTTTATCATTTTCTATGCTTCTATGTTGTGTTAACTACATTTTCAGATGTTGGTTGTGAACTTTTCCTTTCCTCCCAATATCTTGTTAGAGCCTCACATCCATATGTGCCCCTGGAAGTTGATAGAGTAAAGAACTATGTGATTCCTTCTAGTTATTTTCATTGATGCACTATGCTAATTTGAGTAGTAAGGAACAATATAATATAGGTGTATCACCTCCCCTTTCCCTTTTATGCATTCCATCTCTCCCTTTTCCTCTATGATTTGTTAGAGTAGGAGTGAAGTGAGGATTTCACATGTTAGTTTGGACCAAAATTTGTGCACCTGGTTTAGAAAATGATGCTAACCTTCTTTGAATATTTGACCTCATCTACAAGTTCCCACACCTTGAGTTCAATTCCATTATGTCATTGGAATGTCTAGCCTTGTGTTTAATAGGGTGTGATATCATATAACAATAATTTTTGGCATGCTCAGTGGGGCAAGTTTAATGAGCCTTAATTCATTTTTCTAAGAATATTGGTGTGTTTCTCAATAGTTGCAATTACTTTACAATAATTCAAGCACCTACTGACTTTGTAATTAATTTTAGGTGACTATTGGTATGTACCTATTTCCTCTGGTTGAGTAGACCTCTACTCTTATTTTAAAATATTTTAAAAAATCATTGCTTTGTATATCATCAAATATGTTGAGCTATTATGGATAGCCTATGACCACTCCTCATTTTCATGAAAATGAAAATTTTACCTCCCTACTAGGAATATCAAGCTAGAAGTTCCACCACTTTTTTTCACAAAGCCCTATTGTAGTGGGCTATCAATCCTTTTCAAATGCTTACCTCACACCCAACCCTAATTAGACTTATTGGAAGCCTACACATTGGACTATCAACAACCCCCAGAGTCTCATTATTTTCTAAACCAACATTGTTTCTCCCCTATTCAGCCCCAAAATTATGATAGCGTGGAGATGAATGAAATCAAAAGCATGTTGCTAGACTTCCATAAGCAAATAGATGAGATTGAGAGTAATTTGCAGCAAGAAGCGTTGGATTACCAAGCCTACCAAGGATAACAATAGTGTTTTCTATAGCAGGAGGAGATCGTCCATGAAACTCATTTTCAATAGCAAGAGATGGAGTCTCTATGGAGATACAAGCAACAAACAGAGGTCCAAAGAAGATAGTATGAGGATTGTCTTGCAACTTAGATCATTACTGAGGAGAAGAAAATTAAACTACTACTTTCTCAAGCATAGAGGCATGAAATTGATTCAACCTCTCACTCCTCACACCAACATACAAAGGAGGAGGTTTGTAAGATAAAATTCCCAAGTTTCAAGAGAGAGAATCCTTTTGAACCTTCCAGTAAGCCTCCTGAATTGGAATGCAAATCTCCTATGTTGGAGATTCTAAGTTTTAAGAGACTTCACCCCTTGTAGGATCTTGTACCTATGTAAGATCGCCATATTGTTCTTGATGAACAACCCCTTTCAAAATCCCAACAAGGTTTTCAAAAGCTTTCTGATCTCTTTTCTCTGCTTGATACTATTTTACTTTATAAAGGTGAACCTATTATTTGGTGGGCTAGCTAGTTAGAAGAATAAAAGGTGGAGATTTTAAAAGTAGAGGAGGAGCAACCTACTGTTTGTGAGCTCTCATATGCTCCAAAAAATGAATACTTGGACCTACTACAAGAAAAATTTGAAGATAACTAGAGGCAACAACAAAGCAATGAGCAAGTGGAGAATGATGACAAAGGAGATGGATTGATCTTACCATTTTAAGAGCCCCCTCATTTCATTGATAGTGAGGAGGAGATCTTACCCATGCCTACATCATTAAAAATCTCATAAAAATGAGATTCCAACTTGAGGAGCAAGAGTAAGGACGACTCCAATGACTTGGGGTAGCAAGCTTTTTTATTTGTAGAAGTAGCATATGAAACTCCCCATTTTATTGAAGCTTGTATTTCCTTGGGAGAGGAGGTAATAAGGAGTTAGGATGTGGCAGCAATGGACATGGGGGACAAATTATACCATGATCCTGAGGTTGCTACAACCAGTCACCAAGAAGAGGAAATAAACATAGAGAGACAACCTAAAGAATTTAGTTCTTCATTTGAAGTGTCTCACAAGCTGAGGTATATGCTGATGAGATGTGCATCAATACATGTAATTATGATGAATGTTGGTTCTCTATGATCCCTAATTGTGACGATGTTGAATATGAGGTCTTCATTCAAGATAAAGATGTGACCTTTTGCATTGGGGATAACATGCATGAGTTAGAATGTTTCACATGGGACCAACATATTAAAAAATCCATCATTGAACAACACATCTGTCAAGAGAGTAATTCTCTCATTGCTTAAATTGATAGTATTCTAGAGCTTCAAATATTTTCATTTGAAGTACATGAAGAGGAGTTTCCCCATGCAGATCAACAAACGAGATTGGTATAATTTGCATCACCATGTGAGTTGGAAAATTTCACTTTTTTTTTCAGTTCATACCATGAGGATGTCAATGGTTATGATAGTGGCATACCCTTGTGTGAGGAGAGTTCTCTTTCCTCTGTGGGTGGTTTTCTCCTAGATTTTGACCTATTTATAGAAAATTTCACCCCTACTATTGTATGTGTGCCTAAGGAACCATTGTCAGATGAATATGACACTTACATTATATGGCTGCCCTACAATGATAAGGGTTAAAATCAAGTGATTCTTTGCCATGCAGGTATTGTGTGTAGCTCCTTGCATACAGGAATATTTTTTCAATGGTTGTAGCTAGGTGAAGATTGTAACTATGGTCTGAGGGATATTAACTCCTTTAGAAGGGTTGTCTTTGGCAAAGGAAGATTTTTGTAATTTACATTTTTGTTAAAGTCAAGTACATATTTGCTTTAGTTATTTTTTTCCAAGAAGCGTTCTTACACACTCTACATTCTCCTAAAGGTAATGCATGATCCTAGATATTTTTTTGGTTGTAGCTAGGTGAAGATTGCAACTATGGTCTGAGGGATATTAACTCCTTTAGAAGGGTTGTCTTTGGCAAAGGAAGATTTTTGTAATTTACATTTTTTTAAAGTCAAGTACATATTTTTTAGTTATTTTTTTCCAAGAAGCGTTCTTACACACTCTACATTCTCCTTAAGGTAATGCATGATCCTAGATATTTTTTTCTTCCCTCCAAGTGCAATCATGCACATTTTTTGTTGTGTTCTCTGAGGTAGGTTGGTTGTTGTAGTTCTCCTTTTGAATTTGTGCCCAATGGACTAATAAGGCTTTTGGATTCTATGATTAGTATGAAATCATCCCAAATAGGTTGCCAAAATGTTGACATTTCATGCCCCCTTATATGGCCCATCAATAAAAATGAATTTGAGAGATCCTATATGGGTCATCTTGCATGAACTATGCCTTACAAATCCAAAATTGGTTGTGTTAAATTTTTAGATTTCGGGCTTTCAATTGTCTACATTTTTGCATAGCATATCTATCACTCCTGAGTTCCTACCTCTTCAACCTATCATTTCATGTTCATCATCCTTAGCCCTTAACCCTTATCACTTTCCCTTCTAAGCCATAATTCCTCACCCTGATCACCTAAGCTCCAATGAAAGCCTTCAAAACATAACATGTCTTAAAGTTTCAAGCTTCAAGGATCGAGCATCCTCCTTAACCTTTACCATCATTTCGTCTTAATTCTTAAGCCTTATCCCTGATTCTCAATTCCTGATATCATGGTCTTCAATCTTTTTGGAATTTACCCTTCTTATCATTTATCGCAAATTTGCAATAAGTCTTAAAGTCTTCCATTTGATCACCAAATTTGAGATTTTAATGGTTTCAAAAACCTTGTTGGAATCTGAAATTGGTTTCGAATCCTCATCATGAAGCTATAATTTTTTGGAGTTTTGCAAGAACTTTGAAAGGTTTTTAGAACTCTATTAGACTTCGACAGAGGTTTTGAAACCACTTTCAGAATTCAACGAAGGTTATGAAACCACTTTTGGACCCTAACAATGTTTTTGAAGCCATAGAAATATCTAATCAGGCCTTTCTTCTATCTTTTATCTTATTTATGATAAAGACTTAAGTCTTATTCCCAATCCTTATGTTCACATGTTTGCAAATTTTTAGGTCTATGTCTAATTTCCAAATTTCCTAAACCCTAGATAAGCCCTAAGGTCTTGTGTGAACTTTATAAATTTTTCTTTGTTGATCTACTTGCCAATATTTTGGTACTTTAAGTGATATACTAAGTATTTTTATCCCATTAAGTTATGAACCCATTTCTTTCCTAGAGATCTCTTGTCCATTTTTTGCATGTACAAATTTGAATAACTTAAGTGATTTTGAGCTTATGCCTTTCTGTGAGCCCCATGTTTGTGATGTGTCTTCTTCCTATTGGTTTTTGCATGTCCACAAAAGTTTGGTTACTTAAAGCAAATAAGAGCTACAAAACTTCAAAAAAATTGACAAATGACAACATTTTGTTTTGGTTTTGTGAGTCTGCAGGCTCTTCGAAGAGGGCCCAAGTTTTAGTTGTGGAATCACGAAAGCTAGAAACACGGCATAATTTTTATGGATTCCATGTCTATGGGTCTATCAAAGTGGTTTTCATTCTAAGCTACAAACTCATGAAATTTTGATAAGTGGTGTTGTTTTGTGACCTCTTTTCATTTCATAGGCACCTTTCATTTTTCTTTATCTCCCCCACAAATGTGTGATTTCCTATCATGTGTCAACATTGTGGGTAGTGTTTGTGCTCGAGGTAAATTAGATCAATGACCAACATTCAAAGTTCCAAGAAATTACTCTATAAAAGATATTTTCAATTTTTCCTTCCGCCCTTAATGGTATTTCCATGAGCCCAAGGTTACTAGATAGTGGAATTAAGTACTAGTGCCCTCTAGGTGTCCTCCTATACATGATTTGGGGAATTTCCTTTCCTCTATCCATGAATTGTGAGTGGGGATCTATTATTCGATGCTTGTGGTTTCTCTATTCATGTGGAGATTAGATACTATGATATGATCAGATTTTCTTCCATGTGTTAACCCTAGTTGAATTAGGGTTTGATACTTGATCATCTAAGTTATGCCTAAAATATAAAGGAAAGTATTGTATTCATTTTTTAGGGGTTCTGATTTTGTAGGGTTTGGATTTTTGGCCAAGGAAAAAATCTATGTATAGAAAGTGTTGAATGTCAAAGGTGAAGGCCTATGTTAGATAGTTATTACATTGGTAGTGCCTATGTATTTTGAAACTATGGCTTATATGAATATATAATATTGATGCAATTTTCTCCAACTATGGATGATAATATTCTTTAAGCTATGTAGTCAAGGGTTGTATCAACTTTCCAAACACATTTTTTGTCCTATTGTTTTTCAAAGGGATAGAGTAATGTTTTCCATAAATTAAAAATAATGTTATTTTCTATGGATTGTTAAGTATGGTTGCATAATAGGCTTGTGCAGGTTGGATTATCATAAGGTGTTATTCTATCATATTTCCATCAAAATATGTTTGGTTCTATCATATACAATGCATAACAAATGACTTTGTAGCCCAAGGTAGGCACCAGTCTTGCATTGTTTTCTTCCCCTATCCTCAAGAAAAATCTTTATTCACCAACTATTTTATGTTTTATTTTTATGTTTATTTTCTATTTCAACTTCATGCCAGGATTGAAATGAGAATAAGTGGTGTGTCATTCATTAATGTATCCATACAAACCCTTGTTGTTTAGTGTGAAGTTTATCTACTAGACATTGTGTTGCACTACTAGCTGAGTATCTACATCCAGTATCATTAAGGGTGACCCCCCTAGGTTTTGCAAAGCCTGAAGTGTAGAGAAAAATTGTAAAATCTCTCTTGTTTTTTGGCCATTGATCTTGAAGTCCTTAAGCATATGAACTAGCTATATTTTAGAGGATTTTCAAGTTTTTGGCTGGAAAAATAACCAACAGATTGGCGAATCTACTTGGGAATAAATAAGAATCTCTAGTTATGAATTAATATTGTTGTTGTAAAATTTGAATTAGCCATTAGAGTATGGCCCACCAATAGATCAGCACCTCCACTAGAGATTTATTATATTTTTAAATCAAAGGAACCCAATTACAATATCTATTAGGAGTTGAGATTTACTTGTTACATAGGTTTTGGTCTCTAATCCTTCTCCCCTTGTGGGTAGTGACTCTAAAGAATCAAACCAGTGAGAAGACTATGTTGAAGATTATTTACTCAAGAAGGATTGTAGGAGATCATAGTTTCAAGAAGAGCCTAACAAGTTAAATTTTGGAAAGATGCAAGAATTGAGGACCTTCATACTTGAAGAGGGATTTTTTACAACATATGTGTATAGATTCCTTGTTGGTGGAATGAACCTAGTGAAACATAGAAAAAGGTGATCCTAAGTCCTAAGCTCTTAGAACAATGGGATTCAAGGCCTTTTCTTAGGGTTTTATTAAGATGGAAATTAACAAGATGAGTAGATTGACTTTCAACCATGAAGGTGAGCTAATCAAACCTGAATCTCCATATTATTAAGGATTAGAATGATTTGAATTGATTTTCCTTGATTAACCTAATTAGACTATGTGCCCTAATATGAAAAATGCAAGATCTTGACAATGTGCAGACTAAAACAGTAGTTTGCAAACAAATCTGGGAAGTGCAGAGGACTGTGTACCTACCCAAAAAAATGGTTTCAGTACATGTAGGAGGAAATAGGCACCCTAGGGCATATGGGTCCTTGTAGGGGTGTCCTACTCAAATTTTTCAGGCCTCTGATGTCAAATCTAAGGTCTTTATTTTCACTTGCAAAGTTTTTCAATCACTATCGAATATTTTTGTAAGTGATTTTCCATGAGTTGAAAAGGTGTAGGGATTCAAATGAAACAATGAACATTTTTTCTTCAAGCTCCTTTCAATCCTCTTCAAACCTAAAACCTACACATTCAAAGAGAAGGAAAGGGTTGTGTCTTTTAGGGGCTTTCCTTAATCAAACCTCATGTTAGTGTTTCCACTTCCACAATGGAAATGTTAATGATAAAATGATAATGGATAGGAAGGAATGATGAAATCTCAAAGTGTTGTAGCTCACCACCCTTCAATGGCTTCCTTGAAGGATGAAAGTCATGAAAATCATCTCAAGTCCTTGGATCTTGCTTGTTTGAATGCTTGAATGCTTTGGAGACCTACAAAAGTGTTAGCCTGAACACAAAAAAATAATAACATGAACACACATAAACTCACATAAGATTTGACATGATGTTAGGATCTCAAATTTTTGCAATAAAGCCCTGAAATGTTGCTCTTCACTTGCTTGATAGTGGTCTTGATAATAATTGCTCCAAATATTTCCTAGATAGATTTTAAATGATGCAATAACTAGGTATTTATAGGCATTTCTCCAATTTCCTGAGAATTACATCTTGATAGTCAAAATTTGCAATTTGAATGTTAAACTAGCCACTCCAACATGTCCAAAATTGGTTCCCAAAAAAATAGGGGGACCCATACACCCTAGGGCGAATGGGCACAGGCCCTACTCTCTAGGACATTAAGTTTCAAGGGTAGAATATTAATTGAATGTATTTGTTTAATTCTTGCAATTTCATGAAAAGTGGTACAAATTATTGGTGTAAATAAATGTCATGTACCTAGTTATTTCATTTACTAGGGATTTAGGGGACATATTCACATGTTAAGTTTACTTAAGTTGTAAGATTCTTTCTAGAAGGTGTTAGTTTTCACTAGTTTTTATATTATCCTTTGATAACTAACACATGTGACCTAGGTAGTTGTGTCAAGTTGTCTCATGCCATATGATTAAGACACTTGTCATAATCCTATGACATCTTGCATCTCACCTTGGCTATATAACCAAGGTGCTCTCACACATTTTACACACAACTACATTGACTCTTTTTGCATTCATTGATAGGAATATAGTTTATTCTTGTCATATTGATCTTCTGAGTATTTTGTGCTTTCCATAGGCCTTTAGATCTTGGGTGGCTATCTCCATAGCCAAATTTTACATGGTATCAGAGCCTATTGAGTGCCTTTGGTTAGTCTTTGGGAGATCTTGAGTGAAACCTTGTATTTTCTTGAAGCATTGAGTATGATCTTCTCTTACATCTTTGGATGATCTTGAGAATCAGAAAGGTGTGATGGAAATACGAAATTTTTGGGAGGTTCCATTTTTTGGCTTTATATTGCAGGTGCATTTTGGGAGTTTTTTGCATCATATCTGAGCTCACCATTACATCTAGAGTGGTCAAGAAAGTCATATTTTCCTTTTGTTTCATCCTAGTTGGACATTGGAGGCCAAATCTATATAGGTTTGAAGTTGGGTGTTGGTTGCCAGATTCAGAAGGTAGCCATATTTTCGGACCAGTTTGAGTCAAAATAGACCTTACCATTGCGTCTGGGAGGCCTGAAAACCTAAATATTAACTACCAAATCGTCAATTTTTGACACTTTTAGTTGGAGGTTGAGGCAAAAAAAATTGCCCGAATAGGTCGTACGACCCACCTAGGCTATACAATTTTTCTATTTTCGCAAAAAAATATTTCAATAAAATATTTCTATGAATTATCTAAATATTTTAGGGCAAAATATTTTTATTGTATCAAGCTTTTTGGGGTTGTATTTCGTGGCTTGCACCTGTTATTATTGTCCAGCGTACATTTTTGAAGGGTACTCGTCGGCATACATCATCAGCACTGCATTTAATCCATCAACATATTCTATGCGGCCACATCAACCAGTCTTGTCGATAGAATTCGTACTGTAGCAGTGCATTTATTCAAGTGCATCAAATCTCTCTTTCGAGTACAAGTACTTTCCTCAGAATTCTTGGCATAGGCCCCTATCACATCTCCCTACCAGTTTGCATTGTCGTCAGATCTGTCAATCGGACTGACGATATTTACAATCAACGTACCCCTATTGCCTACATCATTGTTCTTGTTGGCATATTTTTCTGCAAACTAGTACAAGCTAACCAATCAGGTTGTCTATGTCATCAGTAGTCAAATCACCTTTGTCATCGGCAAGTATAAGGCGGCCACGGGAATTTCATAGCCGACGGTTTATTGAGTAGGCCTAATTGTTGGCCCCATCACCCATCATATCTGTTGAGCCCTTATTGGTAAGCCCTAGTCACTGGGCTATTTCCTTTCTCCTATCGGCCATCATCAACTCCTGTCAGCCCTTGCAATTTCTACACCGGTCAGCATATTGGTGTACAGGGTGACTGACAGATTTTCAATCGGCATTTTATTTCGCTCGACATTCTCCTTGTTTGCGTTAGATCTACATGCTCCCGCCAGTAATCGGTTTCCTTGTTGAGTTCTTTGCACTCTTCATCGGTCAGCCACATTATCTGTTGCATATTTCTTCCTACTATCAGTACTTTCACCTACCATAGTCGTCTGGCAGTTTGTTCATAGACTGCAAGAAGGGTGTTATCTCCATTAGGTCCGGTATACTTTGGTCGGTGTAAATCTCTAATCGGCGGTCAAATCTTACATCAACTGCCATTCCAGTTGGTACAAAGTATTTTTTAGGTTTTCAATTAGCTATTTTTTTTAATATTAAACTTTTTTTTTATATTATATAATCAGTGATATTGTAAACCACCATGGGGTGGGGTGGCCCCTGGGTAGCACGGCCACTGGGGCACCACCCCTGCTCCACCCCCCGCCACCAATGGCGATGGCAGCCATTGATTTTTTTAGAACCTTTTAATAAGGGTGGTCATATGGCGCGACTGGGAGTGCATTTTTTGGCCCCATTTAGTGTTAAATTTTGCACTCAATTAGTGTTGGAAGGTCCTCTTCTAGGCCTTTTTTTTGTTTTTGCATAACTTTTGATCCAAATAGCAAAATTTTGCAAATGAAATATTGTCAAAAAGCTGGTGATCTCAACTTTCCATTGGTATAGGTTTTTCTTCAAAATTTTGTTGTTTGGTTGCATTTATTGCTCATCGAATTCAGAAGGTCCAGTTTACTCCTGAGCTCATAACTTTTGCACCGTTCCTCTATTTTTCATGATTCTTGTGGAATTGGAAAGGTCTCTTTGAGCTCTTCAAATTCACTCATGCACTTTTGCATCATTTTTTTTATAGTTATCCTCTTCTAATGTTGTAAATGCACTAAAATAAAGTGCCACAATCATGTTATTTAAGTGTACTATGTTGTAGTTTATGCTTCTTTAGATTGATCTATGTATCCAGTGTTAGTTCCTATATACTCAACGAATGCAGCGGCTAGTTACCCATGCATTTCAGTGAGATGGACTACACACTATATAGACACTCCTATTTTGCAGCACTCTACTTGTCTTCAGAAGTTCGGTTCTACTTCCAGAGACTTGGTACCTGTCTCCAGTTGAGATAATGATACACCAATCTATCAAGAGAGTGTACAATTGATACTCGAGCAATTGTGTCCTTGGTTCTGATCTTATTCCTGTTGTAGTGTGGATTCATCAACAATTCTTCATCGATAGATTCTGCAGTTACTCTTGAGTTAACAGTTTCAGCTCAGTCACCAGTTATGTGACATCTTCTGCAGTGGTACCTGATTCTTTCTATTAGTGCTTGTCACAGTTTGGCATTTCTTTTGGAACAGCATTTGGAGGACTCATTATCATCCTTGGTCTAATCTACATCATTCATCACATTGTTCTACATTGTCTCCTTCTTTAGTTAATATTTGGGGACTCCTTACATTGTGACATTTGGGAAGTGACTCACCATTGAAGGGGGCTTGCATGGACTTTCTTCATTCTCTTACGGGGGAATTTTTCCTCATACGAGGTTTTGTCCTTCTTCAAGCATGTTTCTTGTTTTGTTTCTCTCTTTTGGGGAGGATTTTTTCCCCACTGGGTTTTCTCCTTTTCTCCGGTTGTGAGAGATTGCATTGCATTTGCACATGGGTACCTAACATGGCCTAGTATCTGGGACCCATCCTTGAGTCATTTGCATAATAATCTTCTCCCTAAGTTGCACTTAAGGGGGGTGTTGGTGTGAATAAATGTCTTGTACCTAGTTATTTCATTTACTAGGGACTTAGGGGACATATTCACATGTTAAGTTTACTTAAGTTGTAAGATTCTTTCTAGAAGGTGTTAGTTGTCACTAGTTGTTATCTTATCCTTTGATAACTAACACATGTGACCTAGGTAGTTGTGTCAAGTTGTCTCATGTCATATGATAAAGACACTTGTCACAATCCTATGACATCTTGCATCTCACCTTGGCTATATAACCAAGGTGTTGTCACACATTGTACACACAACTACATTGTCTCTTTTTGCATTCATTGATAGGAATATAGTTTATCCTTGTCATATTGATATTCTGAGTATTTTGTGCTTTCCATAGGCTTTAGATGTTGGGTGGCTATCTCCATAGCCAAATCTTACAAAAATGGGCTATAAAATGCATAATTTAGGAAATTAGGGGCCCAATTAGGCTCAATAATTTATGGGAGCAAAACATGTGTGAAATTGTCAAGGGTGAAAATTTACAATGCTACATTTAGCCCCCACTTTAGTGAGAGTATGAACTTACGCTTAGACTCACACTAAAGTAGAAAATCTATGTCAAGAGGGGTTTGATTGTCCAAATGTTGAAGAGATAGGATTACTAAGGATCTAGGGAGGTGATCAAGCCCCCAAGAACTAGGATCCTATGGAAAACCAACATAGGCACAAAGGAACACACATGTATGATATGCAACAAGAAAACATACACAAACGTACATGTCAAAAAACACGAAGCATACACTATGAAAAACATGGTGTGATTGAACATAAAGATGTCGATGAAATGAAAATAAACACAATGCAAACACATGGTTAGTAATAAAAGACTCGAATTGATAAGGTAAAGAGACCTCAATCTTAAATTGTCTCAAATACCAAATGTCAACCATCAAATGAATGTTAGCTCTCATGAGGACTAGCAAGTTGTGTTATGCCACATCACTCATGAAACACATGGATCCATTGGCAAGTAAGTAATGTTATTCTAGGTGGCCATGTTAAAAAGGGGTGCTCAAGTTCATGACCCAACAAGCTCCATTATGTCGAATCCATGAACTATCTTGTAAAAACTCACCTCAAGGGGCGCATAAGGTTTTAACATCTCGGGGATGAACAAAACTCACCTCAAGGGGTGCATAAAGTTTAACATCTCGAGGGATGAACAAAAATCACCTCAAGGGGTACACAAGGTTTAACGTCTCAAGGGACAAAAAAAATTGCCTCAGGGGGTGCATAAAGTTTAACGTATCAAGGGATGAACAAAACTCATCTCAAGGGATGCACAAGGTTTAACGTCTCGAGATACGAACAAAATTCACCTCAAGGGGTGCACAAACAATGATAAGATAAGGCCAAAACCTCAAAGGGGTGTTATAACAACACCACCACAAAAGGTGATTTACAAAAACAACAAAGGGACTTTGCTCAATACATGAAAGGTTACACCTTAGGGAATATCACACATGACATCACCACTAAGAGAGGATAAGTCGTGAAAAAATAAATTCACTCCCTATGGAATACTAGCCATATCATTACCACCAAGGAGAACGCCATGCACCAAGAAAGGTCACACTCTTAGAGGACATCAAGCCCAATATAACCACCAAAGAGAGACACTCACATAGGTCAAGAAGGCCACACTTTGGTTGAGAAGGTCACACTTCCTAGGAGTTGTATGCTATCATCACTATGAAGGGACCATTTCTACATGAAAATGATAAGCAGGGGACTATATGCCCCCCTTTAAAATTTTAGTGTACTTGCTACAATAACATTTTAAGGAGATGCAAAGGGATCCCAAGAATCAATGCACCTAACACCAACCTCTTTCCCCCAAAGTGTAAGGACAAAGGTGATCCAAATGGATTATAATATGTTTTTCCTTTTGATAATTAAATATGATTGCATAAATCCAAGTTTATACCCCCATGCATGGTAGTGAGTATTGTGTGATACTACCACTACTATATGGCAAGGAGCGGCAACTAATGTTATTGATTAAGTGAAGGTATTTTTTATGTTTTCATTATTTTTAAGGGACATGAATTCCTTTTCCTTTCACACCACATCCTTGTTCTATTTCTTTCGAAGAAGGTGGTTTCTCATAATCAGTGTCATCATAAGTGAATGTGTAATTTGTGTTTTCCTCTTTCAGTTAATCTTTAAATAAACAACAAAAGAAAGTTTGTAAAAATAAAGTGTGTTTAAAGTAGTTGACTAGAATGAATATAGTACTTAGTATTTTTTAGGTATCTCTTAGTTGAGGACCCATTGTACTTAATATAAATTTAATATTATACAAGGCAAAAACATATATAAAATATCAAGAAATTACTTCATCTTAGTCACAAAATCATCCCTTAGTCTGTAATTTTTCTAATGTACCATTACCATAACAAGTCTATTAATCAAGTACATTCAATTGGGTTGTAAATACCCCCCATATACCATGATAAGATCAAAAAATAAAAATATAGTGACACTGAAATGAAAGGTTTTCTACGGTATAATTACCATTCTTACAACTACTTATGTTATTACTATTGCTAAAAGAACATATTAATGACCTACTAACATTTCTAATAGCATAGTGTTCGACAAAACCCTTTTATAGTTACAGGTCATCCAACATTATTTAGCCAAATTTTCCTAACAGCTTTAGGTAATATTTTTTCTTTGCGGTCATCTAATAGTCGTGCTTTGTCAACTCCCTCTAAGTTGAAATTGATCATTGATTAGTAGGGTAAATTGTAGTAAGGATGCTAACTGCCTATTTAGACCCACAGCTCTTCCTTTTCACATTATCATGTTCGTCATTCACAAGCCCAACTCCTCAGCAACATCGCCTCATCTTTCAAAGACTACATAATCCTTTCATTAATTTTTTATCTCTTAAGACACCTAGTACAAATATCCACAATTTGAATTTGCACATCTTTAGAACATAGAGAGTCTCCAAGCTCTAGAATGGATTTCTATCACCTCAGTTTCTCTTAAGTCCCTAATTTGGTCTTTCATTGAGGATAGGTCATCACCAAAATTCTGCCACAAACTAAGTGAAACATAGAAAAATAGGTTCACCAAAATATGGTAACAAAGGGGGTATGATGCACCTATTTTTCTTGGTTCGTTAGGAAAAAGAGATCCCCCAGGACAAGATTGAATTTCAACCCTTATGTGAGTCAACCTTGGTGGAGATCTTGTTTTTTTCCTTGTGACCTAGGATGGGGTAAATCAGTCGGGATAGAACTTTTGGGAGATGAATGAAAAATACTAAATGAATGCAATGATACAATGTAACACGTGAAACCTCTAGATTAAACCTTAATTTGACATAATCTAGAAATCAATTGCAAATATGAGAAGGGATTGATTTTATGCACCTATCACAAAAAGGTTGTGTTGAGTGTCCTCATGGGACACATTCGCCCAAGGGAAAATGGGTCTTGCTACAGGGGTTGAAAATATGCTTTCACAGTCCTCTGGTCCTATGTCTACACTTTTGATTCCTCTAGATTTCATAGTCAAAAATTGGGAAATAAATTTTGAAAGTGAGTTTTGGTGGCTTGACGACAATGTTGACAACTTTTGCATTTTTTTCTTTTTTGATAGATCTTCCATCCTTCTTCAACCTAAGATCTGCAAAACATGCAAGAGGGAAAAAAAATTTGTTTTTTGCGAATAGGGGTTTGCCTTGGTCAAACCCCATTTTGGTAATTAAACCTTGAATTGAAACAATGAAACATGAAAGGAATGATGAATGAACAAGTGTTATGTTGCAACTCACCAAACCATTGATTTGAAACCATTGAAGGATTGAAACTTATTACATCTATCCAAGGTCTTGATATTTCATCAAGTGGCTTGGTTGATGATGTGATCTTGATGCTTGAATCTTTATTTGAAATGTGAAACCTACATCACAATGTTAGCTCCAAAAACATGCATGATGCTTGATAACTTTGACATGATGCTTGAGATATTGAATGCTATGAAAAAATATTGAGAAATATACTCTTGAACACCTTTGACAATAATCTTAGCTCTTGTGAAATTTGAATCAATTCTCTCATTAATTTCCTAGGATTTGAATTGATAAAAAGACCTTGCTTTTATATACAATTTTCTAATTTCCCGAAAATTAAACATTACAAGCCAAAATTTGAATTTGAATTTGGGATCATAAAAAGGATGCCAAAAACATATTTAAACTTTGAATTAAGCAACTAAAGGGGACCCATTCACCCAAGGGTGAATGGGTCCTGACCTAAATTGCTAGGACCTATTCATTTTGGGGTGTTAAAAATGATAATTGCATTAATTAAATCATAATTCCCCTTTCAAAAATTGTAATTAATTAGGCTTGTAGATGCAAAATAGGGCTAATTAGAGTCTTAATTAAGTCCAATTTAATAAGGGACCCAAACATAGTGTGAAATGTAAAGGAATACATTTTTTGACACTACATTTAGTCCCCACTTTAGTGAGAGGATGAGCCCTATGCTCAAACTCAGACTAAAGTAGACAAACAAGTGTCAAGAGAGGTCTAATTGTACAACTATTAGAAAGATAAGACAATAAAGGTCAAGGAGGAGGATCAAGCTCCCCAGATCTAAGATCTCATAGCAAACCAACAAAGGCACAAAGAGACACATGCCTATGTTAAATATGCAGCAGCAAGACAAGCTACACAAGCATATAATGCAAAAAATAGAGGGGAGAGAGAGAGAGAGAGGATGGATCAAGCCTCGAGTGTTTTTCCAATCGATATGGATCAAGCCTTAGTTGTTTAACATTTACAATTGGAAACCTGTTATCCACTATGCAAACAAAATGCACTCACATGGGCTAGTAAATTTTTTTGTCCACTAGGTGAGCCCCAAAAGTGGCTAATGGGAAAGTCATGCTAGGTCTATAAGCTCCCATTGTACTAACCATACCAAATTTATACCTCCTAATAACTTTGACAAGGCATCATAGAAATGGTCACAAGGCTAGCAAGTTGTGTTATGATAAGCACTCATGAAAAAGGATCCACTGGCAAGAAAGTTGTGTTATTCTTGGTGGCCTTGAAAAACATAAAGGCTCCACTAGCAAGCAAGTTGTGATATGCTTGGTGGCCTTGAAAAACATAAAGGCTCCACTAACAAGCAAGTTGTGTTATGCTTGGTGGTCATGAAAAACATAAAGGCTCCACTAGCAAGCAAGTTTTGTTATGCATGGTGACATTGATACATGCAATAGGATATTCAAAGGGGTTTTTCTTAGTTCATGAAAGGTATCACCTTAGGGAAAATCATGCCTAGCGTCTCCAAGAGAGGACTAGTCAAGGATAAAAGATTCACAACTTAGGGAATGCAATCCGTAGCGTCAACACTAAGAGGAATGTCATATGCTCAAAAACGTTGCAATCTTGAAGGACATCAAACCAAATGACACCACCAAGAAGACACATCACGTGAAGTAAGAAGACCACAATTTGAAGCAAGCAATGATCGGGGGACACGTATGACCCCACTTTGAAGAAATTTCTAAACACTATGCTATGAGAAATTACTTTAAAGTAGAACACAATAAATTCCAATACATGAGAGCTTTATTCAGAAACCCCTATGTAAAACATATGTTTCCAAAATAGAGCTACATCATGGAAAGGATGGTTTCCCCCCATATGAAATCCTAAGATAACACACAAGGGATCCATGGATTTGGGGTCAGTGTTTGTCATTGTTGTAGTGATATAATCAAGCTCGGAATTGTCATATTCCCCAAATAACTCATGCAACAATGAGCACAAAGGAAGAATGACACATAGAGAGCAAAAACAAAGGGAATATTTTGAGTCAACGTGGAAGAGACTTGAATGTCCTGATGCCTTGCGTCATCCCCAAAACAAAAACACAAGAAATAAGATAAAGGTTACGACATGTAGAAGAATGTAGATACAAATAGAATAATGTCACAACAGATTCGCTTTCTTTGTATCCTTGCACCAATAGAGTGACAAGGGTCATCCAAAATAGGCTCACAAACATATAAAGACATGCTAAGCAACACAGTACGGGGGATCACATTACATACATGCAATAACAAAGAGAAGAACAATATGGCACATGCGAGTCAACCTATCACAGGTCATTTTCATCCCAATATTGTTCATCATATGTGGAAGGTGGATAAGTAGCCAAAGGGACAACAACAAGTGTTGTACTAGGAGCATCACCAGGTTCAGCACGTGGTGAGTCACTCTTTATAGGAGGACCATCATGATTGTTATCATCTAAGCACATGGAAGAGGAAAACAATAAATTCAGCTCATTATACACTTCCTCATCAATCTTAGCAATCTCATCATCATCATCCAAGTTAATCAAAATAGGAGGTCTAATGATAATAGCCATAGAAGTTTCTTGTTTTTGTTGTGCTGAAGGTAGAGAATCATCATGCTTTATTCAATTGTTGTTTAGTTTTGATTTTCTATTCCATTCTCTTTTGTTAATCTACGAGCAATAGGACAATGTCTATGCCTACGTTCTTTAGCATTTCGATTTATTTTTGTACGGTTTTCAAGTTGTGATTGTGTAGAAGTGGGTTTTTCAACCACTAGTTTCTTTTCTTCCTGCAAGGGAGGAATGGAAGGAACCACAGGAGGTTTTTCAACCAATTCCTCTTTAACTTTGTAAACTTGTTTGATCTTAGGAGGTACAATAGGACTTATGTGGTTGTCTCTTGGGCTTTTATAGGAGACAGGTGAAGGATTTATCATGGGTTGGTAGTGGTTACTTAGAAGAGCTTTTGGTTCAATCATGGTTTCATTAATGATAGGAGGCTCAATCATGGGTTGAGGCATGTTGCTAAGGGATAATTCTTCTATGCGCTTTGCCTTGAACTTTTGATAGGATTTGAAAAAGAAGTCCCCTTCAGGCCTAATAGGTTCCATAGGTTTGGGCCAAAACAAATTCAATGAGAAATTCCCATGGGAAGATAGAGGATTAAAGCCACTATGATGCACAATAAATATCTCATTACCAAATGGAAACTTTAATAATTTATGCACTACCGATGGGATGGCATCCATGGAGTGTAGCCATGGGTAACCAAGCTTCACACGGAATTGGCAATGATAGGATAATGGAGAATGAGACATTCAATTATTTCGGTCCAACTTGTAAAGAGTGATCGAACCTATCGTAGGGAAAGAAAAACCTTTATGTATTTTGATCCATGCTTTTGGTTGTTCATAAGAATCTTGATAAAGTTCATGCACAAATAAGAATTCCTCAATAATCACATTCTCTACACATACGGGATCAATTAATATCTCATTAGTAGGCTTGTCATTGATTCTTTTAGCAATGTAAAGAGGACCATTAGGTGCACATCTAATTATTTCATTTTGTGAGAAAGCAATGTCAAGGGGAATTTTGGTTTGGCCCTTACAAGGTTGAACATCAATGAAGATGACCACACATTCTATTTCTACCTCATTTTCATTTATATTGTCATTGTTTGTATCTTCAAGTTTGTCAACATTCGTCACATCATTCTTGGCATCAATAGCTTTCACAAAACAGACATTATGATTTGGCATGGGATTGGTAAAGATTTAAAAAATTTGGTTGGGTGGGGCAACAAACTTATTTCCTTGATCATTAACACCACCAATCTAGATGTGGTTAGAATCAATGAGGTCTTGCACAATATGTTTAAGACGCTTACATTGTTTTGTATCGTTTCCATTTTTTTGGTGATAATGGCAAAAGGAAATCGAGTTAAAATTTGGAGGTAAGGGCTTATTTGTATCAATAGCTCTAACAGGAGGTAAGGTAACTAAGTTCTTAATTATAAGCTACAACATGATGGAGTGAAGGGTATCAAGTAAAGGGGTAAATTTCCTACTCATCTCCCTAAATGGATATGGATTTTAATTTTTATAGAAGCCACTTGGGTGTTAACATATTGACTTGTTTGAGGTGTATTTATTTGTAAAAATCCTTTGTTTTGTTTCTTGAAAGGTTGGAAAAAAATTTGGGGCATAGCTTCAAATTTCTCAAGATTGTTAGAAGTAGTTTTTGCTTCATGATGACTAACCGAATTCTGATAATCACAAAGGGTCGTGCACAAGTGTGTAAAGGAGGGAAACTTCAACATCTCAAGTTTAGCTTGAATATTGGTACGAAAAATTTTTATGAACATTCTTTAAAGGTCAGAATTAGGAATCTTAATGTTGATTTGTGAGTAAAGCAATTAGTATCATGCTATGAAATCAGTGACCTTTTCATCTTTGTTTTGTTTAGATTATATTAAATCAACTAAGGTCATCTTGGGACCCATGTGCACTTGGAAATGGTTAAGAAAGGCATCAACAAGTTCATTGAATGAACTAATTGAATTATTCGATAAAGAACAAAACCACTCCAAGGAAGTGTCTTTCAAGGATCTAGGGAAAAGATTAGCCAAGATTTTATCCTCAAAAATGAAGTCGCTACATAAGGTTTTGTATTTTGAGACATGGTTACTAGGGTCTCCTTTTCCACCATATTTCTCAAATATAGGAATCTTTATGCCTTGTGGCATTTGTGCTCTCAATATCTCCAAGGATAAGGGGTTTCTTTTGACATATTGGGAAGGTTGACCATTTTGACTTTGGTTTAATGTAGCAATTTGTTGTTGGAGGGATGAAACATTTTGTAGGAGTTGGTTAAGGACGAGATCATTGTTTGTGTTGTGAGATGGAGGTGAATAAGGTGTAGATGTATATGTATTCAAAGGACAAGTGAATTGTAAGTTTGTGAGGGGATATGGATTAGGAGATATGAGATTTGAATACACAAAGCTAAAGGGATTCCCAGTGGAAATACCTAAGGTGGTATTGGCATTGTTAGTGGGTTGTTTTGTTGTTGTAACAGTTGGATTAGTATATGTAGGAATAGAGGTCATAGTTGTGGAAGGAGGAATTGAGTTACCACCTTGACTTTGAGTGTACCCCAAAGTTTGAGCACAACTAGTTGTTGTAGGAACATTTTTATCAGTAATATGGGCTAGGATATGAACAATCTCTATTCCTTGTTCATTATCAAGCATTTTCCTCATGTTAGCTATGATAGGAATTGCAGTAATAGCAATGTATTCAGAACTCACAAAGTTTTGCAATTTCTCTTAATCTTCATCCATTTATTTAACTCCTCTTGAGGGACATTAGAAACCATTGTGTCAACATCAATCACATTGGTTGTGGGTGGGGTGGTCATGGGAAATGAGGTATCAAAGCTATGGTCCATAGTAGGTTGACTAATATCAACACTATGAGTGAAAGAGTTGGAAAACTCAAGATCCACAGCAAGTGTAGTAGTGTGGGATGGCATGAGTCTCGAACTACATCTCACTACAGTATTGGTAATAGGACATGAGGTTGTGAATCTCATACAATTTTCACCAAACCTAAGGTGCACCCAAAATGGAGAATAGGCACTGGATAAATGCAATAAACACCCAAAGATAGGAAGTGTAATGCAAGTATGTAAAAAGAGAGCAATTTTTAGATTCTAAACAAGATAATTTACTGATTATACTATGCAAAAACCTAAAAATGATGTATTTTAATGCCAATTTGATTTTCAAACCATGCACTCAATTTTACTATTTAAACCTAATGCAAAAGATGATAGATTTTTCTGATTTATGAAACTAAAACCCAAATTTAATAGCAGATCAAAATGAAAAAAATAGAGATAAATCACTATCCAAAAGTTTGAAACAACACTTGTAAAAAGATAGATTTTCCCTAGGGTGAATGGGTCTTAGCATAAGGGTTACAAAGATTTATATTTGAGTTTGAAGTTCAAAGGTAGGGTTTCCTATTTCAGACTAGAAACTGTACTTTCAGTGATTGATTTGTCCAGATTTTGATGTCTAAATGAAAGTGCAATGAATGACAAATAATGAACAATATGAAACTTTTTGAAATGCAATTTTGACTCAATTTGTGAATATGAATGATTAAATGTACACTAATATGCAAGTCCTATGCAACATTAATGTAATATACATGAAAAAAATTGAATTTTTTCAAATTTTAAAGGATGCAAAATGCAAGCCTAAAACCTTAAATGAGATGCAAACTAATGCAATGCAATGCAAAGTAATGAAAATCCTAGATCTAGGGTTTGAATGGACTCCAAATCTAAAAAAATTTAGTGCAAGAAGGTTGGGTTCACCAAAATGAAACATAGAAAAATAGGTTCACCAAAATATTGTAATAGAGGGGTTATGATGCACCTATTTTCCTTGGTTCATTACGAAAAAGAGATCCCCTAGGACAAGATTGACTTTCAACCCTTAGGTGAGTCAACCTTGGTGGAGATCTTGTTGTTTTCCTTATCACCTAGGATGGGGTAAATCAGTTGGGACAGCACTTTTGGGAGATGAATCAAAAATACTAAATGAATGCAATGATGCAATGTAACACATGAAACCTCTAAATTAAACATTAATTTGATAGAATCCAGAAAGAAATTGCAAATCTGAGAAGGGCTTGATTTTATGCACCTGTCACAAAAAGGTTGTGTTGAGTGTCCTCCTGGGACTCATTCGCCCAAGGGCGAATGGATCTTGCTATAGGGGTTGTAAATATGATTTCACAGTCCTCTAGTCCTATATCCGCACTTCTAATTCCTTCGGGTTTCATAGTTGGAAATTTGGAAATAAAATTTGAAAGTGAGTTTCCATGGCCTGACGACAATGTTGACAACTTTTGCAATTTTTCTCTTTTGATAGATCTTCAATCCTTCTTCAACCTAAGATCTGTAAAACACACAAGAGGGAAAAATTGTTTGTTTTTAGTGAATGGGGGTTTTCATTGGTCAAAACCTATTTTGCTAATTAAACCTTGAATTGAAACAATGAAACATGAAAGGAATGATGAATGAACAAGTCCATGTTGCAAATCACCAAACCCTTGATTTGAAACCATTAAGGACTGGAACTTAGTACATCTCTCCAAGTTATTTATCTTGCATGAAGTTGATTGATTGATGATGTGATCTTTATTCTTGAATCTTGATTTGAAACTTGAAACCTACATCACAATGTTAGCTCCAAAAACATGCATGATGCTTGAAAATTTTGGCATGATGCTTGAGATCTTGAATGTTGCAACAAATGCTTGAGAAATTTTCTCTTGAACACCTTTGACAATAATCTTAGCTCTTGTGAAATTTGAATCAATGCTCTCATGAATTTCCTTGGATTTGAATTGATAAAAAGACCTTGCTTTTATAGATAATTTTCTAATTTCCCAAAAATTAAACATTACAAGCCTTAAACATGTTTAAATTTTGAATTAAGCAACTAAAGGGGATCCATTCGCCCTGACCTAAATTACCATGACCTATTCATTTTGAGGTGTTAAAAATAATAATTGCATTAACTAAATCATAATTCCCCTTTCAGAAATTGAAATTAATTAGGCTTGTAGATGAAAAATAGGGCCAATTAGAGGCTTAATTAAGTCCAATTTAATTAAGGGACACAAACATAGTATGAAATGTAAGAGAGTACACTTTTCGACACTACACTAAGAATTGCTAGAACTTAACCAAAGCATGCATAATGATAAACATTTCTTTGTCATAAATAGAAAATTCCATATCCATAGCTTTTAATTTCCTACTTTCAAAAACTTTGTGATGCCTCTTTTCCATTGGTACAACTCCAGTCCCACACCTAAAGCATCACACTCTACAACAATGGTAGTTAAAAATGGAAATGGCATGTACAGGGCAGAAAAATGCCCCTTGTGATATTTAGTAGAATAATGTCTTAACACCTTTAAAGACTTCATACATGATTTTCTAGAAGTTTACTTGGATGATTGGACTATTTATGGGCTAGTAAAAGGTCATGTATAAGCACTCTGCATGATGTTAAATAGATGTAGAAGCATGCAAATCTCACTAAATTTGAATAAATGTATCTTTATTGTACCCTTTGGGACCTTAATAGGCCATCATATGTAAAGAGGGTTTAATGGTGGACCCTATGAAAGTTGCACTAATATTCAACTTATTGCCACCTAAGAATGCACCAGAAGTGAAGAAATTATTGGGCTAGATACCAGATACTATAGGAAATTTATAAGGGGATATGACGGCATTGTTGTGCTAGTAGAAGAACTCTTGAAAAAGAAGAAGGGCAGAAACATTGAATGGAATGATGAATCCCAAAAATCCTTTCACACCCTAAAGTAGAAAATTGTGGAAGCACTAATCCTTATATTCCTAGATTGGAAAAACCCTTTCCATGTGCATGTAGATGCTTCCAGTATCACCATAGGAGTAGTGCTTACCCAAACTAAAGGAAACAAAGACCATCCCATAGCTTTTGCTAGTGAAAAAAAAAAAATTTGTAGAAAGGAATTATACCACTACAAAAAGAGAAGCATTAGCTATGGTGTATGTGTTACAAAAATACAAACACTACTTTCTCTCCACATAATTTACATTATTTACAAACCATGAGCAGTTGAAATATTTTCTTAATAAACCAGTACCCAATGGGCACATATATAGATGGTTATTTTTATTTCAAGAGTTTGATTTTAAAATTATTGTAAAACCCAGGAAGAACAATCAAGGACCAGATTATTTGTCACAAATTGAAATTGAAGAAGAACTAGATTCACATGGGGAAGATTTACCTGGCACACACCTATTCTGCATCATTGCAGTTCCAGAGGAGCTAGAAGATATTGTCATTCTATTGTCTATAGGCAAATTTCCCAAGGATATATCACTGCAAGACAAACAATCACTTGTGTGGAGGGTTGTGTCATACACCTTGGTAGAAGGATAGCTACACTACCTTGGGAGAGATGATATTTTTAGAAGGGTGGTATATAAACATGAAAGGAACTCAATTTTAAAAGAAGCACATGAAGGAGTTGCAGGGGGTTGTAACTCCAGAGAAACTACAACTAGAAGAGTAAAACTTGTAGGTTTATGGTGGCCAACTCTTCATAAAGATGCTAGAGAGTACACAAAATATTGTGATATTTTCCAAAGGGTAGGGAAACCTACCACACAGGATGAAATGCCACCTAGACTAGTATTAGCTCAAAATCCATTTGAAAAATGGGCAATAGACTTCATAGGAGCAATCAAGCCTCTAGAAAAACATTCAAAATCCAAATTCATTATCACATGAGTGGAACATTTGACAAAGTGGGCAGAGGCAGAACAAACAAAAGATTGCACTAGAAAGACTATCGCAAGGTTCTTATATGATAATATCATTACAAGATATGGGTTTCCACTGAGTATATTCAATGACCAAGGGAAGCATTTTGTTAATAAGATGATAAAGGAACTACTTTAGAATTTTATGATAACACATAGTAAGAGTTCCTCCTACCATCTGCAAGCTAATGGGGAAAGCGAAGCACTGAACAAGATAATTGGCAAGGCATTAAACAAGATGTTTGATGGAAACAAAATTGATTGGGATGTAAAAGTACCTAAGCTACTTTAGGCATACCGCACATCTTATGAAAGGACAAGTAAGTTCACTACATTTCAGTTGATGTATGGCATTGATGTGATAGTACCTATGAACTTCATAGTCCCTAATATACACACTGCACTCACTTTGCAGTTGGAGGTCGATCAATCTTTGGCACAACGAATAGAATATTTGGATAAATTGGATGAGTTCTAGCAGATGGAAATGTATAACCACCAATTAGAAAGGCAAAAACAAAAAGCATGGAATGATAGAAATGTGCAGTTGAAAACATTTAAGACAGGAAACATTGTCTTATTGTATGACGGTAAATTCAACAAACAAGAAAAATTGAAGGTGAGATGGTTAGGTCCTTATTACTTTCATCAAATCAATGATTCTAAAGCAGTCAAACTAAGACAACTAGATGGCACCCCTCTGATGGGGATGTAAATTATGCATGATTGAAACATTACTACTTGTCGACACCTTGAAATCATAACTTAAACACAACAAAATCTTATTGTATATTATGTATCATAATTCAAGTAAAAGCCCCAATGAAATTAAACTCACAAAGTCAAAACATCAAATTGTAGAAAAATAATGACTATAAAAGCCTTAGGTAGAACATGCATTCAATGCATCAACCCATTTGCTTTCCTATATAATACCACCTCTTCCACCTTCATCCCTCACCTAAGCTAGTTGTGCCTTTGAGTTAATTGTACACTAATTATTCTTTGATTTTTTCACATCTTCCCTATAATTCACCATTTCCCTTTGTGCTAAGATGGCCACACCTACTCTCATTGATATCTCAAAAAATCCCTGCCCAAAGTACAAGAAGTACCCCTACAAATCCCTGGAATTTGACAAAGAAGGGGCTTTCTCCAACATACCCATCAATGTTGTGTATCTGGAATACATGTGGAAATATATTCACAAATAGATAGGGAAGATTGACCATACCAAGTTCAAGGAGCTCTGCAGGACCCTCCAAACACTAGATGGGAGTGGGTACCTGCCACAATATAAGGAAGTAGGGCTGAAAAGTTTGGATGTTTGGAAAGACTACCCAATTTTTTGCGATAACCATGAATGGGTATGTTTGGTGCTTAGTAAAGTGCACAACGAGTTTATTTACCTCAACAGACCATACTACATCACCAAAGACTCTATTCATGTGGTAACTAGATTAAGTATTAAGGAAGAAATTCTGACCAAGAAGGCTATTAAGAATGAAGGTATCACCAAGCTTACTGGTGCCAACCCAAACGGGAGAAAAATGAATGTTCATGCAATCACAAATCTAGCAGTCTAGTACACCACCATGGGCACTACCTATAAGGTATACTATGCAAATAGAGAGGACTCTGCAACATCCATCGCTATCCATAATGCATATCAAATGGTCGTTGAAGGAAAATACTTTGACCTCTATGAATTCATGAGATAACAAATAATGGAGAACATTCAAAAGATCAAAACCTCAAGGTATCATTTCCACTTTTGCACATTGCTTATATACTTAATTTTCTATTTCATGAATGAGCTCCCCAATTTCAAGGGAAAAGTCTAGAAAATGCACCTCCCCATTGTGACACAAATCAAGCAACACACCCAACAATTCCTAGACAAACCATCATACACCATGGCATACTAGGGATTTTTTAAAAATATTCAAGAAAAAATGTAGGCTCAGGATTGGCTCCCTTACGAGTTGGTACACCAATACATTAACACAATAACATTTATGGTAGATAAAGATTAGACCTATATAGAGGCGGTAGAGCCCAGGACCACATGGATTCCACAACTCCTTTATGAGGTCATAGCAAAGGAAATAGATGCATATGTGTCTACCCTACTCATCAAACCAAAGGACCCCAATGCAAAAAGATTTAGAATGTACATGGAGGTAATGGATAGCATATATAAAGGGGGGAAGATAAATTAGAAAAGAATAGAGAAAAACTCCATGAATAGAGGGGTGTTCCAAAGGAAGGATTCACATAGAAGGTCACATCATCCTCTGTATCAGATCCATCTACCAGAAGATCAGGTTGTTTCCATTTGGAGGGGATAACCTCCTCTACACAAATGAAGAAGGGCTTTGATGAGTCCAATTAATGGCTCAATTTTGATAGGGTTTATTATCTATTTTTTGTTGTTACCATAGACTTTGGCACTTGGTTGTTGACATTTTCCATGTTATTTACTTAAAACCATAAACCTAGGGCATAAGTTTATCCTTGTGATTGTTAATGACATTAACATGCTATGTGAATTATCTATGTTAATTTTACATGTGGATATGCATGCTAATGTCATTATGTAGGTTACATTAAGATGTTGATGTCAACAAAGCCTGCCAAGTCAAACAAACTTCTGCCAGTTGGTTGGTTGCCAAGAAAGTAAGAAGATGATCATTAAGAGGTTAAAGGAGGGAAAAATTCCAATGGAGTGAAATTCCTAATTCGAATAAAAGAATGTAACTACCTTTTAATGGTCACATTTGTTTGTTGAGAAATTATAGTGAGTGTGTTGTGCTAGATTCTCCTTGGGGAAAGTCTACTTTGACCAAATTTGTTGCATGCATAACTTCCTCCCTCTTTTTCTATGCTTTCAATAAGTGGCATCCTCCTATTTTGATGGACTCGACTACCTAGGTAGTTAGGGTTAATCAGTAGTTTTCCTCTCAATAAATAACGGTCATATGCCCCTTTTGATAAGGTTGGATGTTCTAAGATTATACTTGCATTTTCTAGTTCTAGTAATACATTTGTATCACTGAGATGTAATCATATTTTCAAGAAATAATATGATATTCTAAGCTATTGCATTTGAGTTAGCTTAAGGGAGACTCACTCAAGGGGGGCCACTTGGTGAGAATTCCACCTATTTAGTTTAAGAGTTATTTTTTGTTCAGTAATTAGTTTCAGTTTCAGCAACTGTCTGTTCCTGCAGCCACTGGAATTTTGTTCTGTGACTGTTCCTGGAGCCAAGGCAAACAGAGTGGTTTTCTATTTGTTTGTTGAGATTTCCATTTTTATCTTTCATTTCCAGTCCAGTTGTTAATGCTTAGTGCAAATGTTGATTTATGCTCAGTGTTTAAGTTAATTTATTTCCAGCATTTCATTTCCAGTATTGTTTCTTTCCTAGTTTATGGATGATTGCAATAGAGTCCTAGTGCAAATACAGTGCTGACCCATTTCAATTTTACGTCCCTAGGTTAACAATAAAATGTACCTTAATGATGAGTAAGATAGCTACTTAGTGCAGATGTCTAATCCCTAAGTCACGGCACTAAGGGCTTAGTTATTAAACCATTAGAGGAGGCCAACATTTTTGGCACCATTGTCAGGGATGGTGTTAAACTAGGAAGTTCTTTGGAGTCATTGATAGTTTCTTTCTTCTTGTAGTATTTCTGAAGTTTTTTCTTAGCATACCCTTCATTTAGGAAAGTAATGACCTATTATTCTTTCAACAATTCTTTGTGTGAGTTGGTTGCTACTAAGTTGATACCACATGCATAGAGGAAGGAGAAGAGATGCTTATGGGAGATTCCTTCCTAATGACCATGGCCCATTTTAGCTAGTTGAGCATCAAAATCTACCAAGAGACGGAGAAGAAGAAGAGGCACACCCTTTTCCTGATGCATTTCCCAATTTTACTAGTTCTAACACTTCCTGTGAAGACCAAAATCTGATTGAGAATCCATTTGCTTTAGAACTCCATCAAGCAGGCATGGCTGATGCAAATAGAAACAGACCCAACTAGCCATCTTTTCCATTTCCTATCACTCGTCAGAATGAAGTTGATAATCTCAAAAACATCCCCACTTTAGTCCTTCCTAAGCTCTATGGGATTGTCACAGAAGACCCTAACACTTTCTTGTTTGAGTTTGATATCCTCTGTAGAAGCTATGACTATACCATTGATGCTCATAGGCTTAAGTTGTTTCCTACCACCTTGAAATAAGCTACATTAAGATGGTTTATGAGCTAAGGTAGGAATACTGTGGATACTTGGGAGGATATGAAAACAAAGTTTCTAGAGAAGTACAAAGAATATTGTAGGGGCAATGATATGAGAGGAGATGACATCTTTAGGATGTAGAAGAATGAAGATGAGAGTTTGGAGGATTACATTTCAAGGTTTTTGTTTTTCCTACAGAAATCTCCACATCATACACTAAATGAAGAGTCTCAAAAACTTCTCTTCCTTAGAGGGATCAATGATAGTTGCATTGATGATTTGGACCTAATGGGAGGAGATATCACCCAAGTTCCTTGGGACGATATTAAGAAGATATGTCAGAACTATTCCAAGGCAGCTTCAAAGAAAGGAAGAGGTTACCAATCCTCTATGAGTAAATCATCCACCAATGGAGTTTCAAGGATGGAGATTACTCACTTGTTGTAAAATTTCAAGCAAGACATCATAAACAATCTGGATACTCAGCTGGATACACTTCAAGCAAAGAAGAAACATGAGGAGGCAGAGGCAATGTTGGAAAAATATTGCCCTCATTGCAGAAAAAAGAAGGATTGCAAATGCAAAATGGTAGCTAACATTGACAGCAAGCAAATCCCACCTGATTTCAAGCCAATCTAGGGTATGATGATCAAGTCTACTACATTGCACGAAGGAGACCATGGGCCCCAAGACAAGGTATGCCACCACATCCATTATCTTTTTTCTAGCCTTATTTCAATTTTCATGCATTTGGTAATCAATGGAAACCCCCATACTCATCCAACTATGGAGGATATCCACCACAGCCTTAGAACAACCCTCCAAATACCTGGACCAATCACCAAAACTCTCCACCCCAATGGTAGCAATCTCAAGGGAATTGGTAGCCACCTCCAGGAAATTGGCAGTAGACATCTCAATGGAGGGGAGGACAGCAATGGCCAAACCAGACAACTAGCTACTTGCAACCACCTCTACAGCCTCAGCAGCCTACCATAATACCTCCTCCTACTAGCTCAAGTTCAAGCACACCTAGACCTACTCAATTACCAACTCAACCCATACCTAACCCAAATAACAAACCACGGCAGCAGCCAATATACTCTACAGATCCTAATCAATTCCATGCATATGTTATGAGTGTGAGTGACATCCATTTGCTTGCAGGAACCACTTTGTCATCTCCTTCCACTCCTATCATCACCGAGCTTCATGTGGAAGAAGAGGAGCCTCAGAATGTCCCCATTCAGCCAAGTGTGCCCAAAAATCTTGAACCAGTTCAACAAACTTATCAAGATCCACCATTTTCTCAAAGGTTAGAAGTTGTTAAACAAAAGGAAGAGAAGAAGGAAACAACATTTGACATTTTGGATCAATTGAAACACATATGTGTTAAGATACCCTTGTTTCAAGCCATAAAATATGTCCCCATATATGGCAAAGAAATCAAGGAAGCATGCCTCAAAAAGCCGGGGAGGACGAAGAAAGACCCCACTACAGTTCATGTGGTGGGATAGGCAAATATCATGCTTGGGAAAGTTATTGTTCCTAAGTTTGACCGAGGTAGTCCTGTGGTAGGAGTTATTATAAATGGAATCTAAATAAAGAATGCTCTAATTGACCTACCTGCATTGAATGTTGCAAACATGAGACCTAGAAGACCTTGTGGTAACTCTAGACTCTTGGGAGTACCCAGCAGATTTCATGATTCTTTCTCCTAAAGCTACACTAGGCAGGTATCTCATTATTCTAGGAAGGCCATGGCTAGCCACAGTAGATGCTTATATTGGATGTTGGTCAAGGGACATGACTATTTCTGATGGGAAAAGCACCAAAAAGCTTGTTCTCTACCCTCCTACTCAACCATCTCATGATATAGACAACACCATATGGCCACATGTTGGAGAAGAGGTCGAGGAAGTCAATTCAGTGGCACAACTCATGATGATAGGCAGAATTCCTTTCATGCAACTTCAATAAGAAGATGAAGTGTTGTCCCACATAATTCAGAACCATTGTGAGGTGCATGAAGAGTCATCCACTCATGAATCTAGTTCTGCAGGTCCAGTGAAGACACTTCTGCCCGCTCTTCCTACAACTGAACTTCATGCAGCAACTGATATGCTTCATACATTTCTGCCACATGAACTAAAAATGCCAAGTATTAGTGAAACAGCTATGATTGAGCTAACCACACAAGTGCAGGTGTCAGAAGGGAAATATTTGAATATTAACAGCAAGTTAAGTCAAGAGCAGCAGTTGTCCTTGACAAACCTGTTGAAGACCCATCAACATGCATTTGCATGGGACTACCATGAAATGAAAGAATTGGACCCCAAGCTCTGTACTCATAGGATATATCAGAGATGACTGCACACCAGTCAGGCAGCCACAAAGGCGAATCAACCCTGCATTGAGGGAGATTTTCAAAGGGGAATTACATAAATTATTGGATGTAGGATTTATCTACCCTATCTCAGATAGCCATTGGGTGTCCCCATTGGTAATTGTGCCTAAAAAGGGAGGTAAATGGAGAGTTTGTGTTGACTAAAGAGAACTAAATTTTTCCACCAAAAAGGATCATTTTCCCCTTCCTTCATAGACCAAGTACTGGATTCACTTGTAGGAAAGCAGTATTTTTCTTTCCTAGATGGATTTAGTGGCTATAATCAAGTACAGATTGTACCTGAGGATCAAGAGAAGACCGCCTTTACCTATCCATGGGGGACTTATTCCTATTCAATACTTCCATTTGGTTTGTGTAATGCACTTGCAATTTTTCAAAGGGAAGTCATTAGTATATTTTTAGATATCTCACATGATTGCATGGAAATCTATATGGATGATTTTACTACCTATAGTGTTGACTTTGCAGTAGCATTAGAAAATATAAGGAAGGTTTTACAGAGATGTGTAGACCATAATATGTCCTTGAACAGTGAGAAATGCTTCATGATGATGTAGGAAGGAGTAGTCCTTGGCCACTACATCTGTCAAAAAGGAATTCAAGAAGACCCGACCAAGATTGAGGTGATTTCCAATCTGCCTATTCCTGCAAAGCAAAAATATGTTAGAAGTTTCTTGGGTCATGCGGGGTACTATAGGCATTTCATCAAATATTTCAGCAAAATGGCAGCACCACTGTACAATCTTTTAACCAAAGATGTTGAGTTTCAGTGGACAGAGGACTATGACAAAGAATTCTCTAATTTGAAAGCATCCTTAACCCATGCTCATGTACTCAAAGGCCCTAATTGGGAGCTTCCTTTTCATATTCATACAGATGCATCAGACTATGCTATAGGAGTTGTCTTGGGACAAAAAGAAGGAGCAATTGAGAATGCAATCTATTTTGTCAACAAAAGCCTATAAGGAGCTGAATTTAATTACACAGTGACAGAGAAGGAGATGTTGGCGGTCATCTATGCCCTTAACAAATTTAGGCATTACATAATAGACTATCAAATATTTGTCCACACATACCATGCAGCCATAAGATACCTCATGAATAAGCCCTTTGTTTCAGGTAGGCTAGCAAGGTGGTTGTTGATGATGCAGGAATTTGACATCGCCATTGTTGAAAAACTAGGAAAGGAAAATGTTGTAGTAGACTTTCTTTCTAGATTGACTACATCAAAGGACACTTAAGTCATTGATGACTCTTTCCTTGATGAACATTTGTTTTCCATCAGTGTGCACACACCTTGGTATGTTGATATAGCCAATTATCTAGTTACAGGGAGAGTTCCTCCTCATTTCTCTCCAAAAGAGAGAAGGGTGCTCATTGAGAAAACCTTTCCTTTTTCATGGATTGCAGGATGTTTATTCTACACTGGACCATATCATGTAATGAGGAGATGTGTGAGGGAAGATGAGACATATGATATACTGCATGCATGTCACAATGAACCCTGTGGAGGGAATTTTGTAGCCAAGAGAACAACAATGAAGATTCTTAATACAGGATATTGTTGGCCCACACTTCATAAGGATGCAGGAAAGTATACTAGGAAGTGTGATAGATGTCAGAGGATGGGTCAGCCAACTAAATCTAATGAGATGTCTCTTTTCCCCCAGGTATTCATCACTCCATTTGATAAATGGGGACTTGATTTTGTAGGTCCCATTGATCCGTCGTCCAATGGAAAATCCTACATCTTGGTTTGCACTGACTATGTGACCAAGTGGGTTGAGGTTAAAGCTATGAAGCATGCCAAAGATAATAAGGTTGCATAATTACTCTATGAGGAAATCTTCACACGTTATGGGGTCCCAAGGGAGATAGTGACAGATCAAGGGGCTCATTTTACATCAACGCTTGTCACAGCACTAGTCAATGAATATAATGTGAGGCACAGGAAATATACCCCCTATCATCCTCAGGCCAATGGCCAATCTGAGGTGACCAATAGGGAAATTGAGGCAATCTTGACCAAAATAGTGGCTATTCATAGGAAGGATTGGGAAAATAGGTTGCCAAAGGTTGTATGGGCCTATAGGACCACCTGAAAGACAACCATAGGTTTCACTCCTTTTGAATTATTGTATGAGAAGATAGTTATGATGCCTATTGAGTTTGAGCATAAAACTCTTAGGACTACACTAAATCTTGGGATAGACATATCTGAGGCACAAAAGGACAAAATCATGCAACTGAATACTTTGGATGAGATGAGAAAGTCAGCGCTTCATCATACTGAGGTAGTGCAAAATCAAAGGGTCAAATGGGATGACAAGTACATAAAGGAAAAGCAGTTCTAGCCATGTGACTGGGCACTCCTTTATGACTCCAGGTATCAAGATAATGCAAGTAAACTGCAAACTAGATGGTTGGGATCATATGAAGTCACAGAATTCTTCCCCAACGGTGTTGTACAACTCACAACCATTGACCCTGTTAGATTCAAACTTTTGGTCAATGGCCACCGTCTAAGATTATATCATAAACCAGCGTCCAAGGAAGAATTCATGCAGCAATTTATTCAGCACCCAACCTCTGAACTTCCTACAACCGAAGGAAGTGGACCTAGTGTCCCTCCTTCTAACTAATCCAGGTGCACATGCAATCACTTCATAATAAATATTTCCACTTTTGTGGGAATCCACTTCTTCACCAATAAATTCATCCACCCATCCATCTCCATCTTCTCTATCTTCCATAACTCCACCATCACTTCACTTCACCATCATTCCATTCCATCACCACTGCATTAATTGCTCAACTATACTTTTAAAAGGTAACTGGTACTTCCTCCACATTCCTTGCAAAAGATACTCCACGTTTTCAGGTACATGCATGACAATCTATTATATCTTAATTATCTTTAGTGCATTTCTTTAATTACTGTAAATTAATGTTGATATTTCAAATGGCATATAATTGTACCCTGCCCTGTCAAATCATAATTACCACCCAACCTGTGCGGACACATTCTCTAATTTAGGTTGGGGAGAGTGTCAACTCACAAGTCCACGTGTCATCCATGTCAGTAAATTTGAAATAAGCTAATTTGAATGAAATGTTGAAATGATGGCTTGCATGTGTGATAGGACATTGAACTGCCACCATTTTTCTTGATGATACCCTTCATTTATGATTCCTTATTGCCTTAGTCATAATCTTAAGTCACCAAAAAGTTAAATTTTATATGACATTGGTGCTAGGACTTTAGAAGAGTTGCAGGAAGAATAAATTGGGTTTTCAAAGAAAGATTGTAGGAAAGGAAATTTAGCAGAAGTGCTTGTTTGATTGCGGGCAGCTGAAACAATGGGGGGTCAGCTAATTAGGAATGAACCCACGGTTCATGATGCGATAATGTAGGATGCACTTTCTCTGACTGAGTTCAGGAATTGTGGATGGTTGGATTATTTACTAAAACTTGATAGCTACAATGAGGACATTGTGCTAGAATTTGCATAGACACTCTCTGAGGGGAAGGCAATGGTAAAAGGGTTGGAGGTGATCTCTATTGATGAGAGAATTGCAGAGGTAACAGGTTTACCTGCCGATGGAGAGCCATACCATACTACTAGAGATGTAAGGTCAACCAGGGCTGAATTTACTGAACCCAGTGACCCTCCATTGGTTGTAGATAAGCAAGGTACGAAGAGAACTTCTTTGTCAGAGCCATGGAACCATTACTTGTGGTCCACATTGTCAAGTATATTACTTGTGAGGGCCGCCAATCATGCCTCCATTCTATGCACTTAAAGCTCTTGAACCATATGAGACATGGATGAAGAATGAACATGCCCAATGTGCTATATCACTCCTTGTAATCATGGCAACTGAAACGCAAAAAGGTAGGGATAATTTTGTCTCTCACCATTGTTTAATAAAATTGTTGGTAGAGAAATATTTGCAAGAGGTGTCTGATATGACATGGGAGGAATTTTTAAACATTGATCAGTTTAGACTAGAAAATGTGCAACCTAGGGGTCAGCCTCAACCTCGTAGGGTTAGTAGGGAAGAGAGGGTTGCTGAAACCACTCCTGGAGCTTCAATCTCTAATGCAAACCCTAGTTCAAACCCTCCTGTAGTCGAGCAAGCTATAGAAATTAATTCTTCTGAATCAGAATATTCAAATGAGGAAAGTTCATCCTCAAACCCTAATGTTAATGCTCTTCCCAAAACCCCAATTCAAACTAGGGTTGCAATTAGAAGAGAGGAGGCACAAATGAATGAGGCAAAAATGAGAAAGGGGAAGACCAAGAATCAAATGCCAGAAAAAGTAACACCAATCCCTAGGAAATGAAAGGTTGTTGACACTGTTCTTCTTGCAACCGAAGAAAAACATGAAAACCCTCTTAAGAAATCAAAACCAGTTGGGCCAGCTGTTGGTGTACCTCCAAAGATAAGCCCTAGGCTTAGAAAAACATCTAGGGAGGAGACAGAAGCCCCAATGGGGCAGGTAAATGTTGAAGAAAAATATATTTTTGAAGAACAAGCAAATATAAGATTAGCAGAGCCTGCTGCTATTACAGAACAGGTTCAGAATCAAGAACCCCTGCAACCAGAGCAGGATGAACAACCAGAATCACTGCAACTAGCGTTACTTGAACAACAAGAATCAGTGTAAAGGAATATTTTGGTAGGAATACATAAACCTCATGCCTTTTCATGGAATGATGTAGCTTTGAACCTATGGAGTGAGATGCAAAGAAAAGAGGAGGAATGGAAAAAGGAAAAGTGCAAGCTACAGGATGAGATTAAAAAGAAAAATATAGAAATTGAAGAAAAGAATGTAGAGATTGCTTCCTTGAAGGAAAAGGTGGATAATGTCGTGACTTTAGTGCCCCAAATGTTGGCATACAGAACTCCTCCCAGAGTATATTCCTTGCATTTGAAGGAGCAGAATCTTTCCTTTAAACTGTCAAGGATTATTTCAGGTTTGAGCCCTTCTCTTGACACTCCACATGAGTTTTTTCAAGCCTACCAGTTTTCCCCTCCTAAAGTTAAAAAAATTTCATGTGAACTATACCTACATAATTATATTGTGACTAATGACCATGATTGGAATCCCTTACTATATATTAGAGATCTCCATTTAAGGACATTTATGTCCTAGATTCAGAATGAAATTAGCTGGGGGCAGCAGTTTAGAACTTACAGGGAAAGAGAATTTCATACTCCCTTGCCTCTCAGGGCTAAATCTAGTAACCCTGCAAACATTTACCAAACATGGCATAGAATTCTTTATCGCCCAAGCTACAAGAATATGATCATGCCTGTTAGAGAAGAAGCCTACAAGGAATATGAGAAGGTAGTTGAAACTACAGGGAAATTGGTAATGGGGTACTTATCACAGAGGTGGAATAGTTTGACAAATGATTTGAAATAGGCTGAACCCCACTCTTTGCAAAATTATGTTGTAGCATGCAAACGAGTTGATAGATACATACAGATTGGAAGGATGAGGCAACAGTATTGGCTTCCATTAACATTTCAACCACCTACACTATTGTGGCATGTGCCAGATTATAAGTTTTGTCGGTATGACATAGTTGCAGAAAGGGAAAGATGGAACAGATTGGAGAATAAGCAAGGATTCTACTGGGATCCCAATTTAGACACTGCAGAGACCGATGTGGGACAATTGGCAGTAGGTGACTTTAGAGCATTCACAAGGCAAAAGAATAGTTCTCCCTCTGTTGGAGGACCAGCAAAACATTAGGTTGGTGGGAATGATGAGTCCAATTAATGGCTCAATTTTGATAGGCTTTATTATCGATTTGTTGTTGTTACCATAGACTTTGGCACTTGGTTGTTGACATTTTCCATGTTATTTCCTTAAAACCATAAACCTTGGGCATAAGTTTATCCTTGTGACTTTTAATGACATTAACATGCTATGTGAATTATCTATGTTAATTTTACATGTGGATTGGATGGATGTTACTTTGAGGTAATTATAGATATGCAATTGTTTGTGTGTGCTAATGTCACTATGTGGGTTACATTAAGATGTCGATGTCAACGAAGCCTGCCAACTGGAAGAAACTCCTGCCAGCTGGTTGGTTGCCAAGAAAGTAAGAAGATGGTCATTAAGAGATTAAAGGAGGGAAAAAATTCAATTGAGGGAAATTCCTAATTCGAATAAAAGAATGTAACTACCTTTTAATGGTCATATTTATTTGTCGAGCAATTCTAGGGAGTGTGTTGTGCTAGATTCTCATTGGGGCAAGTCTGCTTTGACCAAATTTGGCACATGCATAACTTCCTCCCTTTTTTTCTATGCTTTCAATAAGTGGCATCCTCCTATTTTGATGGAGTCGACTGCCTAGGTAGTTAGGGTTAATCAGTAGTTTTTCTCTCTATAAATAATAGTCAGATGCCCCTTTTGATAAGGTTGGATGTTCTAAGATTGTACTTGCATTTTCTAGTTCTAGTAATACAGTCGTATTGCTGAGAAGTTGTAATCATGTTTTCAAGAAATAATATGATATTCTGAGTTGTTGCATTTGAGTTAGCTTAAGAGAGACTCACTCAAGGGGAACCACTTGGTGAGAATTCCACCTATTTAGTTTAAGAGTTATTTTTTATTCAATAATTAGTTTCAGTTTCAGCAACTATCTGTTCCTGCAGCCACTGGAATTTTGTTTTGTGACTGTTCCTACAGCCAAGGAAGACAAAGTAGATTCTTGTCTGTTTGTTGAGATTTCCATTTCTATCTTTCATTTCCAGTCCAGTTGTTAATGCTTAGTGCAGATGTTGATTTATGCTTAGTGTTTAAGTTAATTTATTTCTAGCATTTCATTCCTGGTATTGCTTCTTTCCTAGTTTATGGATAACTACAGTAGAGTCCTAGTGCACATACAGTGTTGACCACTTTCAAGTTTACGTCCCTAGGTTGACAATGAAATACACCTTCATGATGAGTAAGATAGCTACTTAGTGCAGATTTCCAATCCCTAAGTCACAACTCTAAGGACTTAGTTATTAAAACATTAGAGGAGGCCAACAGGCTCAACAGCCCAAACACCACCAATAAAAAGAACAAGACAATCCCAACCTAAACAAATGGCCAAAAGACAAATGCAGAAAGATACAACAGAGGAAGAAGTAGAAGAGATATTGAAGGAAGAAGAAGAGCTCGAGCGACCTCTGAAGAGAAGGAAAAGAGGACAACAGGTTGTGGTACCTCCTCCACAAGTAAATTAGGAGCAATCGCAAGACCTTTGAAGCACCCAAAGAGCCTATTGACATCTTGGCGACTTACAACATCATTGTAAGCCATGGAATTCTACCACAACTACTCCAAATGTACAAGGACATGACCGAGAAAAACAAAGATAGAACTATCCAGTGCTTGGTCAAGTATATGAACCATTCCAATAAAGCACTAGATGATGCAATGATAGAGTTTCCAGAAGAGATTGTGGCAGCCATAAGGGAAAAGCAGGCTAAGGCACCAGAGAGAGAAGAAGAGATGTGAGACAAAGCAATTATAGAAGTCAACCCCAACCTCACTAAGGAGCATAAACAAACACTAGCCCAAGCACAAGATCACAAGCTCCGCACAAAACAAAGGGTATAAATTCTCATGGAAGAGGGTCCAGAAGCAACACAAAAGATTTGGAAAGAGGCATTCAAGGTAACCTAGAAGCTCTACAAATAGGTGATGCAAGACAATAAAGAAGAATAAGTAGAGGGATCGCAACCGGAAGACAATACAACCAGAGAGACAAGGACCAACCCTGGAAATAATACAAGTCTCGAAGGAAAAGACAAAATCAAGGATAATTCCATAGACACATCCACTGCTTCATACACCATCTCTACTATCAAGAAATTCCTGGCACAACAACAACAAATACAAACATGTCATCACCACAGTTACTGCAAGTGCCAATGGTGGGATCACAAATTGACCTATCAAGCATCTCAACCCTCTATAAGATACAATTAGGGGATATTTTTCATGCTACTGGTAGAGAAGAGATGCTAAGCGAACATGTACATAATGTGGAGCAACTAGAAGATGTGGTGAAAACACTCTAGAATGTTATCCCTCATCTACCACAAGGCACTTCACTCCCACTACCTCAATAGCTCAAACAATTAGTAGATAGTCTACAAGGGGATTTCGCCTCTGCTAAGGCTAGCATTAGAAAGGAGGCCCAAGAAGAAATTACAAAGAATAAAACAGAGGCGTACACAAAAAGATGTGCCACCGCACACTCCCAACTGGAAACACTAATAAAATAATCAAGAGATAGCATCCAAGAGGTCGGGGTACTATACCAGTTTTGTCTACAATGGACCAACACAACAAAAGGCCTCTACACCCAAATACTTCAAATTCAAGATCAGATAGTACAAGTGGTGTATGACCCACTTCAAGATCCGTCTGGAACCATAAGAGATCAAGTTGAGAATCTCCACAACCATCTATAGCAACTCCATACTCAACACGAACAAGTGAAAGAACAAATCAAACAATTGAGGGAGACAGTCAATATTCACTTGAGACTTATCCAAACAATTTTAAAGTTAGCAAAGTGGATAGCACAAAATAATTCCATTCCAACTAATCTCTTGGAGGTAGAACTCACATTAGCTCAAATCCAAGGACAAATAGATACATTGCTACAGGCACAGGCACATTGGGCATCAACCATGATGAGACTCAAGGTACAATGCAAGCATCTCCTTCCCAATTAAGCATCATGTCTTGAGGACAAGACTTCATTTTAAATGGGATGATGATGTTAGCAGGTTAAGGAGAAGGGTTAGAACCTACCACAGGATGCCACGAAAGGTCTGTGGTACTAGGAAAAGACATTAGATATCTCTAGGAGTCATGTCCTTTCAAGGGAATGCATGCATATATGCAATGTAAACAATAAGCAGAAGATGTATGTAGAGATAGAAGAGGAATATATGAATTGTATATGAGCTCAGAGTCTAAGACCTACTTTGTGTACATGATTATGATATAATATAAAGGAGTTATAGGGATTATATATATGTGCAATGAATGTATGAATGTTTCTTTTGTTGTTGATACAATATGCATTAAGTGTTCCTTCTAGAATCCTATCGCAAATGCTTGTTTCTCTTACTATATCCTCTAGGATATAAATAGACTACATAAGAAGTACTGGGGTAAAAATATCCAAACTGTACTCCCTCATCCTTCTTCCCAATAGACTCCAAAATGAGTGTAGAAAATTAAGTTGAAAAGTGTGTTCAATGTATAATTTTTTACCTTACATTGCCCAAATAGTATGAAATTTGTAAAGTGTTGATAAAGAATGTCAAAGGTGTGTGTTTCATTGACATATCAAAGAACATATTTTGCCTATTTCCAATGTTAGTGTCTAGACATGAATTTAAAATAATTGACTTGTTACAAAACATAAGTATGACCAAGTGGTAGTAAGATGAATCAAACTAACCACAAATTGACAATATAGTAAATCAATAAGTAGTGGTGAATCAGTTTTAGGTGAGAGTTATGTCCCAACTTCCATAGATGTAGAGTTCGATTTCATTGAAACATCTTAAACATTTCTAAAACAATTTTGGCATACTTATTTTGTGTACAAATATAGCATTATTACGTTGCCAAATTTCTATACCTAAATAATAATGCAAAAGCATGAGATTACTCATTTCAAAAATAGAACAAAGGTCAAATTTCACCTTTTGAGTTGACCAATAATAACTACTAGTGATAGACAACCTAGCATAATACTATCACTTGGGATTTGTATATAGATATTTGGATCAAAGCAACTTCTTATGAATCCTAAATCTTGAAAGTATTGATCAATTTTTATATATCAAGCTCTTAGAGCCTACTTAAGCCCAAACAAGGGCATGACGATCCTACAAACCAATTGTTCTTTTTTTGGAACTTGGAACCTTTGTGGTTGCACCATGTAAACCTCTTCTACTAAATTTGTGTTTAAAAAGGCACTTTTGATGCCCATTTGATAAATTTTCCATCGAAACTAAGCAACAATAAAGATTAGCAATTGAATGGTTATCATATTTTTAGTATGAGAAAATGTCTACTCATAGTCCACCCCTTCCTAATATGAATTTCCTTTTGTGACATTCCTAGCTTTGTGCTTGTCCAAAGAACTATCTCATTTACATTTGACCTATGTACCCATTTGCAACCAATAGAATTTACCCTTGAGTAATTCTACATCAAGGCCTCATATTCTACCTTCATGGCATCCTCCTATTAAGACTTGCTTCATTGTATATGTGAGATTCAAATACCTACCAAACAACAAACAAGAGAAAAAATTACCTACTCACAACCTTGCACAAGTTTTTTTCATGATTGTGTAGACCATCCTTCTATTGATGTTGGTATTTCATCTTCTCGAACATCCTTCAATATGGTATAATACCACTTCAATCTCCATTGCTTATTTTATTGACCTTGCTCTAAAGGCCAAGTATCATCATGTTTTTTCATATTTCTTCCTCCTTGCAAACAACATACAAACTATTGTAATGCCATTTTGGTAACTTACCATGATGATTTTTTTAATCCTTCAACTTTCACACTAGATTTATCAATGGTGATTTATTGTACAAGATTATTTGTAGATCTTTTATCGTCCAAGAATAAAACATCTTCCCATCTACAACCAAATCTCTACTAATCACACTTTCATTCATAGAGACATTGTAGCATGTACATATAGATTTTCCTATTTGTATCTAATTTACTAATGGTCTAGTTAGGAATTAACGCAAAAAGTAGCATAACTAAAATTTTGCAAAATGCTTAATGATGATCTCCTTCTTGGCAATGCTTCCTTGGGAATGATATTTTGTAACACCTTGCAAGGAGTATGGATAAGGATCTAAATAGTTGTATAAACACAAGTCACCTATATCAATATGGCACATTTTGGAAATGCATGCATGTTGCCATCTCCATAACCATCATATTCCTTCATTCTACAACTCTATTTTATTGTTGAATGTGTGATGTAGTATATTCTCTATGTATACCATTCTAGTAACAAATTTCTTTGACCAATTGGAGGAGAATTTCCCTCCATTATCTAATCCACTGATTTGATAGGCCTTCACTTGCACTCCAACTAGGGCTTTGAATGCTAAGAAATTGCAGAAATAATCAGTTTTCTTTCTCAAGGAATATACCCACGCCTTGAAAAAATTTATCAATGATCAACAATAAAAACGATTCCAAACACAATATCAATGTCTTCATTTGGCCACACAAATCAACATGAACTAAGCTCAGTACTCCTTTGGCCATATTCTTTATCAATATCAAATGGGTTTCGACTATATTTTCCAATTTCGCATCCTCTAGACACATCCTAGCATTCTAAATCAATCAAATTCCATTCACCATGTTATTCTTTCTTAGCATAAACAAAGACTAGTCATTCAAGTACCCACACTTTTCATGCCAAAATATAATGTTATTTTCTACCAGTAGTGCATGTGACTATTATTTTGGGATGAATAAGCTTGTATAGTCCCTTCTCACCAATAGCAACTACAATCAACTTGTCATTGTAGAGTTTTGTTCATATATTCGGTGCCTTAGAAGTTGATAGAAAGAGTGGGATTCTTAGTTATTCACTAATAGAAAGAAGATTATTCTTCATATCAGGAACATATTAAACATGCTTGAATGTAAAGACAACATCGTTCAATGTGGCAAACATAACCACACTCTTCAACAAAATGAGTCCACCTAACCCCTAAAGTGACAAGTCTCCTTCTATTGTTATTCTCATTAAAAGATACATAGCAATATGTTTGGCTTGTATAGTGTTTAGATGCATCTAAATCAAAATACCATATTGTTGACTCCATGAATTATCATGTGATGCAATAGTGTGAATCCATTTATCAACTCTTGCTCATTTACTTCATGCTCCTTACTTTCAATAATATTTGTGTTCTTTGGTCTCCTTTGGTTGCTCTCTTAGGGTAATTCCTACTAAAGTATCTAGGATCATTATAGTAAAATTACTTCCCTCTTGATATCATATATGTGTTATTGCCTCTCGATGAGTCATTTGATGCATTTCTAGTGTTCAAACTAACTTTATCACATATCCATGCATTAAATGTGATTTCTCTAGATTTTGAAGTCAATGATTCTACCTTATCCTATCCCCTCTTGTTTTTTAGGAGATGTGGATACCTTCTCAAAATCAAGTGTTTGTGTCTCAACAATCATGTACAAATTCAAAAAGTGAATCATACAATGAATAACAAGCTTCAAAAAAACAAAACTACCATGTCTTCATCATCCCCTAGCATTTGGATAGAACCTAGTTGATCACTTCAATCCTTCAATTGCTAGTATTCTAAAAATGAAGCATCCTTCTTGCAAATTAGAAGAAAACAATAGGTTCTTTAAAGAAAGGGCACGATCAACCTTTGATATCTAGTGTTTGGTTTTTAGATTCTTCCTAAAAGTGGTTGCATGAGTGGCATTTTTCATAAAAACCTTCAGAAGTATTAAAGCTTCCTTATGCTTCATATTCTAGTTCTCTAGTCATGATCTAGTCTTTCCTCCAACACAATATAATCAAGGTCACAATACTTGCAAATGGCGAGTATTTTATGACTCTGTAGGCTACAATTCTTTCCAAATAGCTTTTGACAATTAGGTAAAAGAAATACCTAAATTTTGACCATTTCAAGACACAACACTAGACTTCAAGTATATGGAAACAATTACATTGGGAGACTTGTAAGTCCTAAAGCAAAAAAACTATTTATTATTACACAATGTGGCAAAATTTTCAGGAAAAACTATCTACTAAACAAAAATTTATTAAATTTGTTTTCTTTATGACAAAATATGAAGAAACATTTTTAATAGGTTTTAAAGTTTAAGAAAGTTTGAACTTTAAATTTATAATTAAATATTATTATATTTATAAAACTTCAATGAAACCCATATCCCCTTAATAGAAATTCTTCATGAGTCAATGACTTTCATTTATTTAATGGAGGTGAAGAGTCAATCCCCCTACTATTTGCTATAACTGTGACTGCCTCTGATGTTACTCAATTTTATTAGTTCCTTGGAAGCTAAACACGATTCATGCAATTTGTTTTGATGATTAAAATCTAAATGATGTTTTTGTTGGTCAACAATAACTACATACTCATGTGGATAGTTGTTACTACAACCTACTAGATTTTTTCCTTCAATCATATCCCTTGTGCTCAAATTTAAGAGTCAAAGTTTGAGGGAAGAACAAGGCCAACAATGCAACATCAAGATCACACAAGGTGGGGTTGCAATTCTAGGTAGTTTGGATAGTTAGCTTTCTTAAGGCAAGAAAGAATTCATTGTGTAAACATGGATGGTCTTGTCTATGATGTTGTAGTAAAGGTTCTTGAGTTGATTAGGAACATTACATGAGACAAAAAAAAAAAAGATTGTTCATAAACACATCCAATGAAAGCCACTCCTCTACCCCTCTCAATTGAGACGTTTTTTAATTATCAAAGAATCACAATCAAGCACACCCACAAGCTTGACTTGGCTCTTAGACATTATTAGTAAAAGACATTCAACATTTCAAGGCCTCAAACAAGTGATGCATTGTTAATGTATATGTGCATATTCAACAGGCTTGCAAAGAGGAATTAATTTGGCTATTCTTGAAACAACCTACATAGGAAAACAAAAATGAAACCTCAACAAAGTAGACAACCATCTAAATTTGCATGTTAGTTTAATCACTAACATGATGTAGACACCTAAAATCATCCACCTAACCACACTTGATTTTATCCCATTCCAACTTTAATTAAATAAATTCAATTATTTAATTGACCCAAACATCTTTTTTAGCTTTAATTAAATAAATTAAATCTTTTTTTAATTAATTCATTCTTTCCCCCTTTTCTCTATGGTTCACCTTTTTAATTAAAAAAATTCACATTTATTTAATAAAGTTCACCTTTCATGTCCCTATCCTTCAAAAATTAAATAAATGCAAACTATTTATTTAATCTCTTTTTTCAACTCAAGTCATTAGTTTACTAAAACTAATTAGTTAACTAATTAATCCACTTGCGCATTTCAAAACATGCTTATGTCATGGTCAACTTGGCATGCACTTCTCCCATCCATCCCATTTCTCCAAAAATCCTCTCATCAAATCTCAACCATTCACTTAATCGAGAAGATCTACACTCTCCATCTTACACGTGACTCTCACACATATATGAGATCTCTCACTAGTCAAATCACATATCCACATGATTTTTACACATGTGAGATCAATCATATATCACAATCACACATCCCCATGATCTTTCTTACACATGTGAGAACTTTCAAACTCCACTCTCCATTCAAATTAAGATAACCTTGACTATCCAAATCCTTTTGATCCTTGCCCTCTTCAAGTGCACCAATCACAAGGTGCTACTTGTGAGACTCATCCTCTCAATCAACCCCAACCCTTGATCTTCAAATCCAATCTTAGCCATTAATGATCCATCTCCAAAATTTATAAATAGGCTCTTAAATGAACTATTTGAAAGACAATTCTTAAATGCAAAATTATGTTGCTTGAATGAGCAACCAACATAACTTCCATCATACATCTTGAGCATATACATCCACATCTTGTGAAAGCAATAAGGAGTTGTGGGTGAGAGATCTCTTGTTTTCTTTTACCTTTTCATGCAAATTCCTTTAGGTATCGACTAGAATTTGATTTCATTATTTGAATCCATGTTTTATGTTCTATATCTTTATTGTTCACAAATGAAACCTAGGGTAAGTCATAACCTAAGTATTATATTTAATCAACTTATGAGTAAAACACTTATAATATGTCTAATACTTTGGACATTTTTCCAAGGAGTTGGATTCAAACAACTTGTGCAAATATTAGAGATTTTTCCAAACATTCAATCCCTAGTATTGCAACAGCATTCTTCACATGAGTGGTTGTTCCAATCAACTCATGGTACTATAGTGCTCCCCTGTTGTGAGTGGTATTGAATTGTTGACCCCTCTTGAAATTGGTGCTCCTTGAGTTCATGCGATCACCACCACCAACAACTTTTAGCAATCTTGACAAGATCTCACTAGTGTTTTCTTCCTTCATCCTTGTTTTGATTTACGCAACAATGTTTCTTAGAATATATTTCACCATGAGAAATAGGACACTTATGGGGTCTTCTTGGGTTGACAAGGATGGCACTCTATAAATCATGGTTGAATGCATAGCTCTCTTTATCAATCAAGAGCATGGAGTTGTATTCATTCTTTACGATAGCATCTAAGCATATCAAGTATTCTTTTGAAATTGACAATAGCACATCGTTTGCTTTCCTACTTTGACAATTTAGAGCCACACAAATTGCAAATATATGCCTTCTCATTCTCATCCCTTTAGCAATTGTTTGGTGCTTATTAACGGCCACTATACTTACTCTCTCATTATTACAATGAATTATTTATGAATATTTTCTACGCCACTCCCCTTAACAAGACAAAAACCACAATGGATTTGCTTTTATTGAATATAGTTTAGATTTACAATGTCACCACATTCATCTGTTATTATAGATATACTATCAATCATTAGAACTACTTTAAGTTTCTATTATCAGAATAGACATCTTATGAAAGAATCAATCAAATGAATTGTTATGAACGAATTCCACGATAACCTCCTCTTTTTAAACCCTATTGCCTGCTTTACCGTGGAAATAGGCACACATGGCCAATAAGACAAGTCACATTGTCACAGTTTTAGCCTCAATTTGAGACCAATTTACAACAATCATTGCTCTATTCCTTTATTTTAAAAAACTTGAGCTTATTAGATAATCTTCATTGGCAGAATGAGCCCAAGCCTCTCACTAATGTGAAGGATGTACAAATTAATCCAAAATTGTTTAGACATTGATTACTAATTTCTGCTGCACTGTCTTGCCTATAAAATCTTTTACAAAAGAATTGAAACAATTAGAACAGCACGAAGGCATTAGGACTGAAGATTGAACTTGACCAATGTGGCAACAAGATACTCTTTCAAAAGGTTTCACCATATGCCTGGAATGCTCTATTCCACATGCTGCCAAGATTGTATGTGTACAAGACCTTGCTATCTCCTTAAATACCAGTTTGTCTGCAGCCAAAACATATTATAAAAAACATTGAATAGCATGAAAAGTAAGAATATATCCAATGAAAGAAAATGATTAATCTACATGAAGTTAAATTGACACAAGGTTCTGTTGAAGAGATAACACAAAGAATTTAAGAAACGGGTTCTAGAAAAGCCTTGAAATATTCTAGGCCAAAAAACGAGCATAATTGCCAGATTAAAAGAAAAGCATTTTAATTTTTTGGGCAGACCCTTATAATACTACAAAACAATGACAATCAAAACAAAATGGTATGGCAGAAAGCTGAGATAGTACAAATTTGTATTGGCAGCCTTTCAAAACTGGAAGTTAAATTTAATGAATATTTAATTGACTCAAAAGTCCCACATTTATTTTGACATTTTCTTGTTGAAGAGGAGTGTTGATTGTAGATGCCAAGTAGAAGTTTACCTGAAGTTGTTAGGTCATATTCTCATTAAATTCTGAAATATGGGAAGTTGGAATTTCTAGCATTTGCAACAATTAGTTCACAGACTTCCACTGCTTAAGGAACAACTAGTTAACATTTTGACAGCTTTTCATCAACCGCAGAAAGGTCTTTGTTAATCAACTGTCCAGCACTGTCAAAACCTAGCACTCTCTTAAAGAAGCCTAAGCATACATCGAGTAAGGATTTCTTGCATATCTAGAGTTTCTAGAACTACATGGAAAATAAAGTGAAAGGAATTGAGGGTGGTGTTTCTTGGTATATAGAAGCCTGAGAGGTTGAGAAATCAGAAGGGTGGATGGCTTTCTGATTGACATATTTCCCAGGAAATTTGATATAGCTAGACTAGTATGTTACTCTAATGTTCAATGGAACATAAATAAACAATGTATCAGGGAATTGACCATTTAGTGATTTGGTTTCAATTTGAAGTTACGACTTTAATGAAGACGAGCCCCTACTCCCAAGGGTTTTAGAACACACAATAGTATAAATGAATTCCCAGTCATATTTAATTTTTTAAATATGTTTGTTAAAAACTTGAAGACCATAATTATAGATTCAGATTTTGTCACATTGTTTGTATACAGTTGTTGAAAGTTGAAACCAAGTTGATTGCATAGATAAAGTTGTTGCACCCTTACTGTGCCTTACATGTCCCAGCTCCAACTTTGAAGAAATATGACAAGCTACAAAGTTCAAATAATAGGCATGCTGAAAAGGCACTCACACTTAAATATTATAAGCAAATTTTCAAAACTGTACTTAAGAAACTTCCTTTGGGTTGGGTGGCATGGTAACCTCACTAGAGTTTTTAGAACATTTGTAGCTTAGTAGTTGGCAATTCATTGAGAAGAAATTCAAAAGTTTTGACTTCAGAGCATGAAAAAGATTTGTTTTTCTCAACCCAAAGGGTCCAGCGAATGACAGCCTGAATTTACTTGTTCATGAATATTGTTTTACCAGAAAGACTTCTATGAAGTAGCAGCAACCAACGAGGAACTTGGTGTAATCAATTTGTATGCCAATGAATTTCATTGTAGATTTTATATTAGGCATTCTTGTCTCAACCCTTGCAAGGAATGAAATCTTTCAAACGGCAGATCTTTAACTTAAGAGAGAAGGTAGTTCACAAATACAGTTGTGAATCCATTCTGTCCATTGCCTCTTGAAACCAGCATTGTTGAAATTCCACTTAATAGGAACAAATGAATGTGTAGATAGTTGATCAATATTGCTTCTGGATTAGATTGCATTAAGAGTTTTTGCATCAGGATGAAAGAGAGCAAGAGGAGAAAAATTGATGCAAAAACTCAATGCAATCTAATCCAGAAGCAATATTGATCAACAATATGGATTGTGGAAATCTGATATCATTAAGTGTAGATAGTTCCTTAGGCCAGTCAATTATCACCCAAAATTCAGCAACCTGACAAATCTTCTACCCAAAGCAACACTAATTTATTGTGAGATAGGTTGAATTCAAATTATTTTACTTCTAAATGAAAATCCATGCCAAAAGATAAAACTGCAACTAGTATTGTGCAAAGAATTGAACAATATTGACCCCATGAACCTGCTATTATTTTGGAGACTAAATCCAGATTGTGATATTTATCTTCTTTAAAATGGTGTTGAAATTGCTGCAATACTCAACCAGATTCAAAATATCTTCCTTGTCAAAACACCAGAACTGAAAAGACTGTGCTAGAAATCTATCAGGGCTAGGAGAATTGGTAATTATCTAAGGAAAATCCAGCAGTCCACCAACTATGTTTCCACAACATGTGTCATTAGACATTCAACTTGATCATCTGAAATTGAAGGTTGGATGAGAGGATACCTGAGAAGCTCCTTAAAATAAGAACAGGCTGCTTAAATTTATATATGGTAGTGTCTCTGTGGATTAATGCAATTAATAATAGGCAGTGTTCCACGGGGACGCGTCCCCCCCAAAAATCCTCGCGTTTCCTAGAGGGGGACGTCTCAGAGACTTGGGGACTTGGGGGGCACGTCCCCCCATCAGCCCACCACCAGCGCCACCATCCCACCACCAATGTCGCTGTCTCCACGATGCTGCTAGGACTTTGAGAATGCTGGGGTGTCCTCAAGACATCTAGGGGACTCCTAGTTGTCTCCAAGATGTATAATTCTTATACTTATACATCTTTTTATAACTATTTTTTCAAGTATTATATGTATTTCAGCACCCTACTGCCCTCCCGCCGCCGTCCCCCTGCCACCCCCAAACTTAGACCCCTTGTCCCCGCGTCCCCGAAACGCGTCCCCTACCGTTCCCCTGTCCCCGTCCCCGAAACCCCGTGGAACTCTGATAATAGGTAGATGAATGGCAGAATAATGATCAGCTTTGTGATCTGGTCCATTCTGGAACGAGAATATTATTTATTTATGCTGCCCATACATTTCTTCTTTAAACTTGAAAGTATCGTTCAATGACAGATTATTCTTTATTTCTGCTGCCCATAGATTTCTTCTTTAAATTTGAAACTATCTTTCAATGAGTACGTAAAAGTAGCTCATACATACTGCAATATTATTTTTGTTATTTAACTTTTAAGCTATCAGATTTAGAATAAAATAGGTCACCAAAGAGTATCAAATCTATGTCTTGATTTAAACTTACTTGATCGATGTTTAAGTACCAACTTGTGCATTTGATAGCATGCAGTGCAATTTCCTTTCCACAATGCTTCAAATGATGTAGAAAACCCCAGATAGTAACCAAAAAACCTTCAAATTAAAAATGCCATTACGATTGAGGGAAATTAAGCTTTATTTTAATTTTTATGGTTAACAGGCCACTGAACAGAAACAGTGCCAAAAAATTACATGAGGTATCTGCCAGAGAGCAGTAAACCAAAAGAACAGTGGCTAAAAACAATATCCAATTTCCCTGCCACAAAAACTAGTATATTGATTATGGTTGTTACTCAGAATATATCGCTAGGTTGAATATCAATTAAATATTAAAAGCATTATCAGCACTGAAATCGGAAAACAGCTCAGCTGTACATCGTGTGCCTTCTCATCGGGGTATTATATTGCACTCCAACCACCACCTATAATGATCAGAGGATGAACTTAGCCATTTCAGTTTCAAAAATTAAGTGACATATTATAACTATCACTTCTCACACCATTGTTCCAAGTCCAAAAAAATTGTGGATCTGATCAATTTTCAGCTTGAAACAAACAAGCAATGATGCAAGAGGGTTTTCACTCCCCTCTTCCTCACAACCATTAACAAAACTCAAGATGAATTCTCACAACAAACACAAAACTCCCAACACAGTTCCACAACCAAAACTATTCTCAATTAATTCAATCTGACAATTTTCGTTTGTCAATTGATAAAATAAACTCATACGCATATCGAAAAACAAACTCCAATACAAATTTATTTATTAACTTCGTCATTCTCCAGGCTAAAACAATTACAATCAGAATCTTCTAATTTCATTTCTCTGCTTCGTTACCTCTGTCAAAGTCACTGCTCTCATTCATTTCATTCTTTTTAATCTGCAATGTCTATTTTTATCTGGCATAAGGCACAACTCGTGCATCCTTCTGGCTTCCTCACATGACCCTTCCTCATATACGTAACTTTAATTTTATCTTTCCTTTATTTCTAAACTTTTCTCTACCATGGCTTGCCTATATCCACTCATCAGGAAATCTTTTTGTTACATTGAAAGTTTAATTGCCATATCATATGGCATGCCCCTTCAAACTTCACCTCCTTCACACTATGTCCGCCCTCTGCAACAGGATTGACATGCTAGAACTCGTATTGCTTTACCATACAGCTGCAAACTTTATTCTCCTCTGATTAAAGCCATCTTTCTGCACTTTATTGTTTTATGTGGCGCAGCAAAAGTTCTGAATTTTCCAAACGCAGCCCTCTTTTCTCCCTCACCCGGCTGCCTTGTGAATCGCCTTCTTTTTCCTTATCGGCCTGCACTTCTTTTCTCCACTTGGCGCCCTCTATGCAGCCTTCCTATCGTTTCATCTCCTCTGCATTCGTTGTATGTTTTTTTTCAGCTGCATACTTGAACGAAACTGCCCTTTTACAAGCACGATATCCTCTCTATCCTTGTATGGCTGTGTGGGTTTCATACATTTTAATGTTCTCTCATCTGTAGCCCCTACACGCCCCTCTTCTTCCTGGCCGGCACCTCTACCAAAAATCTGCCCCAAAACTTCCATTTTTTGTTTTTCCCTATATGTCTGGCGCATCTTTTCCTTTCTCCTTCCACAATGTAACTCTGCCCTTTCAACTTCTCCCAGCGTACATTATATATCCTTATCAATTCATTCACTTCTTATTTGGTTGTGTGGGCTTATGCATTCAATTGCAGTTTGAAATTTCAGCTTTAGTTGGCTTCTCTTTGCTTGATTTTATTACCTCATTTTAATTTTTAAATGGTCTTTCTTTGTCTGCACAATCCCACATTCACCCTCTAATCTGTATTTTATTCTCATCAAATTTTAGTATCTGTTCATCTTCCCTTGACATTAAAATCATGGAGAAATGTTCAACGATAAATATCATAAACCATAACCAGTAATTTAATAAATGAGATTAAACCCATTGAATATCAAAATGACTGCAGAGTGAGAATTGATACATGACATTTGACAATCAATGTCAAAATGTCTGTCAATCACCGTCGAAGACCACTGAGACCAAGATAAACTACGAACCAGGAGCTGACACCAAAACTGAGATAAACTTGAAATGAACCATTTATTTTTTGGTTGACGCAGGATAGGGCCTATACCCGGATGCTCCTGCATCAAGCAAGTAAAAACTTAGGACATAACTCTGTCATCAAACATCGTATAACGCCTTCGGAACATTCTGGGATCCCAGATGAGTAAGAGCATGGGACTTGGCCTATTTTCTGAAGTTATTAATAATTATACTCAGCAACTTCAAACTAGGAGTGTGAAGAGCCTTGCAAATTTTACTCTAAATTTTTGTATTAAATCCTTGGGAATCATGACAAACACCTGACATGCAAGCTGTTCATAGGCTGCTATAAATTTCTGATTGTTTTGTTTGGATTTTGTATGCTGTTAAAGATGCCTTGGAATACTTCCACAATGCATGATTGACTAACAATGATATAGAAATATTATGCAACCTTTTTATGTTGTCTTTCTAGTGCATTTAAGTGACTGAATATAAAGATTACAGCTAGTAAGCATTTTAGCAACATTTGGCATGCAACTAATTCATATGGTTATGATGGAGCAGCAACTAGGTAATTTGTTCTTCATGCAATGACCATCTAGAGCTAAGGGATACTATTGCAAACACTTGGTGTACTACTGCAGCATTTCTACTAACTGAAATTCGTGCAACTACAGCAAGGGCATTATATCAAACAGTTCACATATAACCATTCAAGCTTCATGGATATTGACATTGCTGATGACAGTTCCAAATCTGGTTACATATATTTAAAATAACATCTACAGCAGTTCACATCTTTAATAGGAGCTTACAATCCCGAGTAGGCACACATCTATGATGATTTCAATGTGATAGCTAGCTGTCTCAAGAGCATAGGGTATAATTTTCTTAACTTACAAGTCCTGAGATAACCAGGTAACAAACCCATCAAAACACAAGGTTGCAATGCAAGAGTAATCAGATCTGGAAGTGTTCGATTCAACTTAGCATAGTTGGGATGTCTCAGGAATGCTTAGGAGATGGCGGCAACACCCAACAATTCCTCACCAGCAGTCATTTCTTCTATCTGCTGAGGCGTCCAGCACTCTAATCTTCAGGCGTCACCTCTACTGGCCTTTAACACTGCCCACGTCCTTGGATTCAAGCTGTAAATGAGTTGTCGGCTCCTTGCAGCAACACGTCACTCAGTTTTCTCTATGTATTTCAGTTCTCACGCCTTTGCAAGCATCCCCCGCATGGAAACAAGGCGCCTGGATTATACAAGAAGGTTCGCCCACCAAAAATGCCAGAATACTCTCCAATATCGTTTCAAAGCAGCAGCAACAACTCTGAAATCAAAATCATGAAAATATGAAATAGATTCTGCTCTTCCTTTCCAAAATGTCTCCAAGTCGGCATACACAAAGATAGTCTTCTTCCTTTCAAGATTCTGAAATCGTTCCAGCTAGGGGATGGTCTTTCACACCCGAATCTGGACAAAGGAGGTCTTCAAACCCTAGGCAAAACAGCTCGAGTTCTTCCCGTGAAAGATACATGTATTTTCAAAAGTGCCGAATGATGCTTTCTTGTTTCTCTTTTGTATTCTTTCATTCAACAATTACAAGTGACTTTTATTAAGTAATGTTCTAAATATTTCTCAGAGTCACTTTTACACCCAAAAGAAAGCGACTTTATAAAGTCCTCATAAAAATAAATATTTCAATGAATCACCTTGCCTATTTTGTAAAGTCACTTTATCAAAATATTTAATTAATTAATTTGCATCACCTCATAAGCTGAACTTGAAATTAGGCGATACACAACTAATTAAATAAATGGTTCCCTTCATTCCAACGTTAGCCTCGGGAACAAAAAGGCTAAGTGACCTGATGTGCTATCGTGAAGGGGACATTACAAGGAGGAACCAAGTGACATCTTTAATTGTCACTGCTCACCAAAACCTTCAGGGTCCTGACTAGTTATGGACTTAGCAAATTCTAGATTTCAATTGAAAGCCAGGAAGATCGAAGGGTTGGGAAGCGGAACATTCTGGGATCCCAGATGAGTAAGAGCATGGGACTTGGCCTATTTTCTTAAGTTATTAATAATTATACTCAGCAACTTGAAACTTTGAGGAACCAAGTGACATCTTTAATTGTCACTGCTCACCAAAACCTTCAGGGTCATGACTATTTATGGACTTAGCGAATTCTAGATTTCAATTGAAAGCCACAAAGATTGAAGGGATGGGAGGCATTAAATATATGCTACTCATCTCCAAAATCTTCCATGTCCCTGGTAACACTTCGTACCTGTCAAACCTAACTCTTGCCAGTTGAAATAGCCTTGCAACAAGCCTCTTTTTATACATTGGAGTATGCTATACAAACATGCATATGAGGTATCTCTTATCTTTTGAATTCAAAAACTTTATGAAAGACCTACTAGTATCACCTGCAAAGACAGATATTATAATATAATTTATTGTTCTTTCGAGCATATTCAATTTTACCTGATCTGTCTGAATCTGTTCAAACAATCGAACATGAAGAAGTCATCATATGTAAACAAAATTATCAGCAAGACACCCAACCCATGTGCAATGGGCGCATCATCATCATATTACAAGATGTCAGCTTAACCTGAGCACCTTTTGGCACAAATTTTAGTTTTGAGCACCTTTTTATAGGAAAAGAAAAGCTCAAAAATTAATGGCAGTATTTTGGAAAGGATGCAAAACCTCCTTTTTAGCAACTTTTCAGTCCTCATAAATTCTGTATGGAATACTAAAGTCTAAAAGAGTGATCACGACTAATTTTCTGTCTCATCCTGATGATGGATAACAGAATGTGATTTGAAATGCTGATGCAAAAAAACTTACCCAGTTGAATCCAAAAGCACTCAATAATCATTACCAAAACAGTTGTTTTGAGACAAATCTCTCAAGCTCAAAAATTAAGGGCGGTATTTTGGAAAGGATGCAAGGACTCCTTTTAGCAGCTTTTCACTCCTCATAGATTCTGTATGGAATATTAAAAGAGTGATCATGGCCAATTTTCTGCCTCATCCTGATGATTGATAACAGAGTGTGATTTGAAATGTTGATGCAAAAAAACTTACCAAGTTGAATCCAAAATCACTCGATAATCGTTACCAAAAGAGTTGTTTTGACACAAATCTATCAGCAATTTTCAAGGCTGTCTTGAGCTAGTGTCAAGAAAAAATTCAGTGCTTGTTTGTAGAGTATTTTATAAAGTAAAGAATTCAATTGCAGCCATTTTTGTATAATTTTGATACTATGTCCAACCAATCCCTTTTATATTTTCCTGGAAAAGAGGTGAGTGCTGTTAGAAGCTTTTAAAAACCTCGAGCCAGTCCTTTCTCAGTTCTGTAGAGAAGGAAAACGTTGTTTTCAGACAAATTTGAAAAACATTCAAGGCTATTTTGAGCTAGTATTAGGAAAACTGTCCATGATATTTATAGATTATGTTAATGTAGTAAAAGCATTTTCCCAGTCTCCTAGGATTTTAGTCCTGTATCAAACTGATACCTACATCCAGAGTTGTTGAAGCATTTGTTCTTCGCATCCAAACTGTCAAAACAATATAATTCTCCCCAGGCTGCGGTTTCCATTCTATCCGTGCAAGTGGGCGGTTCGGGCCAGCATGGGGCGTATGAATGAAACCAGTACAGTGCACAACAGCCTATGTTCTGGTACAGAGGCATTCCCCGGTGCATGCACCTGAATTCTATTTTATGCCCTGGTAAAGAGATGTGCCTCAAGATATTGGATCGACAAGGCACTGCTCTCTATCCATCATGACCGGTTCGGTAGTATTGAAGAGTCCTCATCATCGGCTAGTTCTGCTGGGCTGATATACTCTTTACATCCTACAATACATGTACTAACATGGCCATGTGCAGGAGATCATACATTTGTATTAATGCAGAAGAATACTGAACATCAATCTTTTGATCTAAAAAATGCAATCTGACTTAATTAGGAAATCTAAGCAACTGCCAGGTTTGAATTTTTCTGGTCTCTCACACTTAAGGCAAAAGAAAATTGATATGATAAATTAGACTGTTGAGAAGAAAACCTTGAAGGTGCATTAAACATTTCAATGCATATACCTACCAAATGTAATACGTACTCAAACAATCAATAAGAGAAACTGTAAGAATGCCCTTACCTACTTCTTTTCCTGCAATCATCTGCTTCATGTGTGTTTTTACCAAGGTGCGCACTTGATCCTTTGCACCTTCTACTTTTCGTAATTCATTTTCATAAGGCTTGGAATTACAGAAAACAGGTTCATTTAACCAAATGCTTGGATTGTCAATTCTTTCAATTAAGTTAGGACACGGTATCCTATTTGAAACATCAGGAGCTGATAGTATATTATTACCAATCCCTCTGCATGAGCCCTCTTCACTTATCCTTTGCGAATGGTCCCTGCAATTAATAGACTCAGGATGCAGTATACTTTGACTGTTGCTTGTTTTTGATCGTGCTACAGATGGTGAGCTGGTACCAAGTTTAAGCCTTGTTCTTGCATCACCCATCAGGTCTGAGAGATCATCCTTACTGGGAGCAGAAGATGACCCCTGCAAATATCTTCCACCTCTTAAAGAATCGGTTGTTTGTACATCACCACCTCCTAATGCTCTTGATTTCTCCATCATAGACCATGCCTGATCAATGTCAGTCTTACATAGACCATTTTCTAGCCCTACAGACGAGTCCAAATTACTTGTCCTTGCTGATTCACGAGAGAGGCATGACCGGTTATTGATTATAGGCAGGACAGTTACATCAGCCCCATCATCAATGCCATAATTGGAACCTGCAAAAAACCCAGGAGATAACTGCTGAGAGGCCCTTTCTTGTGCACTCCAATTGTCATGTAAAACATGTATACGCTCCTGGAGCCTGCGCTGCCCTGAGAGAGTCCTTGCACCTGCACCAGATACCTGTGATGTAGATCCAAACAATTGTGTTTGCCTAACTGGAGCCCTTGCTGGATCTGACAGTCGAGGAGAAGGATTTGGGGCACTTCTTCGGAAAATCCTTCTACGAATAGTTCTTACACGACTTGGTGTTGTGTCTCTCACAAAAACTGAAGAAGAAGGTGGTGATAAAGAAAGATCTAAATTGATTCTCTCTGCACATCCATGAATTGAAGTATCTTCCACCGATTCTCTAATTGTCAAGCCATCATCTTCATTGTGAAGATCAAGCACAAAATCATCAACCTCTTCTTCCTCTGTGTTATTCTGCGCAGGCCTAGATGTTTGACAGACTTGACAATACCAATCCCCTTCAGGTACAGCCCTCCCAAGGCCAACACAATATGTGTGATAAGCTGAATCACAGAGATCGCATAATAATAGAAGGCCATCATCACCAGCCTCATGGCATTCTAAGCAAACTATATCTGCATACGGATCAAGAAATCCCATAACTTCCTCTTCTGAAGGTTGATAAACCTGTTACAAGAACCACAGTTTAGAACATCAAAGCTAATCTAAAAGCATCAATAAATAATATGTTAAAAGTCACTCAAAGACTGCCCTGAATAAGCAAAATTTAGGAATTAAAACAAATTTAGAAGCATGAATAAATATATTGCATTCAAGGCCAGCCCTGACTAAGTGTGTAACCTTATACATCCCCCCTTCAAAAAGTTGCAGTAAACGGCATTAAAAAAATTATAAAATGTTTCTTAGAGGAACTTGAGATAGATTCCAACAAAAACAATTTCCATTTAAAGGCATGGTATTCCTTTTTTGATGTAAGGAGATAATGGCAAACTTCTTGAACCCAAAAATTTTAAATTACAAGAAATGTTTCTATATATTTAAACCATTCAATATATGTCCAATACAAAAAGCATAAGAAAATGACTCCAAAAATAGAAAGCATGCTTGAATAAAAAGGATGGAAATATAGCTGTAAGAGTTTCAGAAATGCCTTCATTTTAAATTAACCAAATCAGAAATGCAATTTAAAGTTATATTATAAATATATTTATAATGTGGAATCCGAGTAAATATGGAAAAATAAGAACAAGCAAATTTACTTTGTTGAGGGCTTATGTTAAAAAAGCCATTTAGATTTAGGTGATGTCATTAATGGAGAAACATAAACATTCACAACACATAATTTATAAGGAAACATTTCAAGAACATGCTTCGTACAACATAAAATGTTGACAAATGCTGATGCAAACCCTTGCAGTCTTGGTGTAAACTCGTAAAAAATGACTCTTACAGCTATTTCCTGAAACATTTGAAAATAACTTTTCTCCCAACACAGTTGAAATATAGCTTAAAAAGCAACGAAGAAAAACATATACAAAAACAATTTTTATCACGAGATTTGATTTTACAGTGATTTTCTGATACTAACCAATAGTTTTCCTGCCCATATGTATAGCATTCAGGCCAAAAACTGTTAAAGAGAATAGATTCACAGCATTAGATTGCCTCAAAGACCAGAATGGAAGAATAATTTACCAATAAGAGATTATTTAAACATATACAACTACAGGCGTTTGGTCTTGCATTACATTGTTCTACAATTAGTGTCTATTAAATTTGAAGATAAGAACCCTAGAAAGAACGAAGAGATCATTAGATTGGTATCCTTTATTGTTCAGAAAAAATAATACAACTGGTGCTTGAAATACAAGGTATCATGAGTTAATAGTACAATAACATCAAAAGAAAAGCACTCAGCAACTGAATCATGATACAACCAATACCACTGTTTCCAGCATAAACTAAACATGCATTTTTCAAGCAATGGATAAATCTGCACCGAAAGATAATGTTACGGCCTATACAAGCATTTAATTTGCATCAGACATGTCTGGCAAAGATAAGAAAAACACATGAACATGTCAACAGAATCAGGAAGGTTACAAATAACTTCCTCGAAAAAGGAAAAAAATCATACCTGATCTCGAACTGGGATTTTAATTGCAGTCCCACGCAAACCTTTTCCTGATTTTAAAGACTTAGATATCATGCTCAAACGCTGTTTACACATTGGACATCGAGATTCCACTTTGGCCCATTCCATAATACAAGCAAAGCAAAAATAATGATCACAACAATCCAGTTTACCCCTAATAGCCTTCCCTTCATCTGATAAGCAGATTCCACAAACTGGTTTTGGCAAATCTGAATCTGTAAAAATTTTTGATTCGCCAATTTTTTCCTTTCCCTTCTTCCTCAGTCCCTCTTCACTTCTGCTAATATCACTGCCAGAAATACTTTTACGCTTCTTCTCCTGCCGATCTCTGAAATAAGAAACTATTTCCTGTTTCTCAACTGACGATGCTCTCATTGAACGATTTGCAGGTTTTGTAAAGCTATGAGACCGACAAGACGGTTCCCCTTCATCTTCTGAGATTGTATAATCAGCATCTGACTCAGAGCAAATAAAATCTGAATCAGAACTGCTGTTAAGTTTCCTCAAGCTGCTGTTGAGCTTTCCCCTGCGTGGGCAAACCCACCCCATCTCTGCACTTTGGGAAGACTTTCCTTGATGTTTGGTTCGCCTCCTTGGTACTACTACAAAATCTTCATCTGATTCAGAGCCTGCAGAAGCTGTACTCCTGATTACTTTCTGTGACACGGCTGTTGTCCTCCTCCTCTTGGTAGCAGGTCTTGACTTCTTTTCGATTTGGACCAACTTTTTACTTGAAGGTGTCCTCTTCTTTCGCTTGTTCAATTTATGTGTGTTTAAATTTCTGGATTTCATTGCTGTCCGCTTTCTCTTCTGAGATTTGGGAATTTCTTCTCCTTCATCGTCGTCATCAACATAGTCATCATGTTCTGTAGTAGAACTGAAATCTGGATCAAAATCTTCATCATCGTCACTAGAAGATATTTTCATTCGCTTTATTGATTGATTTGTTGGTTTTTTCTTAAGTGCCTGAACTTTTCCATTACTATTGCTTTTCTTCCTTGGCATCAAGTTTCTTCTCGGCTTTGATAGATTACAATCCTCATCACTGTCTTCACTCTCGGTGCTTTCTGCTTCTTCTTCTTCATCAGATTCATTTAGTTCTTCACCAGATGTACTTTCAACATCATCATCCTCCTCTTCTTCCTCATCGAGCACAAAATCCTCATCAGAACTATCTGAACCTTCACTAAATCTTCTCTTCCTTCGTTTCTTAGCTTCCATAAACCCCTGATTTCGCTTGCCACGGGGTTTTCGACTCGCTTGCACATTCCTCCCTCGCCTTCCCCTGCCACGGGGCTTTCGGCGGAATTTCCCCGCCATGGACGACTGACTACCTCTTCAGTATCCAAACTATCAAATGCCCAGAGTTCAACAAAATAAAACAACTGCCACTGCTTCAGGCTTCAGTGCTCAGCGCTCACAAACCCCTACAACCAACATCACTAATCTATTAGTCGAACACAACCCACTTGCCAACTTGAAAAACCATGCATAAATAGATTAAAGTGTCAAATGTGCATAATCAACAACGTGCAGAGCCCACGCGAAAAACTATATCATTTCTCATTCCTATTTAACACCTAAAATAATCCTAAAACTTTTTGACCTAGGAATTTTAAGTATCTGCAATAATCTTTAGTCTCGTTTCAATTAAAAAACTACATACCCATAATTCTCCTATATTTTACCAAATACTTGCATTATAAATCCTCTGATGGCCTGCTTTCAATTCCTATTACAACCCAATACATTATTAAAAATCGAAATTGATAAATAGAAAATCAAGATAAAATTTAAGTTCCAAAGAAAACACTGAAAATGTATAAGGTAACGTTTTATGTCACAGGGCAAGCCACACCCCACATTGTCATATGAGATCCATATGCCCACAAGGGAATTTATTTTCTTTTAACTTATATATTGGTTAAATTTTATATGGCTACATTTTAACCTAAGTCGTCGAATCGGGTACGGGCACGGGTACGGGTACGTAGGTACGATATGTGGGTACGTCAAATTTTTTTGGGTGGTTGGGTACGGAATCGGGTACATCCGTACAAAAATATAATAAAATATATATATATATATATATATATATATATATATATATATATATATATATATATATATATATATATATATTTAAAATTTAATATATATTGAATATTCTATAATCTATATTATTATATAACTATTAATTTTAAATTTATTATACAATCTATAATATAATAATAAATTAATTAATAATATCTATTATTATTAGAATGTATATATTATTAATTATATTATTATTATTTATAATTATACAGATTATAAAATATAATCTTTATACTATATATTATATACGATTAGCTTATTATTATTAATAATTATTAATATTGTTAATATTAATAATATTATAATTATTATTACTTTATATTAATATAACCCAAAAACCTTAAAAAACACATTGCAAATAAGAATGTGTTGAAAAAAATTAAAAAACCCTAAAAATAATTATTAACATTAACAATATTATTATAATTATTATAACTTTATATTAATAGAACCTTAAAACGCATTGCAAATAAGAATGCGTGGAAAAAAATTAAATAAAACCCTAAAAAACAATGCTGGGACAAACGAGAAACATTGCGGAAAAGCTTGGAAAGAACCCGTGCAGAGGAAAGTGACGGAAAATGGTTGAAAGAACCCCGCCTTGGTAAAACATGACGCTCAGGCAGACGATGCAAGTGTAGAAACGACGCGGCTCAGTCGAAAACAAACGCGACTCAGGCAGAAAGGACGCGGCTCGGCGAAATGAAACAGTCAACGAATGCAAACAAATCAGAAATGACACGGTCAAATCCTGCGGAATCGGTCAACAAATGCCATGTCACCCTCTGAAACGCTTGGAATCGACACGCTGTTGATTGAATCGTTTCGGACTGACAAATTTCGACTCCGGTTCGTACCCACAACGATTCGTACCCGATTCTGACTCTGAATCGTTTCGGGTCCGGGTACGATAGTAGAAAGCCAACGATTCGGCAACATAGATTTTAACATCATGACAAAGTTTGGATGTATTTTTCAATCTTTTTAATAACAAGCAACTCCTGTTTGAAGACAAATAATTTCCACAATCTAGGATAATAGTATGCATTGCTTTTAAATTTAACTGTATGATTTTTTCCCATCATCAGAAAAAAAAAAAAACTCACAGTCACAACCCAATATATTATTAAAGATCAAAATGAAATCAAGATTAAATTTAAGCTGCAAAGAAAACACTAAAAATGTAAAAGGTAATGTTTTCTGTTACGGGGCAAGCCACACCTCAAACTGTCATGTGAGTTCCAGATGCCCACAAGGGAATTTATTTTCTTTTAACTTATGTATTATTTAAATTTTGTATGGCTCTATTTTAACATCATGACAAGGCTTGGATGTACCTCATTTTAAAATCTTATCAAAAATATGCAACTCCTAAATCTTATTTATGGTTCTTGTAAAACATCTATAATACTTGTACACATATAATTTTCATATTTTATGATATATGTATTCATTATTTCTGGATTTGATTGTGAAGATTTTTTCTATTGTCAGAAAAAACTCACACAGTCAAATCAAGAAACAATATATACTAATCTATAATATTACTTAATATTATTTTCCTAAACTGAATATCTAAAGTACTTGTAATACAAATAAATATTTACATCATTAATCTTATTACGGCTGCAATGAGTACAACTCCATTTTTGCAAGGATTTAATCCCAGAAAAATTCTGAAAAAAATTCAAATCTGGGAAAATAAATAAAATAAAACCTAAATAACCCCATATTTAATAATGCTAAAATGACATAACATTGTTTTGTGCTATTTCCCAAATGTCATCATAAATTGTTGAAAAAAAAAAAAAGGCAAAAAAATGTTCAGTTAAATCTAAGATTAAACAGAGATTCCGAGTTCTGAATATTTTTGCGCTTTAAGTAAACGAACAAAATACTTAAATTCAGGTTACAAATCTTACCAGTAACACCGAATAGCACCCAAAAGAAACTTCGATTTGCCATCAAGAAATAAGTAACGGATTTGAACCTGAATCATATCCCCGCCAAATATAAATTTGTGAAAAAAAAATATAAAACAGCAGATGTTGCGAAGGACATTGGGTATCAGAATCTCTTGACGGCCTGTGCAGACAAATCCAAATTAATCCATCACCGCGAAACCCTTGTTTCCAGGGCCCTAATATTATTTGACATCACAAAACTTCTACCTTATACATCGAGCATATCTTGCGCATCGTGCAGCCCAGATTCTCCCGGGGCCGGCGTTCTCCACCGTCCGATAACGACAACCTCTTCCTTAAACTACCGCTTAGCAGGCCGATCGAGTTCGAATATAACCAGCCGGATCCAGCCAAGTGGCGAAAGAGTGGAGTGCATATTTATTGTTACCGTTACTGAAGTAATCGAAAGATTGATGTTAAAAAACTCTACATTTGGACGGCCTCCGCGTATTATTTTGGTGATGGTTATAGATTACATCCGAACTTTAACCCTTCATATGAGTGGGATTTTTTGTGTATTAAAATATAGATAATTTATTGGGATTTAGTTGGGTATTTTTATTGTAGTTTTAAATATATTTTTTTAATATAATTGATTGAGTAGTTGAATATAATATGTGAAGTGTTATATAGATATAAAAATATTTAGATCAAATAATATTATTAATTTATATTTATTGTAATAAATATTTCTTTATTTTTTTTTAGACTCTAGTATCTATGATACCCTTATAAATTAAGTCTGTGGCGATGCACCACTTGCCTACAACAAGGATGCTTTTAGCCAATCGAGCTAGGCCCCTATTTCTTAATTCTTAATAAAAATAATTATTAAAATTATAATTTAGAAACATTCAATTCAATAATATGGAGTGTGGATATACCTTTTTTCAAAAATCATAATTTTTAATTCTTATAAATATTATTTAAATACAATATTTTTAAATAAATCATTCAAATGCATGAGAAATAGAAATTTATATTTTAAAAATAGTATGGATGAATAAAAAACTAACAATTGTGTTTTGACAAATCATTTACTTAAGTAGTTTAGTAATATAATGTTCAATTGAAAATAAATAATCATGTGAAATATGGGTAATTTGATTCAAAAAATATGCAATTGAAACTTGATAAATGTATTGAGGATATTATTTTTTACTTATCGACAAATCACTTAAAGAGCTTTTTCTAAGATTTTACAAATGGGTTTTTTTTACTTATCAAAGAATCATTAAAAGGACTTTTTCTAAGATTTTACATATAGGATAGCAAGCTAAGCAGAGTTGATTATGAGAAAACTCCATAATTACATGTACTTGAACCAAAATTATTGACCTCCAAAAAAATCACAATACTTTCCATCTATAAACATCACCTAGAAATAATAAGTATCAAATGCACCATCACATAATCACTATTCATAAATTAGACACAATATCTTTTAAAAAACACTTATTAGAGGTGGGGGGCCTAGCTTGATTAGCTAAAGTATTTTGTTGTAGGCAAGAGGTCACGAGGTCTAGTCTCCTCCATCCTTGTAGTATGGAAGGACGTGTCACACCAGCATCATCGATCACGTTGAAAAAAATTTACAAAACGCAATACCCTATTCCTACTTAAAGAAAAAAACAAGCCGGTCAAATAATGGAAATTACTTCTTCCAAAATTGCTGATACTAACGTGTAAACGAACGCCGATTTTAAACCTACTTTGATTTAAAGTCCACAGACTGGGCCCCTGTTTTGGCCCGTGTTCCTATTGCAGCGGGAGCGGTTTTGGCCTACGGAGGCGGGGGACCGTCAGACTACCAAAAGGGACGGTACTTTTATAAGTTTCTAAGCCCGCTACGTGTAAAATTGTTTTGGAAATATCGGATTCTTATTCAAAACGAAATGTCCACACAAATAACCTCTCTTACCTAGGGAGGCTCAAATTTCCTTGCTGTTGTTTTGTACGGGACGCTGTACATGCACTCCAAGCTTTCTGGAATGAATCTGCACCTTACACCTCCGGGAGTTGGAGCTACAAGGCTGGTTGTGACTTGTAAATTTTCATTGATTTGATGAGAAGACGTGCCTCGATAATATAATCTATGTACTATGGGTACCGTTGTAGTTGCCTGTTTTTGAATTTAAGCATGATGTGGGACCTCATTTGAAGGGACAAGTTCCGAAACTACTAGAACATTTTTATTTTATTTTGTTTTGGTTTGGTCAAGTTTTATAATAATATTAGGGTTTCTTTTTAATTTGTTGAATAATTGAACAATTGATTTTTTTTTAGTCAAAGTAAGGGTATTTATTCCAGTGAATTTGTTTGGGGTATAATTCTAAGGTTATTCTTATTTATTCTAAAGGATTTGAACTTTGGTTGATGGTATAATAAAAGAATATACCATCATCCTCACCAATTCTCATCAATTGTGTTTAACGAGTTGAACTACAAAAAATCTAGCTATAATTATTATAGAATTAATTCTCAATCCTCATCAATTGTACTTAATGAGTTGAACTACAAAAAGTTTGGCTATAATTATTATAGAATTAATTCATGACAAGACTCGATTCACATAGAATATATTCAAATTTGTATTTATCTTTATGTGATTGGTAAATATATAAGGTTAGGGCTTGATGGCATGAATAGTCTACTTATTTTAAATTTTTTTTATTGTAATGATGTATCATTCAAAATTTAATAACTTGGCTTTTAGTCTTTTAGTGAAGTTAGATGATTTACCAAGAGTCGGTCAAGAATCAAGTCTTGTTGAATATAAGGCTCATGATGCTCTAAAGGGATGAGGTTGAAACTGTGCCCTAAGTGATTTTGGTAGAATAGATACTACTTGATCCTTGGTACTAATGCGTGCCCCTATGATTTGAACTCAAGATACAAATAAGTTTCTAAAATGATTCAACATGTTTATCCTCTCAGCAAAATAAATAAATAGTGTTGATATTAGTAATTAAAAGGAAAGAAAGATCATAGAAAGCTTTCATGTACAAACTTATAGTTTCTTTTATATGTAATCTAGGATTTTTATTTGGCACTGCCTACTTTTCCAAACTTCTTACACATGATTGTTTTGAATCTTTTCATATTTGTTTCACATTTAATCCTACTCGTAGGGTAGATAAGAGTTATTGAAATGGTTCAGGTTAAGTTTTTAACAATTGTTGTTATAAATGGGGATGGGAATGACACCAAAATGGGTCGATAAATTTGATATAAAATTTTATAGCAAGGTAATGTCTTTGAAACCCTAATTGATGTTAGTTCAACTATAGATGACATAGATTTTGTTAACTAGTATGTAAATCATAGTTGTGTTGCTTACTATGTTGGTTCTATCATATTGGAGTAATTCCATGTTACTTGAATTAAGCAACCCCGTGGAGTTAAGTTAACTAGGGTTTGATATCTTACAAAGGTTTTTTTTCCTCAATGATTGACAACAAGTACACATGGACCCCTTAGAATTCAAATGGGTTCAAAAGAAACACTATATTGGTTTCATTTTGTTAGACTCGTGACTTTAAAGTTCCTAAGTAAGCCCCACTCAAATTTCTCATCTAGATTGAGCTTCCAAGCCTCATGTTCCATCTATGGTCTTTCCTAGAGAAAATCATTTAGTCATAGGACACTTTATTTTCCATGAGCTTGAAATATCTTTCGATTCTAGCCCCACATACACTTTTTTGTTGTGATTGACCTCACCCCTAACCATAAGGATTCCCTAGAGAGTCAAGTAAGTGTTTAGAATTTTACATAAAAAGCCACCTATAGAAATCACTTGAACACTTGTTCACATTTGTTAATATCCTAACCAAATGATTAGTGATTATATGTTAATGCCTCATGTGATCCCTAAAGAACTATTTTGCATTTTTATCCCCCAACTAAAGAGGTTAGTTGGAGTATCATGGGTGGTTAAAAATCTATCACCTCTAAGTGAGTTAAAACTAGTGAATTGGCCCTTATGATCAAAACCCAATATCGTGTGCAAAAGAGTGACCTAGTTCTTCCTACCAAGTACTCAAACCATAGCCACTCTTCTTAATTGGTATTGGTTTTGAGTGTCAATTACCCATTAGGAAATCAATTATGAGCACTCAAACAGGTCTAGGCACTCTTAAAGCTTATCACTTATCTACAATGAATCATTAAGTCAATATTACATGGGAAGGTGTCACTTTGTCTCACCAATAAACTAGTTTTTACCAAACCAACATCCACTTTTAAGAAAGAAGTGTGGTTTTAAAAAATGGAAATGTCTAGTCATAGTTCTATATGGAGAACCATTCCATATGAATATTATTTCATGGAATATACATGGTCTCACAAAATCTTATATTGAGTTTTTTTGTTAGATATGTTTGCTAACAGCTAGCCCACTTGATATTTTTATTAATAGCATATTAAAGTCATTGGTTATTTGCTTCAACTACTACCTTGCAATCCATATATATGTACCCAAAATAGATTGAAGATGTGAGAATTGTAATCTAATTTCCCTTAAGAGCAACATGAAAATAAAAATTTATATTTGGATGAGATGATAATGAGAATATGTGAGTTAATAAGAGGACTACATGGACCAAGAAAATTAGACTTTTATGGGTCTAGTAGAATGAGATCTCATCAAGAAATTTGGTATTTGAGATATTAGAAAGGACATAAAGGACCAAGAAATCTTCTTGGATGATAATCAAGAAAAAAATATTTGGGTGAAATATTGCATTCTCCAATTAAACTTGGGAAAAAAAGTAGAGATAGAATCATTTGAAGGGTAAGTTAATAATGAAATTATAGATACTTGGATCAAACAAAAGAATGTTTGGTTTTATGTGTATACTTTTAGTTCAATGGAAAATATTTTTTTACACATCTCAAATTCTTAGAGAATGCTCTTGTATGGTGGGAGAGTTATTTGTACTCTTCTAAAAGAACAAGAACTCTAGTGGTGTTTAGGTATTAAAAAATTAAGGAATTGTTACATAAAATTATATCCTATTGGGCACAAGAACAATAAAAAATAATTAATCTCAATTGTATCTCAAAAATATATCTAGAAAAGTGTAGGATTACACCATGTAGTTTAGAAGATAATTCATATTAGTGGGCGTAGACTTGAAAAATGAGTATGTGTTTATAAAGTACTTTATAGATCATCACATTGATACTAAATAGAAGGTATTCTCCACCAACCCACAAGATTTTTTCTAGGATAATATGTAGAAGGTGAAGAACAATTACCAAACTTAACGAAGGACTTATTAGTAGAAAAAAAACTACTTCAAGACTTGAAAATGGTATTATAAAAAATATATCAAAGAAAGCATTGAGTCTTGGCAAGTTGGATTCAAATGGAAGACACCAAGACAAACCAAGTGGTACTTGCAGGAAGAGATGGGGAATATTTATCTTCACTTAAGGTCTCAATAAGATTTTTTGAGACTAGAAGCATCTCTAAGAAGTAAGGTATGATCCCTAAAGGATTGAAAAAAATAGAATATACTAGAGGAATCACTTTTACAAGTCATAGCTCTAAGAAACAACTGTAAAAATGTGATAGTGTGAAAACATGAATTCCCAATACATAATAGTTGTGGTGATCTCAAAATTTCCCCATAATTTTATAATCATTGAATGCTTGAAAATGATTATTTTTTCGTAATGACAATAGAAAAAATGTGAAGCAAACATCATGATATTTCTCCTAGTTCCAATTTTTGTACCTCCTATTATGTAAGGAGGATAGTCCAACACTTATATTAGGAAAGAGAGAGTTAGGTAAGGTATATTGGGGCATTGTAGAACATTGAGAAGTATAATTTTAATTGCAATTCATTCCATATAATTAAATGTGTGTATCTAACCAACTAAAGCAATGGTTGGATTCCATTTTATGTCATTTTATAACTCATCTTGTTTGTCTAGATTGTAATAATAATTCAGTAGCAATGCAATTATCACTACCATACACTAGTATAATTTGGCAAATAAATGACTATGTGACTAAAACTTTGAGTCACATGACTAAAAATAACTAAATTCTACTAATTTTTTGCAATTCACAAGTATAAATGACTAAATAAATGACTAATTTGGTCATCAGGTAAAATCACAACTAAATAATTGGTCAGACAAATAAAAATGACTAAATAAATGACTATTACTCCTCTATTCTTTTTTCTTTCAAATTTGATCATAATCCATAGAGCTTAAGCCCCCCTCATGGGACCCCTACCTAAGCGGGCCATTTGGCTGCCTAGGTTGCTTGGTGCACCAAAAATACCTATTACGTGGAAGGCATTGCCTCTTGGTGCAGTCTTAAGGCCTTCACATATTTTATAAAAAAAATTAGCATTTACATTCTTTAACTTTTATTACTCATTATGTTAATGAATCATTAATGTTTTTAACTATGATTTGAAGCCAGTTTGATTTTCCTATTCTATTAGCATTTCAAATGCATCAAAGAGAAATTGTGGTCAATTTCACTAATAAAATATGATTTAAAAGGTGGCATGAAAATAGGAAAACTAAAGAGTCCACTTCTCTTTGACATGTGTTATACATCTCCTTCATTTTTTTTGCATTGACATGATAAATATTAAGATAATTAATTATCATTAATATTTTTTTGCATTATTTATTTGTCAGTAATCATGCAAAATAACATAAGTGCTTCTTCAGTATAACATGTAATGATATTACACTCTCCTTCATAGATTTCACAAAAAACATGCCTTAGTGTCAAACTCTTCAAAAATCAAATGGTAAAGGTAAAGTTAGCACTCCAAAATCCATGGGCTCCCCTTTTGCATGATTAGGTCGATTGACTTCACATGTCATGACCACAACAATAATATGAAATTATTTTATTTGTAAAATATGAGTCAAAAATCCACTCTAAAAGAGTTAGGGTGAGTAAAAGGCATTGAACCCTAAATCATTGTCATTGTTTTACTTTGCAACTTTGCAAACAGCTGTTGTCGCCATGCTCTGGTAAGGGTTTGAACTCAAATCTTCACATTTTCAACATGTTTCATGTCAATTTCTTGAGATATTCTACAGAAAAATGCGTGGTAAGTGCTTCTTCATCACAAAACTAGGCATTGATCTCAGTATTCTCCATTTTTGAAGCATTTTCTAGCTTCCTTAATCCTGGTGCAGTAATGACACATTATTGATGTATTGTTATCTCTTATTTTCATCTGTGGATATCTTCTCCATTTTGAGTCTGCCATTATTGAATTTTTAAGCCTTTGCACTGTGGGAAAGCCATGAACTTGGGTGCATTTTCACCAGTAAACAATGGGTAAGCTTCTCACCGTTTGAGCTCTTTACATCATCTTTTGCTCTCTACTGGTAAAAGATGAAAATGTTTTGATAAAAGCATAGTAATGGAAGTATTTGCTTCTTTTTTGTATTCCATGAAAGAATCATGTAATCTTTGTACATTTTATGAAATCTTTGTACATTTTCCTCTATTGAAGGTCGCGGCCATCAATGGCTATTCTAGGTATTTCTTGTTCTCTTTTGTTGTAAAACTCCATTGTAGATAGCGGCTTTATCTTGTCTTTTGAGGGTTTACTATTCTGGTCATGGGTCTCCTTATTTATGTATAAAAAAGAAAACAAAAACCCTTTATATTTAACCCAAAACTGGGTTTCTTTCCACTTGCAAGCCGCCATGGTTATATCCCCATTTTATGGGTTTCAAAACCTTATTTGTATAGAGGCGGGTTGTTTTTGATCTATCTGGGCATTCTCTAAACTCTGTTGTCTTGGATTTCTGTGTAAGATCTACAATCTACAAGTGACTATCTCTTCATGCTTCATCTGTGATTTGTAATGTTATTGAGCATACTACTGTAACTCTTCATTTCATGAATTTGAAGGACTGTTTCCAGAAGAATATTTGGTTTGAATAATCCTTCTCTCTATAAGGCCCTAGCATCTAATCACTAATAAAGTATGTAAATTAGTGAATAACCACTCAAATAATCACTCCTTAAGTATGGAAAACAATGAAATATATGAAGCTAATGTAGATCCAATCTAAAGGATTGAAACCATTGACATTTTATTTTCTAACATATAGAATGATTTATAACTATTACCATTATCACAAGCCCATTTGCAATACCTTGGTGTACGTATAAAACTTGAATCATAACAAGTTGCAGCTACTAGTATGCATATGTAACAACTATTGCATAATCGCTAATAACTTATGATAATTAATGGTTATATTAAATACAAGCAAAGTTATAGGAATCAATCACTTTGAATAGTTGTTTTTATTTCACCAAATTATATAAACATTTTTCTAATCATTATCATTAATTATGTAAAATCCATTTAAAATTATAGGTTTACACTTTTGAAACCAGGTTGAAAGAATAATAGCCATGTGCTCTCCTATGACAATTCAGAACTATAAAGAACAATAAATGCAAATATGTAAATACATTAACACTTGCATTACAAACCTTTCTCTATCTTCTTCCTTCGTAATTTAATGTATAAAAGAGGGAGAGAGAGAGAGAGAGCATCATCAAAGTGATATCCACCCTACCGCGAAGCATTAGCTTCCCCATGCTACTCCATTAGAGAAGCCTGACCCATCATAAAATATCTAGCAGCATGTAGCCAACATGCGGGATGGAATCTAGTTCACTATGTGAATCTTTGCAAGCATACCTATATAATCATGCAATGCTTATTTAATATACTCTTCCATGGAACACATTATATGATAAATAAGGTAGGCCAACCCAATTTACTGTGTGAATCACTGGCAAGCTAGCACATAGAGTGTAAGTCACTCCAAACAATGCATTTATGAAGGTAACCAATGACAATCGAGGGTTTAACATAGAATATTTTGAACATCTTGCTATGATGTCTTGAAATTCTACAAGAAGAACCAAACAATATCTCCAAAAGACAAGCCCATATGAGAATTATTTCAAATAATAAACTCCCAATTTTTCTTACTCTAATTCATAGAGAAGCTAAGTGTCTTACCCTTTCTTTGCTAATTCCTCAATCCTAGACCTCTTTCTAGAAATTAATGGAAGGGTTCCTATTATTCAATATGTTCCCATAAATAATACATTTAAATTTAGTGTGAACACCTATTGAATTGCATATTTCCATCATATAATCTTATAACAATTTTCAATCTATTGATTCCAGCAAAAGGTGACAACAGTTAAATAGTCATAACTTTTATGTTATTGGGCCAAATTCAAAAATTCAAAATGTTTTGGAAAGATGGTAAGGCAAGGAACAAAACCCAGAAATATTTTCCTAAAAATCTCAACCATTTAAGAGCAATACTATCTGCAACACAACCCTCTCACTTACCCAAAAACAACAGTTTGTCCATAGTACAGTCTTATACTGCATTGCTAGCTATGCTTGAAATATTTATTGACAACTAATTTAACTTTTTCTCTAACTTTAGGTTCAAATATTTACCTGCAATTATCTAGTTTATGAGGTGTCTTTTAATGCCTTCAAATTAAAAATTTTACTTCTTAAATTAGAAGATAAACTTAATTTCTAACTAGCTTGTAAATAGACTTCTTACTAAGGTAGCAGATTAACACGAAAGAGAACCAATAAAAATATTTAAGGGCACAAATGTTTGCAACACTAATTTCTTATTACTAAATTTAAAGCCCAAGTTGTTGGAAAGGATTAAGCAAGTAGAGAACACCTCGTCAGCTTGCAAAGATGCATAAATGTGCATATTTCTAAGATAATAACAATAATTTCAATGGAAATGTTTAGGGAATTGTGGTATCTGTAGTGAGAATAATTTAATATGGTTGTGGTACCATAGGCGCATTAAAGCATTATCCCATCTTAAATTAATAGCCTATCAATAAAAATATCACTTGTGATTTAAAAGTGGATAGAGTTGGCATTTGCTAAATTATCATTCACACTCAGTCTTTCATATTTTAGGCTTAAGGATTCTCATTGAAATTGGGAAATCTTTGCTGGCATCTTCCCTACCTATGCCAAAATGGGAGCTTACAAATGGGTTTCTTAAAATGTTTCATGTAGCCTCTGCCCATTTTTATTGGTATTGCCAACAACATGAAATAATTCATGCAAAAACTTGAACTAAGTCACTTACCATGGTTCAGTGAGATTAGTTTTTATGATAGTTTTTTATTTGATAAAATATTTTGATGAATAGGCAGCTATCTATATTAATATAATGATAAAGTTACATATTCACAAAAAAAATGTGGGTGGTAAGAAGGCACACCCCGAGAGTCACATGGGCAGCACCCAAAAAAACCAAAAAATTAACCAGTCACATGGGTCGAGCCCAGAAGTCCATGATTACAAAACAAATAAAAAGGGCCATTAAGCGACCAAAGTAGTTCCAACAGAGCCAGGAGGGTATCTGTCATCCATGTTCTTCCCCCATACATTGATGGGGTCTAGAGTGACATCAGGAGGAGGACCCCAACCATCATCAACATATTTTTCCTTCTCTTTATCTTTATCCTCGCACGCGGGGCGAGATTACAAGCGCCAAACACAGAAAATATTTACCAAAGTCTAGCCAACCAGAGCCAGAAGCAAGAGTTTCATCAAAGGTCCACCTGGAACTACCACCACCACTCCCCGAAGGACCACTAGAGGGCCACCCTTGGCTAGCCCGTGACAGAGGAGAGCGGGTCTGCCGAGGAGGGTGAGAATCCCGCCGAAGAGGAGGCTAAGAGCAGGGATGCACAAAACCACTCCGTTGTTGGCCTCGAGAAGGAAATTGGCCGCAGGAAGAGGTGGGTGAAGTGGGCACTTGAGCAATAGTACACGGGGCATTGCCCCAGTGGTCCAGCAGCACTTGCAAGTGAGCAACCTCAAGTGCAACTTTGTTAGCTTGCACCTGAATCTGTAAGAACACATTAGAACAAATAATAGCTTTAGCATATAATGAAACATTAATATCCATTTGATAATGAGCAAATATGTAGGAATTTCTGTCTTTCCAGATATTGAAAAGCATTTCCACCCTGAAAGTGTGCCAAAGCTGGGTATACTTAGCAAGAATTTTGGGCGAGTCTCCCAGTAGAACCATATGCCAGGAGAAAGGCTCCGGCCTAAAGGGTCAAAAGAAGTCATGAATCCAAGTCCAAAGTTGTTGAGCTCTGGGATAAAACCAGAAAATATGCTTAAAAGTCTAGCTTGCCCACAAAAAGGGCAATGAGGGTCTTGGACCCCCAGGTGAATAAGCCGAGAACCCACAGACAAGCCTTGGAAAAGAATACACCAAGCAAAGTGGGCAAGTTTTAGCTCAACACTTGCAGACCAAGTGGCAGCAATTTTTTTATGCCAGACATAAGCAGGAGATTGAAGAAGCCACCCTCTGGTTCAAACTTTGAATCATAGGAAAGTGTGGTGAAAACCACCTGTAACTAAGCTGAGGCTTGTAATTCCTAAAAGGGGTGTCTGAATAACACTTCCAATCTTTCCACCAGGGTTTGGTCCCACGAATTCCAACCTTATGAAGCATCTCTGCAGGAATAGCATTCACCAAACCATCATAAGTAGCATGGTCCTGGTTATGAAGCTGTACAAGGCATGAAATTCTTCTCACTGCAAGATACGTATTGTGGGTCTATGAAAAAATTGTTGCAAGGTCTAGATACCCTTTTTGTGGAATTTGAGCACCTTAATCCAAGGCGATTTAGCCAACAGCTGACCATTGCTAGCAAAAAGGGGCGACCAACAAAAATTTTGTTGGTTGAGTGAAAGCCCATCACGGAAACCAAAGTCAGCCCAACGAAGCCAGGGCTTAACTGCCTCTCAAGCTCTGAAAATGCTTTTAGCCACAAAATTCCCCACAATTTGGACTGGTTCCTCCATGACCAAAAGGGTTTGAAAACCAATTTCCTTCTAGGTGGGTCTATGCGCAGGAAAACCTGACTGGATGCAATGTCTGAGAAGAATTTTTCAGGCCTCATCGCCAATAAGGGCATGAATTATCCATTTGAAACACAAGGAAGTCCCTTGCCATTTAGTGGAGAGCAACCCAAGTCCTCCAGAATCTCTACGAAGGTAGCAAAATTCCTAGGCAACACGGTGAAACCCTTTATGGGAATCAACAGAGGCCCAAAGAAAATCTAGGAGCAATTTCTCAAGCTTGTCATAGGCAGCTTTTGACGGGGCCCAACAAGAGGAATAATAAACATGGGTAGCCGCAAGAACCTTGGAACACACCTAGAATTTTCTCGCCAAAGAGAGGGGCTTAGTAATCTAGTAAGCAAGATTTTGCTGGACCCTAGAAAGAAAAACTTTCCATAACTCAGCCGGAGACATCTGGAAAGCAAAGGGAATGCCTAGGAACCAAAAAATTTCTCCTGCCCCAATCCACTTCCAATTATACTGTTGAAACCAAGGAGGAGTGGGCAGAATAGACTGTTTGTAGCACAAAGTTTTGTGCCACTAAATGGTAGAGCCGAAAGCAAGACAAAAAGTATTAAGGCAATCTAGGGCCGCTTTGATATTTTCTTCTTCCTCCAAGAGAGTGAGGAAAGAATCATCAGCAAAATGGCCATTAACCAGTTGAGCCTGAGAGTTAGGCAGCGAAATACCCTTGACACGTTGTTAGGAAACCGCATTGGCCAAGAGATAGCCAAATCCTTAATAAAAGATTGACGACCATTAATGGTGATACAAGTAGAGGCATCCACAAAAATCATTTTAACAACCTGAATGAAATTAGGCCCAAAACCCAAAGCTTGCAACATAGCAAGAATAAAAGGCCATTCAATGTGGTCATAGGCTTTGGAAAAATCAATTTTAACAAAAATGGCTTTTTGGTTTGACTGGCCCATTCCATGCCTTCCCAAATAGCAATAATATTATCTAGAATAAACCTGGATTTGATGAATCCTGTTTGCTTAGATGGCGGATCTTTAGAGCCAAAGCCTTGGCGATAATTTTATAGGAGACATTGAGAAGCGTGATAGGCCTCTAGTTGCAAATGTCCTTCGAATCCCTAGATTTAGGTATGAATTTTATATTTCCTTTGTTTATTAAGTTACCTAGAGAATTAGCATGAAAAGCCTCTAAGTAAACATGATACAAATCTTGCCCAACACAGTCCCAAAGGGCCTTGTAAAATTCACAAGGGAAACCATCAATCCCCGGGGCTTAGTCATCAACCATGGAATGAATAGCTTCCTTGAGATCATCAATTGTTAACAATTGATCGCAAAAATTTCTCTGGGCTAAGGAAAGCTTATTTGGCACAACAGCAAGGCAATCCTAGAGGGCTTGTTGTCGCATAGGTGTGGGTTCTTGTGCAGTGAAAACCTGCTCATAATGATGCACAAAGGCCTCGAGAATTTTAGGGAGCTCAGAGAGCACCTGAATACCATCTTTGATTTTTTTAATGCCCAGGGATGAGTGCCTGGCACGCAACGCCAAAAAAAATTCTTTGGAGGCACGATCACCAATTTTTAGCCAATGTAACTGGGCTTTGATCTGCGAACCTTTGGCACAATAATTATTTGCAACTTGTTTTTTGCGCCTTAATTTTTCCACCCTGACTTGCAATGATGGGGCAAAGGGGTTAGCTGCAAAAGCCTCAGTAGTTGAGTGCAGGTTAGCAGTGGTAGCCTCATAAGACCGTCGATGAAAGATAGCCAGTTGGCACCCATAAATACACAAAAATATAGTCGTGTGAGTGATAGCATCGTTCCACTAAGTAATCCAACCTGTATGATGAGTTGGCATGCACTCCAAATTCCACACTCTACGAATGTGGGCCAGGGTAGGTTGATGACAAAGCAAAGACATGTTCAAAAAGAATTGAGTTTTACAAGTGTGAGGTTGTCGTGTCTCACATTCAATGCAAAAAGAAATGGGGAAGTGGTCAGATAGAGTCACATCCACTAACGGCTTAATCGACAGAGAAGAGTTGTCAAAAGAGAAAAAATATTGAGCTAAGGTCATGGCACAATTAAGGCGCTTAAATATTCTGTCAAAACTAGCCCTGCAATTACACCAAGTGTGCCAGAGAGAATGAGAATGGCGGTGACCAATATTGGGATCAAAAAGCCCTAATTTATTGTGCATGTAAAATCACGCCTCCCATTCGCCAGCTGCCCATCTGAATTACAGGGTGCCATCCTTGTCGTACACCATCTCAACCATATTAAAATCCCCACATAATAACCAAATAGCAACTGGCAATGAATCAACAATCCAATGCCAAAGCAAAGAGTGCTCCACAACATCATTAGAAGCATAAACATTAATAATCCCAAAGGAATGATTATCAATGTTGAGAAGGATCCAGATGAGCCGATGAGTAGGATAAGACCCATGGTCGACCACACAAGCATGCTACCGTGGGGACAAAAGGGTGATAGCTCCACCACGCCCAACCTCATGCGTAGTGCAAAACATTTTACTATTCAGCCAAATAGAACGACAAGCCGAAGCAAGCAAGAATCTAGAAATTTTAACCTCTTGGAGACAAAGCACTTCAATACCAGAATATTTTTGCAAAGTATCCCTAACAGAATACTTTCTGGAGAGGTCTATCAGACCTCAAATGTTCCATGAGAGGAAATTCATAAATGAAACTCCTCCATATTGTCGGAGTTTGGTTCCTCTTCATTCAGGGAAGAGAAACGATTTTTAAAAAGCTCTTGTGAAACTGACTGAATCTAAATAGGAGAAGAAAATCTCCACTTTTCTTGCACATATTCACCTGCTTCAAGCGGTGGAGAAGGACTGTGAGACCGCCTTTGAGCTCCTGACACGGGAGGAGAAACGTTCAGTTGAGCAATCATAATAGCAGCAGGTTGAGGCATTGCCTTTGTCTTGGGCTACACCGAAACATTATCAACTCCAACAAGAGCTTTTATCCCCTTCCCTGAAGGGTTTGAAATGACCTTTGATGGTTCAGAGGCCTTAGAGATCGACCCAGAACCAGTTGACCTATTTTTTCGGTTTGTAGCTGTGGTCCATTTTTCATCAAATTTGGCAACAAAAGGCTCTACCTAACAAAGCTTTTCCATATCTCATGGCGGAGAAGGTGTACGATGCACTGCCAAAGTGTAGTCCTTAATCTTGTGGTATGTCGACTGACACCTATAACACGTGTTGGGAAAATTAAAATAAGCGACTTTCTGGGTATGTCGAAGAGCTCCAATTTGAATATCAATGGATTCTTTCAAATCCTTGGAGAGGTCTACTTCCACACAGACCCGTTTCTAGGGCCAGGCCTAGAAAAACCTATTAGACTCAACAAAAATGACCCTCCCCAGTGAGGATGCAATATGATTCAAAAAAGGAACACAAGGAAAAGGAAAACTATGGAATTCAATCCAAACTGGGACCCGCAACTTGGTGTCATCTGAGACAACAAAATCTAGGGTCCATACCTAGAAAACTAGCAAGGAGGACCTAACATACCAGGGCCCGTGGGCTAAGATAGTCTAGACATGATTGACTTTCGCAAAGCGGAACAAAAAAAAACCCTTGGTTAAATTTTGGACCATATCAAGGCAGACCCCATGAGGGACCCAGGCCTTGTTGACCCATTCTTTAAGCACAAATTCAGGGGGAGTCCTCCCAACAAAATAACCCACGAGGTTGTGTTGCTCAAGCCATTGATAGGTAGAATCAAAATCTGGTAAAGGAAAAATCACATTAGCTAGGGAGTCAGAATTCTTACCTCGTGAAAGACTTTTAGAACAAATTTTTGGGGTCGTTTGTTCGGAGGAGGAGCCATTGAGCATCGTCATTGAACCGCTAACACTAGCATGAACTGCTAGGTTAGAGTCAGTTGAAGGCATATTAAAACACAAAAACTGTAGTAAATGCAGTTGTACACGCAAGAAAAGAGGGGTTTCCTGTGCAGAATGAGCAGTATGACACAAGAGGGGCCAAGGGTGACTGCAGAAACCACAAAACCCTAGCAGAGCTCATACACCTTCCCACATTCAATATCTTTTGATAAAACATTAAGTGAGTATTAATTAGATACTACTGATGCTATAAATGGGATGGCTACCAACACTATCTTTGCATATATAGAGAATTGCAAAGGTTAGTCTATCTTCAAAGGTTGAACTTGTTACATCCCTCTTCACAACTTTATACATTGTTCATTATATTTCTTCACAATTTGATTTTTTGTAATTAAAATAGCTCTTGTATTTTAAATTATCTCATGAATTCATTGATTGCATAATTAAATTTTGTGGAAGAGTGTAGAACTTACACAATGATGCATTTGGTAGTTGTAACTCCTATATTCATCAACATCCTCATCCTTTGTGCCTCCAAGAAAAAATCCAAGCTATCTCCCACAAGGAATGGATATCCATCAGAGGCATCCATAACTATATTCCAAAGATCTCCTTTTTACTCAAGCAGGAAGGACCATGACATATTGATGGACTCCCTCCCCTAAATTTTCTTCCCCCAAATAATAGTAGTCGTTCCCTCTTAAAAATTTGCTAAAATAGTTTTTTTTTTAAAGCAACCCCGCAAAAACTAGCAAGCATGCATTAAGCCAAGTATAATAACTTTTTTCCTTTGGAGGCCTTTACTAGGCACGTGGAAGGAGGAGACAACAAATTTTTATATTTACTTTTTATTTTGTCTTACAGTATTCCCTTTTCAAATAATCTTTTCTTTAATTTTATTTATTAAAGTATAAGATTATTTAATAATATGAGATTTGTTTATTTATTATAGTAATACAAATATTAAAATACAAGTGATATTTACTAATATCAACTCAAGAGGTACTTTTTTTTAGGTCTTATAGTGCATATATACGGTTTCTTACAATATGTTAATAACGATGAAATTGTACTCTCATGCCAATTCCCATTTGATTTGGGGTCCAATTTGGTAGAAAATCTAAATACAACTATATATCAACAAGTAGCACAATCTTGTACTCAATTTGGCTCAAGATTCGATGTTGACCCAAGGCCCCCAAATTACTTGGTCAAGATTTGTATAAAGATATTTTATTCTCATAAAAACATATTTATGCATCATTCATAAAATCAATGCAATTATAGTTTTTATTCTTATTAACATGCATATTGAACCCAACTACATGAGTCTAGGTGAGTGTGTGTGTTGATTCCATCATAGCTAGTTACCTACATCAGCTAGAACCTTCTCCTCGATGATACTCTCTCCAATATGAGAAAATGCCAATATTTCATGATGTGCTTATGAAATAAAACACACAATTAGTCATCATCGTTATCAAAATTTTTCTTAATTATCCTTCAAGTAGTAATTAGTATAACCATATTGTTTTTCCCAAACACTTGTTATTAAACAATTAATATAGTAATTAAGTGATTAAGCTAAGCCAATCAAATGGGTTGTGACACTCTCTCATTATTTGCATTGTCTTGAAGAGGTATAAGCAATGATAATCACACTTAACTGTTTCCTTCTTGCTATCCCTGTTTGGTGAGATATATATGGAACTTGATGTAAACTTGATGTTCTGGAACATGACTGTTTGTTCATAATCTTGCATCTTTATTTTAGAGGTCATAAGAATTGTCAAACACCCTTGTACGATGCATTGATTGTGATATCATTGTCACCATGACAATCCTGTAGTTGTCTTCTTCACCTGATGGATAACTCATGCTTGATACACTCCTCATAATGTCATGGTAGTTTTTAGAATGCACCTTATTATGTTTTACTTGTATCATATTTTCTCTTTATCACCTCAGTGTAAAATAACATCATACATGACAACTTATGAGTGTGGATGACACTATAGAGGCACTATCAGATTATAATGTGGTTGTCCTTACTTTGCTATTTTCATGTGAATGAATTTTCCTTGAACTCTATAAGTGCACCTTGTCCTAAATTTTCAAATTAGAAATGATTCAAATAGAGATTCTCTTTAGCATATCCTTGAATCTTTGACATAATAGGAGCTATTCTTGTGTGAGAATAGTATGTAAGGAGAAGTTTGATGCCTTTATATGACTGTCCATTCCTCATTCAGTCCATGCAAATAATGTTGTATTTCCTATAGTTATTGTCCTAAAACCCTTTGAGAATGATGTAAAAGAGGAAATTCCTTTCTCTCTTTGTTGTTTCCATAAAAAATGTGATTGCCTTTAATTGATCCTTGATGTTTTGTGACAATAGTCTCATTGCATGACTACTCTTTTGATCTTTTATATATGCTCCATGTGTTAATGCATATTGAGAGAGTGCCTCCTTGGTAACACACAGTTACCAGAGCAGGAGCACTTGTTTGCCTTATTAAATGATACAAGACCACTTGTTGTTATGAACCTTCAGTGATGATCCACCTTTCTAATTAGATGAGCAGTTGCTTTGCTCTGGTAACTGTATGCTATCATTGCATACATCTTTTATGCATTATCATGTGAAGATTATAGTACCTTTAGTACGTTGGGCTCAACCCTTGTGGGAGCCACATTTTTTCCTACATATTGAAATGTCGAACATGACGAACCAGTAATGAAACATGAACCTGTACCTGCACAGTGAACAAACAAGTTAGATAAAAATAGTGAAATTCAACGTTCTTTCTAATGCTTTCCTTTGGATATCTTGGATTCAACTATTCATTTTGCCTTTTCTGATCAGTTATAAAGTAACAAGTACTTCCTTGATTAGAAATGCATCAGATTTGTATGGAACCCCGAGCTCTAACATCTCCTATTCTTGTAGATTTATTTTTGGAGTAGCAACTGGACAACTTTGACGATGCTGAAACAACCTCCAACAACGAGATTCATCATTCACCAGGAAACGACAGGTCCCATATTTTATTTTATGCTTCTTCTTTTCCTTGTAATTACTTGTTATTGTTGTCAAATAAAGTTACACCCCTGCTAAGCTATTAACTGTAGCAACCTATTGACACATGGGAACACTTCGAGGTTGTGGGTGACCTGGGAATAAAATGGACTTCCAGATTATGGGCTAGTTCCCCTTAAGATAACTTGAGAAAAGCTAAAGAATGATAAGGAAAAGAGTGGGAAGGATATACTTGAAATTCAAAAAACCTATCACTAACAGGTGATACACCAAAGATAAAAATATGACAATACTACAAAAACTCACAGAAAATCTCAATGAAGCTGAACAATCTCACAACACAGAGATTTATGTTTATAAAAGCGAGTCTATGTAAGGTTCCAACTGTTCTAATGCTTAACACAAGGAAAACAAAGATGTTTTCACAGATATAAACGCAATAAAAAGAGATCACTAACATAAACCTGCACTATGACATAATATTCTTTGCATCTAGTACTAAAGGAATCTGATAAAATGAAGGATTACACAGAATTTTATCATGCAACTCACAACCAATACTAAACAACAAAGGAAATTGGTGAAGGAAATGACTTTCTATTGAAAGATAAGGAGTCTTTGTATTACAAACCTGTAGTATTCATACAAAAAATGAGTTACAAAGTCTGGATAATGCTTTTTTGGGCAGTCTCTTCACCAAGAACTGCCTTTTACAAAAAGGAAAAACTGCCCTATATACAACCGAAACCAAAAGTGTCGGCCCCTACCTTAGGGTTTACAAAAATAAGTCGGTGCCTGGACACGTCGGGCCTTAGAAACGTTTTGGAATGAAGTTAATGAGGCATTAAATGTGCATGCCCTACTCATGTCGGTGAAAGCTCACTCCTAGGCATGGCCTTCAGACTTTTTACAACAACCGCATTAACTCGCAGCCCTCGTGTCCACCCTCGAGACTTCATCAGAGTTGCTTTGAATGCTCTACGGCATGGTCATTAATGTCGACCCACTTTTTCCAGCCAACATCCCAGCTATTATTGTGACTCGCAGCCCCTTCCCCTTCAGCTCTCCTCTTGCTCTAGATCTTTCTACAGGTTGACCCCCTTCGAGAAGCAACATCATATTTACCTTGTTAGATTCAAACACCATTGCTTCACCGAGCTGATCCATGCCGCGCACATTCTGTCGATCTTTCTTTACAAGGGGAGTCAACCCGTCAAACTACCCACAACCGTCTTTAGCTCCTTCTGATTGGTTGAATTTGTGCCACGTAGATTCCCAGACAGTCAAAGGTCGCTTCATCAGAATTGTATGTCAGTGAGACACTAGTCGTATCTCCCCAATGCGATTATGCCCTTCAACAGTTATCGACATAGCTCACAACCGTCGATAAGAGTTCATAGCGAGTTTCTATTGGTCATACTAAAATTCCCTTCTATTGGCAAAACCATCACTATCAGAAAGACTTTCTCAGCGAGCCCTTCAATGTTTCCCGAGCTCGAACCCTTCGGCGGAGTTAGAGTCGGGATGAGAACCGAACAGGGACTGAAGTCGGAACGGGGGCAAAACCAAAGAGTCAGCAGAACCAGAACCGGAACCAAATCTGGACCTAAAACTTTCCCGAAGTTTCAAGTTCGGATTTCGTTATGATCCCGCCCTCGACAACATACAAGGCACAAAGGAAGAAAGAAAAACACAAGGAAGATCAAAGAGGAGGAGACATCCCTCAATCACTGGCCACGCAAAAAGCAAAGAAAAGAAGAACGGGCGGAACCGGGGCTGGGACTGGAACTAAAATAGGAGCTAGAACTTCGGAAAAGTTCCATCGCTTGGTTTTGGTCTGCATCCCAAGTCCGCCAAAACAAAGGAAATGCCCAAACAAAAAGGAAATCAAGGCAGGATCGGAACCAAAACCGATCTCGGGCAAAATACAGGGGGGGCGGGGGTAGAAACAAATCCGACACTGAAACTTTCATCAAGTTTCAAGTTCGGATTTCATCCCGAACCCGCCTCCGACACCATATAAAGACGACGAAAAGGGATGAAAAAGAAGGGGAGAAAACACCCCATGACCAAAGAACAAAGAACAAAGGAAAGACAAACAAACAAGCCCAACTGAACTGGGACCGGGACGGGACCAGAACCTGGAACTTTAGAAAAGTTCTAGAGTTTAGTTTCAATTCTGGTTCCACCCCTGAAAAAACAAAAAGAAAAGGGGCACAAAGAAAACAAAACAGAAAAGGGGGAAAAACAAGGCAAAGACATAAGATGAAGACCCTCAATAAAAACCGAACATTTGCACATTGGGCTCAACCCTTATGGGAGCCTCATTAAAACCACGTGCCAAATTAAAAACATAATTATCCCCTGCAGCTACATAAGAAGCAAACAAGTTAGAAAATATGTAACCTTGATGCAAATGTTCCTCCATTTGGTCTTTGAGAACACATGAAAGCATGGATTGCCCTGCTTGATTGAGCCCACAGGTGAAAATCGGGTAACAATTATTTTATTTTTGATAGAAAAGTTACTCACACGGCTTGTGTGGGATTACAAAAACATTACTTTGTCTTCAAAGCATGAAATAGTAATGTTTATACAATCTTGTATGTTCTTCCATTTCAAAATGAATAAAATACAACATTTCTATGCAATTTTTATGAAACTTATATGTTGTGAATTTTACATAATAAACTAAATCTTATTTGAAATCCTTCATTTGCAACTTAACTATCAGCATAAAATGAATGTACCTTTCACCTTAAATGTAGCAAATAATTCCAGCTCTACTAAAATGAGTTGAAGGTAAAAAATTTGGTAACAGTACTCATTATTAAGATCTTGGTTGTAGTTTTCATTTCAATGAAAATATTGTAAAACCCACGTTGAAACCTTATTTTCAGGCTGCAACTCACCATATTGGAGAAGCAAAAGGTGAATACCAGTGAGGAAGAGTTGGAAGAGCCAAAATCAATAACGGTAGGGAAAGCAGCAAAAAAACACAAAAGCAATCAAGTTTCATTGACCACATCATTCCCGATTTTCAAGGTTTCATCCCCTAGTTTTAATGGCTTCACCATCACCCATAGATAGAGTAGAAATCATAAGAGGTGATCATATTTATTCATGGAGGTGCAGGGGGGCCTATGCGCATCATGGTAATGTACAAATTTCTTTTTTAATGCTCTATTTTTTCAACAAGATCTCCTAGCAGAAGTAGCATAATGTTTTTGGGTTTCTATTATTATGATGGGGAAGATCTCATACTTACTGATTTTTTGGTTCTACTATCATAGTTGGCATGGATTTTTCAACTTGTCGTGAATATTTTCTTACATTTCAAATAGATTTCCGCTGATTTTTCCTTTGATTTTAAATTACTTCCTTAAGTTGGGCAGAGTTTCTGATGTTTTTTTTTTGCTATGTTAGTTTATTCACTAGTATTAGTTTAGCTTATGGAGGTATATTAGCTTCCTCATGAGGATTTCATTGTAGAGATTTTGTTTTTCATATTTCAAAGTTTCATAAATCTTTTTAAAATATTAACAAATTTTGAGTTTTTTTTTAATTGTGGATAGGTACAAATCAAGGAGAAAATACAAAACTAATGCCTTTTTAAATGCATTTATAGCCCACCCCATGTGTAACAGTGGCATCACTGAAGACATGCATTCACATCGATGACTTTTTAGCTTTAGTTTTTTTTTTTTTTCAATTTTAAAAGTATAATAACTCAGCAGTTTGCATATTGCAAAATATTTTGTCTTCGAAACTCTATATATAGAGTTCATTGTAACATATTTTATAGATTATATCTTCAAAACTCTATATATAGAGTTCTTTGTAACATATTTTATATACAGTTTGAATATAAGTGAATTATTTTCCAACACTGTTTCAATTCTTTGAGCAAATTTGTTGAAGTTTTATGATTGTTTCTAGTATAACATAAGAGCTTTAAAGTTTTATGTCTTTCAAACACAACAAAATTCTTTTTTGGTTTGCAATTTCATAGACTACTTATTGTAACAACATTTTCCAAACATAGGAGTTTACATACACATATGAAAGTATTAGTTCATAAATGACTAAACGAATGACTACCATGACTAAAAGAATGACTAAATAAATGACTACAATGACTAAATAAATGACTATCATGACTAAATAAAATGACTACCATAACTAAATAAATGACTACCATGAATAAATAAACAGCTACCGTGACTAAATAAATGACCAGTTAACAAAAATCAATGACTAAATATATGACTAAATAAATCACTACCATGACTAAATAAATGACTAGTTAACAACAATCAATGACTAAATTAAAGACCAAATCAATAACTAAATCAATGACCAAATAAATGACTAAATCAATGACTAGATAAATGGCTATAATAGTTTAGTCATAAATTTGGTCGCGTTATAAATGACCGGCAATAAACTAATAATGGTCACGTGACCAAAATTAGTCATTTATATGCAATTTTTAGTAGTTTATTTAGTCATATATTGTTGTTTTTGTACTAGTGATAGCTAGTTTAAAAAAATAGCAACAAACCCTATTTATTTAACATTTATCAATTAGTTGAAATAGCTTCCCTTGCATGATTGCTCATAGTGGATTTCTAAGTTATTAGTAAATTATTTCCAAATAGATACGTACCCTTGCTTGTCATGCATCATCCACCAATACCACTAATAAGGTTGAGAGTCTAAATGTAGTAAGATTATGTCGACCACTACTTTCTCTAGTATATTATGAAGCTTAAAATATTGCTCCATAAGACTTGTCCGTGAAGTCACATCCATATCATCAAGCTTATGAATGTCTATTTGGGTTAGGTTCATCTTTGGACCTTGAAAAGGTTGTCTTATTCCTTGATTTTGTCTATAGGGGTTATACCTATCAAGGTGATTTGGTTGGGGTTTCACTTTCAATAGTAGTTCTTGCTTAAACCTATCTAAACTAAAATGAATTAAGATTGGAAATATGGTTTTTACACTAATCTATAAGAGGAGGTATGTGCAAATAAATCAATCATATAGTTACAAGGAAATAAACACAAAAGCAATAGACCTTAACATAATAATTTACATAGGGAAAACCCTTTTTGGGGAAAACACCCACAATCCAAAGTAACTCAAAATATTATTTAGTAATCAAATTTTACAATGCACTTGTATATTATAAGCCTTTACAAGAGTATCACCAATTAGAGATGTGGAGTAATTTGGTTAGCATAATAATACCTACAAAATTCACTATCAAAACCTCCATCTCAAGCATAAAATAAGTAGGAGAAACAATACATGAGACCATCAAATGGTAATTAGTAAACCATGATATACAACCATCCCACCTAAAGGTTATAATACACTTATATAATCTAATTCATTATAGGAGTATCACCAACTAGAGATGTGTAATTTTGGCAGCATAATAATACCTACAAAATTTTCTATCAAAACCTCCATCTCAAGCACCCAATAAGTAGGAGAAACAATAAATCAAACCATTAAATTGTAATTAGTAAACCATGAGATAAAACCACCCCATTCAAATATCTAGTTAAGAAGATCTAATGATTGAATCCCAAGATGAGTCGACAACCCAAAAATAATATGTTCCTCCACCTTCCATAAGTTCACCATAGTCCACTCACCAACTTGGGTGCTACATTTTGGATCCATTATCCCTATTCAAGCATACCATCATAAGTTGGTCAAAAAGTGTAACTCCCTCTTACAACTCTTTTATGTGTCATAGATATTTTTACATTTCCAAAGTGGAAGGTCCAACTTTTGAACGCCATAAATTTTGATCCAAGAGGTTTATTAAGTCTATTTTTTAAATTGTAGAGCTTAATAATATCTACATGATGGCATCAAGGAGTGGGTATTGAATAAACTAAAATATTTATGTTGGCGAAAAATAACTTCGACAACATAGAAATTAACTTCTTTATTTTATAACTTTAAAATCACATCTTTTGTAATCTTAACATTAGGAGCAAGGTTGAGACACATTAACATAAACACTTATTTAAAGATGTTGCAAATAGTTCACACAAATTATCATTTATAATATTTACTACTATTTCACATCTAGGTAATGGATTTTTTCCCTCTATTGTAAGTGGGTAATAAAGAGAGTACCAAACTTAATATATTTTTTTAAATTATGTAATCCCAGGAAAGCATAGATTTGAAAGTGTTTATTTTTTGAACTCTATTGAACTCTATATTTTTTATTAGGTAGAAGAAAGAATTATCTCATTCAATTTGTAACCATTAAAATTTTGAATATTCTCTTAATAAATAAGTGGATAAGAGGAATGCATAAGGATGTGTGAACATGGTCACACATGGTAAGGGGGTAAAGAGGTGCATAAAAATATGTATAATAAAATAAATAGATAATATAGGTGCAAACAATTAGACCATTTTATGCTTAAGAACTTCAAGATTTGTGGCCAACGAATGAGAGATTGATATGAAACCCTTCTCCCTTGCACTTCAGGCTTTGTGAAACCTAGGAGGGTGATCCCAACAATGTAATTCTAAATACTCTTGTGCAAAAGTATCAAATACACTATAAATAATAGATAAGTCTCCTTTAATTGTTTAATAGACACAATACCCTGAAGATTTGGCTGACCTTCATGGTAATGTCTAACTTAAACATGAGAAATTTTATACATTAAGCTCAACACACAATCACACTGAGATAGGATATTAAATTTGATTTTAAATTTGGATGCTACAAAAGATCTCAAGAGATTGCAACATTAAAAGACCCATGCCTTATCCTAGGGTGGAGTCATTTAAACCATGAAATTGAAAACACACCACAACATTATTTATGTCATGACTATTCCTATCAATGATGTCTTACATCATCAATACCAGAGACTTAACTAGTAATAGTTAGTGATCCTTGCATACAACTGCATAAACCTTCATTCATGTTAATACAATTTAACTTACTCCTTGAATAAGAGTAACAATAGTGAACAAACATTTAGGGAAAGACAAGAAGATGAATAACATAAACCCTTGATTTCTTATATTCAAAACTTATGCAATGCCTACAGTGGAGAAAAATGGTCTAGAATATCTTACCATTTATTTATCAAAGGTGACAGTGTTGCAATTATATTCACCATTACAAGGCTTAGAGAACTCCCAGAACCTAAAACAGACTCATACTATAATATCCAAACTTCTTACAAAATTTTCCCTCTAAGACCAAACTATGAGCAATCTCCCACAATTGGAAAAGAAATTACATTTTAAAGAATAGAGGGGCTCTTAGATGGAAATTTCAATTGACACCTGTCACTAATCGATCCCTTAGATTAGTAACAACCCTCATTTGAAGAATGCCTTCTCCTGCTAATTATTTTCCCGCCTCTGTTATTTTCCTTTACCTGAAAATCCCATGCAAACATTCTACCTTGCATGTAAAAACCATTTTCCAGCGTAATTTTCACTTAATAGTGAAAAATATTTACTTCAGGGTGAACCATCAATTTTTATGGTGCTATATACGTCTCTTGCACTATTGGGGTTTTCACCTAAAAGGAGAGAGATAGACCCAAAAACTGTGGTGGTTCACTCAAACTAATGTATGTATGATGAAATTATGACTAAATGCAATGATCTAGATGCAACAAAGTGATGAAATTGATTGTTTATGAATGCAAAACCAATGAAGGTTGAAGTGTTTGAAAACACAGTGACGTTTGCAAAAGACTTAAAAATATGAACAAAAATGCAAATAGAACTAAACAGAAAGCTATAACTTAGGATGTGTACCTGTAAGACCAATGAAGACTGGAAACCACTCTAAAAATCTAGAAAATTTGACTTTTGGCTGATTAAGACTCATTCGCCACCCTAGGAGAATCAGTCCTAGGTCAGGGTTTTCTACCCATAAACTGGTTTCTGCTAAATGAGTGCTAGAATATGCATTTAACTCTGACAACCACCTCCAGTGGGACTCATTCACCATCCATGGAAAATTATTCCTTTTTTAGTTTTTTGCAAATTCAAATCTTAGACTTGTACCTTGTCACCTACACAACACTTCTTGACGAAAACCCAAATCTAAATCTAAAAAAATACCTATAAAACAACTTAAAATTTGTTGTCCAATGGGGGATTTTCCATGGTCAAACCCCTAATTGGGTAATTAAACCTTGAATGGATAAAAAACTGCATAAAACCCTAGCCCTAAGTGTGTCTAAGACTAGGAAAATCTGAAGTAAGACAAAACCCTATTCTAATGTGCTAGAATAAGATGAACAAATGTGATTTGAATGATGCAAGACTTCAATCCTTGAAACCCTACAACATCTCAAATGAATGTAAATGGCATGCAAATGTAATGCAAACCTTCATGCAAATGTAATGCAAACCTTAAATCTGAAGATAGAGAGAAAATGGAAGATGGAATCACTTTGAAAACAAGTCTTTAGGTGTGATTTGATGGCTAGTTGCATCTCCTCAACCTAGATTTCTTCATGATTCTCCATAGGCATCCATCATCTCTTCCTTGGTCAAACCCCTAATCAGGTAATTACACCTTGAATGGATTAAAACTGGATAAAACCCTAGCCCTAAGTGTGTCTAAGACTAGGAAAATCTGAAGTAAGACAAAACCCTATTCTAATGTGCTAGAATAAGATGAACAAATGTGATTTGAGTGATTCAAGAATTCAATCCTTGAAACCATACAACATCTCAAATGAATTTAAATGACATGAAAATGTAATGCAAACCTTAAATATGAAGATAGAGAGAAAATGGAAGTTGGAATCACTTTGAAAACAAGTCTTTAGGTGTGATTTGATGGCTAGTTGCATCTCCTCAACCTAGATTTCTCCATGATTCTCCATAGGCATCCATCATCAACTCTTTGAAATCTTGAATCTTGAATGAGAAGTGAGCTTGAAGACCTACAAAAAAGCCCTAGTTTGCTATCCTAAAGCTTCAACTTTGCTATAGAAAATGCTAATGAAATTTATTGTGGAAGACTCTTAATACTTGACTTTTGAAATTGCTTTGTAAAAATGACTAAGAGATGTGAAAAATGACCTAAAATGTGTATTTATAGGCATCAATACCTAATTTTTCCATTATTTAGACCTAAGAGGTTGACATCCACTGAAAAATTAAATTGAATTGGTGAAATTCCCACTCAAATTTGAAATTTTCCCCAAAAGGGACTCATTCGCCCAAGGTGGCGAATGGGTCCCACTAGTGGTTTTGGAGATGGGTTTTTGGGATATGAGTGAATTAAGTGTTATTTGTCAGGATTTAGATGATTTTTAAGTGAAACAAGCCTCTGGATAAAAAATAATGGGTCTTAGGGGCCTATAAATGCTATTTTGAAGAATGAATAATGCAGGGGTACTCAAAAGTAGGTCCAAATTAAGCTTGAAATTGTCTCTTTTCTCAAGAATGTCCAATTTTCTATGCCACACAAGGTCAAAACCCATTTACCCAGTTGTTAAAAATGCTTTTCCAACTTGCATTTTAACCTTCTGATATTTCATTTCATATTGCAAACTATTTAACATTTTTGTCAAATAGTTGGTTGGTATCCAACCTTTGTATACTTTGGCTTGCAACAATCTTTTCCCCTTCATTTGCATCTCAGTTATGAAAAACCCACTTCTAAATTACTATTGACACTCATGAGCATCATTAAAAACATTGTAGATATTGTTTGGTTGTGAAAAAGGATTTATGGTCATTTTCACCTTCACAAGCAATAAAAATGCTCAAAATACAATGGGAAATGATATCTAGGAATTGAAAACACTTGTTGGGTCAATTCTATCAATTGTTGGGAACCAAAATTGCTCAAAACAACACTAGAATAGCCATTAAAGCATGAGAAATTTTTTCTTCAAATTTTTGGATGTGAATACCATTATCTTTTTCTCCTTCAATGGTGAAAACCTCCCCCAAATGACAAATCACATGAGCAACAATGGAAACATTAAAAAAAAAATCATTTAAATTGTCCAATGGAACCCATTGCCACACACATGAGCATCACTGTTATGATGGGAAGAGAAGCCTCACAATCAGTGATGAGAAATGGAACAAAATCCATCACTCGTCATAATACCAATGCTGCTTTATATTTGCTCAGCCATCCAAAATTGGCAATGAGCGAGAAAAAATATGAAGGCAAAACCTTTAGTCTTTGAAAAATGCATGTGCAAATATTTGAACAGAACCTCCTCTTTTTTAAAAATAAAACACTGATGAGATTTCATTGGACATCATTGAAGTCAATTTGATCTGCCCATTTCAAAATGTGATGGGCAATGGCTGAGCAAATATTTCAAACTTCATGTAAACTCCCTTGGCCAATAGAATAAAAGAATTAAAACTCTTTTGGCCAATAAAATATTATTACATTTTCCCTAAAATCTCATCGTTGTCTTCCATTGCATTACTGGTTTGAAATTATTTTGCCACTTCAAACTGGGTGATGAGTGCTGCCATGAAAGATTTGAAGTTTTTTTTAAAAAAATTTGCTATCGGCCAATAGAAAATAATGATTAAACCACATTTGATTCTCATTCAAATCTTGAAAACCTAATTCCCAAGAATCATTTTAAAACATTTTAAAATGTTTTAAATATCAAGATTTAAAAAGATTAGAATTGGGCAAAAATTTAATTTCGCCTATAGGCCAAACAAAGAAATTTCACTGTGTGCAAACATAGACTTTGAAGCCATGAATTTTTTCGTGCAGCCATAATAAATTATTTAAAACATGGGTTTTAAATCAGAGTTTTCCTAGCTATCAAAATTCAGGTACCTCCTTTGTAAACTGGTTTGTCGGACGTGTTCGTTACAACCAAAAAACATTAAAATAATGCATCATATGACCTCCATTTTTTATGAAATCGGAACTGGAAATGTTTAAGACCAAAATGAGAGGTTGCCCTTAGAATTCTGAAATTTGAAACTTTTTGAAACACCAATTTTAGCCTAGTCGTGGTTAAAAAGTGATTAAAAAGCATATCAAAACTCATCCAGGAGGCACGAAATTGAACATGCGTGTCACCATATGTACCAAAAAACATTCTACCAAAGGGATTTGCAAGATGACCTCTGAGATGAAAAATTTTAATCGAAAAAGAGGGCCCCTAGAGCATATTTAGTAGGATGCAAACCTAGCCTCTATCATCAAACTGAAAGGGCATATGCACTTCAAATCTGCAAGATTTGACGGTGCCATCAGTGGCTCATGTTTGAAGATGCATGCCCATTGTGGGCATGGTGAGATTCCAGATCTTTGGGGAATAGACCAAGTGCCAAATCATTGGGTGGCTTTACAACTTCTCCTTTGTATCGCACTGAAACCATTTTTCAAAATTCATTTGGTGGCCCCAGGCCCCCAAAAATGTAGTACCAATATTTACCTTTTTCAAACACTCTATTCTTTGTTGTCTGCACCAGGCCAAGTCTGAAAACACTATCATGAACTACCCACAAACTAACCATGTCACTGGCATTGTCATTAACCATTATTACCATGTCTTTGAGCTTGCCATTGTCACCATTAACTCTATCAATCTAAAATCTGCAAGCAAACACTAACTGATATCCATAGACATTGTAAAATTTTACCCTATCCAGCTCATTATCATATTCCATTAAATGCTCATCCAACTGAATTGAAAATTGAAAGTGTTCATAGTCCATTTGGTAGTCAACATCATACATGTTGATATCATATTCAATTTGCATATCAAACTTGAAACTACCATAAACATTTTGTTCAATAGTCCCATCCAGAAGAACATGCCCTAATTTTTTTAAGTCAAATTGTAGCTCCAAGTTTGAGAAATCAGATTGAAAGAAAGACTCAAGTAAAACCTTAGAGTCATCCTCTAATTTTTGTCTCATGCCAAACAAACATCCTTTTTGTGTGATGAACAAAAAATGTTCATACATAGGCATATTCTCAAATTGATTCTCACACTCACCTGAGCATTGCAAGTCAGTTATAGTGTCACATGCTCCATTGCTTTGGTAAGAGGATTTATTAAAATCCATAGTATCCTTTCCCACATTCAGATCAAGGTTATCACAACAAACATCAACCTCCAATGCATAAACAATGCTTTCCATCTCAGGTTCATACATGATGTCGAATTCCTTCTTCAAACCACTATGCAATTCCATATGAAATGTTTCAAATAAAGGCTTAAATAATTTAAAATTTAACCTCGAGCCAAAAAATTCACATTGATTTTTCATAATATGTTCAATATTACCCTCCACAATGTCAATATGAATACCTGAATCATTTTGAATGCTAACATTTTTAGAATTAATAGGGTCAACAAAAAGACTTTCATGTGTACTAGTAACTTCATGTGTGCTATCAGTTGATAGGCATGTTGACCTATGTACCAAAGACACTGTTATCTAAAATTTGTTCATTAGCAACAAAAAAAAACCTTCATTCTCTTTCACATTAATGCACTCCTCATTCAAAACAAACATGTCCATATTCATACTATGAAGACAAAGAACATCAGCAAAGAAACAACAATATTCAATTTCACATTCACTAACATGAAATCCACTATTACTTCCATCTTTGTGCACATCATCATCCTCTTCAGGTATAGCTGAAATTTCCATCTCTATTTCACATAAGTTATCACAAGCAGCAGGAACATAATCATGTTTGTTAGCATCATCAAGCTTTTTATCATCTCTAATATTGTGCTTAGGATTAGGATACTGAACACATACATTCTTATCTTCAAATTCACCATCATTCACAGAGTTAGTATGCTTTGTTGATGACAAACCCAAACTATATTCTAGGTATTCATCAAGCGAAATTTGTTCATTCACTTGTGAACAAGGGTGATCCCACAATATTGGTTTACAATTTTTGGCCAAACTAGACACTGAACTGATTTTTTCTAACTAAATCTTCACTTTCGGGCACCTATAGTGGCTAAACCGTGAGGAATTTGAAGATGATGCAAACTAGTGATTTGTGACATTTTGTTTGTAGATTCTAAATTTTTTTCAAAATTTTGGAATCAGATTGCACTTCTTTTTCCATCTCCTTTGAAAACTAGTTTTTATCAAGAAACACCATTTTTAAGGAGTGATGCTCACCGTATACAACATAATTTTTTTCTATGAAGGATAAAATTCTAATTTTTTAATTTAGATTTGTAACTATGATATCTAACCACCATTTGGTTTCATAGTGTTTTATTGAATATTTTTCCTTAATCAAGTTTTGAAGTCAAACCACCATAATTGCATAGGATCAGATACAACATAACTTTTTGTATGTATTGAAATTCAATATTTTTTTTGATCAAGGACATCAATACCTATCCTGAACATATTTTCAGAATTTTATTTTGATAATCTACTATTTTTCCACATGTGCAGAACAAAGAGCTTGATTTTCGATGAAAAACCTATGTTTAATCAAACTAAAAAAACAAATACATAATAAAACCAAAATAGATTAAAATTATATTCGATGGATAGCTCATTCTGAGAACTACCATCATCCAGTTGGGTCTGTGAAGCCTCCTCCATTTTCATCCTCAACTCAAGCTTTGAAGGGAAAAATTTTGCTGAAATTTGGTGCCAGAGGGGGAGAAGAGGGAAAAAGGGGGGGTTTGAATGAACCCAGGTTTGAGCGAACCCCCTCTTGTAAATTGTCTTTGTCATAAAAAATGCAAAAAAAATGAGTCCCATCATTTAATATGATTCACTCAAACCAGGGTCCATTCGAACACCCCAGTTCGTGCGAACCCCTAAAAAGCAAAAAAAAATCATAGGATCGTTTTTGTAATTTTCCTTCCTCACTAGAATTGTAAACTAGTTTTGTGGGTTTACCCACAAGTGACTTCATCAACATTCATATCATCACATCCTTCATGTGAAGAAAATACCTCTAGATCAACAAGTGCTATCATTATGATCCTCATCACAAGAAAATCCATCACTGCATAAACTATGCTTAGAATTTTCAAAATAAATGCTTAAATTTTAATCTTCAATATCTTGAACACAAATTTTTAATGAGATTTGTTTAACAATTGCAAGTGTATCTTTATCTTCATCACTAATATATGGATTTTCATATATGCTTCTTGTGAGATGATTACAATCATTATCCTCATCCATACAACAAGATGGACGTTCATTTTCTAATATACCTTTTTCACTTGTGTGCATTGTTTTGATTTTTATCACATTTAACAATATGACAGTTGCTACCAACATTTTGAGACATCATATTTTGTGCATAATCACACTGGGATCCTTCCACAATCTTTATCCAATCAAGTGCCTGATCAAAACCACGAGGTTTCAATTCTTTAGGCAAGGTACTCAGCCCTAACTCAAAGATTTCACAAAATAAATCAATGCACATTGAATCCTCAAGCCTAAAATTTTTGGGGACCTCCAACAAGGCATCAAAAAACCTTGCAAACAAATCATATGGCACCTCTCCCTTGTATCTCTTCATTTCATACAATCCTTGAACAAAAGACATAGGATCGACATTGCTCAAATTTTGCTCATATTCAACTTGGAGTTCACTATGATTTGTGTATTGTAATGATGGACAAATTGGAACAATAGAATCATTATCATCTTCAAAATAATTTCTATTGTCTAATCCATGAATTCCATTTTCATAAGGTGTGCTAGGATAACCAACACTTGCAGCCATGTATCCCTTCATCATTGAATATTTTAAATTATTTTCAATATCCATGGCAATTTGATATGCCTGATGTAATATTGTAGGATCCTCATCTCTTAACAGATAGCTCATTTCTTCACCAAATGTACCTAAGTATACAACTAAACAAACTGAATCTTTTTGTCTCATACTTTTAGGAATATCCCTTATTGTTTTTGCAAATATGAGATTGAAGGAAGGAACCAACTCATCTTCTTCTTTTTGGATGTTCATAAGTTTTTGTCTCATTGAAATTGGATCAATTCTCTAATGAATGTTGCCATGAACTCATTCCATGAAGAGATAGAACATACTGGAAAATATGAAAATCAGTCTCTAGCATCTTCCTTCAAAGATTGAACAAAGAACTTCATGACAACATCTTCGTGGTTTATCTCATAATCTCCCATCAAATCAGAAAACTCTTGCAAATGTTGAGATGTTGATTATGAGCTTTTCCCTTAAAACTTTGGCAAGTGTTCCCTTACCTCATTTGGAACAAGGTTTGGGAAACCTTGAATACCATTAAAATTTAATGGTCTATATATGCCCACAGAGAAAGGCCTTCTTTGAGGACATAGCTGGAATTGTGGTTGTTGTTGCATTGTAGTATTTAAAAATGTAGAAAGAAAGTCATACTAACAATCCTTATACAAATACTGACATGATTCATGCTTATCCTACTTACAACCATTAACTCTTAGCTTTCTCAACTCCCCTTTCTCTTAGTGCTAACACTTCACTGAATAAGGGAACAATTTTTTTTCTACGACTTTTAAACATAGTTTTCATACATAAGATTATCCTTCTAGAAAACCAAAATATAAAAAATACTTAGATATGTTGCAGCTGCTGCAAATTTTTCTTTCCTGACTGGAAATCTTTGTAGATCTGAAACATACTTCATATCTTCATCTGGTTCTTTTGATAAAGTCACCACCTCTCTTCATAGAGGACTAAACTTCAAACAATATGAAGCTCTTTCAAAGATGAATTTCATTCTCATGCTTCTCCAACAATAGAGTCACACATGAATTATTTCAAATTTTCTGCAACAAAACCTCTTCTGGGTCTGAAAACTTCAATATCTAAACCAGATGTACAAATTCACCAAATTCTTGACTCTTTCCAAATGGAGACTCCTCTGATTCTCCCCAGTGGAGTTGCCAATCTGTTGGTGTTTTTTCCAATAGAATCTTGAAAGTCCTCTAAAGGTGTGCCATTCCTTATGCTTAAGAACTTCAAGATCCATGGCCAATGAACGAGAGATTCATATGAAACCCTTCTCCCCTACACTTTAGGCTCTGTGAAACCCAGGAGGGTGGTTCCAACAATGTAATTCACAATACTCTTGTGCAAAAGTATCAAATACATTGTAAATAACTAGTAATTTTCCTTTAATTGTTTAATAGACACAATACCCTGAAGATTTGGCTGACCTTCATGGTAATTTCTAACTTAAACATGAGAAATATTATAAATTAAGCTCAACACACAATCACACTGAGATAGGATATTAAATTTGATTTGAAATGTGGATGCCATAAAAGATCTCAAGAGACTGCAACATTAAAAGACCCATGCCTTATCCTAGGGTGGAGTCATTTAAACCATGAAATTAAAAACACACCACAACATTATTTATGTCATGACTATGCCTATCAATGATGCCTTACATCATCAATACCAGAGACTTAACCAATAATACTTAGTGATCCTTGCGTACAACTGCATAAAGCTTCATTCTTGTTAATACAATTTAACTTACTCCTTGAATAAGAGTAATAACAGTGAACAAACATTCAAGGAAATACAAGAAGATGAATAACAAAAATTTCTTATATTTAAAACTTATGCAATTCCTACAATGGAGAAAAATGGTCTAGAATATCTTGCCATTTATTTATCAAAGATGATAGTGCTGCAATTATATTCACCATTACAAGGCTTAGAGAACTCCGAGAACCTAAAACAGACTCATACTATAATATCCAGACTTGTTACAAAATTTTCCCTCTAAGACCAAACTATGAGCAACCTCCTAGAATTGGAAAAGAAATTACATTTGAAAGAATAAAGGGGCTCTTAGATGAAAATTCCAATTGACACATGTCACTGATCAATCTCTTAGATCAGTAACAACCCTCATTTGAAGAATTCCTTCTCCTGCTAATTATTTCCCCACCTCTGTTACTTGTCTTTACCTGAAAATCCCTTGCAAACATTATACCCTACATGTAAAAACCATTTTCCAACCTAATTTTCACTTAATAGTGAAAAATATTGACTTATGGGTCAAAACCCATTTACCCAACTGTTAAAAATGCTTTTCCAACTTGCATTTTAACCTTTTGATATTTCATTTCATATTGCAAACTATTTAACATTTTGTCAAATAGTTGGTTGGTATCCAGCCTCCGTATACTTTCGCTTGCAACAATCTTTTCCCCTTTCATTTGCATCTCAGTTATGAAAACCCCACTTCTAAATTACCATTGACACCCATGAGCGTCATTAAAAACATTGCAGATATTGTTTGGTTGTGAAAAAGGATTTTTGGTCGTTTTCACCTTCACAGGCAACAAAAATGCTCAACATACAATGGGAAATGATATCCAGGCATTGAAAACACTTGTTGGGTCAATTCTATCAATTGTTGAGAACCAAAATTGCTCAAAACAACACTAGAATATCCATTAAAATATGAGAAATTATTGCTACAAAGTTTTGGACGTGAATACCACTATCTTATGCTCAGGAGCTTTAATGGTGAAAACCTCCCCCAAATGACAAAGCATGTGAGCAACATATGAAACATTAATAAAAAATAATCATTTAAATTGTCCAAAGGAACCCATCGCTACACATATGAGCATCATTATTATGATGGGAAGAGGAGCCTCACAATTAGGGATGAGCAATGGAACAAAATCCATAGCTCATCATAATACCATCATTGCTTTATATTTGCTTAGTCATCCAAAATTGGTGATGAGTAATAAAAAAATAATGAAAGCAGAAACTTTAGTCTTTGAAAAATGCACGTGCAAATTTTTTAATGCAACCGCCTCTTTTTTAAAAACAAAACACCAATGAGATTTCATCAAACATCGCTAAATTCAATTTGATCTGCCCAATTAAAAATGTGATGGGTGATGGCTAAGCAAATATTTCAAACTTCAAAACTTCACACAAACTTCCTTGGCCAATAGAATAAAAGAATTAAAACTCTTTTGGCCAATAGGAAAGAATGATTAAACCACATTTAATTCCCATTCAAATGTTGAAAACATAATGCCTAAGAATCATTTTAAAATATTTTAAAATGTTTTAAATATCAACTTTTAAAAACATTAGAATTGGGTAAAAATTTAATTCTGCTTGTAGACCAAACGAAGAAATTTCACTGCACGCAAGAGGAGACTTTTGGAGCCATGATTTTTTGCGTGCAGCCATAATCAATTATTTAAAACATGGTTTTTAAATCAAATTTTTCTCAACTATCAAAATTCAAGTAGCTCGTTTGTAAACTGGCCTGCTAGACGTGTTCGCCGCAACCGAAAAGCATTAAAATAATGCATCATATGACCTCTATTTTTTTATGAAATCGAAAATAGAGAGATTTTAGACCATAATGAGAAATGGTTTTCCCTTAGAATTGTGAAATCTCAAACTTTTTGGAACACCAATTTTAGCCCAGTCGCGGTCATAAAAGGATTAAGAAGCATATCAAAACTCATCCAGGAGGCGTGAAACTAAACAGTCGTGTCACCATATGTACCAAAAACCATTCTGACAAAGGGATTTGCAAGATGACCTCTGAGTTGAAAATTTTTAATCAGCAAAGAGGGCCCCCAGGGCATATTTAGTAGGATGCAAACCTAGCCTCTATCATCAAACTGAAAGGGCATAAGCAAAAGGTGCCATCATATCCCAAAATAAAACAATAACCTTTGAATCCTTAGTGATCTGATGACGCATATTTGTCTCTAATTCAAATTATCAATTCACCAAATGATTTAATAGGTATCCATTTATTTCATAATATTTTCAACATTTTAAGTATGCAATATTTTTAAACATTAATATTTTTCCTAATAAATTATTTTATGTCTTCAAATCAATTAATAATAAATTATTTTATTTTATGTATTATTTTATAACTCACTAGTAAAAAATAACTTTATTGGACAAAGTGCACAAATTTGCTATGAAAATTATTATTTTTCTAAAAATAGGCATAGATTTACAAAAAAAATAATGAACTAGACTAGGATTTGCCAATATTTTATATAATTTTAGTGGTGGTTTCTTAAATTTATCATTGGCCCTTGTATGATGGAAAATTTATCCATCTTCTTCTAAAAAGAAAAAGAAATTGATTATGTATGAATAGTAAGAGTAAAGGATTGAAGGAAATAATTCCTCTTATTGAGCATAAAACTAGTCAAAAAATAAGGAGGTTGTATCTCAAATGGGAAAATGATAAATTATATAAGATTAAACCATTGAGTTTGGAAGAAATTTAACGCCTCGCCAAGGAACCCCAGAGGACAACACAACTATGACAAATTAACGAAACAATTTTTTTATAAGAAATAATAACATAATACATATCATAACATATCAAATAATATAACCTAGGTCCTCTAAGGTTCCATGACTATGTTACTAGCATATCTATTAATCAAGAACTAGAATCATTGCATTAATTATAAAGGTATCATGTTTCATCTACAAGCAAAGTACATTTTAAACCACCACATTAAATGATTCCACATAACATAACAACTAATAATCAACATTAAGATCATTTCAAACTAACATAAACAAGACGCATTACATTTTAGTATTCATTACAAGGAGATTACATCAATATCAATTACATCATTACAATCTTTACAACAATTCTTCCCAAAGTACAAGTGGGAAGAATACATCTAAGTATAGTAAAAGGTACAACTAATATACACTTCAACACATATACATAAAATTTGTCTCCTCAATCTGGAACAAGATATGGAGTCCACAACATAAGGAACAATATCCACATACACGAACATGTAGCAAGGATACCCCCCGTGCTAGGAGATAATACAAGGTCCCACTATAAAAAAACAGTCAAGAAGACAACAAGCTAACATAAACAAGAGTTATACATGGACTCCAACACAACATTGCTAACATACCAATAACACATACAACACTTAAAATACTAACTTCACTTCTAGAGGCACACACACGATAGGAGGAGAAAATACAACTAGGGAATGCTAGACTACACTAGGGAAGAGTGTCATTGCATGGTCCTGGCATGGGTTGTACTAACAGTCTCTCACTTGACGCTGACCCCCATCTATGGTTGTCCTGATAAACCTCTCACTAGGTACCAGCCCCATAGGGTGACACATGCAGAACCAACATTCCTTTCTTGAAGACAAGGAAGTTGATCTTTCCAACCAGACCTTCTCAACCCATCCTTAGCCTAAATGAGCACTATAGGCATGGGTGAGGCATCCATTATCTTGTTTAATGTGAATTCTACCACCCCCCTAAATTCATTTTAGGTTATCACTAGATTAAGAAACTCTTCAATGGGTTGTCTTGGCCACCACTTTGGGCTTCGGCCCCCATTGAGAGCTACTCCCCCTACTTGCAACTAGTAAACCCTACATAACAAGCAAGGTATTTACCATCTTGCACACTTAACCTAATCACATGAATCCATACATAGTGCAAGGCATTGACCCTCTTGCACACATATCACAATCACAAGAATCTATACATAGTGCAAGGCATTGACCCTCTTGCACATTTATCATGACCACGTGAAACCATACCAAGATAAAGGCAACACCCATATGGTTTACAATTTGCACAAGGCACACAACCCAAAACATTTCCAACCACCTCCAAGTGAAACAAGCATAAAACCCATACATACAAAATTACTCCCTCCTAAGCCTCTAGCAATCGACCTTAAGCAACTTACATAATAACACCCACTTCAAATAATTGCCAAAATCACCCGATCCCAAGTCAGGCACATATTTCAATCGAACCAAACAATCATAGCATCATAACCTTAGAAAATACTCTTTTAAATAAGGCATTATCTCAATCACTCATTTTCACCTAATCCATAATTCATTTAAAGGATTATTTACTCCAAATATTTATATTCGAAAAATAATTCCAGTAACCATATTCAAGTTAATTAATTTACATAAAAACTCCATTAAAATAAATAACTACACATACATAGAGAGTGAGAGAGAAATTCCAAATCTTTTTAACATTAAATCTAAACATTTAGCCCTACCTTTTACCCTCACTTACTTTCAACTTTATCCTTACACCTTCAAATAACAAGACCATGTAATGTAAATTATTTTACCTATTTACGAACTAAATCATTCCACTTAATTAACTACACAATTAAAATATTCATTTTGATAACAACTATTCCATTTTAATTAATTTATCAATGTCATTTAATTTATTCATTTTAAATATTTTACCAACAAAATGTAAATTATAATATCAAATATAATCGAATCCAAGGTGCACTTCTCTACCAATCAAGTTATAATACGATTTATCAAACTATGATATATAAATATATATATATATATATAATCAAATGCAGTCATATTATACAATTACCAACATAAAATCGAAACCTATAGTATTAAAAGAGAATGTCGATAAAATTATTGAATGCCAATTATATACTACATACAGTTCAAAGAATAAAATACCAAATATAAACAAAGCCATTCAATACCAAATAAGAAACAAGGCCATCGAATTCTAAATAAGAAAAAACCATCAAATGGAGATTGCAGTTAATAGTATCAAAAATGCCATACAAATGTCAAATGTCAAACATGTACATCGCATTACAAAGCATTGAACACCATAAAACATATCTATCGAATGAACTCGGAGTAACAAGTATAAAACAAAATATGGTTTTCGACTGGAAATCAAAATAACAAGCATGCAATCAACAAACAAACAACATTCAAGAAAAAGGGAACCCAAACCCTAATGCACAGCTTAAGGGGCAAGCATGCAGGGATAAAATCGCAATACCAGTATAGGACACTGGACATGTGAAATTGCAGCACAAAATATGAAATCGCTAATCCTAGTATCGAATTTCCAAGCATGAAACAAATACATGAGTACCAATCATAAAGTTTGCCCATCGAATTAAAAATGCAACTCATAGTATCGAATTCCAAGACTTAAATATTTATGCTTGCCAAGTTTTCTATAATTGCAAAAGGAAAAATTAATTTGGCTTGAAAAATTTGAGCTGTCATAGTATCCGTCCCATTCTGAGGATGTCAAACCTGGTCTTGTTGGATTTGGTGATGTTGCGGCCAAAAGCTCCAAGCTGAAGTAGCACAAAATAAAGATATTGGATGGGAGGCATTTAGAAAAAGTTTGGAGAACAAGGGCTATTTCGGGTGTCTTCTTGAAGGTTCCATTGAATATCAAAGACTCATGAATGATGCATTGGAATATTACAAGAACATAACTCCTTTTTTTTCCAGAATGAGGTAATATTTTCTTCTTTGACTACGATCCTTTGATTCACTATTGTGGGATTCTAGTTACAAACAATATACAGGGGAAATCACACGAATGAAACCGCACATTGTAGCATTTAATGAAAAATACAGACTTTGTCCCTAGAACGATGCTTAAGTGGCATGACCACTAGATGAACAAAATAACTTATTGAGAAGGCTATGAAACTCACAAAAAGAGAACTCGGCTGGGGGGAAAAGAGTAATTCAACACCCCAAAGAGATGCAAGATTTCAAAACATGCACAAAATAGAAATTGCAAGGAAGTGATCAAAATCTTTAAAATTATGCACTTAGGAACTCATCCAAACACTATAATTTTTTCTTGATTTTAGGCACATATAGTCATGCCGACAAAACGGTTAAATCATCAAACAATCAAAACAATAGCACTTATTGTAAGAAGAACAAAAAACTCATCTGTAAATTTGCTTCCTCAAATTGATTTGATCCAATTTCTTCCTTCGCCTATCCTTCTACATTCCTCCCCTAAGAGAATCAACAATAGAATGCAATTGTCTTACATAAATTTTCTTCCCAAAACCCAAATCAATTTCCTCCAAGAATCCCCATTTTCATAGCATATGAAATTTTCTTCCCTCCCCCCAGACAAAACAGCAGGAATCCTCTCCAAAAGGGAAAAATATTTACAAAAAGAAGGTTGTTTGTTATCGAACTAAAAATCCAATAAAATCTCACAGAATCCCCAAAAACCATCAAGTTTCATTTTCGACAAACTGTTCAAACTTGTGCATGTGCTGCATGAAAACTTTTCTATCTTTTTATATTATTTTTACTATTTATCAATTATCACATTCCATTATAATTCGATTTTATTTCATTTTATTTTAATATTACATTATACATTTAATTTATTATAAACTATAATTATTAATAAATATATTTATATTTGCTTATCATAGTACCTTTTACATAATAACTTATTTTAATGCATCAAATAATATAAAAAAATTATCAACAATTTTTAAATTAAACAAACCAATTGCCAAACAATAATTACCTAAACCCTAACCAGGGTAAAAAACAAGACCACAAACAATCACCAACCAACCATAGAAAAAATTGACACACTGACAAGGTACCAGACTAGATACTCATCCTCTTCGAGGATGATGGCTAGGGTAGGGGACCCAGTGGTATCTCCGATCAACTTTTCCATTGGGTTTAAGGCACACTCAGACCTTCCAACTCAAGTGGAGTTGATGCCTATTACCTACAACCTACAGTACACATAATGGTCATACATATGCATATAACCATCACACACCTAGTGAAAGGAAATCAAAACATCATAGGGTTCTCTCAAGTGAGAAATACAACATCCTTCCCTTCACACCTAAATAACATTTAAAAGCATCATATAATATATTAGATAACTTGTAACATCAGTAATCATAAACCATTCCAAAATAAGGTAACACATTCTATTTCTAGCAGATACATAATCATGTCATAATCATCTAACATAGTAACATACTGAACAAGTGTCATTATAAAATGTTATGCCCACAAGCAAAGAGTACCTGAGACATAAAATGAATCCACAAGCATCTATCATAAGCATCTTAAAAGGGTGAATCATGGAGGGGCACTACATCCCCCCCCCCAAGATTCGACATACTCCTGGAAGTCGCAAGATTAAAATTAAACATACACACATTAGTCCTAAAATTTATTAAATAATGCAACATTTTCCTTTCCTTTAATGTAAATACAATCAACATAGCCAATTTATCTACAATTAAATTTCATCAACAGGTAAAAGTGTCCTAACCTATTCATTTTCTTCCTTTTCCCAATCCTTAAAGTAAGATAATATTAGTAGAGATTTCCTTTACGTCACACAATTTTGACAATGAATACATTTTGTAAACGATATAACAAGATACATCACTTTCCAAAAACTACATTAAACATACCAATTCACCCACTTATCCTCTTACAAATTAAATACTATAACCCTATTAGCATATTTCCTTTATATATATCACCACACCAATTTTCAAACATTTATCACATAACCTTATTTCCTATCAACATTTTAATTAAACATTTAAAAGTCTATAAATTTTCCAACAGCTAAGGACATACATAATTCCAAATCAAATAGGTACATGAACGAATGATTTCAAACTTTCTATGCACACTTTACAAGCAATACACCATCTTTTCCTTATACAACACCTATGTTATAACATGGTCTGTTTATCTAATATTTCATAAGAACTTCCTATTCTATCTATGCAAAGATGTTTCTACCTACTTACTTTCAAAAATAGAGTCCTAAATGCGATGCATAACTTTCAGATACAAAGTTTCTATTCTAAACAAGCATTTTCTTTATATGTAATTCAGATTTAATTCCTTACTAAACATTCAATGCTTCTATTGATGTACCGATAATTCCTAATTCCATATCGAGAGATGAAACTATACAAATAGTCTTTTTGTATACAATATCACATACATCTAATAGATACCACACATCATGAATCATCATCTTTTATATTTCATATCAAACTTGGAAAAAAAAGAGGAGAGAGAAAAACATCGTTCAACTAATATATTCACACTGAGCAAATTATTCTAAGTCAATTTTTTATGTGGAACACAAGCACGTTATCCTACTTTTTTATAAGGAAGGTAAACATATTACTTGTAATAAAGCTAGTCGTAGGAGCATTCATGGTAACATCATTTAAGGGAATACATACAAGATGCTCAGTCACACACTCAACACTATCCTTAGCATTCAACAAGTACCCAAAAGCAACTACAAGAGAAACACATATCGCATAGTATCATATAACAATGACTCATATCAAAAAGGCAGGCACAAAATGTGAATACACATAATGCACATAGCTATAATTTCTAGAGAGAAAGAGTATAAGGACAAAAAAACATATGGTGAGGTCTAGGGAATGCACAACCAAGAAGACTTGAAACGAAAGTTTCAAGGTTAACTATTAAATACACTACTATCCTGCATAATGGGCTCATATGTATCTAGAGTACCCAGTGTATGAACCTAGGCTCTGATACTAGGTGTAACGCCCCACCAAGGAACCCCAGAGGACAAAACAACTATGCCAAATTAATGAAACATTTTTTTTTTAAATAACTAATAATGAAATTCATCACATACATAATCATAAAATCTAAACCTAGGTCCTCTAAGGTTCCATGACCGTGCTACTCACATAACTATCAACTAAGAGACTAGATTCATTTCATTAACTATTGTGATAACATTTTTATTCTAACAAACAAAGCTCATTCTAAATCACAATATTATATGATTCTACAATATGTATTTCCATAACTTGTCATCGGACAAACATCATTAAAGATCATTTCTAAATAGCTAACATATACAAAATACATCGCTTAACAATATCCATTACAAGAGAGTTCATCAATATCAATTACATCATTACAATCTTTACAACAATGCTTCCCACAGTACAAGTGGGAAGAATACATCTAAGTACAGTATGAGGTACAACTAATATACAATTCAATACATATAAATAAAAAATTTCTCCTCAATCTGGAATAGGATCTGGATTCCACAACATAAGGAACAATCTCCATACACACAAAAATGTAGCAAGGATACCCAATGAAGGAAAAAGAACCAACCTCCCAACCATGTGGAACCCTGAGGTCCACCCCCCATGCTAGGAGATAACACAAGGTCCCACTACAAACAAATAGTCAAGAAGACAATAGGCTAACATCAACAAGAGCTATACATGGACTCCAACAAAACACTGCTAACATACCAATAACACATACAACACTTACAATACTGACTTCACTTCCAGAGGCACACACACAACAAGAGGAGAAAATACAACTAGGGAATGCTAGACTACAATAGGGAAGAGTTTCATTGCATAGTCCTAGCATGAGTTGTCCTGATAGTCTCTCACTAGACGTTGGCCCCCATCTATGGTTGTCCTAATAAACCTCTCACTAGGTATCGGCCCCATAGGGTGACATATCTAGAACCAACATTCCTTTCGTGAGGACAAGGAAGTTCATCTTTCCAACCAGGCCTTCTCAACCCATCCTTAGCGTAAACGAGCACTACAAGCATGCATGAGACATCCATTATCTTGTTTAATGTGAATTCTACCCATCCCCCTAAATTCATTTTAAGTTATCATTGGATTAAGAAACTCTTCAATGGGTTTTCCTGGCCACCACTTTGGGCTCCAACCCCCATTGAGAGTCACTCCCCCAACTTGCAACTAGTAAACCCTACATAACAAGCAAGGTATTTACCATCTTGCACACTTAACCTAATCACATGAATCCATACACAATGCAAGGCATTGACCCTCTTGCACACATATCACAATCACAAGAATCTATACATAGTGCAAGGCATTGACCCTCTTGCACATTTATCATGACCACATGAAACCATACCAAGATAAAGGCAACACCCATATGGTTTACAATTTGCGCAAGGCACACAACCCAAAACATTTCCAACCACCTCCAAGTGAAACAAGCATAAAACCCATACATAAAAAATTACTCCCTCCTAAGCCTCTGGAAACTGACCTTAAGCAACTTACATAATAACACCCACTTCAAACAATTTCCAAAATCATTCGATCCCAAGTCGGGCACATAGTTCAATGCAACCAAACAATCATAGCATCATAACCTTAGAAAATACTCTTTTAAATAAGACATTATCTCAATCACTCATTTTCACCTAATCCATAATTCATTTAAATTATTATTTACTCCAAATATTTATATTCAAAAATAATTCTAGTAACCATATTCAAGTCAATTAATTTACATAAAAACTCCATTAAAAGAAATAACTACACATTCATAGAGAGAGAGAGAGATAAATTCTAAATCTTTTAACATTAAATCTAAACATTTAGTCCCACCTTTTACCCTCACTTACTTTTAACTTTATCCTTACACCTTCAAATAAAAAGACCATGCAATGTAAATTATTTTACCTATTTATGAACTAAATCATTCCACTTAATTAATTACACAATTAAAATATCTATTTTGATAACAACTATTCCATTTTATTTAATTTATCAATGACATTTCATTTATTCATTTTAAATATTTTACCAACAGAATGCAAATTATAATATCAAATATAATCGAATCCAAGGCACATTTTTCTACCAATCAAGTTATAATACGATTTATCAAATTGTGATATATAAATATATATATATATATAATCAAATGCAGTCATATTATACAATTACCAACATAAAATCGAAACCTACAGTATTCAAAGAGAATATTGAAAAAATTATCAAATGCCAATTATATAGTACATACAATTCAAAGAATCAAATACCAAATATAAACAAAGCCATTGAATACCAAATAAGAAACAATTCCATTGATTTCCAAATAAGAACAAAGCCATCAAATGGAGATTATAGTTTATAGTATGAAAAATGTCATACAAATATCGAATGTCAAACATGTACATCACATTACAAATCATTGAACACCATAAAACATATCTATCAAATGTACTCGGAGTAACAAGTATAAAACACAATATGGCTTTCGACAAGAAATCGAAATACCAAGCATGCAATCGATAGACAGACAACATTCAAGAAAAAGCGAACCCAAACCCTTATGCGCAGCTTAAGCGGCAAGCACGCAAGGATAACATTGCAATACCAGTATACGATGTCGGGCATGTGAAATCGTAGCATAGAGTATGAAATCGCTAATCCTAGTATCGAATTTCCAAGCATGAAACAAATACACGAGTACCAATCATAAAGTTTACCCATTGAATTATAAACACAACTCATAGTATTGAATGCCAAGACTTAAATATTTATTCTTGCTAGGTTTTCTACAGTTGCAGAAGGAAAAATTAATTTGGCTTGAAAATTTTATGATTGGTCACAATATCCATCTCATTATGAGGATGTCAAACCTATACTTGTTGGCTTCAGTGATGCTATGGCCAAAAGCTCCAAGCTGAAGCAACACATAATAAAGATATTGGATGGGAGGCATTTAGAAAAAGTTTGGAGAACAAGGGCTATTTCGGGTGTCTTCTTAAAGGTTCCATTGAATATCAGAGACTCATGAATTATGCATTGGACTATTATAGGAACATAACTCTTTTTTTTCTAGAATGAGGTAAGATTTTCTTCTTTGACTACGATCCTTTGATTCATTACTGTGGGATTCTAGTTACAGACAATAGACAAGGGAAATCACATGAATGAAACCATACATTGTAGCATTCAATGAAAAATATAGACTTTGTCCCTAGAACGATGCTTAAGCGACATGACCACTGAATGCACAAAATAACTTATTGAGAAGGCTACAAAACTCACAAAAAGAGAACTCGGCTGGGGGGAAAAGAGTAATTCGACGCCCCAAAGAGATGTAAGATTTTAGAACATGCACAAAATAGAAATTGCAAGGAAGTGATTGAAATCTTTAAAATTATGAAGCACTCAGGAACTCATCCAAACACTATAAGGTTTGCTTGATTTTAGGTGCATATAGTTATGCTGACAAAACAGTTAAATCGTCAAACAATCAAAACAATAGCACTTATCGTAAGAAGAATGAAAAAATCATTTGTAAATTCGCTTCATCAAATTGATTTGATCCAATTCCTTCCTTTGCCTATCCTTCTGTGTTCCTCCCTTTCAAGAATCAGCAATAGAATGCAATTGTCTTACATAAATTTTCTTCCCAAAACCCAAATCAATTTCCTCCAAGAATGCCCATTTTCACAGCATATGAAATTTTCTTGCAGACCAAATTTACTTTCCTCCCCCCAAGACAAAACAACATGAATCCTCTCCAAAAGGGAAAAATATTTACAAAAAGAAGGTTGTTCGTTATTGAACTAAAAATCCAATAAAATCTCACAAAATCCCCAAAAAACATTAAGTTTCATTTTCAACAAACTGTTCAAACTCTTGCATGTGTTGCATGAAAACTTTTCTATCTTTTTATATTATTTTTGCTATTTATCAATTATCACATTCCATTAGAATTCAATTTTATTTCATTTTATTTTAATATTACTGTATACACCTAAAAATGGTCTAGATAATCTAATTAATTAAATATGATTTATTTAATTAACCTTAAATTCATCTACTTAATGAATAAATAGAAATATTTATTTATATAGTTCACTTTTAATTCTTCTATTTTATCATATTATTTCCTCTTAATTAAATAAACAAGTTTAAATACTTTGTTTTTTTAATTATCGTATCTCTTCTATATTCATTTAATAAACAAATTTCTATAGTTTTCTTTATTAAATTAATTATTCTCTTTTGCTAAATTTGAATAAATCAAAATATTCAAATAAAGGCAATTTTCCTCTATTCACTCGCCAATAAAATTAAATATAAAACATCTAATTTAATTCAACTGGCATTCATGGGAAAGCTGTGGAGACAAATTGGAAATCAATTTGTCAATCTCCTTCCTTTGATTCTTCCTATCCTCTGGCAAGATGTTTTTCTGGGGAGAAACAATCCCCATGATCAGATCAAGCTTCTTCATTTTCTCACCATTCAATCCTCCATATCAAATCCTAACCTTTGCTTTGCTGCCACATCACAGGATGTTGTCAGGAACCTATAAAAATAGCATTTCGCTAGAGGAAATAGATCCCAAGTCTATGCAATCTTACTCTGTAGAAATAGCATATCAAGCATTCAAGCATTTAACAATTATCATTTAGCAATAGAATCACATAGCAATCAGTAGAATCATAATCATGACATTCCATTTAGATTCATCATAGTTTAGGGTAGCTTTATTTATCTATTTCATGTCATTTGCATCAAAAAGATTACATCATAGCTTTTAGAAATCATTATCAATCATTAGATTATTGCATCTTGCATTATCCCATTCTCTAGATTGGCATTTTAACAGTCACGGTGCTTACCAAATCTGAGGGCCCTCCTGTAATTTAAGAAATCTTTAGAGATAGGAAACAATGAGACGCTTTCAAGAGTTTTCCTGTTTTAATTAGATTAATTGTTGTTTTCTCTTGATATAATGTCTTATTAAGAAGTGTTTTTAGTTATTCCACTCATTACTTATTCCACACTTATAATTACATTATACATTTAATTTATTATAAACTATAATTATTAATAAATATATTTATATTTGCTTATCATAGTACCTTTTACATAATAACTTATTTTAATGCATCAAATAATCAAAAACATTTATCAACAATTTTTAAAGTAAACAAACCAATTGCCAAACAATAATTACCTAAAGCCTAACCAGGGTTGAAAACAAGACCACAAACAATCACCAACCAACCACAGACAAAACTGACACACCAACAAGGTACTAGACTAGATACTCATCCTCTTTGAGGATGATGGCTAGGGTAGGGGATCCAGTGCTATCTCTGATCAAATTTTCCATTAGGTTTAAGGCACACTCAGATCTTCCAATTTAGGTGGAGTCGATGCCTAGTACCTGTAGCCTACAACACACACAATGGTTGTACATATGCATATAACCATCACATACTTAGTGAAAGGAAATCAAAACATCATAGGGTTCTCTCAAGTGAGAAATACAACATCCTTCCGTTCACGCCTAAATAACATTTAAAAGCATCATATAATATATCAGATAACAACTCATAACATCAATAATCATAAACCATTCCAAAATAAGGTAACACATTATGTTTCTAGCAGATACATAATCATGTCATAATCATCATCTAACATAATAACATACTGAACAAGTTTCATTATAAAATGTTCTACCCAAAAGCAAAGAGTACCTGAGACATAAAATGAATCCACAAGCATCACAAGCATTTGTCATAATCATCTTAAAAGGGTGAATCATGGAGGAGCACTACAAGAAAATTTATGTGAGTGTGCATGGACTTAGAGGACAAGGATACACTTCTCAAGTACCTTATAGGTCCTCACACCCAAGAGTAGTCACCACTAACCCACAGGACTTAGATGAAGTTTGTGTCCAAGAATATTATTTGGAAAACATAATTGTTACAAACTAAAAGTCCCATTAAGATTTTATGTTTCAAAATCCTCTCTAAGAAAGGAGGTGTGATCCATAAGGATCACAAAAATGTCAAAAAATGTAATAAAATGTGAATAGACAGATGAAAAAAAATAAAAAATCAACTACATAACATAGTCACAAGTTTGTAATGTCAAATTTGATAGTGAGGGATAAAACCACACATGTAGGGTTGAACATGCACCTACATGAACAACCACATATGCAAGGTCAAACCTACAATTAGAGTTCTAAACTATGACTATACAAAACATAATTTAAAATTAAAAGGCAATTTTTTTGCTTCTATCTTCTAAGGGATACTTATAGGGACTAAGAAGAATGCTCCAACATGAATACTAATAATGAAAGAGAGGTGGGAAATACTTTTTTTTTTTGATACACAAGGAAGTTTTTATATTGATTTTATAGAAATTTATAAGCATTTGCTAAGCAGGAATAAAAGGTCCGTCCTGGACTCAAAGCCGAACAAAAACATTCCTAACCAAGACAAATTTCAATATTTTCACCTTATAGTCCCATTGCAAGTATTAATCGAGCCATTATAAAACTTTGATGCAAGAGATTTAGGTCAGAGGCCGAGCCTCATCTAGCAAATAACAAAATTTACATACTACTAATGCTTGAGTCCACCAGATTTAACAAGTTAATAGCCAAAAAAACCTAGAGCAAACATCAACCAACACAAGTCGAGACTCACATGAAGCCGTTTAACTATGCAAACCTTGTGAAACCATCCAGCCACTCCATCCCTTCCTCCAGCACCAGCTTTAGCTTTCTCTTCAGGAAATCCACAGCCACATCTACAATCTTTCTGTGCCTTGACAATGCTAGCCGTTTAATGTCTAAGAGAAAGGGGAAGACTTTAACAGCTTCATCCGATTCCCATAGGAGAGCCAAGTCGGCAGGGCACGAAATACCTTTGCCTATGAAGGACGCCTTTAGTGTCTTCTCAAGACCTTCAAGCAAGTCATCCCGAAACAGACGCACCATCATCTCCTTGGCCTGCGCCTTCGAGGTATCCAGGTCCAGAAGCACTGCGAGAAACCAAGAGGAGATATGTGCATTATCTCTGGCAAATTCTTTCCTTTCCAAGTGTTCTTTGCCTAGGACCATTTTGACAGCAACTATTGACACCAGATCGTCCACAAGCAAAATTTGCTTTAACCTCTGGTCCATAACTTCTCGAAAGGCTATCTGCCTCTCTGTGGCCACCAAAGAAACTGGTGTGTCGACACCAAAACTTTCCAGACCTTCCGCCGAGATATGGATGATGAATTTCGACTTCGTTGTCCTAACCATTTGCAAGTCTTTGATAGTCGTTCCCTACAAAAAAATAGAAGATAATACCAAAGTTCGAAGTCCATGCTTTAGAAATGACTTCATCAGTTCATTTAATACCCCTGAATGATGTTCAGTCTAGCCTTCACACAAGAATCTGGATAATGGCGAAGCAATCAAATCGTCCTTGCCATGAATAAATGCTATGGCCTCCGTCCTTCCAACTTCATACCATTATCAATACAATTGACGTGAGTTGCCACTCAGCCCTTCAACTTACGTTTCTATGATTGTCGTGCCCAACATGTCACACTGATGGTGCTTTGAAATTTGTGCCAAGCATACCCCCTATCCTGCTCCAGAGTTTTCACAAATTTCAAGAGCGTCAGACTTAACAAAAAAACATCTCCTACCTTTGGCTAAATTTAGAAAATTGAAAATGACATGACCATGCCACATCCACAAGCTTCATGTCCGACCCATCCGCCACCTCATGTCCACCTTGGATTCTGAGTGTCCGAGTGAGGGGCGAGGGGGAGCCCACCGGAGAGGTGGGAAATACTTATTTAGGCATGAGAGGGGAAATAAAATGTTGTAGTAATCAAAATAAAAGAGATTTTAGCTAGTGCATAGTTGTAATTGGAGGCCAAGATAGTTTTGTATGCAATAGTGACTTGAAAGGGGTAGGTTGCATCCATAACATCTCATTATACTAATTAATAATTTAATATTATTATGGTAGAAGTGCACTAGAAACAAAAAAATATTTTTTTTTACATTAGGATGATATTTTATTTTATTTTCTAGCAAATTATTTTCTTAATTTTAAATAACATTGTTGTCATTTCATCAATGGATCACATTAGAGGGAGATATAAATGTTCAAGGCAACTAATTTGGAAGAGGGGATAGGTTTATAGTTGGACTAGTTGAACTAGTGAGGGTAGTCGCCAACTTCTTTCTATGGATTGGGTTTAAAATACTAAACATTTTGTGGCTTACGATCCATGATTCAAAATCATTTTGGGATAAGTTGGTAGAATTGTTCAAAATATTATTAGAATGGTGTTACACAACATTGAAGCCACCCCCCAACCACCCAATCTACTATGGGAAAAATGATGAGGTTCGATTTCCAAAAATTGTACCATGGTTCATTTTTTAGGATCATTATGAGTAGATAAAATGTAGTTGAACTAACTAAACATGGATGAGAGGTAAGACCCACAATGTTTTTGAGGATTTGGGGCCAAAGGTGACTAGGAACTTAGTGGGCCAAGGTTCTAGGTATAAAACTACTCCAAAACTCCCATAAGGGTGATGAGCGTGAAGAAATAATATTTCCTTCTAAAACAAACATAGGGCCATTTTCTTTTAGGAAGAGAAAATTTGGGTGGTGAGAAGATACCATAATCTTATCTTGATATTTTCTTGAAGGGATGAAAATACCCCTCATGTTCTAAGAGAGTATTTTTCAATTTATTAAGAGTTAAATATGGTTATTTTATTATTATTTATATGTAGTTTTTAGTATTGGTTATCTAGTGTCACTTGTTGACTATTTATTTGGGTTATAGATAGAGTGTGGTCACCAAGGGGGACTAAGATCTAGGTCTTGAATCTCAAGTAGCAGAAGGATCATCTATGGGGATAGGAATGAAGCATTTAAGTGTGAGTAGAAGACAAATATAAAGGTTTATCATCTCTTTGTATTTTATGGGCATACAATATATTTCATCAACGATGTATCTAGACAGGAAGAGAACCAATAGGACGAGGGTGTGTGGGTATCAAAGAAGGTGATTTCTTATATGTGGAAGGATTGTGAGAGCACTAGGGGAATAGGGATGATGGGTTGAGGGAAATGGTTTATGTGAGGGATGGTTCATATGGGGTGGATGAATAGGGAAAGGTTGGGTTAAACCAAAATGGATGGTGAGGTATTAGAATCAAAGGTAGGGAAAGAATAAAATTTAGCACTAGATTAAAGGGGATGATTATAGTTTTGTAGATTAGGGAATGGATCCCATTTCTATGGTAATAAAAACATGTATTAGGCTTGTTGAGATAAGAGATGGGTTGATTGATTTCAAAAGTAAGTTTGAAGAGCTTGATTGATTAGGAAAGAGGCTTAATCAATGATAAGAATTCAATTATTTATGAGTGAGTATGATAGTTAATGCCTTACCAATAGGAAGGGATTAAAAAATAGCATTAAACTAAGTTTTCATTTAGAAATGAAAGATTTTCTACGATTTGATAGTGTAGGTTTTTTTTATTTTCCTTATGTTAAGGGATATTTATTTTTTCCTACGTATATTATTAAGCTTGCTTAGATTAATTGTAATTGGTTAATATGAGGACACATGGCGGAATCCATCAACTACATGTGTCACTCTCTCTCCCTCGCACAGGTAGTTGACTTACATACTCTCTTTTGGATTCTTGTGCCACCTCTCATAACCACTATTATGTATTTATCTAAGTAGGTTATGCCACATATTTTGGCATTTACCAAATAGGTAAAACCTCCACCTATTATGGGTAGTTGGAGTTAATGAACCTCTTGGATGTATTTTTCCATATATACAACACTCTCCTCTCACCTCAACTAGTTTAGTGAGAGTTACGTGAGTATTCTAAAAAACCTTTTGCAATTGTCTATATTCTCTCTCTTTCAAAATTATCTCTCCATTCCTCTATTTTGATCTTTGATCATTTTTCAATTGGAGTTGCATGTGATTTATGATGGACATCGGATCCTGACTCAGTTCTCACTTCTCACATAATCTAACATGATTTGGGTGGGAATTTAGAAGAATATGAAGATTTCTATTTAGAAAAGGATTTGGGATCCTTAGATAAAAAAGAGGATTAACAATGGCTCACTATCTTATTTGTTAGGCAAGTATATATTTTACAATTTTTAAAGAAAATAAAATATTTTTGGATTTGTTGGATGAAGGGGTTTTTAAGCAATGACCAACACTATTTTTTGGGGTTTTATGTCAATTTTTTTATAAACATACTAATAGAATATACATGAAAGTCTTATTGCTTAAAAATATAAACCTCAAACATAAAAGAAAGAGAATGCAAACTTGTGAAGATTTCAAAAAACATATATGAAAATAAAAATTCAATTTTATATGATGATAGGCCAAAACATTGATCCAAATCCCAATTCGTCAAATATAATATACCTTACACATGTAGGCTTCTTCATACAAGTAGCCTCCATATAAAAAAGTACGTGATACCCAAAAATCCATAAGCACGGTTGAAAGGTGAACCACACGAGTTAAAAAATCAATGAAGCCTAATAAAATGGGTTTTATATATTCAAACACATATAAATTACTAACAAAAAAAGTTAAGAGATATTAGATCAAGGATCTAATCGATGGCCAACGTAGTCTTCCAAAATTTTGAATGAGTATTTTAGCATTAGGGGAAATAACTAAAATAAATCATTTTTCATTAGATTGAAAATAGATGGATAATCTACAAGAAGTTATATTTCTTACCATTAGATAAATATAATTTAATAAGATGTCAACCATTTCTTTAAAAACAAAATCAAATGGATTTTTCCCACATGGTAATTAAATGCAATAGTTTTGTAAGTCATTAAATCTTAAATATAAATTGATAGTTAGTTGCATATTTGGCTAGAAGTTTTTATTAGCCATCGATTTAATTCTAATTAGATAAAATTAGTGTAGTTTTTAATCTAGATTTGAAGGCAATTTTCATAAGCATGACTTAAAAATCCTAAAAGTTTATTTTTGACCATTAGATTAAAATTGTATCTATGAAAAAAGGACCAAAATATGTTGCTACCAAAAGACCTATTAGAATTGGCTATGTAGACAGCGTACCAAGATCTAGAGGCCAAATGGAAAGCACAGAGAGAGAAGATCAATATGACAAGAATAAACTATATTCTTATCAATTATGCAAATATGAATCAATGTTGTTGTGTACAATGTATGGAAGACCCCTTGGCTATATAGCCAAGGTGAGATACAAGATGTCATAAGATTATGACAAGTGTCGTAATCTCATGATATGTGACAACTTATCACTATTACCTAGGTCACACGTGTTATAAGTCAAAAGATAAGATAATAACTAATGACAACTACACCTTGTAGAAAAATTCCTTCCTAGGACCTAAGTAAACTTAACATGTAAATAAGTCCCCTAGTAATGAATTAACTAGGTACAAAACTTTATTTACACCAACACCCCCCTTAAGTGCAACTTAGGGAGTAGCAGATTATTATGCAAATGACACAAAGATGCAAAGATGGGTCTCAGCTACAAGGCCATGTTAGGTACCCATGTACAGATGCAAATGCAATCTCTCACAAACGGAGAAAAGGAGAAAACCCAATGGGACAAAACTCCTCCCCAAAAGAGAGATGAAAGATACAAAAAAGAAATGCTCTCAATGATGCATGAGAAGGCCAAAACCCTATGTGAGGAAAAAAATCCCGCATAAGAGAGAAGAAGAAGAGAGACAACGTAGCCCCCCTCAATGTTGAGTCTCCTGTAAAGGTAGAATCTCGACATTGAATGTTGAAGATGATCCAATAGCATCGAACAATGTTCCTCCCCTTAGGAATAATCAAAACCAAGATGATATGTAGGAGTTCTTCCCATTCCTGAAAGGAAGATGAAGGAAGATAGATGGTGTATGATGCCTCTCCTACATGCTCAAGTGTCTCTATGTCGATGCCAAAAGCTGACTCCAAATAGGCATTCTAGGCCACATTACTGAAGAGGACTATCCAAAATCTAGTAGAGATGAATGTATAACACAATCCAAAGACAATGATATCCCCTCTGAAGACAAAGAAGCCTCCTCTAAATGTTGTCCAAAATTATCTATAGTCATGTCAAAATGTAAAGAATGATCATGTAGAGATTGAACAAGAGGGTCAAATTGTTTCCTCGCAACAACTGAAGAAGGATCTTCTCCATCAAAGAGAAGATGAATGTCATCAACGATGTCTCCCAAATGCAATCTGAGGCTCCACAAACAGTCTAAAATGCCTATCAAGAATCCATCCAAAGTAGTAAAATCTGAAATACTACGAATATCCTGTTACACTAAATCACAAGAAGCCATATCTATAGTAACACAAGAATCATTAAATACAACAATAGACGGAGGAGATGGAAATGCATGACTTAAGAACTAGATCTAATGTGAGAACTCCCAAGTTCAAGAAGCCAAATGTACCCTTTGAATCATGGTTCATACTTGAAGTGTGATCAATAGCCAAAGGAACAATGTCACCATCAGAAGCAAAATCTACAAAGGTATACAACTAAGATGAGTGATCAACCATCCTAGTAGCAATGATCTCCCTAATCTCCAAATCTCGAATGATGACTAAATTAGGTGTGAACTCCACAGTGCTCCCATATCCACCATGTGTGATCTGATATATGGAAAGAAGATTGTTCATCAAATGAGGAACACATAAAACATCTTGAAAAGTGTTGTCCCCAAAACTAATAGATCCCTTCCTAGTTACACTCATATATGTATTGTTTCCCATCAAGATAGGAGACATAGTACAAGGATGAAAAGAAGAGAATATAGATTGTGAAGATGTCATATGATGACAAGCTCTCGAATCTAGAAGTCATCTCCTTGATCCATGACCTAGAAAAGCACAAAGAGTGTGTCCTTTATATCCTGATGTAGAAGCTTGACCTTTGTCCTTTTTAGACTATTTTGAGGATGAAGGGGGAGGAGGTGATTTAGACATTCTAAAAGGAAAAACAATGTGATTCTTTTTGAGAAGACATTTCAACTCATCAATAGCCTTCTTATAACAATAGTGGTCTTCATGTCCATCCTTTTTGCAATATGCACAAGTAGGCCTCTCCTTAGATGAATTCTCTTTGGAAGAGGATTTGCTATTTGCTTGATCTGAATGTTGATTTTTATTTTGTTTCTTTTGTTTCTTATCTAATTCTGATTCTTTCACCTGACTAACCAACAATTCCTAAGATTTAGAAGTCTTGATGAGACCCATTGAAATAATCTTTTGTTGCTCATGTATCAATATCTCATAAAATGATGCAAATGAAGGTGTAGTATATGCAGACCCCATAGTCAATCTATAAGTAAGAAAACTAGAAACAAAAGAAGCATAATCAGGACCAAATTTGTTCATTGTATTGTAGACCAATTGAATATCCTTCGTATCAATTCCACATGCTTTACATTACTCTCTTAGATCATTAACCTTAGTGATGTAGTCTTGGATGTTATCAAGGATCAAGGCTCATCAATTCATTATCAATTTGATCACCTCTTACTTTATCTATAGTACCATACAATATTTTCAATTTGTCCCAAGCTTCATGAAAAATTTTACATGATTCAATTTGAAACAAAAAAATTGAGAAACTAGTCTATGAAGACATCCAAGAGCTTTGGTATGTTCAATCATCCATTTTATCTTTTTATCTGCATCTGTAGGTTCAGGTACCTTATTTTCAACGTATGGAGAGTGACCTTCAGTCATTAGAATACTCCATGCATTTTGATGCCATGTTGAATAATTATATGAGTGAGCAAGGGAACTTTAGAATGACCCATGAAAACAAGAGACAAAAAGCAAACAAATCAAAAGAATGCACCAAGAGACCCCCCCAAATCACTCAATCAGGAAACCCCCCAGTAATATATGATTTGGCACTTTATATTTAGTGCATTTATAGTTGCCACTTGGAAAAAACAACAAAGTGGTCTTGATATTGATATATGAAAATGCCAAAAATAGGCCACAAATCAAGTACAATTTTTGGTACAAAATGAGATCAATTTGATCATACCACTAAAAAGTACATAAAAAATTATGCACTTAAAAAAAAATGCAACCCAAAAATGTTACCCTAGGAGTAAGATATGAGCTCCTAAAGTTCCCAAAATGAGGATGAAGCAACAACACCTAAGAGAATCTAAAATTTTCGGAAAATCCAAACACCAAAACCAAAACCTGATTGCACCATTGTGAAGAGTGCGAAAAATTAGCCTAAATAAAAAAAATTGCTCAAAAAAAAGGAGTCAAAACGACTGAGTTATGAGCATTTGAAAATCAATTGTAAAATTGAAAAACTCCATTAGAGAGGAGAGATTTTTTTTTTTGAAAATGTTGACGTGGCACTGATGTCAACAACTTGCTGGCCTAAAATTGACGGCTCGTTGATCATCACGCTAAAATATGCCCTTGCGGTCGAAATATTCTTCAAACAGAAAAATCTTCTAATAGGGGCTAGAATATGCTTTTTGAACTAATGGAAAAGGAATATGTCGATTGGGAGGAATATACTCTGAGAGAATATTCTCAAAAAATACCAAATGCCAGCCAGGTTACTTGATAGGGTCATCAAATTTGTAAAAGTAATCGCTAGTTTTTTATATGACGGGTCAAATTTGATGAGTTGACACCATTTTGAATTTATCGGCCTTTGCACCTGCACCGAGTAAGGGACCACCACATGGCGGATGGGACCTGGTAGTACCCTGACAGGTACAGGTACATCTACAGACTGTACAAAAATTTATTTTTCTTTTTTCTTTTTTTAATAAATTTTCTGAAAAAACTTTCCAAAAACTATATATATATATTGAAATTATTTTTTCATAAAATATAAATCGAAATAAAATATTTATTTTTTTGAAATCGTATTGCAGTGTAATTATGACACAACCTAGGGGTTGTACGACTCCTTGGGAAATTTTTTTGCCTCAAAGGACAACTTCTCATATTTGGATGAATTGACAGTTCATCTTAGGGTTTTGGCCCTTTTGGATGCGATAGCAGGGTCGTATTTGACCCAAAATGCTCCAAAATTGCAGCCACCTTCTAGATCTAGCAACCACTCTTCAACTTCAAACCCTCATAGATTTGGCCTCATATGTCCAATTTGGATGAAACAAAAGGAGAAACTGAGTTTCTTGAACCCTTTGAACTCAATGGTGAGCTCAAATTTGCACCAACAAGCTCTAATTTGAACTTGTAATAAAGAGCCACAAAGAGGAACCTCCCAAATCTGGTATCTCTTTCAAGATTTTTAGATTCTCTAGATCACCATATAATGTAAGAGAAGAGCATACTCAACTGTTCAAGATTTACCATTCTCAAAAAATGGCTAGCCAAAGACACCCAACCCGCTCTGATACCATGTTAGAATTTGTTGATAAATGTGACTCAAATTTACTGGCTTGATCGACTTCCTGGAGTAGTTATGTTTTCCTCCTTCATCGGCCTGACTTAAGTTGCTGGTTTTCAAGGTTTTCTAACTGAAGTCGCGGGGTTCTAAAGTTTCATAACCTCTCAACTTAGCGATTGTGAAGCGACAGGGTGATCCCTTTGTTGTCGGCATGTCGCAGGTTTTCAAAACTTCGCAACCTTCGACATGAGGTTTGGAAGTTCGGGTTTCGAGCGACATAGCGATCCCTTTGTTATCGACAAGTCGTGGGTTCTAGGAACTTCACAACCTCTGACATGAGGTTTTGAGGTTCAATTTTTATGATATAGCGACTTGGAAGCTGACAGATGTGGGGACCACTTGGATGGTGGATCATGACGAAGGCTGACAAGTGGTGATGACATGGAGGATAGATGGCATGTGGTCCCATGTGCTTGATGGACATTGGTGAGATGGTTATGAATGTCTCTTCAACTGGGTAGCATGGTGTTAGGTGGATAACCCTAACTTTGATGATGAAGATTTGTTCGACTGCTTATTCAAAGACCAAGTTTGAATGTTGGATGATAGTGTGTGGCTCGAGGTGAACAGATATTGAAACCCTAGAGGGGTGCGATAGTCAAAGGAGATAGATAAAGACTATCTCGGAGTGGCGATTACCTAGGAGAATTGGCTGAGAGGTTGGGTAGCCAAGGGAGAGATGGATCTCACAGAAGGTGAAGGTTGAGCGACTGTGTGACAGTGAGGCCGAGAGGCCAGTGGTCGAGTCGTAAGGCTATGTAACCGAATGAGATGTCTCTTAATGAGAGAGGTAGTCGAGATGGGTTATGCTACTAAATATCCTCCATAATGGAATAAGATGTAAATCTCCTGTAAAGGCCGTGAGCTTGAATTGTATTGTAACTGTATTTTGTTGTTGAATAATACAATGGTGATCTAGGCTTTTGATGTGTGGGGTTTTTTACCTATAAGGGTTTTTCCCCATGTATATTTGTGTGTTCGTGTCTTTTGTTTCATCTTTCATGATTGTTTGTTTTGTTTGTTGAATTTGTTACTCATGTTGTTGAAACTGGTTGATTGCATGAGTTTCTCTCAAAAGGATTAATGTGGGAAATGAACTATGTATGTTTCCGCTTTATGGCATAGTAGTTTGTGTCTTTGAGGTGATTTGATGAAATTAAAGTTACCAAAGGCACTACTGATCTTCAACGTTTCTTTCTAAGATGTTCGACATTTTCCCAACAAGTGGTATCAGAGCCTTCTTCTAGGATGTGTTTCTTCCTAGTGTGTTGTTGGTTCTAGGTATTCCTTCTATGAAGATTTCTTAGTCTGTCGGGCTTGAGGAAATATGGAGGAATCAACTGATGTATTGATCCTTTAGTGAGTGGAAGTAATTACTTTTTTGTTGAATTTTCTGAGATAACGCATCATGGAAGATGGTGAAGATTAAGAAACTGGAACTAGTCATACTGGAATGTTGTGATTTGAAGTTCCTAGCTGGCAGCGGTATAACCCTGATGCATGGGGTGGAATATTTTACTTCATGATTATGTTGCAACAAAGCTTTCATATTGGGTGTTTGTGTGAGAGGCTCCCTAATGATATGGAGAATTTTGGGTCGTTGTTCATGGTGGAACCCTAAAATTCCATTGTCCCACTGATTCCATGGTCAAGCCTGTGATTGATCATTCCTTGTTGTCACTAGGGTTTAGGGTTTTGTGGTCTCCTTTCACTTATACCCTTAATCCTCTTATTAGCTTATGTTTTCTCATTGATTGGCTGCATCAGGTTACTAGTTGCTTAAGTGGCATCTTATGGTCCTTGATATCATTGTTTTAACCAGTCCCAACACTTTGGTCACCCATTGAGCCTAGGAGGCCCCCTTTTAAAAACAATTTTTTCCCATGTGCTTTTTAGCATCACTTAAGTCTACCACTGGTAGTTCATCACTCATCGCGTGTTCCTTTGAAACCACTCATGTCCATCCTGTGATGAGCGATACACAGTTTTTCCTACCATGTTAGGTCTATCGCCCATCACATGTTACATTGTCACCATTATAAAGCAACACCTAATGAGCGATGCAGTTAAGTACTTAAACCATCATTGGCCTTATAACTATCACTGGTTATGTTGTGTAGCCTAAGGATGAACCCGCAACCACCGATGGGTGAGTCTCTCACCATCGCGCGGGATCGAAGCATCGCCGATTGGAGCTACCTAAAGAAGAATGGATGAACAATGAGTGATGTAAATGAAGTTCATGGCCAGGATCCTTCTGTGATTAAGATCAATGACTGATATCTCATCGCTAGTTTCTCAACCATCACTTGATGGGGTCCCAAAGTAAAAACTAGAAGACGCGATGAGCAACATGAGTTGGGTTTCTGGTTGAGATCATCCAGCGATCAGGATCAATGGTGGGCATGTTGAGAATTATGGAGTTTGGATACAGATGGGTGTGTGGCAAGTTTAAAGCACCTCATCATTGTTTCTAAGTGTGGGAATAAAAGAAAGTGGCAATCCTTAATGGACCTCGTTGATCGAGTTTTAAATATTGAATGATCGACAGTCAAGATTGAACATGCAACGATTGATTTTCTGCTCGCTCGAGCGAGCCTGGGTGGCCATTAAATTTAACTCGTCTCTAATTCCTCTATTTAATGAGGATTGCCTATAGTTTGTTTGATCGTTCATAATTATTAGGGCACTGAAATGATTGCTATAGGTACTGGAGGGGAAAATTTTGAGTATTGAATGAAGTATCATAGAGGTGGCAGTATAATATCCCTTGGTGTGTAAGTGTGCATGCATGTGGTATTGTTGTTGTAGCTCAGTTGCACTTTGTATTATCTTGTATGGGGCCCTTTGGGTTTTCATTTCTATGAGTAGAGATTTTCTGAAGCTTGTGGCTAGTGTTTTTATTGCAATATTGGCTTTGGTTAGTGTTTTACTCTAGGAAAATGAGTGAGCCAAGTACTTTTGCCACACCAGTTCGACAGTCTAGGAGGTTGAGTATGCAGGAACCATTTGCATATGTGCCTAAAGCCAAACCCATTATGGTAGGAATGTCAACTGTCCCGAAGGGTAATAGAAGTATACATAAGTAGGACGAGAAAATTAATGTCAAGAGTACTTACAATTTGAGAAGTAGGACTATTTTAGAAGAATTAGTCAAGTGTAATGGAAAAGGGCTTGTTGAGTTTACGAAAGAATTAATGAGGCCGAGTAAGGGCCCTAGGGTCTATTCAGGGAAGCCCAGTGTTCCTGTTGTGATTTTTGATAGTTCTTAAAGTGAGGAAGGAGGATTCAGCCTTGATTTTGGCCATTGTCCTATTTCCCTTGTACCTTATGATGATTTAGATGATGAGGTGAATTTTTGTCATGAAACCAGGTGAAGGTGTCTACTCAGCCACTGACAAGGCCGAGTAGCAATCATGTTATCCTACTGGATGGTGTGCTATTTTTTTTTGGAATTTTGTGGTGACTCAACCCTCTTATTGATGGTTCATTAGTTTGCATCATTGTTACCGATGGTGACTTCCTCGCTATTGGTGAACGTGCTAATTTTGATAACAACTCTTTTGGAAGGCTTGCGTGTGCTTCTCTGACCAATTGCTTGGCGCTCTTTTTTCCTTTTTACTTTCCCTTGGTAAATGAATGATTGAATATAACAGTTCAGGAATTGACCCAAATGAAATCAAATTAATTTTGAAATGATTATGAAAGGTAACTGCAATGAGCTTGATGCTTGTTGCTCCCTTCATCTATAAAAGGGATTTCAAGGCTCATTGTAGGGGTCAAGAAATTTTGAGTCTAGAATGGTATAGGTAGAATTTAAGTGCAGAAAACAAATGTAATACAGAAGGCTTGATGAATGTGCTGGCTAATCGTCTTGAGTATAGGTCTCATATGTAATAGTCTTAAATAGTTCTAAATGAATTACTAATATTGAAACAAATCTAAATCCTAAAGCATGTACTCTCCTTTATACACTCTTAAAAATTATAAATGAAATTATCAAGGATCTTTTCATTTGTCATCAAAGGTTTAATTGAATGTATGGTTTTGTTTCTTTGCTTTAGCTCAAGGGGTTAATTAAATGCTTAAGGAAAGTCATAGGTTTGTAAGAATTTACAAAGGATTTGATAAGAAGTGATGTTTTTGATATTGTGAGTTTTTGTATTACAAGGTGTTACGAAAATAGTCCACCTATTTCAAAATTAAATAATTTGTGTATTACTGAGTATTTCATATTTGACTCCATTTACCCAATTGATGAGGCACTGGCTTGTTTGTGAAGAATTCATGCAATCAAATGAATTAGTAATATACCTAACCATAGGTTCAAAATAAGAATAATACTTATTAAAATCATCTCAATTCTAAAATGTAAGTTTGAGATACATCTTCGTTCATAGCAAATGGACAATTATTTACTCAAAGATCAGCCAAATCCTTAGTGAATTTTGTTTATTTTCTTGTAGTAGGAACCCATTTGTGATAACAAATTAGAATGAACAAAAATCAGGAAATACCCTCCTTGGTCCCACAAAACCTAAAGTGCAAGAGTAAAGACCTTAAAATTATTTACTTGTGTTGGCCACTAGCCTAGGGATGTCTTGAACATAAGGATTGGCTATCCTTTAGAGAATTCTAGGGTTCAGCTAGAAAAAACACCAACAGTTCAGTCATGGAGTAATGTGCTTATGTTGGGTGTTTTTCCTAGTATTGGAAGGCATAGTTTTTCTTGTTACCCCGATTGCATGAAGGCTATGGAGTTGATCATTGGATGGTCTGGAAGATTTTGTAATAGCCTGTCTCTCTCGAATGCATGTGCATGTTGGTGGTTTTGGAGTTGGCTTGAAATGGGCCTGAATGAGATAGTTGTAGTTCGACATGGTTTGAGGAGGTGTGATGTCTTCTGTACATGGGAGTGTTGGTATGTGATTTGTCACTCAACATTCTTGTGGTGTTTCTTGCTAGGTTCCAAGACTATGGTGCTTGAGTTGTGGACATGATTGGAAAATCATATATGAGCTTGATCTGGTGTTTAAGTCAAGTTGTCTATGTTGTTATTCTCCCTGAGATCTCAGTTTTACAATTTATAATACGATAATGGGTTTGCATGTTTCTATTGAATGGAACTACGGGTTGTGCAATGTTGTGGGTTATCTTTGCCCACATGTTTATTGTGAGACAACTCATAAGTGGACTGTCTATTTCCACGATATATGATTTTATGATGGTGCAAACTTGTTAGATGGCCTTGTCTGTGGTCACTTGTGCATTGGTGTGGTTAATTTGAGATGAAAGGATGAATGGTGTTGAGTACCTAGATAGTCGGTTATGGGTACCTATAGCATGAGTATCATGATGTCATGGATAGCTTGGGTACACAGGTTTTTGTAAGTTCTTGACAATGATGGTAATTTTCTTATTGGTTTGGAGATCTTGGTGTGACTTGGTATTGTTTTCAGATGGACATGTTGTGTGGACCTGAAGGATTTTTCAGTTTAAGCAGATGTTTGGTCATGATACTTAGAGAGCTCGATTGTCACGTTTTAGTGGAGCTTTAGCAGTGACTATGTATTCATCACTTGGTGGTGAATGATCTTCTTTAGTGTTGTAGATGTTACTAGGAGGGACTCTTAGATCCTGTTGCTGCAGAAGGGTTCTTTCACATTTGCATGGACACTATTGGAAGATGTGCAACATCTCATAACCATGGAGGATTCTTGGAGTCTTTGGTTGAGATGTTGGTGGCGTTTGACACGTGATGTTGGTTTAGAGTTTGTTGTGTTTCATGTCATGGTATACTCTTGATTGCGCATTAGAGTTTTGGCATGATGCATTGCTCTCGAGACCATGGTCTATTCACTTGGAGCATGGGATCTCCTAAAGGGGATGGTAAGATCATGATGTCGTGATAAGTTCCTATTTCATATGTCTGGAGCTTTGACAATCGTTTGGTGATTCTTTGTGTTTTGGGTGCATTGGCCATATGCTTAAGAACTTCATGATAGTGTAGTGATGCATTTGGAGCTTAGCATGAGATGATTGGTTGCAGGTGCTCATGGATACATGGAGAATAAGGAGAGGTTGTATTTCTCTTATGAGAGAAGTGTTGTTGATGGTTACTCTTGATGAAGATTTCAACAGAAATTCTGAGGAGCCTACACCTTGTTTGGACGTGAGTTCAACAAAGAACAATGAGGAGGCTGCTCTTGGAGAAGTCATGATGACCTGGTTACCTTGGAGGAGCATTCTCATTCCCCACTCTTGATCTACTTGGCAGTCTATCACTGGAGAAGTATTTCCCATTGTTTCTCTCAGGTGTTATATGCTTTATCTTTCATAGATATGGATCTTGAGCTATGGTTATTTAGTTTTGAAGGATTTATTGTGAGAGATGGATAGCATGGTTATCTCCTTATGCATTGTGATTACATTAATTGATGTTGAGTTTAGGAGATGCATTGGGCATATTTCCTGAAATGGGAAATGAAATAGTTTGATCTTCTATGAGAGGCTTACATCCATGTTGATTACATGATATATATGTTATGTTTGATCTTGGAGATTGAACAGTTGGATGTTGTTTAAGGCTTCTCTCTTGGGGTTTGGAAGGAGATGATACTTGACACAATTGTCATTTAGAGGCATATGTAGAAGGATTTTCTACAGGTATATGATATGCAGACTTTTATCTCTGTGGTCTTGCTTATGGAGACTTGTGGTGAGGGTTGTACAAGTTGTGTATATCATTGTGGATGGTTCCTTGAAACTACATGTTTACACTCTCTATGTGATGCTATTGGTAGACTCGTTATGCCTTGATTTTTTAGATTTTGCATTACCCATGCAGTGGGAGTTCCTAGATGTGTTTTGTCTTCTCTGACTGGTCGGCACTTGGAGCTTGTATTTGTTGTTGATGGGTTGGCTATGTAGGTGGCATGAGTTTTTTGATGTGGATACCTTGGAGGTATGTGTGATTGAATGGATTAGCACTTGCTATGGGTGCTATTTTTAGTCGCGTGGGTTGATTAGTTGGATTTGAGTAGTCAATTTTTTGGTTGTTGTTCTAGTTGATGTTTTGTCTTATTTTCTAGATAATGACTTCATAGTTGTGTTCATGTTGAGGGATTAAGTTGATGTTGCATTACTTATGTATAGCATGTGAGAACAATGGAGTGGTGGCAGTATGAATCCTTTGTTGTATGTTGGATTTGATGCTTTTTTTCTTAAGACTGGTGCATATATACCTTGGTTCGTTCCTTTTCTTATGGTGGATGGCTAGAACCATTGTCTGAGTTAGTGGGCATCTTGGATGTTGTTGCAAGGGTCTTGGTTGGAGCACAAAAGCATTGTTTAAAATTCTTGAGTTTGCTTTGGAAGGATCTAGTAAGTTCTTCGTCAAGTGGGAGAATGTTGAGAAATGTGACTTAAATTTACTAGCTTGATCGACTTCCTGGAGCAGTTGTGTTTTCCTCCTTCATCAGCCTGATTTAAGTCGCTGGTTTTCAAGTTTTTCTAACTGAAGTCATGGGGTTATAAAGTTTCATAACCTCCTAACTTAGCGATTGTGAAGCATCAGGGTGATCCCTTTTTTGTCATCATGTTGCGGGTTTTGAGAACTTCACAACCTCCAACATGAGGTTCAGAAGTTCGGGTTTTGAGCGACAAAGTAATCCCTTTGTTGTTGGAAAGTCGCGGGTTCTGGGAACTTCACAACCTCCGACATAAGGTTTTGAAGTTCAGTTTTTCAGTGATAGAGCAACTTGGAAGCCAACAGATGTGGGGACCGCTTGGATGGTGGATCTTGATGAAGGCCGACAGGTGGTGATGATGTGGAGGATAGATGGAATGTGGGCCCATGTGCTTGATGGACATTGGTAAGACAGTAATGAATGTTTCTTCGATTGGGCGGTATGGTGTTAGGTGGATAAACCTAACTTTGACGATGGAGATTTTTTTGACCACTTATCCGAAGAACAGGTTTGAATGTTGGATGATGGCATTTGGCTTGAGGTGAAAAAGTATTGAAACCCTAGAGGGGTTCAATAGTCAAAGGAGATAGAGAAAGACTATCTTAGAACGATGGTTACCTAGGTGAATGGGTAGCCAAGGGAGAGATGGATCTCACAAAAGGTGAAGGATGAGCAGTTGTGTGACAATGAGGCCGAGAGGTTGGTGGTTGGGCTGTGAGGCTGTGTAACCGAATGAGATGTCTCTCAATGAGAGAGGTAGTTGAGATGGGTTATGCTGCTGAATATTCTCCAGAATGGAACAAGATGTAAATCTCATGTAAAAGCTATGAGCCTGAATAGTATTGTAACTGTATTTTGTTGCTGAATAATACAATGGCGATTTGGGCTTTTGGAGTGTGGAGATTTTTATCTATAAGGGTTTTTCCCCACGTATATCTATGTTTGTGTCTTTCATCTTTCATCATTGTTGGTTCTATTTGTTGAATCTGTTAATGGTGTTGTCAAAACTAGTTGATTGCATGAGTTTCTCTCAAAAGGATTAATGTGGGAAATGAACTATGTCTATTTCCACTTTATGGCATAGTAGTTTGCATCTTTGAGGTGATTTGATGAAATTAAAGTTACCAAAGGCACTACTAATCTTGGATGTTTCTTTCTGAGATGTCTGATATTTTCCCAATAGAATTGGCTATGGAGATAGCCTACCAAGATCTAGAGGCCAAATGGAAAGCACAAAGAGAGAAGATCAATATGACAAGAATAAACTGCATTCTTATCAATTATGCAAATATGATTCAATGTTGTTGTGTACAATGTATGAGAGACCCCTTGGTTATATAGCCAAGGTGAGATACAAGATGTCATAAGATTATGACAAGTGTCTTAATCTTACGATATGCGACAACTTATCACTACTACCTAGGTCACATGTGTTACAAGTCAAAAGATTCTTTCCTAGGACCTAAGTAAACTTAACATGTAAATAAGTCCCCTAGTAATGAATTAACTACGTACAAGACTTTATTTACACCAACAAGACCCTTGCACTCCTAAAAATAATTATTAGGACAATATTCACTCCCTAGTCTACTTTAAGTAGCTTATATTTCTTATGTGTGATTCCAAATAGAGTCCTTATCATGCATAGTCTATGACACCTAAATCATTTAGAAAGGTCCTTTAGAATTATGGGCAACCATCTCATCCTAGGTTAGTCATTTATCAAGTTCCATTGACCACTCTAGGTATCTCCTTATTCATGTAGCTCCCATGATGAAAATATAATCTTTTAATTCACAATAACGACTATGTTAATGGCCACCATTAACGGGGTAATTAAGAGGAAAGAGTGAGATTAGATGGATCTATTGTCTAGAATATTTGTGAAAGATAAATTTTAATGGGTTGGGCATTCTAAAGGAAACCTAGGTCAAGTTCATGCTAGTTTTATTCTTCACACCTCTAGAGGTGAAATGATCAAAGGAGGATCATTGCTTTTAGGGAAAAGAAAATAATAAAGTGGAGTGTGAGGCAATTTTTGTGGACTATCTTTAGAAATTTTGAAGGAGGAATTTTTTTTGATTGAGTGTGACTCCCAAATTGTCATTAATGTTGGAGAATTCCAAGATACGAAAGCATAAAACAACTTCCACAAGTGAAAAATATATGCACAATAGTATGTATATCAAATATAAAATGAAGAGTGTATGATACAATGATCAAAGCCTTGCATATATAGGCAAGGATGAGGAGGTAGGATGGTAGGATTGAACTACTAACTATCCCTCTATAGGCGGGACACTTGTGAGCTCACTTGACAAGTGGGTGAGCAAGTGTCAATAGGTGTCTTGAGTCTTAAGGACACATGTCCCAATGCTATGGAGTGAGACAAAAGCAAAATAAAACCTAAGCAAACTTAAGTTGGGTGTGAATAGGTCAATCTTAGATAGGTGAATAGCTAACTAGATGGATAAAGATACTATTTACACTAACACCCCCCTTAAGTGCAACTTAGAGAGTAATGTATGCACTAATTATGAGTCTCAACTACTAGGCCATATTAGGTACTCATGTACAAATGTCTCATAAAGTGGAGTAAAGGAGAAAAGCCCAGTGGGAATTAAAACCCCTCTCCAAAAGAGAATGATGCAAATGTAATGGAATATACAAGTGAAGAAGATAGAAGAAGGACTCGTGATGAACCCCCAAGGACTACTTCTATCACATAAGTACATGAAATATTCCCTCCATAGGAGAGAAAGAGAGAGATTATGGAGCTCACGATAAGATCATAGAACTTGTAGCATTGAGTGATTCTCAAAGAAGAATGCAAAATGTGATTCTTGAATGCCGACAAACAACATTTATTCCTTGTGGAAGAATATGAAATGAAAATAGGTGCATGATATCTTCCCATGTGAGAAGAATAGAAGTCTCTGAATGAGGCACAATATCCAAAGAAAATAGTGAAATCTCTTAAAAATGCTCAAATGCTCCATATGAAGGTTGATGTAGAACAAAAACTAAAGATGTAGATGGGTTGATAACAAGATTGATATGATTGTCATCAAAGGATGATCCCACAATATTGGTTTACACTTTTTGGCCAAACTGGACATTGAACTAATTTTTTTAACTATATCTTTACTTTTGGTCACCTATAGCTGCTAAACCATGAGGAATTTGAAGATGATGCAAACCAGTGATTTGTGAAATTTTGTCTATAGATTCTAAATATAATTTAAAAAAAAAAAAAATTTGGAATCAAATTTCATTTCTTTTTCCATCTCCTTCGAAAACTAGTTTTTAACAGTAAACACCATTTTTAAAGAGTGATGTTCACCGTAAACAACATAACCTTTTTTCTATGAAGGATAAAATTCTAAAATTTTCAAATTTAGCTTTGTAACTATGATATTTAACATGTTCATTTGGTTTCATAGTGTTTTATTGATTTTTTTTCTTAATTAAGTTTTGAAGTTAAACCAATTATAATTTAGACATAGGCAAACCATATACAAGATAACTTTTTTTGAATGTATTGAAAATCAATTTTTTTTTGCTGGAACAAGGACATCAATACCTAGCATGAACATATTTTTCAATTTTTTTTTTGATAATATACTATTTTTCCACATGTGCAGAACAAAGAGCTTGATTTTCGGTGAAAAACCTATGTTTACTTAAACTAAAAAAATACATAATAAAACCAAAATATATTAAAATTATATTTGATGGATAGCTCATTCTGAGGACTACCATCATCTAGTTGGCTATGTGAAGTTGATTCCATTTTCATCTTCGACCCAAGCTTAAAAAGGAAATTTTTTGTAGAAAATTGCTAGGGGAGAGGGAGAAGGGAAAAAAGGGGGGTTTGAGCAAACCCCCTTGGACCCCTTCGAGCGAAGGGGGGTTCGCTTGAACCCCTTTTTGTAATTTTCCTTTGTTTTATAAAAAGTGCAAATAAGGGGATGAAATCACAAGGGGTTCGCTTGAAGGGGGGGTTCATGTGAACCCCTCCCCTTTGAGCAAACCCCTAAAAACCTGAATTTTTTTTCTATGGAGCATTTTTGCAATTTTTCTTCGTGAAGGGAATTGTAAACTAGTATTGTGGGATCACCCCAAAGGTACCTATGAACTTTGTAAAATGGGATTCACTAAACAAGTCTGATATTCCATGTAAGTAATCATCTCATTCAATTGTAGTGGAAACACAACTACAAATATCCTATTGCCTTGAAACATTAGAAACTAATGATGTAGAAACACTCAATACTGAAGATGTAGAATATGTAGGAGATGTGATATCAATGTAAGGTGAAGTAACTGATGAGGAGGATAGAACTCCAAGGTTCAAATAACCAAACTGTATCTCCTTATGCATGCTAAAGGTATCAGTGTCATATATACTTAAACCATCATCAAAGTCAAGAACCAAAGGAAGAAAAGGAATACAATCTAGAACCTTGATCAATATGATCAACATGACCTATGGAAATGATACCACTACTTTGCAAATATTTGATGATCACTAAAGTGGCTTTTTGATTTTGGGGCATCACACCACATGGTTGCATCTAAGGAACTATTTTCTACATTTGAGCCTTGTTCATTCCACCAATTTTGATGGTGAATAACACCTATATGTTAGCTCTTGGAAAATAATCTATTCAGATTGGAGAAGGAACATTCAATGATGTACTTTATGTGCCTTTCTTATCCAATAATCTTGGAATAAGCACTCTCTCATGGCTCTGATACCATGTTTGAGAATGCCAAGATACGAAAGTATGAAACAACTTCCACAAGTGAACAAAATATGCACAATGGTATGTCTATCAAATATAAAATGAAGAGTGTATGATACACTGATCAAATCCTTGCATATATAAGAAAGGATGAGGAGGTAGGAAGGTAGGACTGAACTATTGACTCCCCCTCTATAGGGGGGACATTTGTAAGCTCACTTGGCAAGTGGGTGAGTAAGTGTCAATAGGCGTCTCAAGTCATGAGGACACATGTCTCAATGCTATGGAGTGAGACAAAAGAAAAAGAAAACCTAAGTAAAATTAAGCTAGGTGTGAATAGGTCAATCCTAAATAGGTGATTAGCTAACTAGGTGGATAAAGACACTATTTATACTAACAATTAATGGGCTTCATAAATGAATTTTTTGAATTGGAAACTTTGAAGCTTTTTGAAAGAAGTCATCTTGCTTTGTCAAAAAATTGATTTGGTTTATTTTAAGCATTATTTTTTGGAGTATAATAAGGTGATAATTTTCTTTCTAATTTTGGAACTAATATCTCCTTGTAGAGTCCCTACCATTTAAATTTTAAACACACTTGGTGTTTGAACTCATAAGGTAATTCTTAATATTGCTCAAGAATTTTGGTGGCCTCATGTTCATAGTCCCATTTATCCTTCTCCATTATCAATGTTGTCAATTCTTTCTAATATTTTCCAAACACTTGAAATAGTTCAATCATGGATTTTGGAAACATATTCATCTTTTTGTAGCCACCAAACACTACCATGCACTATGTTGAAACCAACCTACAACTACTGAAACTTTTTCATGCAACTGTAGATCTAAAAAAAAGTATTAAATTCCAAATAGGATGGAAAGATCACCAACTCTAATACCATTGTAGATTCCCTACCAAGAAATTTTAAACATGCTTGTAATTTTTTTTAATTTTCACTCATATAATTTCATCAAACAGTTGGCCAAGAAACTATACTTTGAGTGTATTTCAACAATGTTTGATAATATGCCTAATTATAGTAAATTTTTTACTAAAATCAAAGAACAAAATTATATTAATGTATGTAATAATGGCACAACAATAAACATTTCAAGTATAGATTCATTTGTATGAAATTGAAACTACTGACATAAATGATCTTTGTTACAAATTTCAGGTGCAAACTTATGATATAAGTTATTAACAACAGTTAATGATCTATTATAACAAACTTACAAAATTGAAAGAATAACACTCTAACCTTATAATATTGTGTTGAATATCAAACCTTGGTAGTTAATAATGGTGAACTTGAACTAGAGTCACTAATTAGATGAAATTCAAGCCTACTTATACTATTGTGATAGAATTGTAGCTTATATTGCTCTAATTTCTCACAATTAATAAATTTATGAATTTTTCTAATACTTACCACAAGACTACACTTTTTCACTCATAAATACCTCTAGCTAGGCACAATAAACATGTGCAACTCTTACAACAATACAAAAATATAAATATAAAGACATTTGAAATTGAAAGTGATTGTTTGCACCTTCAAATAGAAAGTTTCTTGTAATCAATCTTATTCATGTTACACTTGCAGTGGCATAATCAATGACTCCATTAGTGGAAGATAAGGATTAACTTTAAAGAAACCCTTTTAATTAACGATTGTGCTTCTATGCATCCTACCTTAAACAAATCTAACACTTACATATATCTTCCATTATACTAGAAGTATGGAGTTTGACCAACTAAAATAGGTCTAAAATCTTCAAAGAAATGTAGTTTTCAACCTCCATACAATTCTAAACATTCAAAATTGACTGCATCACCACTCTGAACACATAGAAATAAGAATAAGTGGAAGCAACTGATAGCTATGGTTTACTAGATTCTTATAATAGATAGTGATCACTTTAAAATATCCTACATCCTCAACAAAATATGTATGATGTAAATGTCAGGGTCTAAATCCTTAAATATAGACATGATGTTTCTTATGCTTAAGTCATTTAGCTGCAACTAGAAATATGGTATTTAGAACTCAAGCTTTTTCCTCTATTATATCTAGTGTGGTCTTGAAATAAATGGTGTAGCTAAAAATAATAGGGTTTGAATCCCTTACCATGAAATCATTGTTGGGGAAAGAATAAAGGTAATAATCAATTTTATGTTTAAATAGTAGTTTGGTAATTTATCTTACAATTCATTTTAACCCTATGTCAATCCAAAGATGTAAACTTATGAAAGGCATAGTGGCTATCTGATCAAGGGCTAGATATAGAAAATTGAGTGTAATGAAGTTCAATATACTTCTAAATGTGACTAAAACCATTTTAATTTTTTTTGTTCTATTCTACTAAAAACATTGTAAACAAGTGATAGGAACTAAAACCCTAGCTACATGAGTTGTAAAAACTACATTATTGCTACAAGAACTATTAAAACAAATACGAATAAAGAACATAATGTAATTCACAACCATAAATCCAAATCACAATATACATTACTATAAGTTTATTACTAACATGAGATAGAAGAAAACTCTTATGATCAGTTCAAATGAAACACAAACTAATTTAATTCATTTGTAACTAAGCTAGAATCAACTCCATCAAATTTCATACTTATAGAATAAAAATAATAAACTAAATACATTCATCAGCTTCCTAAGAGTGGGCCCTCCCCTCAATCTATTGATGAAGAAATACAGTGCTCGTAGATTCCTTAAAGAATTTTTTTTACTAATTCTCAAGTTTTTGGAATAACATTCTATATATCTGTAATATGCATATTATAACTTATATACATTTTTAATTGACTTAACAACCCATCTTAATATATATATAACCTGGTTATTGTCTTATGGTATACAATCGAAATCCAACGATTCAAATAACAAGAGTTTGGCCTATAACCACTCTTTCCAAGTCTATTGTTATAACAACATGCTAACATGAAGCAATTTTTAACAAAAATACAAACTTATGAACCAACACAAAATAACTAAAACTTGTTCTTGGCCAATATCCTTTGTTATTACTTGTTGTTGTTGAAAAGTCTCCATTTGCCTTGTTTAGTCATAAAAAACCACACAAATCAATATCTTTGAAATATATTTTACTCTTCTAATACATATTGAGTATTTTCATTTTATAAAAACTAATAATGGAAAATATGAAACAAGGGTTAAACTGTGGTAAGCATTTATGTAAGTGTTCACATGGTAAGTTCAATTGATCAAATAACATTCAATTGCAAGCAATTAGGATCTTAAACAATAAGAAACTAGAAGACTATGATCAATCAAAATCCATACTCAATGAAATTCAATTACATAGTACTAGAAAGACTCAATTCAAAGCAATGAACATGAAATTCAAAGCAAATGAATCTAAACTAGTATGCAAACCTCTCAATCCCATTGTGGATTGATGCATAATCAATGGATGTGGAAGTGGATTGCTCAGTTTTATGCATTATCCATTTTTGTTGCAAAAAAATGATTGAAAGTGAGGGTTGATTCACAAAAAATGCACTCAAATTGCTCACAAATGAGTAATCAATTTGAGATAATAACTTTTCTATCAATATTTTGGATGAATTCATGTTAAATGGTGAAGTATTTGTAGATTTCTTAGATTATGATCGATGGTCAACATGGAATTGGAGGATCAATGGATGAAATCGAATGAGGGAGAAAGACGTGGATCAAGGATGGATCAAGTGGTTGATAATCCATGAGGCATGGATCAAGGATTTGATCAAGGGTTCATAATCCTTGAGAGTTCCAACAAGATCCCTTAATTCACGGAGAAGAAGTTGAAGATATTTCAAGTTGAAAGAATTAGGAGTTTTAATTAAATAATTAAAATGATTTAATCAAGTGGGGTTGTTAGTGTAGACACCTAGAAATTACCACAAAGCCTATCAATTTATTAAAACCCTTTTTTTCATCTTCGATAATTAAATAATTAAGATTATTTAGTTATTACCTAATATCGTAAATTCTTCTATTAATTAAATAATATAAATTATTTAATTAATTCATTTTTTCCTTTTCTAACACAAATTAATTAAATCTTATTTAATTAATGACCTGCCTTTTCACTCACCTTTTTGAATTAAATTGCCTTTTAAAAAAAATGATAACTTAATTTTTCCTTGTGTAATTAAATAATGTTGCCATTATTTAATTATGCACTTTCCTCTTTGAACTAATTGATTTTGTTAAAAAATCATTCAGTTTCCTCTTTCTCCTTCACTTCCAATCTTATCACGTCCCGTCTCGATTAATTGCAGCAATTGATCAAAATAAAAATCTTTTGATCTCAACAGTCCATTTTCCATCTGCCTCTCTATAAATACCATTGCCATTTATCATTTTGATCATCTAGAATTTGCATACTGTTGTGCTAGTGAGATTGAAACTTCAATATTTTGCTTTTTCTTTGTCATATGCTAGTTAAGTGCATAAAGAATTATAATTCTGAGGGCATTGATTTCTTAGTAACAAAATGGAGAAGTGCAATGAAGGTGAGTCAATGGTGGTGTGAAGACTTTTGGTAATATTGTTTTATGTTTGGTGTCTCTATGCTCATTTGTGCTTCATTGTTTATTGGGGTTTGATTTATATGCTTTATTGCCTAACCTTGGTAATTTTATCCTTGATATAGATGGTGAACCTGACGCGAAATGGAATGTAATTTACCTTTTGATGAAGTCTTTTATAGATATTGGAACGTATAAGGGGCTCGCTTTAGCATTTTTTTTTGAAGGAAAAATAAGATATTACATGTTTCTTGTGACTGCCATACCCCTTTAAGGGCGAACAATATTGGTTTTATGTGGTTTAGATCTTACTATCATTTTCTTATCTTGATGAATGCATTATGGACAATTTGTAGCTGATTGTTCTTTACGCCATTGTTATTGTCCACGATTTCATGATCAAGCTAAATAAATCCAGGCGCTAGTTTTCATGTCATTGGAGATTTCTACCCTATTCGTTTAAAATCACCTCTATAGCGTCCATTGGCTCCATTTACCTTAATGATCCTCTGACTGCATTCAAAAATTCATGATTTTTATTTAGGGCGGCTATACTCCTTGATTTGTTAGTGTGATATGATTTTATGATTTTCATTACTGATTTGACAAAATCAGGACTAAGCTGGTGCCTTCTCACATATATGATTTGTCCTTCTTGTTTCCTAGCTTAAACTGCAAGTAGATCACCTTGTCTATGAATACATAAATCTGCTATGGTTACTTTTGAGGGATGCCTTTAACTTGTTCTATTCTAACTTAGCTTTTATTTCAGTGCAGGTAGGGCTTGGCATATTACTCGGCCTGGCCTATTAAAATCAACTTCTTCCATTTTTCCTTCACATCTCAAAGCAAGAGCACACCTCTTAGGTGCGAGTGACTCGCAGCAACTTTAGGCAATATTTGCTTGGGGCTTGCTTATGCTTCTTTAAGGAAACATCAGTTTCACCGCCAAAGGATGAAACTTGGGTGCTATAAAAAATAAAGCTGGAATGAATTTTGTAGCTGTTTGAGAAGACTCTACAGTGGGGAGGACCTCTTCTAGTGGTTTTATCATTTGTTCACAAGCATTAAAATCAACACTTCCACTTCTGTCAGCCACATTTTATTAGATTTCAGTCATGTTTGTTAGATTTTAATTAAGTCTCATTCTAGTTAGTTTAGAGTTATTTTAGTTTCGATATAAATTGAGGTTAACTAATTTTGTTAGTTAAAATTAATTTAGATTTGTGTTAGATTTTTAGATTTTATTTAAGATTTTATTTAGATTTAAATTTTATCTAGATTTTTAGATATTTAGTTTAGATTTTTAATTTAGATTTCTTAAATTAATTTAGATTTTTAATTTTATTTAGATTTTAGTTTGATTTAGATTAGATTAATTAGATTAGATTATTATTAATTTTCTTAGTCACCGTGAATGTTAATTTTTCTTTTAGTTTAGCATTTTTTAGTTTTGTGGCTAATTGTGTTAATTCAGGTTTTGCAGGATCGTTTGTCCAAGACTCAAAAAAATTAAAAACTCCTGCTTGTCGAAGATTGCAAATAAAAACTATTAACTAATTTGGTGCAGGACACTATCAAAGGAATGTGATTTGAAACTGAGTGTATTCATTTTATTAGATCACATTTTTCAATTGGTGCTTAAAAAGAACAAATGTCTTTTTTCACATATATATTTAACTAGGGGATTAATAAATCATTGTTTGTTGTGCTTATACAGATGGTAGGTTTATGCTCTCACCTTGTGCAAACTCGGTGATTAGAAGCCAGACCCATCTATTTATGTTTTTAATGCCTTAGAAGGGCCTGCCACCCCCACTTCGAAAGGTGGGAATGACCCAAGTGGTAATGGGCTAAAGCCAAGTCCTTCCGAACCACTATATAAATTTGTGGTTGCAAGGAAAGTTTCCAATCAACAGGAAGTGGTACATGATAGCTCTCCCCCAATATCTTTATGATGCAAAAAACCCTTGTTCTAAGGGTTGAGAGACCTCTCAAGGGAGTTTATCATAGTATCCCTTAAACCGGATGCCCTTACTAGACACCTTTGTGTAGAAATCTAAAATCCTTCTATTTGCTGGCACAGGAGGTCAAACCTCTAAAGTCGTCCCAAAATTTCATGGTTCATTATAGAGATGGAAAATTTCTTGAGATCCTTGTGGTATTAGGGAATTCAAAACTTGGTATTCTTGAGAAGTGAGTGTTATGGAGGGGAGCCAGTGCTACCAAGTTCCTAGGTCATCCGCTCTGAATAGGCGCGACTGGAGAAATCCAAGTGAGAACCCAGTAAATATTGTCTTTGCTAGCCTAAGATTTGTGATTATATTGCAACAATAAAAAAAATTATATCTATTGTGTCGTGTGTGTGTGTTCAAAACAAATCTCAAACAAACACCACACCTGAAACTTACGACATTCAAACCTTGAAACAAACTAGGCCAACACATCCAAAACAAGCTTAACATTTAGATCTATTTAGACCAAGAACTTGCTCATTCATTCATCCATCACCTCATCTTTTTGCATTAGGAATTCCCCATAGATTAAACTTTAGGTCATCCTTTTAGCTTGCATAAACCTCTTGATTAGGAAGTTCATCAAACTCAGACTAGACCATAGCTTCAAATGTGTATTCTCTTGACCTTATCTTTTAGACAACATTCATCCTAGTCCTTGTCCTCAGCTCATCAGTCCAGTTTGAGACCACCTTTTCAACACATCCTATCATTCTTTACTATACCCAAGGTCATTGACAATCAGATTAGTTGACATACCTATCTTAGTTTGATTAGTAACCATATCTTAGGTTTTACCCTTCATACTAGGTCATACTATTCCATCCCTTCATTCCACACTTTGCATAACTTAGTCATAGACTATCGTCACCTTGACTTTTAATCTATGCATCGTTATTAGGCATCCCTATATATTAAAAAATCCAAAAAAATAGTTGCATTACCTTTAGGCATACCTTATATTCAAAAATCCAAAAAACATAGTTTAGGTTGCATACCTTAGGCTTAAGTCATACCTTTGCATTGTCATTTTCTAGACTTCACCTCACCACCATATCTTCAATTCACCTTGATATGCTTCCTAGTCAAGTTGAATACCAATTAATCCACAATGGTCAAGCCCAACAAGCCATAGACTTCAAAAGACAATTCATCCAGTCCAAATACCAATCATCCTCAACCCATGGTCAACTACCCACATGCCCTTCTTACCGACAATGCATAAACTCTAGTCCTCCATCCATCTACCCTCACTATCAAGAGTCCCTTAACACAAGCCATACCATTTATACACAACAAACATCCACTTATCACCCTTATCCTAACCTTGACAAGGGAAACCAACTTTCCACTAATCCCTTCCAAGCCTCCATGTCCTATTCTAGTCCACCATTTATTAATCCATACCAAGACTCTACATCCTATCCTAGTCCATCATCCACTAATCCATTCCTATTCACTCCATCCCAACCCATATTTAGTCATGAAAATACATTTAGTCATGTAAATTCTATCATTGTCCAAAAAAAAATCCCATTACCTACACTTGAAGATATATGTCAAGAGGAAAACCCAAGGCATGACCTCATAACTTCACCTTCATGTCAAGATCGAAGTAGTCCATCCCATGACCCCATCATTAAGTCCATTCAAGAAGTCCTTCTAGATAATCATGGCAACCAAAATACACCTATCTTTCATCAAGATCCCATTCCCAATCATGTCATCCAAGACAAACCCATCTTTGACCAAGACACTACCATTGATCAAGAAATCCAAAATGATCCCCTCATTGACCTCTATGCCATTCATGATAAAACATTTGAGGTTGATCCTACCCAAACTTTGAACACTGCCATTTTAAAAAATGAGACACTTGCCTCCATGGGACACATTGATGATCTTCCTCTAGAACAAGAGTTTTCTACTCTAGAAATATTCACAAATGATCAAGCTATAGCTGAATTCACTGGACTCTATGACAATGACCATAAAGATGGTTTCAACAACTACTTGGAAGCACCAATTCAATCATCTAAACCTGATATGTCACAAAATAAGACCAAAGATATAAATCAAAAATATATCCAACATGTCAATGAAGCTATGACATCTTATCAATTAGGATCATCTATCTTTGTTAGAGCAAGCTTTCTTGCAGATGAGAAAATACTGAATAACAGTTTCCACATACACAATGATGGGTTAGCATCTTATTTTCAAAACAAAAAATAACCCATCACAAACAAAATCTATCAGAGTATGCAGTATCAAGGAAAAGGACTGGGCCTACATGAGCAAGACATTCTAGAACTAGTACGGTTTTAGGAAAATCCTAGATATAAAGGTCTTGGCTATTCTTCAATCAACAGATCTAATGATGTTAGTGGTACCTCCTTGATATTAGGGGCAACGTTATCTGATACAAACATCAAAATGGGGACCATGAGTAGTCCTTGTCATAAGGTTGTTGCCAACACTCCTTCCATCCATATCATAAACCATCATTCTCAATATCTTAAACCTTCCATGTGGAACCAACAAACACAAAATATTTACAAATCCAAAGTTCAAAATCAAATGTTAAAGGCCATTGAATCAAAGAAAAATCCAAGTAGACAAATGAAGTTAAAATGGATCCCAAAGAAAAATGGATCAAGCAAAGAAAATATTCCAAATTTAAAAGTCAATCAAAAGGTGGAGCCACAAGAAAAGAGGACTCCTACATATAATAAATTTCCACCTCCTTCAAAATGGTCATCAAGCAAGGGATATAAAACTGGTGGTTCCAATTGCTATCCCAATCAAAATTCTAAATTTCACCATCCAACATCCCAAGTTTGGAAAATAAAAAGTGATTCATCAAAATGTCCAAATAATCCTTCCACATCTACCATCATCCATCATTCCAAAAATCCTACTTCACAAATCTGTCGCATCTTGGCAACAACTCTTTAACATAAGGACTCACATGGCACTCTATCGCAATGCACATATTTTGATAAGGCCAACTCTAGTATCAACAAGGATCATAATGACATCAATCAGTTGTATGCAAGCGCTATGATCTTGACAAGGCAACTACTTCATAAAGGTCATTATTGGCATATCATGGTCCCAGTCTCTACATCAGCACCATCAACGGATTTAGAACAATCAATGATCATCTAAAACATCAAGGCCATTTTGAAATACCAAAAATACCAAAAAAAATTGAAAAATAAAAAAATTGTCGCCTTGATGAAAACCTAGCAAACAAGTGTCTTGGTGACACCAAAAATCAAAAAAATAAAGAAAAATAGTAAAGAGAAAAATATGGTCCAATAGTGAAAACCATTTTTATGGCGCTTTGGATAAGTACCATGATGAAAACCTGGCAAACAAGCGTCGTGTAAAAGTAATTATCTATGTGGACAATTACACTTGGGGGCAAGTTGTCTCATCTCCCATGAATTTTTCATGACATTTCCATCTTTCCATCTAATCCCTATCATTTCCATCCATTTTCCCACCTACTTGATCTTGATAAACACTAGTGTACAAACATAAATCTTGCTTTGGAAAAACTCTTGACATGTTTATCCTTTGGTCATGCACTATCCATGAAATATCATGTCATTACCTTCATAGCCTCATTATCCCTATGTGGCATTGTCTTTAGAGATGAAATGATAATTCTTCCAGCCCATAATCCTCATGTCTCCTATATTTTACCAAAATCAACCAATCATCCTTTCATACCTATTACATATCTTGGTTTTCCCTTGTCAACAATCTAAGGATCATCCATTTTCCCATCTAATCCTAAAAATAAGTCATTCCAAATGCAACCATCCTAATCCATACAATCTTGCTATGCATCCCAGCGCATCATCCAAAATACTCCTTGGCTTTGTTCCTAGCCTTGCTGCAAACCTCAATCCTTTAGTGACATTATCGTCATGCTCACGTTGTTTCGAGATGTGTCCTTCCCACGTCAAACAACATCGTCATCATCATCATCACTTGTCAATTGGTATTCAACTTGACTAGGGGCAAGATCATGTTTGTCCTTGGATTCTTGTGCATGGTGGCTCACTTGCTTGTAGGCATCATTCACATGCATTTCTCACGATCCTCATAAAATAATAAAAGACAAAAATATCAAATATTCCCAAAACAACAAAAAAATCATAAAATGACAAAAAGATAAAAAAATCATAAAATGAAAAAATCCAAAAAAAAACAAAACATATCAAAACCCAAAAACATTCAGATAACTTTCAAAATCCCAAAAATAGAGTCAGAATCGGTCATGTCAGTATTTGTCATTGTCGAACTACGTTGCCTCTGTGACTGGATGTAGGCAAGGCCATTTGTCGATGTGCCCCCATGGCATTAGGTCAGTCCTTTAGGTTTGTCAAATAAACTATAAAATCATGATTTAGTCCTTTGTCATTGAAACAAAGTCAACAGTCATGTCAAACTACGAGGTCTCTGCACATTGCTATGTAGGAAAGGCCATCTATCGATGTGCCCCTAAGGCCCCCTAGGTCATTCTTTTAGGGTTCGTCAGGTCAGTCAAAATAAATTGGACAAAATCAACTTAGACGTGACATAATCATCTAAACTTCAAATACGAATCCTGAAACAACAAGACAAGCAAGCCAACAATTCTCCAAGTCAAAAAAGTCATTTGTCACATCAATCAAACTAGTCAAATTGATCACAACCAACAGTCTTATACAAGATGTGTCCTTCCTGAAACTGGACCTTGTCGCTATCAAACTTTGTCACTTGCCTTATAAAGGTAGTTGCATGATCAAAACCAGACTTGACATCTTATATGACATGTTTCTTTTCCTGAAACTAGGCCTTGTCAAAAATATCAACCCTTCACTCACTCCGTCCCTTAGCACACTAGCACACACTCATTGGTAAATAATTTGAATGGTTGTTGACCTTGTTGGTCTATTTTGTCTTATCTTTTTGGATTTACTTTGGTCATGTTACTAGCCACCTCGAGGATGTCCCATGAAGGATTTAAAGGAGCAATCATGTCTCATGACTCGTCTTTTATTTGATTGTTGTATGTGGTGTGTCTTGACAAAAAGACTGGGAAAACATGACCCTTAGTATGAGTTAGGATAGTCCTTGTCTGTGACTGTTTGTTTTACATATGGATGACCTTGCAGACCTTAGTCTATGTCATACCATGGTGTTTTTTGTCCATTTGTCATATTTTACTGCCTAATGATGATTAAATGCAAAAGCCTAGCATAGCAAAATATATATCTGCAAATTATCTCAACTAGCACTATCTCAACATCTAGGTCCTCTATGCTAACATCCATCTTTTCCGTGTTAACATTCATCTTTTCCGCTCTAACATTTCTTCTATTCTACATCATCATCATCCTTATCTATTTTCCTCTATTCTTTCGTCCTTCATCTTCCAGTCCTCTCATTGATTTCGAGAGCACACTCATCTTCTTTGAACCCGCCTGTCCATTTGAGGGCATACCACTACCTCCTCGTCATCCTTCCTCACCTTACTTTCACTGGTGCATTTTTTTTTTCTTTTTTTGACACAACATTATAAATTGTATTATATCAAAGATGAGTAAATGTAGACACTTAAAAATTACCACTAAGCTTGTCAATTTATTAAAACCCTTTTTTTCATCTTTGATAATTAAATAATCTTAATTATATAATTATTACCTAATATCGTAAATTCTTATATTAATTAAATAATCTAAATTATTTAATTAATTCATTTTTTCCTTTTCTGACACAAATTAATTAAATCTTATTTAATTAATGATATGCCTTTTCACTCACCATTTTGAATTAAATTTCCTTTTAAACAAAATGATAACTTGATTTTTCCTTGTGTAATTAAATAATGTTGCCATTATTTAATTATTCACTTTCCTCTTCAAACTAATTGATTTTGTCGAAAAATCATTAAATTTCCTCTTTCTCCTTCACTTTCGATCTTATCCCATCCCATCTCGATTAATTGTAGCCATTGATCAAAATAAAAAAATTCTGATCTCAACCACCCATTTTCCATTTGTCTCTCTATAAATACCATTGTCATTTATCATTTTGATCATCTATAATTTGCATACTGTCGTGCTAGTGAGATTGAAACTTAGATATTTTGCTTTGTCTTTGTCATAGGCTAGTTAAGTGCATAAAGAATTATAATTCTAAGGGAATTAATTTCTTAGTAGCAAAATGGAGAAGTGCAATGAAGGTGAATCAATGGTGGTGTGAAGACTTTTGGTAATATTGTTTTATGTTTGGTGTCTTTATGCTCATTTGTGCTTCATTGTTTATTGGGGTTTGATTTATATGCTTTATTTCCTAACCTTGGTAATTTTAGCCCTGATACAGTTAGCATTTAATTAAATAATTTAACGTTATTTAATCAAAAAGAGGAAAATGATGAATTAAGATGAATTAATCAAATAAGCTTAGTTATTTAATTAATAAGAGAATAAAATAAATCTAACTAAATAATTGGACATTATTTAATTAAGTAGAGGAATTAGGTGAATTATGCTAGAAATGATGTTATTAAGCGAAATCAGGTGTTCGATATACTCAAGACATTTTTAGGTGTCTACATTTGCCCCTCTTTGAAGCGAGTTACCTAATGCATTGCTTCAAAGAATTGATCTTGCTCATATCAAAAATTTAATATTTTTTTGACATTTCTTGATGCCCCACTATGCCCCAATGGATGAAGGAATGTTGGTATGCTGCCCCCTCGAGAGATTGAGTAGAAAAACTAACATTTTAGTTGAGCTCGCGACATTGTTACGAGAGTGGTTCTATTACATAGAGGATGAAATATAAATCTTAGAAAGCTTAGATATTTGGTGTAGACAAATTTTATGATGTATAGATATTCCTCGGCCATGGGTAGCCTCATGTATATTTTGATATATATCACGTAGATATTTGATACTTGGATAGAAATGTTAGAATGTATAGAAGAATGAGATAAATAGAAGTAGAAGAATGAGATAGATAGTAGAAGAATGAAATGGATAGAATAGGATGATGATGTTAATCAGAATACCAATAAACCTATGATTATTCCAAGATTTTATTGGATATGTGACGAGATGGGATAAATGATTTTGCTTTTGATTTTAGATAATGATTTTCATTATAGCAATCCTTATTTTTGATATAGAAAGTAGATACGATGCGCCAAGGTATTGAAAACCAGGATGACATTGTATCTAATGCATTGGCTTTGACTCTACAAATAGATAGGAGTATCCTTGTTCATACCTGACATACAGAAACCTTGTTTGAGATGTGAAAGAATGAATCCCTTGTAGTAAGGAGAATAATACACAGAAGGTATGAATAACTTGATATGTCCTATCCATTGTTTTATTTGAGACTATGCCTACACACACAAGGTAAGTATTTGCCAAGGTCATATTACAAGAATATCCAACAAGCACATAAAATGAAAGAAATGACCAATGCCCCATTCCTTTCTCTCTAAATCATTTTAGAAAACCTCAAGAGATCATCAAAATGGACCAATAAGATAAATTATAATAAAAGATCAAAATGAATGAATAATCAATGTTATCATATATTTTGTCAAAGAGTATTATTTTTTAGGTGATATCCAATGACATCTATTGTAGGAAAGATATATCCGTAAGAAATGTTTGGATGTTGATTAGTTGATAGTTGTTTGATAGGCCATTGATATGATGTTTAACTAACATGTTTGATAATGATCAAGATTTAAGATTTTTGTATTTAATTTTTTTGTCTTTGGATAATTATTATACTTGTTTCTATTTGTTTTTCCAAATGAGAGGATGGCGATAGGTTTATTATGGTTGAAATTTTATCATGAGTGAAAGTGAGATGAGATAGATTATTTTATTTTCAAATATTTCAATGTTTTTTACTTTTTGAAATGTTTTGAGGATATTTAAATTTTGTGTTTTGAGGTTATTTGAATGCTTGAGTTTTCAACATATTTGAGGTTGTTTTGGATTTATGAAGATTTTTGAGGTTGTTTTGAGGTTTCTAAGTTTTCCAAATGTTTTGAGTTTCTTTTGGATGTCTTAGATGTTTTTGGATTTCAAAAATGATACCTAGATCACGATATCGATGCCACATTTGTGAGATATAGGGCATGAATCAAGAATTATTCGAAAGCAAGATCAAGTACCTACCTCGAGTGTCTAGTAATGTATGGATGGATGGATGTATGGATGGATGAATGTATATAGATAAGGATGCAAATGATTATCTTGCAATAAGATAACCTGTTCAGATAGAGGATGCTCATTTGGATAATGCTTCATGTATCAGATGACATTGGATTGTCCATGGATAGGATAGGATCAATGATAATGACCCATGTCAAGATTTTTCTATAAGAAAGATTGAAGTATACGCCGAACCTTTGTCAAGATCAAGACAATTTGGAAGATGAATGAAAATGGGTTGGATGGATGGATTTATTGTGGGTAAAATGAATGGAATGTTAGATTTATTATGAAGGGGGGATGAGATGCTTCCGCTTGAAATGGTGCACATAGATGCTCGATTCTACACATAACACCTGTTTTCTAGGTTTTCATCATGGTACTTACCCAAAGTGCCATCGAAGTGGTTTTCATTGGAGGACGATTTTTCTCTACTATTTTCTTGATTTTTTTTATTTTTTATTTTTCTAAATCTTTGGAAGGTTATAGATCATGCCGAACAACCTAGTGATGTTGATGTATATGTTATTGTTGTCATGATGTGCCAATGATATCTTTCCTAGAGGAGTTTCTTTTTCAAGATACAAGCACTTGAATAGAACCCAGGAAGATATTCTTATCTTCTTTGTAGATACCAAAGTTAACCTTATCTAAATGCATACATCGCGATATAATTCCCTTAGAGCCCTTATGATAAAGTTTTGTTGTCAAGACACAGTCAATGCAAGATTTGGATATCATGGACGTCAAAGTGGATAATTGAATGCAATGAGGAACATGAGATGTAGATGGATTGGTCAATAGTTTGGAACCTTTGACTCTCCAAACTTGGGATGATGAGCAATGACAGGTGGATATGGAGATTGGATTGGGACCAACTTATTCAAATACTTTGTAGGTTGCTCTTGAAGCTTTCTTTTCTATCAATGAACATTTTTTATGGATGGAATTCCCCTTTTGATTTTTCCCCATAGTTTCTTTTACTAATGAAGTTTAATAGGAATGATTTTCTTTATTTTGCTTTGAAATCCATTTATATTTTGCTTGTCCATTTTTATTTTTTGATTCTTTGACTTTAATGATTTTCTCTTTTTTTTTATATAGCTCTTCTTCTTGTGGTTGGTTCCTATTAGTGGGTGGAAAGATACAAGGATGACGATTCATGATATAAATGGTCGTAGTATTGGTAGTGGTTTTATCACAAGGAATCTTTATGCTCCCCATGTTAATATTTGTATTAGATAAAGTTACCCCCAGTATTATGGAAGTATCGCTGACATGGTTGGATTGTTCAATGCTCTACTGCTCAGGAGTGTTAACTGTCTATATTGATTCCAATATACCATGTTTTTGTAAACATAATCCTTTGCCCTGATAATGCTAGATATCTTCATACTCAATGTCTTCGATCTAAATTTGAGATGTGTCATATGTTGATGCTTCTTCAAGAGATGTTGACGATTCAAAATCAATGTAAGGATCTTCTTCATGATCACTATGAAATTTTGTTGATTTTTCTATGCTTTGATTATTTGTTATGATGTCAAGAGTATGGATCCCTTGATAATTGGTAATGATGTCAACAATAGGAGACTCTTGTTTTGAAATATCAGCTACATTTCAATCAAAAGGAAACATCTCATGGGTAGATGGGTAGATGTATGTGTGCTTGGTATATGGATTTGGTCTTCTTTTGGAGAACTTTGGATGTCTTGGAAGATACCCACCAAGTCATTGTAGTATTTTGGTGATATGAATTCTTGATCTTGACTAATTTTAGAGTTACCTTCGATATACTTTGGATCAAGTTATTGTCATGGATAAATTTCAAATAATGGGCTGTTTTCAAAGGACTCTTGGATGTCTTCCATATGTAGGCATGTAGGTGATGGCTCTTGGATTAAATTCTCTTCATTGAATATGGGTATTGATTTTAGGGTTTATTGATCCTCAAGTGGATTTGAATTAAATGGTGTGTAAAGAATCTCCTCAATATTTGCAACCATAAGGTCAAATGATATTAATATATCTTGAAATGGACTATTGCTAGACATGGGTGGAAGATGTTGATCATGCTTTGGAAAAGAGTCTTGATGTATGTCAACATTCTCACTAGGTGAAGTAGAGTCATTTCCAATGTGATCATTGGTGGATGAGTCTTGAATGTTTTCATCAATAGTTATGGTGTTCCTAGAGAGATAGTAATAAACTAGGGACCTCAATTTACTTCTAATATAATTGACAAGTTAGTCAAGGACTATGAAATTAGACATAAAAAAATAAACCCCTACCATCTATAGGCTAATGGGCAAGTAGAAGTTACAAATAGAAAGATAGAAGGTATTTTGACCAAATAGTTCAACTCCATAGAAAGGACTGGGAAATAAGATTCCCTGAGGTAGTCTGAGTATATAGAACAACCTAGAAGACTACAACAAGGTTCACACCATATGAATTGGTGTATGGAAATAAGGTTTTCCTTCCAATTGAATTTGAGTATAAAACACTTCACACAACAATCAAACTTGGAATGGACTTGTAATATGAGGTGCAACAAGAAAGACTACATAGTCTGAATTCTTTGGAAAAAATTAGGATGGAATCCATTCACCATACAAAAATTGTGTAGAAGCAATAAATCAAATGGCATGACCATTATATTAAAACTAAGGAATTCACTAAAGATGACTGGGATTTGCTTTATGATTCTAGGTATAAAGATCACAAAGAAAAATTACAGACAATGTGGCTCAGACCGTATGAAATCAAACATGTTTTTAAAATGGATTTGTTCAATTGACTACCATAGATTTAGTTAGATTTTCATTACTGATCAATGGGTATAGACTTAAGCTTTATAAAAGACCATTGAAAAAGGCAGAGTTTTTACATGATCTACAATAACAATTCATACAAGACATCAATCCAAAATTGAATGCAGAACATATGGAAAAGGACAAAAATTCAAGTGATAAATCCATATATGAGCCACCCAACTCACCTACTGATGTGCATCAAGTATAATTATAAACCTACAATATCACATGCACAAGATACTATCACCAACTATTATTTTTGGACATGCACAACAGAGTTCACGAGACCTATAGCAACAACCCCGAGGTATATTAATAAAAGAGGGACATGTTTTATGTAACCTATAGCACCTACCTCCATCTCACTACCACCATACCTATAACTAATAACAATTTCTGTAAAATATCATCTATGTCATTCTAGCATGCAATAACTACACTCAACCATGCGTATTATGTAGCATGAAGTCTCATAATTGATAACTCCATACTTTTTATAGCTTTCCTTTCCCACATTCAAAATTTCCAGACATATGCAAGCATCACACCAATCTGATTTTCCAACACTTCTTCTCACAATACTTCAAATTAACTTACCATCATTTCAATTTTTTTCCTCATAGCTACATGATGGTGCTCAATTCCACTCACACGCACCACCTGTCCATCACTACTACATTACAAGTAATTTTCTTGCTATTAATTATCATTAAAAAATATACATCCTACTAATTTTCATTTGAGTTCAAACTCATGCACACATTTCAGTTTATATTGCATCAATTATCTTGAATGCTTTAAAATTTATCCTCTCGGTCCTTTCCATACCTGCTATTTTAGGACAAATAGAAAAACTAAGTTGGGGGAATAAAAAGGTTTAATTTGTCATCTCTAAATTCTATTCCTATTTTCATTTGTCAAGAGCTAATGTAATTGCATAAATTCTCAAATCTCTTCATTAGACATAAATAAACTGCTATAGGAAGTTGTAGAGCATAGAGAAACATAAACAAGGTAACATCTAAAAATCCTAGCATTTAGAGAAACAACAAGCCACAAGTAGAAGTTGTAGAGATTGTAGAAATTGGAGGTGACATTATTAAAAGAGAACCAATGCCACACAATTTAATATTGGAAGATCAACAATGTCTTCCAATTTTTCAATAAGCTAGGTGGCTAGACTATTTTCTTTGTTTAACAAAATTTAATGAAGTTATGACTCAACAATTTGCTAGCAATTTGAAAAATGATGAAGCTATGGTCAGAGGGCTAAGAATAGATGTTTGAGAGGCAACAACAACAAAGGTTTCAAGTTTGTCAAGAACAAGAGAAGAATTCCTAGCTAGAGCTAATGCAATTGCAAAAAGGAATGACTTTACAATGTTGGGAGAGAATTTAGGCTCTTCAACTCAAGGTACAAAAAGACTTTCCTTGCCTTGGTTTTGGGCTTTTGTTGCTTCTTACATAGTCAAGTAATTAACCTGCAATGGCAGGCAGTTCCTCTTATATATTGTGCATTTTAAACTCCTTAGTCACCTACGCCATCAAAGGTTGGTGAATGTCCCTAAATCTTTATATAACATGTTAAAGAGAATATCTACTGAGTATAAGATGAAGAGAAACCAATCTGCATTGTCACATTTTTTCTTAGTCACTCTACTGATTAAAAGTCTTAGAACTCAGTTTCCTAATGTATATTGGGAGGAATTTTTAGCCTGCAATAATATCAATGATGTCCTCACAAGACCATAAGTAAAGGAAATGAATAGAGAAATAGGAAATGAATGAGTCTTCTACAGTTGTAGAAGAAGAATATTTACCCTCTATTTCACCTATTGTCTCACCTACCCATAGCATTGAGGAACAGGTAGAGCCAGAAGTGCAACAAACCCAACTTGCAACTTTTGGGGATCTACCCATAGTAGAGGAGAAACTAGAAACCCCTACCTCTACCAAGAGCCCTTTCAAACCTAAGCAACAAAAAAGGAAAAGTGCAGCCTGCATCTCTATGTCTAAAAAGAAGCAGAAGAGGCTAACACAACCAAGAAGGCGGTCACACCATCTTAAGAAGAAGGGCCCTACAAAAGGAAATGCTAAAATCAAAGGGAAAGAATTGTTGTAGTTGAGTTTGAGACAAACTTCAAAGAGGAGAAGGTTCCTAGTGGTGATTAGTAACCTAAAACATTGCAACCCATGTATCTAAGTAGTAGTTCTGACTTTGAGTCTGGAGATTTTTTTATAGCCAGGAAAAAGAAAAGACGTCAAAACAAACTGATCTCAAAGGAAGGGTTTGTTTCACCCAATGAGGTTGATGAGGAGATATTTTTAGAAAAAAGATGAAGAGTTTATTTTGAAAGAGAAGGATGAGAGCAAGGAATTGCAAGAAGCCTTGAAAATAATAAAGGAATTAGAAGAAAAGCTAAAAGGATACCAACATAGGGAAGAAGGATTGGATAGCGAAATCTAGGAATTAGAAAGTAGGTTGCATACATTTGAGTAGCAAGGATTAGGATTGGAAAAACTAACGCATTTGGCCATTTACAAGATTAACAATAAAACTCCACATCTTATAGGCCAAAGTGAATCCCCAAGAATGCCTAAAACCCTATTGTGGTAACCCTCGACATTGAGCTATGGAATAGGGTAAATGAATCTTCCCAAAAGCAAAAATATTGGGAGAAAGGAAAATTTGAGTTGATATCAACACATACTAGGGAAATTGAAAGAAATGATGTAGAGATTAATAAATTAAGGTAAGAATGGAGGAGATGGTTGATAAAATAGTGCAACTCCTAAATGTAGACCACATGCAAGGGTTTATACCTTGTATCTGCAGGAAAAAAATTAAGCTTCCAATTTAGTTAGTTGATCAACGATCTTCTAATTTCCTTGTCCTTATCTACCCTATTTTTAGAAACACACCAACAATCTACCCCAAATATGCAAGACCAACTATGGGAATTCTACTTGCATAATTTGGCCATCTCTCATGACTCTACTTGGAACCCACTCATGTTTGTGGGAGATGTTCAATTAAAAGAAATGACCTCATTTATGAAAAATGAACATTAAATGGTATAGCTGCTAAGGAATTACCAAGAAAGGGATAAGTCATTTCCCCTTTTACTTAGAGAAGAAGTTGAAGAACCTTGGAAATTGGTGGACGAATGGGTTGATTTGGTAGAGAGAAGGTGGGTAAGAGAATATTTTAGAGTGTAGATAAAACAACTACAAAAGGTTCCAAGAACTTATAACATGAATAGGGAAGAAGGAAATTAAGCTATCTCATGATAGATGGAGAGAATTGACACCAAAACTAAAAAGAAAGGAGCCTCATTCCATCTTCAACTACTTAGCAACAGTAAAAAGATCCCATAAATACATTTCAACCTCCCTTGAAAATGAGATTACCTAGTTTCCTTTGAAATCCAATCCTTCTCTTCTCTTGTTCTCAATCCCAAATTGGGAAGGTAAGAGAGAAGAGATAGATGCCACAAAAAGAGCCAGATGGGAGAAGATAACATGACAAAAAGTATTCTATTTGAAGCAAGGCGAAGGGGTCACTAATAGAATGGACTATAGAGAGGTTGCAATGCAATATATAACTAGAGACCTTGAGCTACTCGAGGACAAGTGAAAAATTAAGTTGGGGGGATCATGAGCCATAATAATGCCCAATTTCCTAGCTATAATTTCATGCTTTTAGCTTATTTCTACTAAACTTCAAAATACATTACCAAACCTTTGTTATATATTTTGAGCATTTCAAAGCATTTGAAGATACATATGTTATATTAATAATATGTGCATGAACTTTGAATGTTTGTGAGTTTAGTATAATTTAATAATTGATCATAATTATTAATAATGAAGAAATGCCTAAGAAATAAAACTAACCACTGTAACGAAGAACCTGTCAACCTATAGCATAAGGATGGCAATTCAACATAGTTAAATGAATTAATCTACTAAAACAGGTGCATATTTTAGAATGAGATGCAAGTGAAAATATGAGGACATAAACATGGATGACCATGCACCACTCCATCTTTTCAATAACTTATGGAGGAAGAAGAAGTCTATTACAACAAGGAATAGTAGTTATAATAAGGGTTGTCTTGTTGGGCACGTTCCCAAGTTATAACAGTTATCTTAAATGACGTAGCATCCTTTTTAGACTTCCACACTCTTACTCTCACTAAGTAGCTATTTTTTGTTACGTTGAAAGACTTGGCCCTCTTCTTATTTTTATGGAAGCATTGACATTTTCTTTTTAGTTTATTTATAATTATTAAATAGATGGACTCTCATAGACCCTATATAGGAGGGTGTACTTTGTTGAGAAACTAAAGACACAAATAGATCTTTGTATACATTAGATTAAATTGAAGATTATGGTACAATTTGTTTAGAACTCTGCAAATGATTGGAATAAAATAGAAAGATATTTCAGTTACATGTTTGTCTTAAGCTCAAGTAATTAAATAAGATATTATAGATGCAATGTTCAGCTCAAGCAAGGGTCAGCTGAAGTATTGTAGAGCTGCAATTAGTTTAGATGATTAATTAGATTATAAATTATAAGTTCTAATTCATAGTTTCTAGTTTATACTGCGATGAATGCATTGTATTGTAATTTCTAAATTGTAATTCTTTAGTTTATATTATGTTCAATACCCCTAAAGGTTAGTTGAATTAGGACATTTTGTAACATAAATAGTTATCAGTTATAGTTAGGAATGATAGGAACCTGTAGCAGTTAATAGTAACCAATAGTCATTTACCTTGTTTTTTGTAGATAGGAGTTATTTTTAGTTAGAATCTTTTGATAAGTTATTCCTATTTAAATCAACTATAATTAGCCGATATAGGAAATCTAGGATTCTTGAATGCATATATTTTCCTAGCATCATCTTAAGTCTATGATTCCCTGGTTGACAAATTGAACGAATCCATCTTTATTGGACAAACGGTTATTGTTGCACAAAAATATTGACCTATTAATGCTTGATACAATTGCTAGAGTTAATGAATCCATGGGAAGTGGTTAATCCATGTCACGAACCTAAGCGCTACATTACAGAAGGAGACCAAGTGTGCACACCTTGCAAAAATCCCCCCCAACGTAAGCAAGGAGGTTAAAACTTGTGACCCGAAATCTAATACCAATTGTTGGATAGACGATTGCCATTGCACCAAAAGATCGACCTATTAATGCCTGATACAATTGCTAGAGTTAATGAATCCACGAGAGGTGGTTAAGCCATATCATGAACAAAAGCGTTGTGTTGCACAACATAAGGAGACGAAGGGTGCACACCTTGCAACACTCTTTTAAATAATGAGCTACTTAACATAGGGAAATGTAGGTCCATTAAGTTGCATGTGTAATTATCCACACCAGTTAATTAGACATTAGTGGAAGATCTACACCTTAGCCATAAAAAATATCTCATATGGTTCAACAAGGGATTGTGTTAGGACATCATATCTCCTCACAAGGAATCAAGATTGATCTTAAAAGGATATAGGTAATGCAAAGGTTAGAAGCCCTATAGACACAAATTGATGTGTACAACTTCTTTGGGCATGTTGGCTACTATTATAAGTTCATATATAATTTTAGCAAGACTGTAACACCCATGTTTTCCTTACTCTAGAAGGATTTTGAGTTTTCTTGAACTTAGGAATGCAAAAACTCATTTAAAACTATCAAGGAAAAGTTGAAAACTACTCTAGTGTTATGTAGACCCAATTAGGCATTACCATTTTGTATTATACAAATTCTCTAAATGATGCCATAAGTGTGGTTCTTGGACAAGGAGATAAAAAATAGGGGGAAGTATGCCTTTTATTTCATTAGCAAAAAAATGACTCTCATTAAAAGAAACTACACTACTAAGAAGAGAGAATTCTTAGCTGTTATACATGCCCTCAATAAATTCCACCATCATATCACATATTATAAGGTAAAAATATATACATATCATTCAAATATTAAATACCTAATGAATAAACCTATTGTGAGTGGATGGATAGTTTGATGGTTGCTACTTCTCCATGAGCTCAACATAAACATTGTAAATAAAAGAAAATTTAATGTAGTAGTAGATTATTTATCTAGGATACAACATGAAGAAGAAGGAAATGAACTAGTTAACAATGGGTTTCAAAATGAGTAGCGGTTTTCTATATCTATGCATACGCTCTAGTTTGTAGATGTACCTAATTATTTGGCCACATGAGAATTTCCTCCATACTTATTTGCAAAATAGAGGAGAAGAGTAAGAGAGAGTATGAACTTTAAATGGTTGAATGGTTTTCTAGTTAAATGTGGACCTGATCTTGTTTTATGTAGATGTGTAATAGATGACAACCTACAACATTATATAATATTGTCATAATTATCCTTTATGAGGAAACTATTCTACAAAAATAACCTCACACAATATCTTAGATATTTGATACTACTAGACCTTGATGCATAAAGATGTTAAAAGATATGTTCGATGATGTGATGGGTGCCAAAGAATGATGAGACCAACAATATCCAATAAAACTATTGGGAAGATCACCTATGGATGGTTAGATGATGACATCACATTTTTAATGACTTGTAGTGTTCTTATTATTTAGCTTCTCTCATCTTTTTAGGATGAAACATGTCAAGGAGGGATGACATGTTATATACCTAGGGATATGATATTATAATGTATATAGATGGATGAATATGTTGACATTGACACATACCTCTTAAGTTAGTTAAATTGGTCATGAATTATATAAGGTAATTAGGAGACTTATATGGGTTTTGTTGTTAACCCCTCCATTCTTTTATTAGGGGGAGGTATACATAAAGGAGACAAATATCATTGTAAGGACATGCAATGAGCCTTATATTATGTTTGGAATTGGAGTGACTTCTTCCATACAAAGTATTGTCTGATGTTACTCTACCTTAAGGGTTTACTCTCTTTTGCATACATTGGATATCAAGGCATCTTGATCCACAACCATCTCTTGTGTTGTATGAGATCTATCTTCTACATCATATTATTACCATACTATTATGTGTGGATCATCTTATCATAGATGTGAAGTACAAGGACCTTGAAAATAAAAAACCTTGAATTTTTTTTTTTATCTTAATTGAGATTCTCTCTTTTTGTGTAGCGTTTTTTTTAATATGTTCTGGGTGAATGGAAAAAACCTCAAATTTTGGAGTTGATGACCTACTTGTCATGATTTAAAAAAAAATTGTAACATCAATTCAAATAAGTAAAATTACATTTTCTTCAAAATCTACACATTAAGATCTACAAATGATATTTTTGAATTTTTTAAATTATATATACAAGTAGAAGTGGTGGAAATACCAAAGATAACAAGTTTCCACAATCCATATTGATAATTGTTGAATATTTATGGATTTGATTACATGTTAATTTTTTTTGCATCAACGTTTTAGATCACACTCTATGATCCATCATCATGATGAAAAAAGAGAGTTCAAGGATAAGAATGATAAGTTATCTTAATGGGAATATTCATTTTCTTTGAGTTTTTTATTTTATAATTGCACTAAAGTGAAGCCACATATGCATCTAGTAGACAATTTTAATTGGGTGTGTGCAAGAAGTTGAATGTGATTTTTTAGAATTTATCACATTTGACCTAAAAAATTGAAGCACTTAAATATTGAATCTTAAAAAAAGTTAGTAATATGAAATGTAGTACTTGAAGTATAGTTTCCAAATATGTAATTTATTTTAATAATCGATGATACAAATTGATTTTCAATAGGCATGTATAAAAACCACTATTTAAAAGTCACTTTTTCAGGACCATACCATGCATGTGTACGACAACCACATTTTGACCTAAATAAAAGTATTTTTCTGAATCCTCTTGGGAAAATATTTGTAAGACATTGAAGATTGTTGAGGATATTTTTTATAATTTTTTTTTTGAATATTTATTATTATTATTTTTTTATTGGTTGTAATTGTTGTTTTGAAAACCCCTCGTGTACGACAAGCATAAGTAGACCTAAACTTATCATTTTTTGATTTTTTTTTCAAATTGAAAATAATTTTATGTAGATTGTTGACATATAATTTTTTTCAAAAAAAAATAAAAATAAAAAAGTTATAAAAAAAGAAAAACCTATTATTTCAAGTTTATGGACCAATTTCATCAAAAAATATTTGAAAAATAGAAAATAATCCAATTGTAAAAAAAATGCATATTTAGAATCTACACAGTCTCATCTATGATGGGTTTTAATTTCATTAAAAAATTCTACAAAAAATGTCTTTAGACATGTGTCCAAAGTCACTTTTTTCTAGTGACACTGACATGACCTTCAAGTTGCAGGTTCAAAGCTAAGGGTCGACTCCCCAAGGCTTTTTTCAACTTGAAACCCATAGCAAAAACTAGGCAAAAAATTTAAATTTTAAGAAATATGATCTGTTTAGTTTTTTTTAAAATTTTTAATAGTCCAAAAGCAAACGAGATCCCATTTTGAAAAAAGAAAGAAAATGCCCTCACAGGAATTTTTGTTTTTTTTAAAACAGAATCCCATTTAGTAAAAAAATAGGATGTCATTTTGTACTAAATTAGATCTTGTTTCATTGTCCTTGGATCGAGATCCTGCCACAAAATGGGATCCCATTTTAATTTTTGGCTCGAGGTCCCAAAGTGAAATGGGATCTCGTTTCGCTCAACCCAATCAGGCATTTTTGCCTAAGTCTAAAACTTCCACACTAAGTGGAACCAACTTCATGCATTTACCCAACTAGAAAAGTTTTGACTAGAACAAATTTAACTAGAACACATTTTTGACCGAAAATGAAATTTTACTAAAAAATTCTTAAACTTTGGTGTGCTAAAAATCTACCCAAAAGGGTGACACAATGTTGTACTTTCGCTTAAAGGCTTAAATTTATTTAAGATAATTGTTATTAGAATTGTGAATAATACAAGACGTAGTATCAAACAACGAACAAAGACACCTTCCACGTAAGAGATCCGCAAACAAATAATTGTTATATCCTCAATAAGAAAAAGCTATAGGGAACCTCAAGAGTCTTCAAGGAAATCAAGAGTTCTCAAAAGGTTATAATAATACAACAAGGGTTGAGTTCTATATAGGAGAAATCTTAAATGATAAAGGGATTAGATCATGACAAGTGTCACCAACACATGTGATGAGACAAAATGATCTAATAATAACTTTCTAGTTAATATAAAAAACACCCCTAAATTTAGCTTAAGTGCATGAAATGAATTAGACTAATAATCAATTAAAAATTAATTAATTATTAGCTAATGCATGATTACTCTAACACCCTCCCTTAAGATGAGCTTAGTGAGTAGCTAAAAACCCTAAAAAAGAGAATGCATGATGGGCCCTGACAAACAAGGCCTAATAAGGTACCCATGTATAAACAATGAAATCTCTCACAACTGGAGAAAAAAGGAGAAAACCCCATGGGAAAAACTTCTCTCCAAAAGAGAGAAAGGTGAAAGAAGGACTAAAAATCCTCCAAACCAATGTGAAGGGCTAAGAAGCCTAAGACCAAAATAATGTCCCAAAAAAGAGGAACATGAATCTAACATTGCTGAAGCATGAAAAAAATGTAAACAACTGTTGAAAGGTGATTGATATAGTGTTGAAATGAATAACCTCCTTTGAAACAAATGATGATCAAGATCAAGATGACAAGAATTTGCATGAGTGCCCCTAATGACACTACTTGAATCAGATGATAAATAAAGGCAAACATTTGGGACTTGAGATACAAATATCAAGCTTAAGAAGACAATAATTTGCATGAGTACCCCTAATGACACTACTTGAATTAGATGGAAAAAAAAGGCATGCATTTGGAAGTCGAAGATACATATGGTACATGAATCCACACAAGTGACCCCAATGACACTACTCAACACGCAAGATGCAATTAAAAAATAAAAGTACCAATAGTATGAAGACTACTAATCAAGTGAAAATGGAAGGTCGCCTCCAAAAATAGGAATCCAAGAATGTCCATATGGTAAAATCTCTATCTTGCCAAAATGCATGGGTAACTAGCTATTGCATCTACCTAGTACATAGGAACAAGAACTAGATACATAGATCACTCCAAAATTGAAACCAAGAAAATATTAACACCAACAATAAAAACCCCCTCATAATGTGAAACGAGAGAGGTAAGATAGGTACATTGAAACTATGTGTCACCAAGAAGTGCATGTAGGAGAACAAAGAAGATTTGAATGTGCAACTAAAAGAGTAATTGGATAAAATTCTAGAAAAATGAAATGGATGGTTGTGAAGAGCTTTGTAGCGCTCAGAAAATTAAGAGTATTTTTAATTTGTTCAAATCCGTATAAAAGGATTTCCAAGTAATTAACATCGTTCATAAAACTTCCAAAGGAGCTCAATAAAAGAGAATTTAAATTGCATTTCATGTATAATAATAATAACAATGTAATTTATCAAGATTACAAAGCACAAGTATATCAATGAATTTTCTCATATACATATTCAACCATACTCGAAAGAAATCAACAATTTCAATAGAAACATCTTTTTCTATGCTACGTCATAAAACTTTAATTTCCTCGAATCAATGTTACATTAGATTCTTTCAAGCCATACTTCTATTTCAAAGTTTCATTAAAGAATGTCAAATACATATACATTTATAATGGGCTTCACAAGCCAATCCAAAATAATACAAAGTACATCAATAGCAAAAGAAACTTGGAACCTCCAACTGCCGTGACACCATCGGTCTGCTTGCGAGCTGGGGGCCAAGAGTGATTCAGGCGCCTTTTCTGCCCAACCACGAAGTACAAGACTTCCCTGGGTTCCTTCCTAACCCGAAGAAATCCCCGGCCCTGCATAAAGGAACCTAGCAACCCAACACAATAAAACAGGAGGGAACTCTCGATGCATGCCTGGTGCCTATATGCATTTCTAACATGAGAAAAACACATTTCTTGCAACAGGAGGTGGTAGAGACTCAAATACATATATGTTTCTAGGCTTTTAAAACAAATCCATCTATTTCAATGGTACAAGTGCTTGGCCAAGCAAAAATAATACAAGCAAATGGTAGTTTAGAAAAGGTAATACTACCGTCTCTGTAGGTCCACCTTCGGCATCCTGTCCTGGAAGTTACCAAAAGTAAAGTATGAATAAATACAAACGCAGAGAGTTGTACATTTTCTTACATGTTTCATGCATTCAATTGATTCTAAAAGAAGTTCAAATGAGAATTTCATAACATCCGTTGAAAGAAAAATTGTAAGTTTAGTAGAAAGATTTCATTTACTCTTTTTGTAAGTAATTCTTTTCTGATTTGGTAAAGACTCTGTTTTTAAAGAAGAACATGTATGTCATAATACTATCAGTGTTCTATTAGAGAAATTTAATTAATTCGTTTGTATGAAACAGTGTTTTCTGATTTCAGTATATACTTCTATTCTTTCCAAATTCAAGCTGACTGAAAGTGTAATTCTTAATTTTAATACAGGTTTCTGAATATTAGTAATATACAGAAACAGTGCAATTCTTTCAGAATAACAGAGGTTTGAAAGAACTTGCATTTGAATTTTATATTGTATACCTTTACTCAGGAATGTACTTCTGTATGTAAGTATATGACAAGGAAATCAAGAAGATTTTCAGTTTACATGGTTTCTCAGAGATACTTCTATTCTTGTTCCAGGTTTAAATTTTCTGAGATATTTGTGTATTTTGACAGAGATCATATCACTTTCTGGAAATGGTTTTCCTTTTCAAATTTGCATTTTGGTATATATATGCATGGATATATATATATATATACATATACAACTGAGTGTATATATATATATATAAATAGGTATATAAAAATTCATATACAGCTGAGTGTAAATTTTAAAGAGAGAAATACTGATTTTTGTTCATAAGTTCTCTGGCTGTGCACACAGAATATAAACATTTTATAGGGTTTCCTACTGGCGTTGAGCACATAAGGGCGCAGGAAGCCCTTGCCCCTCCCATGGGGAGGAGGCGGGCTGTGAGGGGCTCGCACCCCCTCCACAGGCCGCGGCCTGTGGAGGGCGCAAGCCTCCCCACAGATCCGCGTCCTTCCCATGGGGAGGACAAGGGATTGAATCCCTTTCCTTATTCCTGTGTATAACAATTTCATAACTCAAAAAAAAGACATTTAGAGACATTTTGCCCAGTATTATACTGCATTCAAATTTATCTCAAAAAGCATTTCGAATTTATTTCAGATGACAGTGTTTTATGCAAAATTGTATGCATATATATATATATGTATATATATATGTTTATGTAGGTTTCAAATATAATTGAGAGCAGTTTAATAATTTGCAGCTTTTGCAACTGAATGTAACCCTAATCTGGAAAAAAAGATTGGGTATTCTTTCTATAATGCAGCAATGAGAAGTAAACTATTACCCAGATTCAAAAATAAAATTGGAACATATATCTGTAATCATTTCATAGATTGAAGCATTTCATTTCTTCAATTTTCTTGCTGCAATTTTAAACTGATTGAAAAACAAGTATGGAAAAGAACCTGGCAATTTTCTCCAGTACAGATGCCCAGTATTACCTTCCTGTCGCCTTCTTCCAGAACTCTCTGGATATCCCTCAATGAATGTTCTCTTTTCTCTCTTAAAGCTTTATTCCTCTTTTCGAGGATCATGCAGAGTATTTCCAAATGACAGATGAATTTTTCATGCAAATTCCAGAGATTGCCACATGCCAACAGCATTGTTGGTTTTAAGGAAAAATTTCCAGAGCCCAAAGTTCTCTCGGGGCTGTTCACTCCTTTCAATTTTGATAAAAATAAAAATAACCATATGCAAACAAAGATATCTCCATTTTATATTATGCAAATTATTTCATTCATAATATTTTCACTTTATCTTTAATTTCCTATTTTTAAATCAGATTTTCCTTTTTATTGCATAAGAATAAATGGGATAAGCTAAATAAAATAAACCATGCTCTTTTCTCAATTTTTATGGTTAAGTAAACTATATTTTAATTTTGCTATGCTATTGTTTTTATGTATATATATATTTTTCTTTTGTTTAAATCAATCACTTATTCAAACCAAGTAATCAATTTCAAACAATCACATTGAAAACAGATATGGCCTAATGCAACTACATGATTTTTTTAAAGTGGTGTGTGCGTGATCGAGAGCTTCTCCTCTTTTACCTTATTCGGGAAGCTAACCTTCTTTTCCTCAATCACACTCTTGGCCTTCGATCACCTGCAACTCAAATGCACTCAGGCGTGCAAAAACGAAAGTGTATTAGTAACCAATATAGAAATATAATTTAAGCAATAATTAAATCTACACTCCTATTTTGTATCATTTTAAAATAAAATGCACTCATAATTCTGAAAGAAAATGATTATTTTCCTACATTTCCATACACCAAAGCATTGTATTATATTATATTGCTTTAACACGTATCATAGTTCATATATTAAATCCCACAAAGTCATGGTCAAAACAACATCAAAGTATGAGACGTGACAAGCTTTGAGAGATTGTCCCAATGCCATTAGACTCACAAAAAATGGAGAAATGGGTAAAAAATTGTGAGCTTGAGATTGAAAAAAACACCTTTGACTTTGATAGGCTGTAGAATTCACCAACAACAAAAAATTGTGAAAATACCCACACCATTAGAAATTTGACAGAACCAACTTTTTGATGATATCTCATTTTCCCAATTTTTATATCATATGCCCAAGTTATGGCCAAAAGAAAAAAAACTCCTTTAGGACCAAGGAGGGCTTGAAGGGGCCCCTACTAGTAGTTTGTACTGCTGATGTCAACAAAATATTCCCACTTGTAAAAATAACTAGCCCCCTTGCAAGAAATATAGGGAACAAAATATGCTAGAAATTAGATAAAATATTCCATCACCGCAAGTCATTGGAAAAATTTGGGCAATGCTAGAAAATTAGTTGAGAAAAAGTTGCGTGCGCTAAAAAGAACATAGCGACGTCAAAAAAATTTGTCGATTGCTACAAAATAAAAAAGGTTGCTAGAGAAGAGATAATGATCGTCAGTAAAAAAAAAAAAGCTTTTCTGAATGGACGTGGGTGGTGAAAAAGGCCACCAAGTAGCTTAAAAGGTCATCAACAAGCATAGATGCCCCGACAATGGGAGGGAAAACCCACCGTTGGGGGCCCTTGAGGGTGGAGTGGGGTTTATAGGCTTGTTGTAGGTACTTGTGGGTACCCCTAATAAAGGCCCTCCACAAAACAAAAAAATTGCAACCCCTTTTAATAATATATTTTTAAATTTCTAAAATTTAATAAAATAATATTAGAATTTTAAAATGCATCTACTGCTTTTTTTTGCTTTTTATTTTTATTTTTGTGCATAGGGCCGTATAGGGGCCATCCAGACCCTTGTGCAAAAAAAAGCCTTTGAAGCTCCCGACAAGCAAGATAGACAAATTAATAGTCAAAATTCGTTGAATTGACCTCCTGAATGCAACAGTGAGGTCCTTTTTGCACCAAAATTGTAGCTACCTTCCAGATTTGAAAAAAAAAATTGCTTCAAACCCTTGTAGATCTAACCTCTAAAGTCTAAATGAGGCCAAACAAAAGGAAAAATTGACTTTTTCGACAACTTTGAATCCAATGGAAGACTCTATTTTGGTCTCGGATGCACCAAAATTCATCCACCTCCAAAATTGCATAAAAAACAATGGAGATTCTAGATCTAAAGCTTGTAACCCTTGTTGATGAAGACCCTCATAAATCGAGAAGGGGTTCATTGAATCCATGCTCTGATACCATGTTAAAATTGTGAATAACACAAGAAGCAAGATTAGACAATGAACAGAGATACCTTCCACACAAGAGATCTACAAACAAATAATTGTTGTATCCTCAACAAGAAAAAACTACAAAATGAACCTCAAGAGTCTTCAAGGAGATCAAGAGTTCTCAAAAGGTTCTAATAATACAATAAGGGTTGAGTGCTATATAAGGGCAACCCTAAATGATAAAGAGATTAGATCATGACAAGTGTCAGCATCACATGCGATGAGACATAATGTTCGAATAATAGCTCTCTAGTTAATATAAAAAAACACTCCCTAGTTTAGCTTAAGTGCATGAAATGAATTAGACTAATAATCAATTAAAGATCAATTAATTATTAGCTAATGCATGATTACTCTAACAATTGGTAGTCTTATGCAATTTAGACAAATACATAAGTTGAACCACTTAGACTAAAAGTGTAGAGTGAAATATGTTCACCATGATGTGTGAACCTTTATCTTAAATTGGATCATGAGCTTATTTAGAGCATCATTAGTGATATTTTAACACTTAAAAAAACAACGTTGAATTTGAGGCACATAATAATAAGGAGAAGCAATTGTAAAGTCAATTAAGAACAACCAATTGAAGGAATAGACCTTGCTTGCGAATATGCAATCACAATTTGAGAAGGTAGTACATGAGTTGAACCCAACTATGGTGCATCATGAATTCTGTGTACTTAAGGTCTTTCGTGGGGACATTTGGAAGATGCTCGAAGACCTTATGATGACCTATAATAAGGGCCACCTAGAAGTCTTAATGACTTCACAATTTTAGTATTTTATGGGAATAATATTTATCATGCTAGCTGATAGAAAGAGTCGAATCATGACATGAAGCTCCATACCCTTGATGCAACTACTCAAGGCTCCCACATAGTGGTAGGTGAGCAACATTGTGGTGTTTGGGTGGAAGAAGTGTTAGGATAGAGAGACAAACTTTTGGATGCTTTGATGGGGTATAATTTGATGGCTTTATTAGAGTCCATGGTTTTTATTGGCTTGACTTCTTTACGATAAACATTTGTAGGATATTCAAATGGATGGACTATACTACTATTTTATATTATCTTTTAATTCGACTAATTTACATATATTATTTCATATAACTATTAAGATTATCTTTTATAATAAAAATATGATATTTATTTTTCTAAAAATAAAAAACACATAAATTCCTTAAATTTAATTCATACTATTTTTAATTAACAAAAACATATAATTTAACATCTTCTCAAATTGAAAATTTAATTATAAGTGAAGGGGGAACTCGAAATTGTCGAGCCATATTTAACCACAAAATTCCTATGCAAGATATATTTTGTGTACCCTCTCTTTTCATTTATTTTTAAAAACTTTATTTCAAAATTTAATAATTACCCAAAAAATTCAGAGCGTTGCTGTTTCCAATTTTTTTCCAAAAAGCTAAATTGCTACGTGGACTTGCTTGTTAACGGGAATATTTTAGTGCCACGTGTATTTATTATTTAAAAATCTGTTCTCTTGTCTGGTTTATGTAAATATGTGACAGATTCTGTTAACCTAAAAACGCTTGGCATCAGATTCTCGTCCCTTAGACTGCTTGGTCTCGTGAACAACTTTAAAATCATTCATTCAGAGCCTAAGAGCAGATTTCCCCGTTTATTAACAGAAAGCGGCTTTGGGCTGCTCGGGAGGCGACGCCGTCAAGCTAGCGTCTTCATTTCACAGCGCCGTCTATCCACGTTTCTCAACGAGATATTCATTCTTTTTGATAATCATAATATTAAAAGTATAACAGAAAACAAAGAAGATTTCGGACAAGACAAGCTGCGAGATATATATATAGAAGTATATACAAATTAATTAGGATCAGGGAGGGATTTCAGGAAGTAGAATGAATTCAAAGGCTGTGCTCGCATGACAACCTGATATTGAGCTACCATATGACTGATTATCTTTAAATTCTTTTTATCGGTGCGGTGGTCGAATTCCCCGAAGGCGTGCCTTGGCGATGCTACGCTGGATCATTACAACATTCCTCTGGAGAGAGGCCGCTTTAAATTCTTTTTTCTATTATTTTCAAGAATTTCAGAAATTGTTTCTCGTTTTAACTAAACTTGAAAATGAGCGGAGAAAAGCAGTCCCTCAAAGGTCGGGAGCGTCTTTACAATGCCATCGCTGGAGCTTCAGCAGGTCAGTCTACATAATTTTCTCTCATCCTCAATTTAATTTAATTTTGTTAGGTTTAGTTTTGTCGTAGGATTAATCTTTTTAGTGCTTATTCTCTTATCTGCATCGAATTTTGGGAATCAAACCCCAGTTGTGCCAATTCTTTCTCCATTTCAGAAATTGAGGGTTATCATTAGCAACGGCTTTGGAAATGAAGGATAAAGAATTCTTATGGAAGATGAATTTTTAGCTTTGAACGGAGAAAATTTGGAAGGACAGAAAATATTTTAAAAGCACTATACAACGGTTGGAAAATATTTAATATATACCGAGAAGTAAGAAATTGATTGACAATTGACTGCAAGCATAGTATTCATGTTTACGAATTAAATGATAGGGGTACACAGAATTTACCAAGATTTTTTAATTATTGTGACATTTGACATGTTCAGGACTATTCACGGAGGTCATCTTTGACATCTCACACACTTGAATCCAAAAGTACGAAAAACATCCCTCATGCATTAACAATAAATTATAAGTGCTTATGGAAGCTTTCAATTACTTAATACAAATATTATTTACAATTTATACTTAAAAAACTGTGCAAAATTAATGATACTTGAGGAAAACATAGACTGGAAACTTCCCCCATAAAGGCACTAAGATCTTTTGGAAGCTTTCAATTTCTTAGTACAATTTAATAATACAATTTAGACTTGAAAATTGTGCAAAAGAATGATACTCGAGGGAAACACTTCAAAGGGACTAACACTTCAACCACAGGAGGGAAATGTTTAACCAACACCCTTATGGGATCTATCACAACAACCAAAACCATGAGGGAAAATCAATGCCCGTGCCTAAATAAGGCATTTGTAGAGGCAAGGACATTCTTTCAATCGCCAAAGCTGACAATAAAATGAGGTTTTTATGGTTTTAGTGATAATAGGTATATACAACTCTGAAGACTAAGAAATAAAATTTCTGTTCAGAACTTAAATGCCGATGCCGCAGTAGTCCTTGAAACTATTAAAGAAAACAAAAAAACCCTAACACGGCCCATGCTAGCATTCAGTCAACTGAAAGTGCATCTGCAGTGCCAATAGAGGATGGTAATAGGAACTCAACAGCTGCCTGCTGTTTGTGCTGACAATCCCTTGCTTTGCCCTTTGCCTTGGTCCATCCTTCTTCCAAAACTGAACTGAGAATACCACCATCAGTCGTGGAATGGAGTTCCACAATAATTTCAGATACATATCTGTGCAAAAAACTGAATTGGGCTATATGCATTCACTGTCTGCCATCCTCTTAGGATCTGTCAAGTTTACATGCATTTGTTCAGAGGGTTCACTTCTTCCATCTTCAGCTCCTTTGGTATCGATGCCATGCCTGAATACTCCTCTTCCTTCTGCACTTCAACTTTTTACTTGGCACATATAGCATTGAGTTGCTCTTCAAATTTTAACTTGGCACATCTGGCAGCAAGCTTTTTACTTTAATGAGTACGTGATTTTGTGGAATTCCTTTTCCCACCCTCTCCATCTCCATGTGAATTACCAATGTGTTGGAATCAATTAGAATGGGCTGCACCTCAATAATATGAGCTGCCATAAGGCCATTTAGCCTGGGCTGTGATAGCTGAGTGTCCTGTGTGGCCTGAAGCAACGCCCCAAAATAGCTGACTCGTCCACTGAGCAATCTTAGGGTTTGTAACAGTTTGGTGCAACCTTAATACTTTGTTGCAAAGCATTTTCCAAGCATCAGGAATACCTCTGCTGTGATTCATGCGCGCTTATCAATTCATACATTCCCTTTTATCAATCTCTGCAACTTAACATCCTCAATGAGGCAAAAAAAAACATTTTGGGTATCCTCCTGGGTTCAGTGGTAGAGCAATGTTTTTGTTTCTTCCTGAACCACTCAAGGTTTCAGGTGGGATGTTGAATGAATGAAAGATTTTAATGACGTCCATGAGATCAAGCAGTCTAAGGGACCAAGAGCTACATCCCTAAAGCTTTTTCAAATTCTTCTTGATGTCGGATCTTCTACTATAGATCTTGATCAGAAGACTAGCAATTTAGTTAAACCTTGCTTCCTCGAATAAGATGGATAATTTGCCTACTTTCAGGTTGTTTTTATATTGGATACGAATATCCTCGTAGGCTATGTTGGGACTCAATCCTACCATGTCAAATTTTGCTTGACCCTTTTGTGTGTCTAACCCTTTTTGATCTAATATCTATAATCGAGCTGAGAAATATTTATGTGGGTTCATTTGTGATTTTTGCCTTGCTGTGGTTCTTTGTTGTCTCCTTGTAATTGAAATTGTCAAAATCCTTGAAAGTCTTAAGTATGAAGGCTTTGTGCTTGAATTCCTAAGTATTTTCAGTGTTTGTTAGAGTTGTAGGCTTTCAAATTTTTCCTTTGATGTCATGCCTTTCACCTATCTCCCAATGTCCTCGCCCATTTGCCTTAGAAAATTTCTCATTGTCGAGGTATCACACTTCTTCCTCCACCGATACGACTCCCGTTGCATCTTGATTCCCGATCATCAATCATTTCATCAAAAATGCCTAAGTCCTTCGTTTTCTGTTGAGTTGTCAGGTTTCCCCTTCCCAAAGTACCCCTTTCATCTTCGCCCCCACAGTTCGTCCCTTCATACTTTCCTAGACCTTCCAAAATCCTCCGATCCCCTTGCATTCCCCTTTGAAAGTCAAACATTCAAACTTCCCTCCCCTTTCATGCCTCTACCAGAAGTCTGACTTTCCTTTACAGTTATTGGTACATTAGACTTCCTTCCATCCACTTTCCTTAAGGGGTGATATCCACTTCCAATCCTTGAACCTCAACAAAGCAAAAGTGTATGATGTATCAAGTTCAAAGGTTGCCCAAGTTCTGATGTAAAAGAAAAGAAAATATTTAAGTGTTGTGTCAAAACTTTTGCAAGTTCAAGAACCTTTTGAACCTCCAAAATGGTTCCACGGAGGCCAAAAGTTTTGACTTGAAGATGGTATGTGAATGGGTGTCAGCGAGTTCATAGTTCCTTGAACTTGTTGACATGGCTTTAGTAAGGTGCAAATCATTGACAAAATGAAACAATGAGTAACGAAGGAGAAAGTGGCTAAGTTTTGAATGCTTCATGGTTCATGAGTTTGTGAACCATGCAAAAGTGTGACATAGTTCAAAAGATTGCTATTCTGCCAATAATGTGACATGGCTCACAAAAAGCAAAAAGCTTCAACATAGTAGGTAAAGGGCGAATGTAATGAATATTTTAATTGCAAAAGGGGTGCTAATGAGTAGTGGCATGCTAATACCATTTTAAACCCTACCTACCCTCCTACAATGCCTAAAATGCCATTAGTGATTGATAAGCCCCTGCAACCATTTAATTTAATTCTATAGGTGCCTAGAAAGCTTATTTTAATCAAAAGGGCATGGATTCAAGCAGCTAAATGAATGAAAAGGGGGCGTGCCCTAATTAATGTCATTGTTACTATTGCAGAGCTTAATACACTCAAGCCATGTCCACATCTTGTCTACAATAGATTTCCAAAGCTTCCCCATGCCACTTCTACTCCAAATCTAGAGGCACCATTAATTTAGCAAACATTTGTAGATATGAGTAGAGTTTATCCATGATGGCTATGTGGATTTCAATGCTTTTCCTAGCAGTTTTCATGCATTTGGAATGCAATGTTAGAGGATTGAAAACTGCAACCAGAAAATGATGGGTTTTCACACACCATCAGATATTTTATCATCCCAAGGCTTCCTTGGGCAATTTGGGTACCAAAATGATAGATCTACATATATTAGTTGGTTGTTGATGCAAAGGTGTCATGTTCCCCGAAAGGGTAAACACCAAATGCATCAAAATACAAATAAATGTCAAAATCCAAACATGAGTAATTACGATTTAAATATAATTATAATTATCATTGATAATATTATAATTATAAATATAATATTAATAATCATCTAACCATTATTTAAATCATGATTATCATGGACTGGAATAGTCAAACATTATAATGATAAATCTGAGTGTAATAAAAATATGTGAAAATTATAAATACCATTAATATAATAATCTAAACCCAAAAGAAATCAGAAAAGAAACAAATACTAAATAAAACAAATACAAAATATAATATACAAAATAAAAAGAATCAACACTATGAAATTCGGCTCCCAAGTAAAAGCGCTCAAACATAACCAAACAAAATAGTCAAACACTAAACCGATTCCAAGAGGCATGGCATAAAAGACACGACTCAAGGTAAGGCTTTGATCGGCTATAAGAAGGAAGATCGATATCAATCCAAAAGGTCATCGATCAAGAAGCATATAAGGAAATAAGGATAGACTGCTACATTTGGGTGAATACCCAGATTACTAGAAGCTGCGATCTGCTAAAAGCATAAAGTAGGCATGCTGATTATTGTGTATTTTCAATTACAGTATGTCATAATTTATAGAGTAGGATTTATAATTGTGTTCATCATTGTTTGTTTCAATTATAGTGTAGTCATAATTTATGAAGTAGGATCAATAGATGTAAGTACCACTATTTATAATATAATCAGGAATTTATAAGAGTAGAATCAATAGGAGTATTATTATTATTATTAATTATTGTTTATTAGTTTTCATTATTGCTTATTATTATTTATCGTTATTTATGGTTTATTCTTGTTTATTTGTACCTAGGATAGATTCAGAAATTTATATACATTTATATGTACATTGTCAATCTGTTTGTATCATTATATGTATATTGTTAATTTGTTTATATCATGATATCCATGTTCCACCATAGGCAAGAAGAAGGATTACAAAGGGGAAGTCCATGAAATGGAGTCTCCTAGATACGCCACCTGGGTATGGGACATGATGAGCCCACAAGGGCCAAGGGGGTACTTGCCTCCTGGGATATCCGAGGGTACTGCCCTTGGGTCTAGGTTGGTCTCCACTAGATACGCCACCTGAGGGGGGACAAGATGAGCCCACATGGGCCAGAGGGGTACTTGCCTCTTGGGATATCTGAGGCTGCTGCCTCTGGGTCTAGTTCGATCATGGGATTAACCATTGTAATCTTACCTTCCTACCATGGTGTGGCATGAGGGGAGGGTCAATTAGGAAATGTTGGTTATGATGCTTAATATAGATCTATTCATACTTAATTCCAATGTTCAATATGGAGTACTAACATTCTAAACTAATCTTGTGGTTGATCTCTAACTTGTATGCAGGAACTAAACAAGCTAAGATATCCTCCAACCGTTGATTGGGGGTTGGTAACTTAGAGTGAACTTAGCATAATTCCTATTAGGGACATTCACCAGTAGAGTAAATTTAGTATCATTCCTATTAGGGACATTACAAAAGGGTTGGTTGCTGTGTTGATTTTAGGGCTCGCTTAAGTCTGTAGGTTGTTCTAGGGTATCAAATGTTGAATGTTTTAATTGTAAATGAAGACATATGCTCTGCAGTAGCATAGTAAGGGTTCTATTTTGTACATCTTTAGCAATAAATGTCTCCATGGTTGTTTGTAATAATTTAGGTAAATATATTGAGGGTTTGCCAATGTATTGAGTGTTTGGTGTGTGTGACAACACCTAATGTATTGCAAATGTTTTGTAATAACCATTCTTTCAATGCATATGGGTCGTTGTAGTTTTGGTCATGGATGATTAAAACTGAGAATTTGGTTCTATTGATGCTTTTTTGAGTATTTTTTTCCCTCTTCGCTATTGTAACTTTGTTGCCCAATGGAGTAGGCATTAGTCTATGCTTGTTGAAGATCAAATGCTCTTATTAAACCAACAACTCTTTTCTATTTAATTGTAAGATTAGGTTAGTGTTGGCATTTCAATTCGCACCTTTGGGAATGCGTATTGGAAACGGAAAGCTATGCACAGTTAGATTGCTCTTCAAATTAGGGGGGGAAGCTCCCTCTTTTGCTGATTATGCGTAAAATGAAATACTAAACTAATTTCCGATCTTTTTATCTCAGCTGAGAGCACAAGGTTATAAAACTCTGTGTCGTAGTTGAGGTTTTCTTTGGTTTCGTAACTTCAACTACAGCTAAGCCTAAACTAATGACGCTTATAACTTCTCAAGTAAATTTAGAGCAAGAGATTTTAGAAGTAAACAAGGAATGATTGATAAACACAAAACTTAGATAAACTTGTTTCCAAAACACATCCGAAGACTCATTGTACTTTCAGATGTAAGCTGAAATAAAGTTCATGAAAGTAAAACATAAAACAATAATAGTGAAAGATTTTGACACTGTGGATCAAAGCAAGGTAGGCATAAGATTTATTTCCTCAAACTCCAATAGTAATAACACATCTGGGACAATAGATTGTAGCTAAAATAGGCATACAATTTACGATTAAACCAAATTACACTTGACAAAATTGAACATATACCGAATAACAAAGTAGCAGGCCAAAATAAGCTCAGCGTTTTGTTATCACAAGCACGGTTAAGAAAATAATGAGCAAGGATGCTCTTATTTATACACAAACACAGGAGTAGGGAACCCTAAAATCTTCTTGTGTTAACAATTAGTCGTGCCAACATGTAAGATTTATTCCTATGTCTAAACAAAGATAACTAAAAGTTAATTGGAATGCTAACATCAGTTAACTAATCTAAAACTAAAGAAAACTCCAACTGTACAATAGATATCTCCAAAGATAGACATGCATGAAAAGAGGACAGCTAGTTAACTTGGAAAAGGCATCAAGTTAACTGTTGTTTTAAATTCTATCCTTGGAAAACGTTGCATGCCTCAACTGGCAGTTCACTCTTCGACAACTTGAGCAATCAAGTCCTCCAGAAAGCTGTTAATTGCCTCTGCGTTAGGAACAATGATACTCTTCAGAACGATGTAATGTCTTTGCAACATCTCTTCGCCATCCGCGATTTGATTTTGAAACTCTCTTCTCTTTTCAGCTCCTTCATCAAATCTCGTTGACATGGCTGCAACATGACAACCTACAGTCAATAGGGTCACCATTGAAACCACTACGGATAAGGTCTTGAAACTTTGTTTGTACTTTGCTGAGATCAATGTAAGCGCCATCTTCATGTCGATACCGGCAAGGGATCTGTGACATGAAAGTACTTATGAACTTGAGAGTGTTGGCAACCTTTTGTCTATACTAAATCAATTCTGTAGATATTCCTTCGTAAGTTTTTTACTTTGAAGAGGTGTTGTTCTCCCCAAACAAAAAGCTTTTGCTTGTGTTCTTTTGCAATAACTGAATCATAAGCCATCCTCAAGTTGGAAATGATGATCTCGTCTCTTAGCTTCCTTTCCACTATGTTCTGCTCTGACTCTTGAATTCCTGAGCGAAGATCGTGGGCATTGTACCTCGATTGGTACATCTCTGCGAGTACAAATCTGCCTATGGTGACGAATTCCTCTACCTAATCTCTTAGATGTTTCCCATAAATAACCAACTGACTTAGCTGATTTTGATCTGCAGATGATTCCAGAATCTGCGGAAGCAAAGCGGTGATGTGTGAAGTCCCATGAAGTAGATTGGAGATGCACTATCGGAGTTGTCGATTTTCAACCTTGAGGGCTGCCTTGTCTTCTCCATCTTTGAGCACTCTCTCCTTCAAGTTAACTGCTGCAACCTCTAAGAGATTTATATCAGCTTGCTGAGTGCTTCTACCAAGGTTGGCTTTGACCAATGTGAAGTCATCAACCTCAACCTCATTGGCGTTCTTGTCTTTCGACGATGTAGCAATCTCAATGACAACCTCATTGTCAACATTCTTCTCCACGTGAACTTGCTTCTTGAGTTTCTTGTTTGATGTGTCTTGGTAGACATTATCAAGCTCTGCAAAGTCCAATTGGTAAGACGACTTTCTCCTCTTCCTACCCAGGAGGTTCTCAAGCCAAGATGAAGAGTCTCTACTAACTTCATTGGGAGGATTGGCTCTAGTCTCATCAACTCTTGATGAATGAGTTGGTGTTGAGACATCACGAACTGGTGAATCAAACTCCAAATCAATGTGAATTGGAGAAGGCTGCGGTGATGACGGAAGAATGGGAGGCTCTGCTTCAACTTCTGGTACTGATTCAACTGTATTTTCGGCCGCATCTACTTGTTGTTCTTGCTGATTCCTAATAGGAGACTGCATCTTTTCCTTCAAATTCATTGACATTCTGTAGTTCTTTGTACCCTCTGGAGGATTGCTCATTGCTTTTACTCTGGGTTTCCATCTAGAAGAGGAAGGAGGTAGTGATGAATGAACCACCGGCTACTCTGTAACTGGGTTGACCACTTTCTGTGTCCTCTTGCTACTCAAGAATAGTCTGCTGTTCCTGACATCTTGACTTGTTCTTTCCTCGATCAAGGTACTCTCTTTAGCGTACTAATCAATTGGTCGAAGTGACTGCTAATCAACTTGATCTCGGGCATATGTGGGAAGTAGGACTTCTCCATCATCATTTGACAAACCTCCACATCTTCTGATAAGAAATCAACGATCTGAGGAAGAGTAAATCTACTGTAATTACGCCTGTGCACTTTGAACTCATCTTCACAACTATTCCAAAAATCTTCCATTGTAGGTTTATGTGAAGAATTCTGACCAAGGCGAGTTGCCAAGAGACCCCAAGGGTCATATGAACACCTTTCTATGAGAAACTTGAGATTAAGCTTTGACAATTCATTGCTCATCAACTTAGCGTCAGCTGCTGATTTGCATCTATAGATACTCATCTCAAATGGGAAACTGGCAACAGACTTGCGTTTGTTACGCAAAAAAGTGTGCACTTCATGCACTTGCCTTAGGAACTCCATGAATACTACCTTGTTCGATGGATATCGAGGTAGTAGGGCTGGACCGCTTGAGAAGCCATATACGCGTATGTAGGAGAATGTGGGGAATTGGATAAACCAATCGGCCCAATCTGTCATTGCCAATCTGGCATCTGTTGAAAACCGTATATGCAACTCATTGTCAAGATTATTCACTCGCTTGAAATGTCACTCTGACTATGAGAACTCTAATTGCGAGTAATGCTCATACACTTGCTGCACACCCAAAGTTCCAACGACATTCAAACCTCTAAACTTGCCTTGAAAGGCTATTAGATATATGAGGTATGGAATCATATGGAATTCATGGGCCTTGAAGAACCCTATCATCTGGTTGTGAAGAGTATCACTGATTAATGCTGGCCAGTCGTAGTGTTCTCTATTGTTGACAATCTGAGATATGATGTAGAACATCCACAGATGAAACTTGTGTGCCTCTGCTTGACTTGTGGCTCGGTTGAGCAGAGTAATTAGGACTACAAATTCATCTCTGAACTCTCCACGTCCAACGTACCTCGGCAAAGTGTTTCGTTTCTCTTTTAGCCACCTTTGTGCCATCCTTTTCTGGGACTAATCCTTTTGTGCATTCCATGCCTTTTCACATTCTTCAGTTGATATAATGAGGTTATCTGCACATGGTGGAATGGCAAAACACCTCTCAATGTCTCCTGGCTTGAGGCTGCAAATTATTCGCCCATCTACTAATTGGATTTCTCGTGAAGTGGGATTGTAATGCTTGACACAAGCAATTACAAACTTGATGTTCTGTGCTGAGATGGGAAAAGAGGCTACTGCCAGTAACCTAGATTGTTCAAGGTTTTGGATTATAATGCAATCTACATCTTTCAAAGTGTTCAGATCAACTATTGGATGTACTTGATGCAAGTCGGTGCCAAGTGTCTTCAAGAAATTGTGAAGCAAGACCGATTTGGTCTTGAATTCGATTGTAGAGAATTGCATATCTAAAAACTTGAAGAATGATCGTGAACACGACTATGTTTGAACAACTTCTGCACAAAGGCTAAAAATAGCTTCATTGAGACACAAATTTTTTGAAAAAATCTGAGACATGGGTTTTGTTGAGAAGTCGTTCTGAGTAGACCTAGATCGTCCGTTTTTCAAAAAACTGAGTTTTTCATGGTCATGCAAGAAACCCTTAGAGGTAGAAGCTGCGAGGCAATTTTTCTCGAAAAAATCTGAGATATGGGTTTTGTAGGCGCTTGTGTGCTGAAGAGACTGAGATTGTTTGTTTTTTGAAAACCTGAGTTTTTTTTGAAAAAGATAGATCCTCTAGAAAGGTGGAAGCTGTGGAAGCTATTCTTTTGGAAAAATCCGGGACATGGGTTTTGTAGCCAATCTTGTGTTGAATAGACCCAGATTATTAGTTTCTTGAAATAAGCGATTTTTCAAGAATCCCTAAAAAATAAGGCTGAAAGCTTGCATAAAAAGTCGCCAATCTTCAAGAGAAATGTAGAACAGGTCATCTTCTTCAAGAATTTTGGAGAAGATGACCTGTTTCTGAAAAATGGATCACGGAAAAGTGTTCTTCTGTGCAACCTGTACTCGAATCTATGAAGAACTCTGAAAACACCCTTCTTTTGATCCTTCAAATGCTATTGAGAAGAAAATACTGTGTTTGCTTCTTGAAGTCAACTTGCAAAATAATGAAGTATGGATGCTCAAATGCTCGTTAAATAAAGTTTGGAGGTGAAAGAAGCAGTTAACTAGCGGAAACCCTAAATTTAGGAGTCCTCTTGTGAAATATCTGTTAACTCGAACAATCCCTAAAAAATAGGGCAGCCAAAGCATGAAGACGTTTTTCAAAAATTCCTAACTCAAGTTGACTTAGACACCTTGAGATAAGGCGTCCAACTTTGGCATTATTAGAATATTTTTCGAAATTTTCAAATTTTGCTTTTTGAAATATGTCTCCGGTGACTGATACCCCCTGTTTGAGCGCTGTTTCCCGCCAATCTATGAGCAATTGAGACTGAAAGTGAATTGCTTTGACAAGCCTAATCAAATATGAGGAGATTGATAGCTCACACCAGCCTCTGATCCTGTATTTGACTGCTTTTTATTTTGGGCGCCCCTGGTTGATTGGGGCACTTTGCATCACCAGAGTTAGAAGTTTTTCCAGATTTTCATCTTTTCCTTGATAAACTGCCTCTGTTCAATCTTCGATTCCGGACGTCTGATAGGTCTTGTGAATTGGCTGACAGAGTTGTTGAAGAGCGCAATCGAATTGGAGAAGAACTTCTTGGAGGTTGCAAACCTTAAACACTGGTTTTGAGGGCTTGAAATCTTGGGCGCCCCTAGCTAGTAGGGGCACTTTTGTTTTCCAGACTTAACAATTTTGATAGGATTTTCAATTTTTCTAATTTTTCTCCCGTGCTTTGTTTCTCGTTTGATCTGCAATTGTCATTATTTGATGAATCCCATGGTTAGGCTGGGATATTCAATGGAAAGCCTGAAGAATTCCAGAAAGGATGATTGGTTTTGCAAACCCTAACAACTATTTAAGAAGGCTCAAAATTCTAGGCTCCCCTGGCTAGCAAGGGCGCTTTTGTGCTCCAAACTTAGAAAAATTTCAGTTGCCTTCTTGACGAAACACCCTTGTTTGATCTTCGTTGCTGGATGTTTGACAGACCCGGTGAACCTACAGTCGGACTTGTTGCGAAGCCTGATCAAATCTGAGGAGAACCTTTTGGAGATTGTGAATCCCGAAAACTGAATTTGATGGTTCAAAAGTCTGGGCGCCCCTGGCTAGCAAGGGTGCTTTTCTGCTCTATACTTAGCCATTTTTCAAGTTTTTGATTTTCCTTTGACTTTCTCTGTTTTTTGTTTGATTTGCAATTTCAACGTTTGAACAGGTCCTGTGGATTGGATGTTGGACTCGTTGCGAAGCTTGAAGAATTCTAAGAAGAATGTCCCGGAGAATTCGAATGCTAAAAACTATGTTTGGTTGCCCAAAATGTTGGGCGCCCCTGGCTAGTAGAGGCGCTTTTGTGCTCCAGAGTTAGTCATTTTTTAATGATTTTCAACCTTCTCGAGCTTTGCGTTCACGTGTTTGTTGACTGCGTCGATCCCCTCTGCTGATGTGTTGACTGTGTTCACCGTTGCGCGTGCGTGACAAACAAAAACCAAAAATATTCTAAGGCATTGAAGCCTAGGCTCCTTCCTTAAGGTAACGCATCCAAGGTTTCTAGACTTAGTTTATTTTTTGCAATTTTCAACTTTTCAAATTCCCCTCCATCGTTTATCGTTTTTCGAACAACTTTTGTCGTAGATCATTCTGTGCAGTGTTTGAGACTTAGATTTTGACACCTGGTAGCTGGCCATCCTCCATTGATGACCTCAGAGGTCCTAACTTTTCTTTTGAAAAAGCGAAATAGACCCACCAGAGAAAAACTGACTTTGTGACGATTCTGACTGGACTAGTGTGATTGTGACGAAAGATTAACCAATCAAAATTATTTTGAGCCATTTTTGCAAAGATTTTATTTTTAGGGTTTTTTCTAAAAATAGGGGCTTGAAACCCTAATTTCAAAATTTTCCAAAATTTTGTGAGCATCCACTTGACAATAAACCCAAGAAACCCCATGATCCTCTTGTTGTTTAGAAATTTCAAAAAATAGAAAATTGCTATTTTTAGACATTTTGACCTTTGTTGACTTTTGACGATAATTTTACAAGATTTTGACCATTTTTACCAAAATCCCTTAATGAAGCAAATTTTTTAATTTTGGGTACAACAATTAGGTTTGTGCATGGTGTTCATTAGTTAGTTTTACAAACCAAGGATAAATCTTAAGCGGAATACAAGTGTTAAATTATCAAAAAACTTGAACATGCATGCTGCACCTTGCTACTATGTAAAGGATGACACGAAAGTATCTCCTTGACCTTTCTGCTCTCATAGGCTATAAGGTGCCTATTCTGCATAAACACTGCTCCGATTCCCTCTCTTGGGGCATCACACTCAAGCACGAAGGGTTGGGAGAAGTCTAGTAGTGTCAATACCAAACAAGTGCTCATGACCTTCTTGAGGCAATCAAACTCCTACTAAGCTGATCTTGACCAAGTGAAAGCCCTCTTCTTTGTCAAATTTGTAAGAGGTGCGTAAGCTATGAGAATCCCTTCACAAATCTCCTGTAATAACTGCACAACCTGAGGAATCCTCTCAAATGCGTGATAGTCTTTAGCGAAAGCCAATCAAGGATAGCTTTGATCTTTTCTTGACCCACCTTGACCTCGCCAACTCCAATCACATGTGTCAAAATACAATACTTTTGTCATCCCAAATTCACATTTGGACATCTTAGGAAACATGGACTTTGCCTCAATAATTCCCAATACCTCATCAATGTGCCAAAGATGGTCCCCCCAGGTTTTTCTATAGACTAGAATATCATTGAAGAATACTAATACAAATTTTCACAACTGCCTGTTAGATATGTGATTCATATGTGACTGGAAAGTGGTAGGAGCGTTGGTCAACCTAAAAGGCATGGCCAAAAACTCAGTGTCCATAATGACACCAAAAGGTTGTTTTATGCATGTCTTCTTTCCTCACTTTGATTTGATGATACCCTGAACAAAGATAGTTTTAGAGTAGACTGCCCCATGAAGTTCATCTATAAGCTCATCAATTCTAGGAATAGGACATGAAGAGCACAAATATATACTGAGAGGGGGCGGAGGAGGTGGGGGCTGAATCGGTATATTAATAAATTTTTACCCTCTCAACTTTTATCAACTTTAAAATCTTAACACAATATCAACTATGCAAGAATGTAACAATATGAACAAGTTGACACCAAGATCTTACGTGGAAACCCTTATGGGAGAAAACCACGGTACAAATAATGTACTTTATGAATTGTATAAGTTTTACAATGAATGTATGCACCAACCTACTTGGATCACCAACTTTCACAATTTAGTAGGCACCAATCAACAAGGAGCACCAACTCCTATCTCTGATTTAGTAGGCACCAACCTACAAGGAGCACCAACTCCTAAAGTTTGTAGGCACCAACCTACTGGAGGCACCAACCCCCACTTGCCAAGCACCAACTTAGCAAAAATAATAACTTAAAGAACAATGTTCCACCTTCAATGTTGCTTCTACAACGAATGATGGACAATTAAGATCTTCTCTTCAATACCACTCTTCCTCTTGAATTTATCTTCCTTGAATGATCTCCAAATATCTTCATATATTTTCTTTTTCAATTCTTCATACAATGCTGCTTTAATAAATTGATACAATCACTTCTATATGTATTTCTTTTAGATCTGCTTATACTTCTTTCAAATCTGCATGTTCTTTGTCAAGTTTGCATTCATCAAATATTTATATCACCTTTATCCAAACTGTCTATATCCCTTATCAAATCTAGATCATGTAGTCTTCACAAATATGCCCATAGAGTCTTCATAAATCTGCTCAATTATGTCTCTTCAACTTGCACCAAATCTGCTATGATTCTCCTTCACAAATCTGATCCAACACATTCAAATTTGATCCAACATTCTTCAAGAGATATATTCCTTCACAAATCTGATCCAAATCACACAATGTTCTTCCTTTACAAATCTGATCCAAATGATGCACAGTCTCTTTTTACAAAACTGATCACAATCATGGCACTATATTCTCATAAATTTCCTCTACAAATTGCTCTTCAATCTGTAGTTTATTCCTCTCTATAACTCTGCCATGAACTCTCACAAATCTCCCTATTACTCTTCACTCATGGGCTGCATATATATATTTCAGAATGAGTCTGAAATATTCTTCATCTAATTCTTCCCTTTATTCTTTTTATATCTGCTCTAAAACTCAGAAATAATTCATTGAATTGCTTGCTTTAAAACATCCAAATCTTTTACCTCTTATATGTCTTCAAAGAGGGTAAGAGATGTACCCTTTGATAATGTTTACCACCTTTCTCAATGGATACAACTCTTGAAACAGATCGCAGTCCTTTCACAAGGAAATAGCATGCTTTTTCAATATTTAATTGCTGCCTGTAAGAATCATTGCACACCTTCTCATATATTTGTCTTTTTGTGTGAAGCGCTTCTATTCATTAGTGAATCGCAGCTTTTCATAAATTAACTGCCTTGTCTTAACTTCAAGTGCTGCCTTTTTAACTTTTGAATCATAGCTTTAGATTTGTGTTTTTTTATTTTTGTCTTATTCTAATTTTGTCTTTTTCTAAATTGTTGTCGTATTCATTACATCACCTTTGAATGAATGAATGAATGCTTTTAATTACGTCCATGAGACCAACTGGCCTATGGGACCCAAGATACAGAACCGAAACTGCTTTTTGCAACAAACAGAACAGCCGCCGACCCCACCAACTACTCCATGTTTCCCTCTAACTCTGCTGATTTTATTTCTTCTATTGTGTATTTTGATTAGGTAACTTGCTGTTTCAACAATCTTCTCCTCTTCAAACAGGGCATCTAATGATTTGACTTTAAACAGATCTGAGTAACTGCACCTGATGTCCTTGTAAGCCTTACATTGCATGACATAGTGCCACTCTGTTTCCACTAAACCGGACGAGCAAAAACAGCAAATCCTATTTTCCCATGCTTCCTTGGGTATTTTCCATCTCCCCATTTCACACCTCAAACGCTGAGAGCTAGTTCTCAACTGGGCTATCAACATTTTAGCCTTCCACTTTATATCTGCCCCCACGTAATACTTTTGCTCGTAATCACAAGTGTGGTTAAAATGCAAATCATAGTATTCTTTTTTTCGACCAAGTTGTTTTGACCACATGATATGTTTGAATTTCTTTTTGACATACCTTTTAATTTCCACATTTGTGTTTGGACACTCTTGCATGCTTATCCCCCATTTTCTCATCCACTTGACATTTTGCCTCATCCACGTGCTCTTCCTTCTAGTTAAGTTTTCTTCCATCGCAATTTTGGGCCATCAATGCTCCCCCATATTCTCAATTCTCTTCAAATAGCCTAATAAACGAATTAATGCTGCCGTTTCCATTGGGAAAGCCCCTGCCTCAGCTAAAACAATCTCATACGGAACTGTACTTTTTATTTTGAAGTTGCTTGTGATTAGGTGCTTTTGTAATCTTTCTATTTGCCTCCATTTTAGTGCTGATGTGTTGCAGACCCAAACCTCACAACCATATAAGACTACAGGTATAACAAGCAGCCCAAATAATTTCTTCTTTGTTTTCCAGTCCCATATCTCAGCTGATCTACATCTGTTTTGAAGCAAATAGAGAGCTTTCCAGCCCCCTTGAATTCTTTTTGTCCTACAAGTCTCCCAACTGAGATTGTTGCAAAAATCAAGACCCAAATACTTGTATTCATTTACCACTTGCAAAGAACTTCCCTCAAATTCAAAATTTGATTGCTTCTTACCTCTTTTCAGCGTAAATATCATGACCTTGGTTTTGCTGATGTTCACTTGCATCCCTACATCTTGACAAAATAGCTCTAGAGCTTTTAGATGTTTTTGAAGACTATTTTCTGAATTTGCCATTAAGGTAAGATCATCCACATATAGCAGCAATTTGACCACATAAGTGGCCAAGAACACTCCATCGCCTCCTTGCTTGTCTAACCACTCTTCTAACTTGTCTATGTATAGCCCAAACAAGGTGGGAGACAAAGGGAAGCCTTGCTTGACCCCAATGTCGCTCCCAAAACACTCTGAAAGACCCGCCTTTGTTTTGGTTTTGTGGACCTGATCATAGAGTCTATGGACAACAGCCCTATACTTTTCCGGAATTCCAAGTTGCTCTATTCTATCCCAAAGTTTGCTTATAGGGACTGTGTCAAAAGCCTTTATGAAGTCAACAAAATAGCAAAATACCTCATTACCTTGTTTATCCCAAACTTTTTCAACCATGTGTCTGAGAGTGATGCAATGGTCAATTGTAGAGTGCTTTGGTCTAAAACCGGCTTGCCCTTTCGCCCTTTTTCCTTCCTTCTCAGCCCAACAACTGATTCTGCGTTTCACCATGCTCCCAAAGAGCTTCAATAAATCATGTATTCTTGCATCACTTTAATAAATCATATTCTTAAAGTGATGCAAGAATACATCATATTACTTTAATAAATCATGTATTCTTGCATCACTTTAATAAATCATATTCTTAAAGTGATGCAAGAATACACCATATTACTTTAATAAATCATATATTACTTTAATACATCATATTCTTAAAGTGATGCAAGAGCTTCAATAAATCATGTATTCTTGCCCTTTTTAATAAGGAATCGTGTATTCTTGCATCACTTTAATAAATCATATTACGTTCTTTGTCTTTTAGGACTTATTTTGTCTTATATGTAGCCTTTAATTCCTCCTTAATCATATTTCATACTTTGTATTTTAAGACTTATTTTGTCTTATATGCAGCCTTTAATTTCTCCTTGATCGCTGCTTTTCCATTTGTTCTTAACCACTTCAAATTGCTCTCTTAATAAATATAAAATATATCTTTTGTCTTTATTCATAAGTCATCCATTCTATATAATCGTTGATTGTCTTTTTCTTGCTGACATATGCAAAAATTTGATCACTTATAACCTGAACAACTTCAATGCAAGACACATAGGTACAGTTTCAGCAAGTAGCTAAAATAATTCCTCATCCTTCACAATAAATACAGTCCTCCTTGTATCATAGAAGAATGATTTCCATCTGTATCTATATTTTTTCAGAATAAGCCCGATTTAATTCAAGAATCAGTCTTCACAAGAATACTTACTGTTAACTACATGTTCTTGCTCCACTATATGTGAATTACAATTATGGCACCACATACTTGGATCTCTTCTTTGACATCAATGACAAGCTTCTAACAATCTCGTCCATACATGAATGATATTGTGCTTAGACAACAAATCACTTTGACATCAGTGACAACTTCGTCTTCTCAACTTTGATATCAATGACAACATTTCTAACAGGACACCAGTTCTTGATAGTCTTCTTATTGAGCGCTTGGTATTCTATGCACATCCTCGTTGTCCTATCCTTCTTCTTGACTAGCACCACTGATGAAGCAAAGGGACTCGAAATGGGTCTAATATGCCCTATATCCAATAACTCTCTAATGGCCTTCTCTTTCTCCTCCTTATGTCTCTTTGGATGATGGTAGGGAGTGGTAATCACTAGCTTTGCTCCCTCCTGTAATTCAATCAGATGCTCAAATCCTCTCTCTAGAGGTCTACTTGGAGGAATGTCATTGAAAACCATGTTGCACTTATCTTGAATAGACTTGATGTCTACATGAAATGTCTTGTTCTACTTCGAGGTATCCTTAGAAGAAATAAAACATTGGGCTGCCCAAGCCACATCACCATGTTTGAAGATGCTCTCCATCCTCTTAGTTGTCACGATCATGGGTGCACCATTTGACATACCTCCTAGGACTACTTTCTTTCCATCTGCTTTGAACTTCAACTCCATTGTCTGAAAATTCTACGAGTACTTCCCCAATGATTGTAACCATTGGACTCCCAAAACCACATTCGTCTCCACAATGCCTACTACGTAGAAATCATTTGTCATTCTGTAGTTTCCTGGAATTATGCTCAACTACGGAATCCGTTTGGTACAAGTCATGGTAAAACCATCTGCCACCATCACATTGAAGCCATCAAAGTCCTCTGCCTGTAGACCCCTCTTGGCCACCAAGGCCTCATCAATGAAATTGTAGGTTGCCCCACTATCAATCAAAACTGTCACTCACTACCCTTGTAAGATGCCTCTTACTCTGAATGGGTTGTACCTTGGGGTACTAGAAAGAGTAGCAATGGCTCCTCCTTTCACCTCCTCTAGTGAGTGCTCATTTAGATACACCTGATCTCCCTCTAAATCACCCAACTCACTACCCATGGCTCCTTCTACCTTCTCCTCTTCACTATCTGAGATCACCTCTATATAATGTGCCTTCCCTTTTCCCAAACACTTGTGACCAGGCTCCCAAGGTTCTTTGCAAGAGAAGCAAAGCTTTTTCCTGCGAAGTTCATTTCTAACATCATCATCTAGATTGTTCCATTTTGGCCACTCTTTTTGGAAAGGATTTTTATCGTTCTTCGGTGGAATTGTTTTGGGCTGGAATTTGTTTCTAGGGGCCGAGCTCTCCATGTTTCTATCCCTCTTAATAGCATCTTGTAAGGTACTCGGATCAAATTCTTTGACCCATCTTTGAAGTGGTTCTACCAACCCTACCACAAATAGAACAGTTAACCTGTGCTCAAAAATATCGGTGACTAGAATTGATTTTTTTTAAAATTTAGATATGTAGGAGTCAACCAATCCCACTTGTTTCAACTATGTCAACTCTTTGAAGTGTAGTTCGAGATCCTTTTTATCAAACTTGTCAATCAATCTCTACGTGAAGTCCACATAAGAAGTGATACTGTCATGTCCCAAGGTCACCAAACCATGGTACCACCACTCATGAGCCTCCCCATCCAAATGAAGTGTGGCATACTTGATGGTTTCTATCTCTAACATGGGGTTAAGTTGAAAATAGTTATCCAATTTCTGTACCCATGAGCATGTAGTACACTTGTTGGAACCATCATAATTGGGAATGGACAACTTGCCCACTTTATGTTGCAACTCTTGGTTAGGTCCTTGTCCCCTATCATCTCTAGGTCTATTCCTATACTTCACCTGGAAAAAATCTTCTAAGGACATAGCTGCATGAAATTCATCACCTAATGATTGGTATTCCCTCAAATAGTCTGTAAAAATTTCGCCTTCTCCTTAATGTCTTGCTTGTCCCCTTGGTTGTGCCTCTAAGAAATCAAGCATTAGAGGCCTATGTATTGTTCTACTAGCTGCCTTGGAGTTGTTGGGGATTGTTGTACCCCAAAATTAAAATTTTTGTTACAATTAGATATTTTGAAGAAATCAGTAGAAGTCTTGTTAAATCAGTCAAAAAGGTCAAAATTTGGGTGTGCATGTCTTGCATGAGGGGCTAAAACGCAAAATTGTCAAAATCTGACGATCTGGGTCTGCTAAGAACAGCTTAACCTACAAAACCCAGATCTCAGTTTTTCATCCCTAAATTTTAGGAAAACTGCTATTTTTAGAAATTTTCTAAAATTAGTAACGTTTTCTGGTTTTTCTGGGTTTCTTCGAAACGGATACTGGCAAAACTTTCTAAAAATAGAAAGTTGGTCCGACAGGGTCCGAACTGATTTTGATTAGCTCAAATCACGCCCACATCAGATTGGTGCAGTCGGAATCTCAAAATGATCAGTTTTGCCCTACTGGGTCTATTCTGCTTTTTTAGAAGCATATCTGGAGCTCCGAGGTCATCAATGGAGGTCAGCCGGCTGCCAGGCGTCAGATCCAACATTCGAGGCATTCGACAGAAGATGAAATGATGAACATGCATGAAGAACGAGAAAGAAAATTGAAAATTCATGAAAATTTTCTAACACTGGCAAGTTTGGGCTCCCCAGTTGAAGAAAGGCGCCCACCTTTTTAGGGCATCAAATGTTAGAATTAGGGTTTGCGCCTCTAGTCAATCTTGTTCAGTTCTCTGCTAGCTCCGTGATGGATTCAGTGGTGCAGTTATTAGATTACTCAGTCATCCGGAATTCAGCGCCGAACGGGAGGTTTCAAACTGAAGTCAACGTGAAGAATTTGGAAAAGATCACAAAATTGACTAAGTGTCAAGATTTTGGGCGCCCCTGGGGAAGAAGGGCGCCCAACTTTTTGGAGGGGTAAATTTAGCAGTCATGATCCAAAAGTATGCTTCAATCTCTTCAGATTCCGCCCAGCTTCGCGATGCCTGTCTTCGTCAGCGTATTCAACTGGTCGTCTTCCGGCAAATTCAGATCAAAGACGAAGGTTCAGAATGAAGGTTTCAAACTTGAAGTTGAAAATTATAAAAATGGTTAAGTCTGGGAAGAATGGGCGCCCCAGGTGAAGAAGGGCGCCCAAGTTTTCAAGGGCCCAAATGAATGAATTCGCAGACGAGGCTCTAACGTAATCTCTTCGCAGTTGATCCAGCTTTCCAGTGAGACACTCAGCACGTCAAACGAAGTTCGCAATCACCAGATAGGAGGAGCTGAATGTAGGGTCCGACAAAGGCTGGAAACGAAGTTTCAGAAGCAAGCAACAGGAAATGAAAAATAAACTAACTCTGGTGAACAGTGGCGCCCCCAGTCAAGATGGGCGCCCAAACTTTTGAGGGCATAAAATTTATCGTTTGGCGAAGATCATCCCAGAAGACCCCTTCTCATTTTTCGTCAGCTTCGCGATGAGCATACTCTTCAGTCAATCCGACGCCCGGAGCTCCAGATCCGACGAGATCGTCTGTAGAAGAGGATTTAATGAAGAAATTTGAAGATCAGAAAAATGGCTCTCTGGGTGAAATGGGCGCCCCTGGAAGGAAAAGGCACTCATGAATTCAGAGGTCGAAATGAAAGATTTTGCTAGAGGTGCCTCCAAAACTTCTTTCTCAGAATCAGTCAAGCTCCGCCGTGAAACCTTCAGCTAGCTTGACGGATCAATCTGCCAACGGGAAATCAGAGGCGAAGTAGCATGTCAAAATGAAGGAAAGTTGAAAATGTTAAAATTTTGGCTAACACTGGAAGAAGTGGGCGCCCCAGGTGAAGAAGGTGCCTAAATGTTCATGCCTTAGAGAAATTTTTGAGATTTTCAAAAGGTTTCAAAATTGCAAGAGGAGAATGGCATCCAAGTTCAAGGAAGCTGAGTTTTTAGGGTTTTGGAAATAAAAGCAAAGATAGCAAAACCTAATCCAAAACCCTAAAGTCTATTTAACATCATTCTTTCATGTATTTTTCATTATTTTTGTAGGTAGCATCCAGAGGAGGAAGTTGGAGCAGCAAGTTTGAAGAATTTTTGTGATTCAAGAATCCATCCTTGCTGGTTTTACATCAGATTTTTCAGACCAGCAAGCATAAACCCTTGCTTTTTCAAGCTTTTTGTTTCGGAAGATCAAAATTTTCAAGCTGAAGGCCAAGGCTTTCCATTTTTCTGTCATCTAGGTCTTTTTGCCTTAATCTTCTGAAGAATTTTTCAAGAACTTCATCAAGTTGCAGCAAGTGCTTTTATTTTGCATGTTAGTGAAAACCTCAGTGCATTCAGATTTCAACCATCTGGGTCCTTTCCAATTAGTCTTTTGAAGAAAACCCATATCGCAGCTTTTTTTTTAAGAAAATTCAAAATCTAGGGTTGGCTGCTTTTTCGATCAAACGTCAGGATTTTGCAATTCCAATCAACTGGGTCCATTTCTAATCATATTTTGAACAAAACCCAGGTGCCAGCTTTTTTTGGGAAAAATTGAAGAAATTAGGGTTTCTTTTTTAGGCAAAATTCAAAATTTTCAAAAATGGACGATCTGGGTTATCTTGCATCGATATTCTGAACAAAACCCATATCTCAGAAAAATTTCTCAAAATTTGTCCGTTGGAGCACAAAAATCAGCATTCTAAAAATAGAAATTGCTCAAGACTTGTCTGAACAAGGCGAGTTTACAGTCATTCTTCAGTTTTCTGAAATGGAGTACACTCCTAATGTTTTCAAGTCCGAATCAGCTCTCTTTCATAATTGCATCAAAACAGCTGAGACAGACTTGCATCATGTCAGCGGTGGTACATCCTTGGAGAGAGCGAGGCAACACTTCAATCAAGAACTGGACATTCTGGACTCCTCGCAGCAGCGTCTATTCCTACTGTAGTTGAGAGCCTTGAGTTAAGTAATGGCTTTGCATTAAAGCATTCTACTACAAAGGGAGATCGGTCGTGACGGAGATTGATTTGCAGTCTAAAGCCTGATATGATCGAAAAGTGTTTTTCCATTCCCCCGTGGCCTGAAAGCGTAACTCTCTCAAAGGGTGAATGCGAAAGGATATGGAATATGCATAAAGATAAATATAGCAAGAAGATTGCACAGAGATGGATGAAAGAAAAACATAAAACATTGCCCAAGAATGTTGGGCGAGGAGAATTCAAGGACGAGGTTGCCATCATCATCACTTTGCTCAACAGGGTCACTGGCTCAAAAGATGCCACCAAGTTCCAACCTTGGATGTTTTACATACCCCACATCATGAAGAAAACCGAATTCTATTTGGCCTACTTGATTAGTGACTTTGCCTACATGCCATAGCAGAATACTTCGTTCATATATTCCACATGGTGTCATACCTAGTCTACCTGGTTGAACAGAGGGATCGTTGAGCGTACAACACATATATAACTACTATCCCCAGTTGGAGTTCACAAAGTCATTGCACCACTACAAAAGGGTGAACGAGGCCTTCTTGATGTACACAGTGCGGGATCTAGACAACGAATTGCACGTCCGCATCTCTTCAGTTGCCAGGGCAGCAATGGCGGAATGGGCGGATTGGTTTGTATAGTTTCCTACCTTTACCTATCTCAGGGTCTATGGCTATTCAGGTGCCCTGCTCATGTTGCCAAGGTATCCGTCAGATGAGATCATCTTCATGGAGTTCTTGAGGCAGGCTCATGGTGTCCACACAGTCTTGAGGAACAGAAGGAAACCCTCTCTTCAATTTCCATTAGGGTTGGGTATTTATACATGCAGGATTGCTGTAGATGCTAGGACAATAGGAGAAGAGTTAGATAAATTCGGCCTCAAATCTTACAGCGAGAGACGATCTTTTGACCCTCATGGTGTCTACGCGGGTCGATTGGAGAAGAACTATGATCATATAGCCGCACTTGAAGATTTTTGGGCTAATTGTGCTGATCAGTTCGAGGTGCGGAGGCGTAGTTACAGCAGGCTCACTCTCCATCAGATGAAAAATTGCTTAAATGAAGATATAGAAGGGCTATCAGATGATGATGAAGATGTGCTTCTCCCGATGTATACTCAGAAGCGAATTGAAGTTCAGCCCCTTAACACAAGTTAACTGGGCAAACAAGGAATCTCTTTCAGTAGAAGATAGGACAAGACAAGTCCTTGAGCATAGTAAGGTTTTCCTAATCCTTAAAAGGAAGAACTCCATTCCAGTAGCAGAGCCGCCAAGGACCATTCCCTCTTCTTCCAGAGCGCAGTCAAAAGGGAAGGGCAAAAGTCAGTCTCAAGAAGGCGTCAAAGGTAGTAGATCAAATAAAAATGTAAAAAGAAGGTTGGATTTCTCAAGCATAGTCATACAGGAGCAGCCTACAGCTGATTCAGAAGTTCCTCCTGACGAGTTCGTACCTCAGAATGAAGCAGAGGAGCCACCTTCAACACATGCTTCCGTACCTTTGACAAGTTCTTCACCGATTCACATTGATCTTGATATTGAAGATGATGAAGAGATTGCAACAACACCTCCTGAGAAAGTTAGTAAAGATACTACCGTGTCTTGGCTTGAGAACTCCTTAGGAAGGGTTAGGAGAAGGCCTTCATATCAAGTAAGTGTTGACGATCTCGATAACATCTATCAGGAACCTCCTAAGAAGAAGGCAAAGAAGCAAGTTCACTTTGATAGGAATCCTGGTAACGAGATAGTCATGGAGACTACAGTGCCCCCAGAAGACAAGAACAGGGATGAGGTGAATATGGATGATTTTGTCATGGTCAAGGCTAATCTCGGTAGAAATACCAGACATGTAGATTTGAGTCTCTTCAAAGTTGTATCCGAAAACCTTTAAGAAAGAGTGCTTAAAGATGGAGAAGACAAGGCAGCCCTCAAGGCTGAAAATCAGCAGCCCAGGCTTTTCATTTCTAACCTTGCCCATGGTTCTTCACAAGCAACCTAGTTGCTGCCCTAGGTCTTGGAAACTCCAGCTGATCACCATCAGTTAAGACAGCTAGTCATTTGTGGGAAAAAGACTCAGGAGTGGATCGAGAGCTTCATTGTCAGAGGAAAGGAGATCTTGGCACGGATGTTCCAGTTAAGGGAAGACGCTCATGAGCTACGTCAAGGCATCCAAGGATTTGAACAAACACTGGCTGAAGTAAAACCTAGGCATGAGATTATCATTGCTGATTTAGACACAGCCTATGGTTCAGCAGTTTCAAAGGAGCACAAAAGACAAATCCTTGCTTGGAGAGAGCGTCATGTTTTCAAAGTTAAAACCTATGAGAGAATATCTGAAGAATTCATCGCCTACAGACAAAGGGTGGTTGAGGCTCTTCTTTTCATCAGTGAATTCGTCATAGAAATCCCTTCTCAGTACAGTCTTGAAGATGGTTCCTACGTCGGGCTTGAGGAAGTGCAAGATTAGTTTCAGAATGTTGTTCACAGTTGCAGTCTAGTTGGCGGAAGGATAGGTCATATTTCGATGATGTCAGCAAAGTTCGAGAAAGCGGCCAATGAGGTCGAAGATTTCTTGAGATCTATTGTAGATGCTGAAGATATCCTAGAAAAGCGGTGTTTTGCTGTTGATGGCATAGATGCACCGAACCGGGACACAATCTCTAACTTCCTAGAGGATGTGATCGAGCTTTAAAGCAACTTTCTTCTATAAGCTTTCTTTCCCGCTTTCTTTCTATTCTTGGAATAATCATTATCCATTCTTTGAGAAGAGAAAGAAGATAAGATGTAATAGTTGGCGTTTCCCGCTTTTTCTGCTTTCTTAGGGTTTTAGATGTTATCTTTTTTTGTAGATTTAGTAATAAAGCTTGCTTGCTGAGCAAGCCCTAGATTGTGAAAGCAAGGAGATTTTAGGGTTCCCTACTCCTCTGCTTCTCTATAAATAAGAGCCTTTGCTCATTTAGTTTCTTCTTAGTGCTAGTGAGAACAAAACGCTGAGCCTATTGTGCCTTCTATTTGTTGCTCAAGTATTGTTCAATTGTGTTGTGATAGCAAATTGTTGAGCCTCTTTAGCCAACAAGGAGTTAGTGTGATTGCTGTTTTTTATTGTGTTAAGAATAAGTTTGCAAGCTCTTTAGCTGCAATTTCTTGTTCAAGGCATGTTAGAAGTGAGCTTTGTTCCAGAGATTTGAGTAATAAAATCATGAACCTCTTTTGCCTTGGTCCAAAATCTCAGATTTCCGTTATCTATGTTCTACTTTTATGATCTTTATTTTAGCTTACAGTGAAGTGTGTAAGTGTTCGTTGAAAGAGAGATTATTGAAGTAGTTTTGTCAGAAGATCTACCTTGTTAATTTCTAACTTCTCTTGCTCTGCTATTACTTGAGAGGTTAGGAACGTCTTTAGTTTAAATTAGTCGTAGTTGAACTTCTTATATCAGAAAATCTCAGCTGCGGCGTTTGTGTTTAAAAAACCTTGTGCTCTAAGCTGATCAAAAAGATAGGCAACTTAGTTTTAGTTTACTTTCTTTCAAACACCATCAGCAAGAGGGAGCTTCCCCTCCTAATTTGAAGAGCAGTTTATCTGTGCATAGCTGTCCGTTTTCAAATCCGCACTCCAGAGGTGCGAATTTAAACGCCAACAGGGATATTAGTATTACTTGCCTCCCCATGGTTGCTATTGTTTCTAGTGTTGCCATTATTACTTGCATTGTTCTGGCTGGCATTATTGTTTTGCATCATCTATTTGGTCAACCGAACCAATTGTTGTCCTTCAGCCAAGTCATTTGAAATTTGCATAGTGCTAAGATTTTGTTGGTCATCCCTATCACCCATGTTCCCTACAATCTATCAACAAACAAATCTGCAATAGGTATTTCTTCTTCAATCTCCTATTGATTTGATGGAACATTTGCCCTTCTCCTAAAATAATACCTCCATGAATCCTCTGGCTGCATAAAAAATTTCTGTTGATAAAAAGTGACTCTAATTCCCATTGGTTGGTAGGATACTGGGCTTTGATACTAGTGTAATATACTGCCCAAAGTTTTTATACCAAAATATTGCAATTTTTACAAGCTTTGGTGCATAGACTGGTTTGAGTTTGTTTACAAATTGTTTTGAAGTGATAGTATAAATTAACATCATAACTATGACTTTCCCATGTTCATAACAATTAAAAATTCATCCATACGAAAATCCATAGCAAAATATGATCACAGAGATATTATTTATATAACTTTATATTGTTACAAATGTCATTCCCAGAAATTCCAAACAGCAGAAATATCATCAAATGAAATTTAATATTTATATGTCAATGCTGACCTTGACCTTGTTGGCAAAACAAGGATAGACAACTGAGAGGGGGGGAGGGTGAATCAGTTGTCACATAATATTTAAAATTTTCAAACTTTACTTAACTTAATCTCAGATCTGATGAATGAACAGTAAACCATGAACAATCAACACATCAAAAGCACAAAAAACACCAAGAATTTTTACATGGAAACCTTGTTAGGGGAAAAACCACGGTGGATGTTAGTTCACAATATTAGTGGATGTTAGTTCACAATATTATACCCTGTTAAAAGTATAATGAAAGATAATGAGAATGCACATGCATTTAGGCACACTGCCTAGAGCTCACTGCTCAAATACAAGAGGGCTCACTGCCCAACAATACACAACAATACGAATTAGATCCGTAGGGTATGAATTGAGAAAATAGTTTCTACACAAGCCTGATTACAGTTTTAGTTAAGCACAAAAAACCTTCTTCACACTTCGCTCAAACTTCTTCTCACTCTGCTCTGCAATCGAATGAATAGATCAATATTTGCACACTTTCTCTTCTTTTGCTTTTCTTCACTTCATGCACACTCGAACTTCGCTCAAACAATCACTCTTATATATCCGCAATATGAAATTACATCAACAACCTTGTTGGCCAAAAATATAAAATATATCTAATTCTCTTTACAACAGTCACATGAGATTCTTTCAGATCAGCCTGAAATCTAGCAACCATACATACAACATTCATAATGTCTGGTCTGGTCTGAGTTAAGTAGAGCAATCCACCAATCATCGACCTGTATCTTGCTTGATTTGCCTTAGGAGAATCATCATTCTGTGTTAACTTGCATCTGGTTACCATGGGAGTACCAACAAGTTTTGAGTCTTCCATGCCAAACTTCTTCAACAACTCTCACATATTTGGACTGAGATATGAAGATCCCCTTGTCTAACTGAGTAACTTGCAATCCTAGAAAGAACTTCATCTCTCCAATCATGCTCATTTCAAATTCATTGTTCATTTCATTAGCAAACTTCATACATAGATTGTCATCTCCTCCAAAAATAATGTTATCAACAAAGACCTCAATAATTAACTCTTTGTCATGATCCAATTTGAAATACAAGTTGCTGTCAACAGTACCTTTATTGAATCCAAGCTTTAATAAGTATTTGTCTAGTCTAGCATGCCAGGCTTTGGGGGCTTGCTTGAGTCCATATAGAGCTTTCTTCAATCGACAAACCATGTTTTCCTTATCAGTCAGTTGAAATCCATCCGGCTGTTCAATATATACTTCTTCTAGCTCACCATTCAGAAAAGCTGACTTCACATCCATTTGATAGACTTTATAGTTCTTATATGCAACATAAGCAAGAAATAACCTTACAACTTCAATTATGGCAACAGGGGCAAAGGTTTCTTCAAAATTTATACCTTCCATTTGTGAATATCCTTTACATACTAGTCTTGCTTTATTTTGGACCACTTCACCTTGTTCATTTAGCTTATTCCGAAAGACCCATTTAGTACCAATCACATTTTTATCTTTAGGTCTGGGATCAAGTATCCATGTATCATTCTTTTCAATCTGCATTAGTTCTTCCTTCATAGCTTCCATCCAATGTTCATCATTGCAAGCTTCATTGACATCTTTAGGCTCAATCTTGGAAATCAGTCAATACTCTTCTGCAATCTTTCTTCTAGTTTGCACACCTTTATTCTTGTCTCCTAAAATTTGATTTTCAGAATGATTTAGCTTTACATACCTCGGAGTTTTAGGGTTCTCTCGAACTTTTGGTTCTTTTGTTCCTTCTTTTGCACTTGCACTTGTCTCTGCTTCCTCACTACCTTGATTTACAGGAACCAATGGAAGTTGTTTTATTGGAACATATGGCACAATTTGGAGTTGATTATGTGTCTGAGCATTCTTCCCTTTGTTTGTGCTGTCTTCCTGGTCATTTGAATCATATCCACAGTATTTGGATGATTTAGCAGAGTCCTCATCAACTCTGACATTTGCACTCTCAACCATTTTTCTTAGTCTTTTGTTAAAGCACCGGTAGGCCTTGCTTTTAGTAGAGTAACCTAGAAAGATTCCTTCATCGCTTCTTGCATCAAACTTGCCTATGTCCTCATCTCTCTTGATATAACACTTGCTTCCAAAGATCTTGAAATATTTAACAATAGGCTTATAACCAAACCATAGTTCAAAAGGAGTCTTACCAAAATTACTATTGACATTTACCCGGTTTAAAGTGTACACAACGGTGCTTACAACTTCACTCCAATAGATGTGAGGCACATTTCCTTCAATCATCATTGTTCTAGCAGCATCTAGAATTGTTCTGTTCTTCCTCTTTGCAACTCCATTCTGTTGAGGGGTTCGGGGAGCAGATAATTGTCTTCTGATTCCACGCTCTTCACAGAAAGAATTAAACTCCCTGGAGGTGAACTCACCACCTCTGTTTGACCTTAAGCATTTGATTTTTAGACCTTTCTCATTTTCTGCCATGGCCTTGAAACTTTTGAACTTTTCTAATGCTTCACATTTTTCTCTTAAGAAAACAACCCATATCATTCTAGCATAATCATCAATACCGACATAAGTGCCTTTCTCCATGAAGACTTTTGACTCTAGAGGGACCACAAAGATTAGTATGCACTAGCCCTAGTAATCCATTTGAATGATGTTGTTTGCTTCGAAAATAAACTCTAGTTTGTTTCCCGCTCCGACCCCACTCCTTACTGGGGAGTGTATTGGCGGGGCTTCACTAGCTTAGGTAGATCTCTTCTGCAGCAGGTGGAACTAGCGACAATGTTGTCCAAAGTCGCGTAACCACGACCTCCTATGCCATAGCTAGCTTTCATCTACTTGAGCAATTAAACAACTTTCACTTCTTGACATTAGGTGAAAAATGTTACCCTTTTGTCTTTTACACAGAGGCAATTACATTCGAAGTTCAGTATCCACGCATCTTCCACCTTTGGGCGAAGATCGCAACCCTTGTCCACCATCATCAACACTCAGCGGGTTGTACTTCAAACCTTCAACATAAAAGAACATCATCAGGTGTTATGCTTACCACCAAGACAAATAGATCCTCTGCCACGAATCACACCAGCATTGTTATCTCCAAATCTTACAACCCCACTGTCATACTTCTCAAGACTTACAAATTTGCTTTTGTCACCAGTCATATGATGTGAGCATCCACTGTCAATAACCCACTCATCTTTTTCTTGAATTCGAGCTGCAAGAGCTTTCTCAACTTTAGCAGATTTAGTAGCCACTGGACCTTTTTCCTTGATAGCAAGGAACACCCATTCATCCTCATTTCCATTGTCTTTACCAGACTCTTCATCAGTTACTCCTTCATCATAGTAACATTGCTTTTGAAATCTAGATTTGTAAGGCTTAGATTTAAGAACTCTTTCAAGACACCTTGATGCAAAATGACCTATTTTACTGTAGGAGAAGCATTTAATAGGCAACACTCCTTTATACTTACCTTTTCCTCTGCCTTCTTTCTTCACAATTAGTGCTTCCAACTCTTCTACCTCTCTTTCTTCATCTTCAAGCTGTTTCATTTCTTCCTCATACTTGAATGACTTTCTGGAACATTCTCCCGGATCATATCTTTGCTTGTTTCTTCCGGATACAGTAGCCTTAAATGCAGTTTCAGTCCTGGGAACAAATTCACCAAATTCGCTCAACTCAAAGGCAACAAGTTTACCAATCAGTGTATCCCTTGTTACATTCGTCAATGATCTGGTTTCTTCAATAGCATGAGCCTTTGCTTTGTAGGAGGGAGGCAATGATCTGAGCACTTTAGCCACAATTTCTTCCTCATCCAGGGTACCACCGACACATCTAATACCCATCACTATTTCATTTACTCTTTGCATAAAAGAAAAAATATTTTCATATTCACCGATCTTCAAATTTTCATACTTGCCTTTCAAACTCTGTAGCTTAGCCATCTTCACATGTATATCTCCTTCATACAAAGTTTCGAGCTTCGTCCACATCTCATGAGCTATCTTCAGATCTATCACATTTGTCATTTCTGAATCTGTTAGAGCACTCAACAAAGCTTCCATAGCCCTGACATTATTTTCAGCCTCTTTAGTCTCATCAGCAGTGGAAGGACCATTCTGAGGAATAACATATGGATTCTTTGTAATCTTCCAGAAGGGTTCACCAATACACCTCAAATGACACTCCATTCTAGCTTTCCACAATGAGTAGTTTGTTCCATCGAATCTAGGACTGTCCTTGTATGATGCCATCTTGGATCACCTCAAGCTTTTAAACTTCTTCAGAGGAACTTGCTCTGATACCAATTGTTGGCAAAACAAGGACAGACAACTGAGAGGGGAGCGTGGGGGAGGTGAATCAGTTGTCACATAATATTTAAACTTTCAAACTTTACTTAACTTAATCTCAGATCTGATGAATGAATAGTAAACCATGAACAATCAACACATCAGAAGCACAGAGAACACCAAGATTTTTTACGTGGAAACCTTGTTAGGGGAAAAACCACGATGGATGTTAGTCCACAATATTATACCCTGTTAAAAGTATAATGAAAGATAATGGGAATGCACACATGCATTCAGGCACACTGCCTAGAGCTCATTGCTCAAATACAAGAGGGCTCACTGCCCAACAATACACAACAATACGGATTAGATCCGCAGGGTATGAACTGAGAAAATAGCTTCTACACAAGCCTGATTACAGTTCCAGTTAAGCACAAAAAACCTTCTTCACACTTCGCTCAAACTTCTTCTCACTCTGCTCTGCAATCAAATGAATAGATCAATATTTGCACACTTTCTCTTCTCTGGCTTTTCTTCATCACTTTTATATATCCACAACATGAAATTACATCAACAACCTTGTCGGCCAAAAATATAAAACATATTTACAATGTTGGCCCAAATTTACAAATAAAATTGCAATGCGAATCAAACGCCGTCGGCTAATATTATGATGCGACCTAAAACAATATCCTCGAGCACGCCAAACATTCAAATTTAAATCTTCAAGGATCCGAAACACGTTACAACCATCATGTCGGCCAAGAACATGAAAACCCGAACATACCGAGAAAAATTTTCGACCACGAGCACACCGATCAACGCGGACGTACAACAAGGATAGAGAATGATCTAGAAGCATCCACAAACAACAAGAACTAACAGAGAAACATTTGCAACAACAAAAATTACCAGAATCACATAAACTTTAATCAGGAACACTAACATAACCCACAAAAATACTGTCAAAACACAATTATTCATAGCACGATCAAATCTTCACATGGACCTCTGAAACTTCCGGTAGATGAACTAGATACTCTCAACAATAAACCCTTTAGTCCACAACAACTGATCTTCAACGTAGAGAACAAGACACCTTCATGATCTTCACTGTTCCACTGGCAACTTGCAACTCTTCCTTTAACAATTTTCTCAATATCCTCGACATATACAGCCTTTAGTACAATAATGCTAATAGTGTTGACATCAATGACAACCACATATCAGCAACACAACCACAACATCCAACAGACCTTCGAATGGTCAACACACCAATTAGCAAGCCCTTTAAATTTCCCTTTTGTGCTTTATGGCCTCCTCCACACTTGTACAACAGCCTTAGGAAGGCTGGTACTTCCTTTTTAGGGAAGCTACGACAGATTTAGCGAGCCTTTAAAGGCTGCACTTAGCATATAAACGAGTTTTGTAAATTTAAAATATTCTGTGCTCCTCTTCTTGAAATTTATGAAGTGGTAAGACACCCCTATGGGAGCCACAAGGTGTATGACTGGGTAAAACTCAACAATGGTATATTAATAATTTACCACCTTTATCATTGCACACACATTCACTGGTATTTTCTGCTTTCTTCACCAATCGCATATACCACATTAACAAATTAATTATTTGCTTGCAAATCTTCAATAAATTTAAATCTGATATGTTGAAGCTGGAAATTGTAAACAAAATCCTTACATCTCCATTTAAGCACAATTGTGAAACCTGTGTGATTCCACCTGCAAATCAGTTAGGGTAGATGTCTCACCATGGAAATCAATTCCCTTAGGGTTTTCGTCCTAGGGTTTGCTCTTGCTGAAAGCTTCAAGTCTCCACAAAGAAAATAGAATCAAGCATATTCAAATGAGCTTCCAATTCACCTTTTATATTTTCCCCATAGAACAATCCCGAAGACACTTTTTTTATTTCCCGACTTAAAATAAATCAATCAAGCACTTTTATAAAGTGACTAAAATATTTGTCCTTTTAAACCACTTAAGCCACCTTTTCCTATTAATTAAAATTGAAGTCATCTGGAAAATTACTTTATTGGACAACTTTATTTAATTAGTTAAATTATTCCCTCACAAAGCTTGAAATTAGCCTACAAGAATTAAATAGGCTAAAAGGGACACTTCCGTCTACTTCGTGGAAGGGGACATTACACCCTACGACTATATGACCTCCTTTCAGCATGGTATAGCACCCAAATATGATGTACGGCATGCTTAAATATTGGAACAACTTATATAAGGCTGCGATACTCTTTTTTGAGGTTTTGTAGAGCCTATTAAAGGCTATGTGGGGGTTTGGGAAGTCTTAAAGACTGCATGAAATGCATCACTCCATCCTTATGCTTGCCATTAATATGGTACAACCCTTCTAAGTACCACAAAATGGTACAGCTGGGTGGTCCTAGCACAAATTAAAATATTGATTATTAAAACATTAATTCCAAGGCACACAATGCACAATAATTTTCTGCTCTTTCTCCTTTGCACCATGGCATTGATTCTTAATTTTATTATTTGTTGGCAAATCTCAATAAATTTGTACCTCGGATTTTGAAGTTGGCAATTGTAACAAAACGTCTATTTCCTTCGTTTAATCACAGTTATGAATCTCCTGTGAATCCGCAATTAATTTGACTAGGAAGAAATCTTTCATCTCCAAAGCCAAATACCCGTGTAGGGTTTTCATCCTAGAGTTTGAAGTTGAACTCGCAGCCCAAACTTGCAATGAGAGAAATAAAATGACCAAGATGTCTAATTTCATTTTTGCTCTTCCTTTTATACCCCCCACTTGTGAACTTTTGAGCTTTATTTTTTTAAATTGGATACAGTGGTTCTCTTTTAATTTTTAATCAGCTTTAGCCTCTGAAAAGTCATTTTAATGCATAAGGTCATCTTTTAAATAAAATAATTGATTAAAATAAGTTGTTCAAAAAATAGCAATGTTAGACAACTTAAATTTAGTTAATTAAAATATTCCCTCTTCAAGCCCCGAAACTAGCCTACGAGAATAAAATAGGCTAAGGGGTCCATCTTGAACACCTATGTCAAAGAAGGGGACATTATATGTGTGGATAATTACCTCTAGCTTTTGAATTAGTAGATTTGAATCAAATTTCAAAATAATATAATATCTAATTTCATAGTAGAATAGACATTGATATTCCTACAATGATCTTGTGAATGCAACATCAGTTGGTGCATAGTTATCTCTGTAATATGCTAGCTTGGAAGGAAAGACAAACTCCTTTGATCTCTAGTACGCTTGCTTAGAATTAAAGATAAACAGACTGTAATATGCTAGCTTAGAAAGACACACTCCTTAGATTTGTAATATACTTGCATCAGAGTTAAAGATAAATTGATACTTCAAGAAACTAGAAAAATCACAACACACATACCTTGTATATTTATTGTGACATGTAACATAATATCCAGGGCATTGCAAATAAGGTAATACTGAAGTTCAATCACAAACAGTTTCTGGTCCTTAGATGCTCTGGTGAGGATTGTTGCGCAAAGAGACTACAAACCAGATATTCACTGGTTAGCTGTAGTCAAGAAAATACTCGATCTAGAAATCTTGTGAGGAATCGCGACCTTGTAGGAGAGTATAGGATGTCGCCTAGTAATCGCTCCTCAAAGTATTAACTTTGTTGATGACGAAATCCTGGAGTGGCACATAATGGTGGCTAGAGCGGAGCTCGGCCACCCTATCGTTTCAATCGCCTCCCTTCAATAGTCGGGATCTTGCAAATAGAGTAGACGACTCAGAGAACAAGCGATGCTAGAAGAGGTAATAAGCTCAAAATTTGCTGATGATATGTAATGACAAACACGAATTCTCAGATCAAGGTTTTCGTCTCAACCTGAGTGTGATTAGTGAGGGGGCTACGTCCCTTAGTAGATTGCCATGGCAGCAAACCAAATTCGTGATGATGAGAACCAATCGAGAGCTTAGCATAAATACCAAATCAAATTGGCCTTCCAACAGGTCGGCCACCACAAGAATAAAATTCAAATATTAATTCAGGGCGCCAAACTCAAGGGAGTCGACCATAGAACAATTTAAATATTATTTTTAATAATTTAAATTTATATTATTATTTAATAGTTTATTTATTAATATTATATTGGTAAATATTATTTAAAATATGTAAATTTCATTTTAGTGTTGATAAACACTATCTTCCACCATCGCCAAATCGTGGACATGATAGTCCTCCCGGCCCAAGTGTTGCTTGCGCTCAAACAACTGCAAGCCAATGCTTAGTCGATCGACACGTGATGAAAGATATGATCCTGAGGACATGACCACATGTACCAAGTCTTCCGTTGCTCCACTCTGATATAAGCACCATCAAGCCCATAACCATGATGCAACTCATCATGATCCCATTGAATGAGTAAACTAAATATATCAATGCCCAGATCCGAGTTCATCACGCTATCGTGCCCAACAATTATGAAGAGACAGATGGATCTTGAAGGGCTATCAATACCAACAATCTCCTTGACTTTGAGAGATCTCTCATGGATGTGAAAAACTCCCGTCAAGGGTATATGAAAAGGCATATTAGTCTAGCCTGGGCTGCTGATGTGGGTCAGAACAGCACCCCGAAATCTGGAAATCACACCTATGATGATGCAAGTAGTGGCCCTAACATTAATGGATGATAGTGCCTCATCATTATGCCAAAAGAAATGTCCCATATCTTTCCCAATCACCAAAGCAGTCGTTGTCCTCCAAGTACCCACAAGGAGATCCATGTATAACAATGTAGGACAGGAGTCTCTCATCAAAGCATGGAGTAGGAACTTGTGAATTAGGACTGGAACAACAATGTCTTTATGCTTACATTCATACCTTGCATTGTAGCCCAGTTGTAACACAAGTATTTGCAACTCCAAACCATGTGTTATGACAATATCTCCATACCTAGGGTCACAAATTAGCTGGAACTTCATTCCTCCAAGTATACTCCAATAAAAAACAAATGTATCCATGATGTGTCCTGAAAGTAGGCCAGCCTCATGCTTCACCCAAGAGTCTTCAACATGATGGGATTGTACCTTATCACAAGTAAACTCTTCAAGTGCTCCATAAATGATCAAAGACTAACCTAAATCTGCATCACTCATATCTCCATCCATGTATGGAGGCATAATACTAGTGGCTGGTCCACTTAGTGTGTGCTCCATCATACCATGTATGTGGTGAATCTTCAAATGGCTCCCCAAAAGCGGTGACACCAATTCCTCGTAAAGCAAGTTATGTGAACAAATAAATAATTCTGATTCATACCTCAAATCTGATTGCCCCACTTGCTTGGCTACCATACAAGGCTCATTCTTCATGTGCCACATGCTTCATATCCCTTTTGCCTCCTTCCTGCTGTGGCCTATCAAGTCTTCGTCTTTGACTCCTAAGGAAATGTCGACTGTAGGAGAAGTCTTCCTTCTTTTATTCTCATGTGTGAGAGCCACCAACATCTGATTATGCAAGGATGAGGGACTGCTGTTCCAAATCAGAAAATTAGGACTGCTGACATGCCTTTTTATAAAGCCTTCAATCACTCTCTTCCATATTACTTCATACTCTCCAACAAGTGTTGACCCGATACGAGTTTCCCCATGAGAATTATAACCCTCAACGCTGATCCCTTTGGCTGTCATCACATGATATGGTGAAGATATAAGTCTGCTGTCAGCCCTTGCGTCATGCTCATGTGTGAGATTCACCTCGATCTCAATCATCTCCCTTTCTGCGAGGGAATAGTTACCAACAAGTGCTGATCCATGAGATGTCTCCAAGTGCAAATTGTGTGTTACAAACTCAGTCCTATGGCTGTAAACAATGTCTCCATAGAATTCTTCAAGACTTTCGACCGTGTCTTTACTCTTTGCCTCCTTCCCGCTGCCCTTAAGCTCAAGAGTGAGCTTATCCACTTCATCTTCCTTCCTTCTCAAGGCATTCACATAAATGTCATCAAGTGCAAGAAGATGACCCCTATCCACGAGTAAGTGTAGGAAGTTTGACTTCACTACCATCAAATTCCCATGGAGTCTGTGTAAATCATCAAGAGAGATACCTCCTTTGAGTCCTTCAAGACGACCTAGGGCCTTCTTACACAAATCTGCCATCGTCTTATGAATGTCATCAAAGTGAGTTAGGGCTGCCATGATTTGACTATCACTCATCCTCAATTGCCTAGGACAAAAAACCCCCATGCAGTATTTTTGATTCGTCTTCAATATCGCCATCATAAAACTGATCTGTCATTTCTGGTTTATGTTCACAACCAGGCTTCCCAAAATCAGCTACCTCTGTGACATCTTTTTCACACAACTCATGTTTTGTAGCTAGGTCAACATCAAATTTAATCAAGGCATTGCCAACGTCATCATAACCATCCACAATAGAGGAATCATCATAAGAGTAGGGCATTCACAAGTAGATTCACAATTTTCTTCAATTGCTGGTCTAGAGGGTGTATGCACAATCATAAAGTGATCCCTCAATTCATCTTCATCAAAGTTACTTTGTTCATTGCATGACAACATTTCTGTATTGCTTTCATGTGTATGAGTATCTTCACTATCCAATTTGTCCAAAGCACAAATTGTTTCCTTACCAATAAGGTGTAGGGCTGGTGAAGCAATGCTAAGCTCACCCGATGGAACTTTAGTAGCAGTCATACCTCCACATAGTTGATCAATCAATGCTGGTTTGGCATTTCCTTCAACCTTGTGGTCACCATGAAGACTTATGTGTTCTCCACTAGTAGGAGCAAAAGATGATTCTTGCTTGTCCCTATCTTCATACGGCTGAAGTGATCCTGTGAACATGGCTCCATCCTCTTTTGGGCTTCCACATGTATGGCTAGGAGTCCAAACTTCTGAACATGTTGACTGCTCCTTGTCATTCTCCTGATCACTCATAGGTTGTGATTCACTGGTAACTGCTGGTGATTTTGATTCCGATTTTGTTTCTTCCAACAACATTGAGTTCTTTGGGTCGTGTTCCTTGATCTCTTCCTTTCTTTTCGTCATGTAGTACCTAGCAAAAGGTTTAGTGTCCTTGATATCCTCAGGTTCACCTAAGTACTCATCAATGATGCAGATAATCTCCTCGCTTACAAGTATCGCCAGTCCTGCCATTCTTTTATACTCTTGATATGAAAAAAGGTCTTTATACTTTTGGTATCTTCCATACCATTGAGCAATTTTGGAGATTGCGATTTCATCGTCTTCTTCCTCCTCATTCATGTATTCGTTGTAGATTTGCATTCTCAAAAACAAACTTGCAGGCTAGCAGGATCCTGGCTCTGATACCACTGCAATATGCTAGCTTGGAATGAAAGATAAACTCCTTAGATTTGTAGTATGCTTGCTCAGAATTAAAGATAAACAGACTGTAATATGCTAGCTTGGAAAGGCACACTCCTTAGATTTGTAGTATGCTTGCATCAGACACATAACTTATATATTTATTGCGACATGTAACATAATATCCAGGGCATTGCAAATAAGGTAATACTGAAGTTCAGTCACAAACAGAATCTGGTCAATGAGCCCTGTAGTTACAACATATATATATATATATATATATATAGATATATGAAACTATCTCCACATACAGATTCACCGTCCCAGTTGCAAGTCAACTCTCAAAGTAGAAGTATTTGCTGGATGAGTCTATACTCGGATGAATACAGTTTCTGGTCCTTAGATGCTTTGGTGAGGATTGCTGCGCAAAGGGACTGCAAACCAGATATTCACTGGTTACCCGTAGTCAGGAAAGTACTCGATCTAGCAATCCCGTGAGGAATCGTGACCCTATAGGAGAGTATGGGATGTCGCTTGGTAATTGCTTCTCAAAGTATCGACTCTACTGATGACGAAATCCTGGAGTGGTGCAGAATGGTGGCCAGAGTGGAGCTCGGCCACCCTATCATTTCAATCGCCTCCCTTCAAGAGTCGGTATCTTGCAAATAGAGTAGATGACTTAGAGAACAAGCGGTGCTGGAAGAGGTAATAAACTCAAAATTTGTTGATGATATGTAATGACAAACACAAATTCTCAGATCAAGGTTTTCATCTCAACTTGAGTGTGATCAGCGAGGGGGCTATGTCCCTTAGCAGATCGCCATGGTAGCAAACCAAATTCGTGATGATGAGAACTAACCAGGAACTTAGCATAAATACCAAATCAAATTAGCCTTCCAATAGGTCGGCCACTACAAGAATAAAATTCAAATATTAGTTGAGGGCGCCAAACTCAAGGGAGTCGGCCATAGAACAATTTAAATATTATTTTTTATTAATTTAAATTTATATTATTATTTAGTAGTTTATTTATTAATATTATATCATTTAATATTATTTAAAATATTTAAATTTCATTTTAGTGTTGATAAACACTATCTCCCGCCATCGCCAAATCGGGGACATGACAATCTCTATTGTCATTTTTTCAAGCACTTGTATAAATACACAAAATAGTTGGAATATTACAATGTTTTGTCAGTTGGCATTTTATCAAATTTTATCAAAATACAATTTTTTTTTTTAACTCAGTACATTACACCAAGGACCCAAAATGAACTAGAAAACTGAGAATTGAACAAATTTAATGCTTTATAATGGACTATTTGCATTTATTATAATTTTTTTTCTAAATTGTAGAATGACCAATAAGATTGACAAACTACCTACAACCATGAAATATGAATTCCAATGAGTCACTAAGGCTTCCAAGATTGCATCATCAATCCAAGATATTATAGAAAAATTTAGGACAATGGACTTTAAGGATTTTCATTAAAGAACTTTTGGGTATTCCCAAACACTTAGACCCAACATCATATCAAGGTCAGGACTAGCACATTTAGCGAGCTTCTCTTCAATAGTGCAGAGCCCAGAATTGATATTAGTTTGTACTTAGGTGTATAATGCAAATAATAGGACAGCTAGGGATGGAGATGGCAACATCATTTTGGATATAAATTCTAGGGTAATGTCACACAACTTGAATCTCCCATTCCATGTAGTGTTGGCAAGCTTAACAGAAGCACAACTAGTGGAGGCAAATGAGAAGAATGAAGTAGAGAATATTAGGGATTTGAATAGACATTGGTTAATCAAGGAAAAAAGACTATCACAAAGATTCCCAAGAATCTTGCTAGATCAGATTTCCACTAAGAAGTTGGTGATGTAATCACTTTTATGAATAAGGTAATTGATAAGCTCAATACTAGAATGTACCAACCCTAGATATTCCAATACACGAAGGTTATTTTTAAGGAACATGAGTTCATTGATTAGCCCATCTTGTTAATGACAATATTCATGCACAATTGACTTCAGTCATTGCGAGCCAAAAATTCACAATGTCTTCCTATGTGGTTTATTTGTTGGAAAGACAAGAAATTTTTCTAGGATTGACTACAAAGGGAGTGCTGGGAGAAGCAGATGGATAAAGCAAGGTTTGGGAATTCTATCTGCAATTGGAATTTAAAGAAGCACAAAGGTAGTACAAATTAGTCAATGACACATTCATCTTCCCTTTTATCATCAAAATTTTCAGGAATGAAGATGTTCTCTATTGAAGCCGAATAGCACATATGTAACGACCTATTCCTTGCGCAAATTAACATTTTCCAAATCTCACTTTAAACATATAAAGGTAACAAGTAACAAAGACAATACAATAAAAATTTTCCTTTCTTTATTGATAAATATGTACAAGTTACAATATGTTTCCACATGAATTTCATTTTCATTGCAAATATAAATCAGAGTTCAAAAGTAATACAGTTACATACATAGCTCGTAAGCTTTTGCACAAATAGAAGTAAGAAGGTCCAGGAGTCCATCCTTTCAAATCTTGGTACATCGGCCGCCTGCTGTGGAGGAGAAACATCACTCGGGCGCTTTTCCGCCAACCACAGACTTATAATGCGGTCCCCCGCACACCTATCATTAGATAGATGGCCCTCCCTTCGAAGAAGAGATTGGTAGGGTATCCTTTAACGATTACCAACTGAGCATAGTGCTGTGTCCTACACAACTAGAACCTTGCTATTTCACAATCTCAAACTAGTACTCGGATCACAATGAATTGACAGTGTAGTCTCAACTAACTCACGTCTATGTGGCAGTCGTACGTTTCACTACTTTTGCCAAAGTGTTCTCATTCAGTACTTCGAATGAAGGTCATCTATCATAAACACTACTTAGGGCCGATTTGACTTGAGGCTTCCTTATTCTATGCATAGGTTTTTCCCTTCAATGGGTGAATCCGTCACCTGAGACATCCTACAACCATACTATCCTACTAGGAATGAATAGCATAACATATAAACTATAAAATCCTTCTCCTATACCGGAAACTAAAATTCCTAGGAGTTACACAAGCTTCATCGAGTTAACCTATTAACTAAAGCTGTGGATTGTTTATATTTTCATCATGCATTCAAACCCATCCTAGTACTTAGTATCTATTTCAATCATATTCTCCTCATATGGAGATAATACAAAACATGCAAATTTCATTCTAAATGCATTTAAACTTTCTCACAAATTCCTTCACATAAATTCACTTCAAATGCACAATTTAAATAAATATTTCTCATAATAGCTCATTTCTTCTACAATCTAAATTGCATTCAAGAAATTACCTTCAACCTTAATAGTTTACTGCCTATTAAAAGAAAACTCATTTTCTCCTTTTCCTGTGAATGCAGTTAAACTAGTAACTACTTGATAATGCACAAACAGCATACACAAATTCTACAACAGTCAAGGAATCAAAATAGTTTGAATAACTAGAGAATAACTCATGCCTGTTTCAGTGTCCCTTAAGAATAATGACAAGGCACTTCCAGCACTTCAGAATGCGTCTGGCAAAACTTCCTCAAGCTGTTGTCTTCTCTTGCAGATTTCTTTTACAACGCCTCTCTTTTCTCACTCAGAAATTGATACACACAGCTTGTAAAAATTAAGATTGCTCTCAGGAATTTGTAAAGTTCTCAATATTTAGAACTAAGGATTGTTCACAGTATTAAGACTGCTCTCAGAAAAATGTGAAGACTCTCAGGAAATTGTAAAATGCTCAAAAAATAAGAACTCTTAGAAACAAATTCGAATTTCAAAGAAGCATAGAAATGTTCACTTGCAAAAAGATGGATTTTGAAATCCAAATTGGTGTGTTGAAGAATGAACTGGACGACCTTTTTATAGTGTTAGCAATTCAACCAACTCCTCATCCTAAGGCATCCAAACTGCCAGAATTGCGAGTTGGAAGGTTTCCTAAGAGAAACGTGGCGAAAATCAGAGAGAAATCGTCCTCTTTTGCTAACAGCAAACCCAAAATAAATCAACTCACATGGTGGATTTGATAAGTCGACAACTCAAGGCATTTACAGATTTTTAGGTTATATTGAAGCAATGATTTGAAAGATTCGTTCCAGATGAGAGGTCAATACTGCAACACACCACGTCACCATTTTTCTTGCCTAAAGAACAACATTCGCGTCATCCTCAAAGACCAGTTCTCTGCTCGTGCGCTTCAGGCGCGAACTTCTCCAGGCTCGCGACTTTCTCACGGCAGTTTCCTCCATTTTTATTTTTTTGACATTTCATATGTTTCACTTAAGTCATTTATGAAATATTTAAAAATTGCGTTTCATATTTTCCAAAGACGTGATTTTAAAATCTTTAATATTTCCTTTTTAAAGTCTTCAAAAGTAATATTTTCCATCCAAAATGTGTTCACGAGTTTGATGCGTTTCAAATAAAAACATCAAATATTTGATACTTCATATTTGACTTATTCAAATATTTTCAAAGTAATAATATAAAGTTTTTAATAAAGACTTTATTATGCAAAGTAAAAATCGTTTTATAATTTTACCAAGGTATTTTAAAATTCAATTTCCAAAATTACCAAAGGTAATATAAAATTGATTTCCTAAATCACTTAAGGTAATAATATTAAATTCAATTATTCTTATATATTTAATATATATATTTATATATTTTTATTATAGATTTATTTACTCTGATATATATGTATATATATATATTTAAATATTACTATTTAAATATATTTTCATATATACATATATACATTTAAGTAAAACTATAATATAAATCTATACGTATTTATTATTAAATATATAAACATTTACATATTTAAATATTTACACTTATATGTATTAATTGTTACATATATGTATATTGCGAGCCAGTCAGCATACTTTCAATATACATACATACGTATTCGTGTAAATATATATGTAAATTCCAATAAAATATTATTATTAACATCATTATTCACAAGCAATAGGTAATGTGGGTATGTATATCACTGTACGTAGTGTACACGTAAATGTATGTATACCATGTCGACACGTATGTATGGGCATATCCATCTGCCGAGCATACGTATGTATTGATATGTATATACATATGGATACGTGTACATTATATACATGTATACGCATACTCACTCGACTTATTCACATATAACCATTCACGTTTTCCACACTGTTGGCGTAACAACTAGCACCTCTGGAGTAAGAGTTGGTACAGACAGCTATGCACACTACACAATGAGTGCTCTTCAAATTAGGAGGGGAAGCTCCCTCGTTGTGCTTGACAAAAGTACTTGCAAAGGAAATAAACTAAACTAAATCCTGTCTTTTTGCTTCAGCTGTAGAGGTACAAGGCTTTCTTGAAAACTATATACGTTGCAGCTGAGTTTTTCTGGTTTTGCAGATCTACTAACTACAACTAAACTTAATAACTTAAATTCTATCCAGTTTCCTCAAGAAAACAGAGCATGAGGAAAAGGAGCAAGGTTTTGACTATCAGACGATAAACGAGTTTAGATTCTCTACTTGAAGGCAAGGTGGCACAACTATTATCTCAATCTGAACAAGTTTAATAGGCACAAAACAGATTTATCTAAACTATGGGAAGAATTTACCATGACAATCTCATGAAACCCTATGTGGCATAACAATTGATCATAATAGTAAAGACTCACAAAACAGATTTATCATCACAATCTCATGAAACCCTATGTGGCATAACAATTGATCATAATGGTAAAGATTCACAAAACAGATTTATCTAAACTATGGAAAGAATCCACCATTACAATTGCATGAAACCCTATGTGGCATAACAATTAATCGTAATAGTGAAGACGCATGAACAAATACCAAAAGAGCAATATTGAGGGCAAGGTAGGCGCAGCATATATTTCTCTCTCAAGCAAAAGTTATTTACAAATGAGCAAAAGCTCTTATTTATATACATCAAGGTGTAGGGAACCCTAAAATCACCTTGAGTCATCTACAGTCTTGCAATGCATGCAAGATTTACTGCTAAGTCCTAATGAAGTAAACTATACAGTCAACTGGAAAGCTACCATCAGTTAACCGAAACATCTAATCTAAAAATGCACTATTGTGCGAGCATGCATGTCCTTATTGAAAGCGAGTTAACTGGAAGACTACCATCAGTTAACGAAAAACCCTAAAAAGAAACTCCAAGTAAATAAAGAAAATCTCAGAATAGATATGCATGTGATGAAACATCGAGTTAACTTGAAAGGGTAACGCCAAGTTTAACTCGTGTGTGTGATGTCTATCCTGAGAGGTAGGAACTGAAGTTTACTGTCCGTGATCTCGAGCAACCAATCCCTCAACGAGATTGTTAACTGCATCACTATCTGGAACTATGAGACTCTGTCGAAGAATGCTATGTTGATGCAGCATATCCTCACCAGTTGTGATCTGAGACTGAAGTTCCCCTCTGCTTCTTGTTGCCTCGTCGAACAATGCTGACATGACTGTAAGCTGAGTAACCTTACAGCCAACGGTCTCCCCACTAAAAATGGTATGAATGAGTGCCTGGAGCTCTAACTGAACATCGGTAAGCTCAACGTAGGCACCACCCTCGATGTAATACCGGCACGGTAAGTGATACTAGAGTCCTCACAAACTGGAGTGCACTAGTGACGTGCTCTCTACTCTCAGCCAACTCTGATGCTAAAGTCTCTTCTATCTTTGCTCTGAAAACCAATTGTGTTTTCCAAGAGTAGATAGCCTCTCTATCCTCTGCATCTGTGACTGCATCATATGCCACACTCAGGTGAGCAATCATAATCTCATCCCGGGGTTTGTTAATCGCCATATCTCGCTCCTCATCCTGAAGACGAAGACGGAGCTCTCGTGCATTGTACCGCAACTGATATAACTCTGTAAGCATAGCATGGCCTCTAGCAACGAACTCCTCCCATTCATCCAAACGCTTGCCATATGCAACTAAGTGATTGAGTTGACTTTGCTCTGCTGGAGGCTCAAGCATCAACGGAAGTGTATTAATGGCATCGGGTCTATGCACAAGGCTAGAAATGTACTGACGAAGCTGTTTGATTTCAGCCTTGAGGGCTGCCTTATCCTCTCCGTCCTTCGGTATTCTATCCCTGGCACTGTCTGTAGCAACTTGTAGGAGATCAACCTGAGTCTGACGTGTGCTACGACCAAGGTTGACTGTGATAACCTCAAAATCTTGAGATTCCAACTCAGCCAAGTTCTTCCCTTGTGGAGGTACGGCAGTCTCAATGACAATCTCCATGTCATTGTTTCTCTCTACGTGAACCATGTTCTTGACTCTCTTGTCCGGCGCATCTTGGTAAATGTCATCAAAATTAGAATGATTAAGGACATAGGATGGCTGCCTCCTCTTCCTTCCCAGCTGAGTTTCGATCCAAGATTGGTCTCGGCTAATGCTACTAGAAGGGTCTGCACTAGTGACAGGAGGTACTGATGAGAGTGAGTGTGTAGAGGACCCACTGCGAGGTGGAGAGTCTAAATCCAATTCAATGAGAATTGGGGTAGGTGACTGCTCTGGAACTGATGTAGGAACTTGAGGCTGAACCTCAGGCACTGGCGGACTCTGAACTGGCCTCTGAACTGGCTCTGTGACCGGCTGTTTGTCAGGCTCTGTGTGTGTAACAGTGGCAAGCGCCTTGCCCTTTGAATTGTTTGGCGCTTGTACTTTCTTGGGAGGATTACTCCTCTTCTTTTGTTTAGGTTTTGACGAGGAAGGTAGCGAAGGATTCACCACCACTGGCGGCTTTGCTCTAGGAATACTCACCCTCCTTGTCTTCTTGCTGTCGAGGTAAAGTATACTGTTTTGGATAACTCTACTTGACCTCTCCTTGACCGTTGCGTATTCCTTGGCGTACCAATCAACTGCTGGCAACGGTTGTGTATCAACCCGCTCTCTGAAAAACTGAGGAAGAACTTCTCCCTCATCATCTGATAAACCTCCCACATCTTCTGACAAGAAAACAAAAATCTGTGAGAGAGAGAAATGGCCATAACTGCGTCTGCGAACCTCGAAGTCATCTGCGCAATTTGCCCAGTAATCCTCCATAGAAGGCTCATGACATGTACCTCCAGCAAGGCGAGCTGTATAATGACCTGAAAGATCATAGGCACGTGCTTCAACAAGATACTTAAGATGATATTTCTCAAGCTCTTGCCCTGCAGTTTTAGCATCAATTGCCGACTTGCACCAATACATTCCAAACTGAAAAGGAAAGTTGAGAGATGGTCTGTGCCTGCGGCGTAGAAGACGATGAACATCACACATCTGTCTCAGGAACTCCTGAAAGATTGTCTTATTCGAAGGATAACGTGGAAGCATGGCTGGATTTCCTGAAAACCTGTATACTCGGATGTAGGTGTATGTTGGGAACTAAATAAACCAATCTGCCCATCCATCCATTGCTGCCCTAGCAGCTGCCGAGATACGAACGTGCAGCTACCGGTCCAAGTTTCTCACTGTATAAGTTAGAAAAACCTCGTGAACACGCTTGAAATGACGTTCAACTTTGGTGAACTCAAGCTGATCATAATACTGATAGACTTTCTGAACACTGAGAATGCCCACGGTGTTTAGTCCTTGGAACTGACCCTGATAAGCGATCAAGTACACGAGATATGAACACATGTGACTCATGGGCAACTTCAAGGAAATCGATTTGTCTGCTGTGAAGAATATCCAGTACGATGAAGGATGCCGATCATAATGCTCTACGCTTTAAAATGATGCATTGTAATGTAATACATCGAGGTGGAAACGTGCATGTGTAGGCTGAGACCACGATTGAGGGTGTGATTAAGTCGGCGATACTCATCGACCCACATTGTTTGGCAATCTGTTCTTTGCTTGTTTTAACCATCTTTCTGCCATCTTCTTCTGACACTTGTCCATATCAGCATCAAATGCCTGCTCACACTGCTCCATAGAAATAACTAGGCTGTTAGGGTGTTGAGGAATGCCAAAACTCCTTTCGATGTCTAGAGGCTTGAGACTGCAAATGACTTGTCCGTCAACTGACACTATCTCACGAGTAGTAGAATTGTAATGCTTAATACAAGCCATCACAAATTCAACACAGTGAACGAAGATAGGTATGGAAGCGGCCTCTAGTAAACCAGACTGCTCAATATTTTGAATGATTGAAGCTCTGATCTTAACAGGATCAAGAACTGCTTCTGGCAACACCTTGTGAAGATCTGTCTCAACCAACCTGCGAAAATCATGAGTAAGGACGGTTTTGGTCCTATATTCGAGCTGAATGAACTGCATTCGGAAAAATTCGCCTGTTGACTGTGAACTTGACTGTGTTCTGACAAGATTTCTGGAAGCTAAAAAAATAGCCTGCGAGAGTTAAAAATAGTCTTTTCGAAGAATTATTTTCAGTGAAAAATCTGAAACATGGGTTTTGTCTAGAAAAGGATTCTAAGACAACCCAGAACGTCAGATTTGCGAAAATTCAACTTCTACTTGATTGTACAAAGATTTTTCAGTTGAGAAAATTAGTAACTCGAGAACGAATGTTCTGAAGTTAAAAATTCATGAAAAATCAAACGCACATTTCTAACTCGAGGAAATTATATGAGAATGATCCAGATACTGAGACTTGTCAATTTCGCCAATTTTAGGAACATGCAAAATGAATTCTGAGAGAAATCTGAGATTGAAGGATGAAAAAGACGTTTTTATGATGCTTCTTTTTAATGAAAATCACCCTAGATTTCTTTAAATTGCTGATAATTGTGCACTTTAACCTGCAAAAAGATATGTTAGGTAAAATCGCCTCTGGAAATTGATGAGGAATTCGCCTTTGATCTGGAAGAATTCGCCTTTATTTGAAAACCACGAATTTATCCTTGAAATTTGCGCCTTTGTTCTGAAGAAATTTGAATTTCCCTTTGAAATTGTCTTGAGAAAATACGAATTTATCTTGAAATTTAAGAGTTCGCCTTTTGATTATTGAAGAATTTGATTTCCTTTAGAGATATGAATTTCTCTTAAGAAAAACAAATTTCTCTTTAGCCTGTGAAGAAAATACGAATTTCTTATGAAGAAATACGAATTTCTTTTGTTTGAAAAACACGCCTTGAAGAAACACGCCTCTGAGAAAATACGAACTTGTCTTCTGAAGAAAATATGAATTTCTATTGAAGCTTGAAATTCGACTTTTGCAAATTGAAAGATTTGCGAATTGCTTTAAATCTCTATTCTTTAAGATTTTCGCCTTTTGAAACTTGGAGAATTTGCGAATTCCTTTGAAATTGCGCCTTTGTTTTTTGAGAAACCACGAATTTATCTTTAAGAAATATGAATTTCCCTTGACAAAATTCGCCTTTGAGAATTACGATTTTACTTTTCAAAATATGAATCTCCTTGAAAAATACGAATTCTCTTAAAAACATGAATGATAAATGAAGATGGCGCCAAGTTTAAATAAGAAGAAATTCACATCATCTTAGCCATAGCAGCATTAATCGTTTGGGGAAAAAATCGGCAAACCAAAAGTTCAGGATTTTTTGAAAAAATCAGGAAAAGATCGGAAAAATCGGATTTACAAAAAAACACAAAAATTGAAGAAAAATACTTTAAAAAAAAATTTAATGGCATTTCCATAGCATACAGACATTGAGAGCAAATAAAATACAGAGTTCAATCCATGAATTATTGAAAATAGATTTTTGTTGGTTATATTCATATCGCTGATTACATTGCACAAAACATACTACAACCGTGCATAAATATCGATGGTGACAGTTGTCTATGCTACCACATTTTTCATACATGTCTACCAAAGCATTTTATCAAAAAGCCATCACTGTATGGCTAAAAGCCTAAAACAAGTGCTTTTGAACAAGTTATGGATGCTTGGAAAAAAATCTATCAAAGCATATTATAGTATTGAGATAGACAAGGCAAGGAACGCTTCTGTAATGTTAAAGAATGGGATCTATGCGGATGGAATGCCATGACAATCCATAGCATTTGTTTGTCATGGCATTCCATCACCATGAGACCACATTTCTTTGAAGCATTTTCAAATAGTTCACTACCTTTCTATGCTACCACATTTTTCATACATGACTACCAAAACATTTATCAAACAGCCAACGCCATGCCATGGCTAAAAGCCTAAAACAGTTTTCGAACAAGCTATGGATGCTTGGAAAAAATCTACCAAAGCATAATAGTAAGCAATAACATAGACAAGGCAGTGAATTGTTTGAAAAAATGCCTCAAAGAAATGCAGTCTCACAGTGATGGAATGCCATGACAATCCATAGCAATTTGCTTGTCATGGCATTCATCATGGTATTCCATCACCATGAGACTAAAAGCCTAAAACAGGTGCTTTCAAACAAGCTATGGATGCTTGGAAAAAATCTATTAAAGCATAATAGTAAGCAACAAGCCTTGGTCTCATGGTTTTTTTTGCGAGAAAATCAGCTTTATTTTATTCACGTTTTTTTGCAGATTTTATACACGTTTTTTTGGCGATTTTGTAGTTTGAGACAGAAAAATATCATTGACCAAAAAGTCAACAATTTTTTCAAAAAATCGGGGAAAAAATCGTCCAAGCTGCAGATTTTTTAAAAATCGCGATTAATCGGAATTTTTTGCAGATTTATGCTTCTATGATCTTAGCAACTGCAAGAATTCAAAACCCTGACAAAAATAGAAGACCTCTGATTGGTTGCCTTTCAGTTGATTGAACTGCAACTAATTGGAAGTTTGAATTTAAATAAATAATAAAATATTTATTATCATTCAATTAGCAAAGGCGCCAAAAATAGAAAATCGCCATTTTTAATGCTAAAATTGCAAAAATAAATAAACATATATTTTGAACTTTAGTTGACAATTCGGATGAAGCTTTAGGATTCACCGTTAGGCTTCATCGAGTCCGAAAAGTCATCTTTTGGGCTCATAGGCGTCCAATTGCTCAAGATACTTCACTTTTTATTAACTTCCTACTTTATAGCTGACGACAAAGTCACGACTGGCCAACTTCGACACTGATTTCTGAGTGACCGGGTGATGTTGAGACTGAGCTGGAGAATTCAACGGAAAGCCTATTGAACAAGGAAGAAATGTTTGCTGGGAGACACTACTGCAAAATCCATTGTTTAACACCCTGAAAAATTAGGCGCCCCTGATTAAATTCATTTACGGGTTCTAGACTTAACCATTTTCCAAAACTGCCATCTGACACTTCAAACGGCTGCTGACGGCGAACGGTGAACCCTGCTGACAGGAAACGAAACTCACTGCATGCCTGAAGACATTCTGCATTCAACGGATATATGCACGACATCTAAAAGCTGTGTTAAGGGCCTCAAAAGTAAAAGCGCCCCTGGCTCTTAGTTGCATTGACACCATTTTAATGAAAGTTGAACTTTCAACCAGATGCCCTACTTTGACCTCTGATATCTGGAGCTGGGATGACCCGATTCAGGCACTATCTGTTTTAACGGACAGCCAGAAGGGCTCACAAGAGAAGTCTTTAGAGGTGACGAAGCAAGAAAATTGCTTCGAAGACCTCAAAAACGCTAGTGCGTATTTTATTTAAAATATCCGCTCCTGACTTAGCCATTTTCCGGATGTCTTCACTCTTCAGCATCTCGCCAAAGACCTCGCACGTACGAGCGTTTGCCAAATCCCGAAGGCTGACGGCTAGGCTCGTTGAATAGAAAAAATGATCGCGCTCAAAAGTCGTGAAGACTTTGAACGCGAATGACCTCATCTGACAGGCCTAAAGGCTAGGCGCCTCTGGACTGTAGAAATACACTGCAAATTTTATGTTGTTCCGCCCGTGAAATTACGTGCTTGGTAGAACCTCTGCCACGATCACCTGAAACGTCGGATCGATAAGCTGGATGATGCATCGCGGAGCTGGGCTAGAGTAGTATTGATGTTAGGAAGACTTCGTATGCAAATTTTGGCATCTGAAGGGTCCTTTAAACCAGTGCCCCTGGGCTGTAGTTGCACTGGGAACCAATGGAGAAGCTCTGAAACGTGAAAACTCCATTATAAGCTGATCTTCAGACGACTGCTGCCGGAGTTTCGAGACTCGGATGACTGCGTTTGATATCTCGTTGGACGAGCAGACTAGTCGAGAATAGATTAACTGTATCCGCTATCGAAAAAGCCAAGATTTACCCCTTCTTTAAGATGGGCGCCCTCAGACTAGAGGCGCACTTTTCACTGAAAAAGACAAATTTCCCATATCTGGAACTTTGGAAATTTCTACTTCTATCGCTGTTTGACGGAGTTACGGGTATTGGAAAGCTTCACTGGATAGCTCATTAGATAGCCAGATCAATTCTGAAGAGATTGACTGTATTCTTGAACACTTTCAACAAGATCTTGACCTTTAACAAGCTGGGCGCCCCTGGGCTATAGTTGCGCTTTCTTGCTTTTCCTCTGAGAAATCTTCATAATTTAACCATTGAAAACTCCGTCTCGATCACTGAAATCATCATGTGCAATGTGAAATGCCGTCGTGAGATGTTCCTCCATCGTGAAAAGCTCCATTTTGAGTCTCTGCTTCAGGTTCTGATCAATAAAACTGACTTTGACCAACAAAATATTGACAAAAACTCCATGCTTGATATTGCCCAAAACTGTATTTTACATCATTTTAGCAAGATTTAGACTTTTTAATGCAAAATGCCTTGATGAAGCAAAAAATTTGGTTTGGGTACAACACACACTAAAGTCAAGGCATAGTAAGTCAGACAAATGAGTAATCATCACTTTCAAAGCATAAAGAAGTAAACATAACTCCTAAAGCCTAAGGATGACTTATCTAGACCAATCATAACTGACTTGGTTTCTTAGAGCCTATACTGACGTGTGTGTATGCTCAATTTGGTAATCGTTACTGTTTACCCGACCAAGCTCCTCCCCGAATGATGTCTCTCCTCTGTCTGGAGGAACAGTCTTCATACCTGCACACCATGACATGACATCGGCAGTCATACGCTCATAGCAAGGTAAAAACATCTCACAAGTTAGAATAACATTATTCCATAATTGTATGCAACATTTAATCAAGAATTAAATCAATAGAAGTAACAATCAAATGAAACCATCATTTAAACAGAACACCATTATTGATAACAAGAACATCATTGTTTTATTCATCATATTGATTCATCTGTTACAATCAATTTGCCCTATGAAATAATAGCTATAGAATTCGGGGTGTAACAACATAACAAGATGGGGACATTGGTTCATCTAGTTTCCCAAAACCACATATATTAAAATAGCAAGATTTATTGGGGCTACATATCTTTTACCAAGATTTTGTAGTGATAAGGTTATATTGTTGGAATTTTCAAGATAGATATAGAGGTACACAAGAAATTTATAGAGAAGAATAAATTCGGAGTCTAATTCCTTTCACATTGAGATTCTACACTTGTGCTATAGTTGTATGTGCTAAAGCTTTGGATGAAGAGTTGTGAGCAATGAATTTTATAATGTTTGCATCCAGAGTAAATTATGATCCGAAGGGAAAGGTACAAAGAATATTTGGATCAAGACATAGCCATGAATCCAATATTGAAGACTTTTGGGATGATTGCCAAATGATCATGATGTTCGAAAAAGAGTCTTTTGTAGAATGAATGTCAAGTATATGAGAGCTCTCAAGATTGGAGGAATATCCCCTTTGAGCTATCCGATGATGAGAACGTTTTGAATCTTGTTTACAATCTTTAATATGTTGATAATCAACCAATCTAGACCATAAATCAGGCAACAAAAGAGGATCTTTCTATAAGTATAATAAGCAAAACTATTGAGGATTTCAATTTATCTTGGTTAAAAACAAAAAGTTGGACAGCTTGAGAAGAAGAAAGATAGGAAAAGGGAAAGGAAAGGTGAATCCTCCTTGGGGAATAAGGAGTTCAAGAAGCCCAAGAAGACCTCAAAGGAAGGAAAATACAAAGACTATTCTAGAAGATATAACTATAGAAAAGTTGCAAGAAGCTCTAGACAATGCAAGGGTAATATATGAGGCAGTTGAGGTAGGGGTGGTGGTAGGATTTGGATATACCCCATTAGAGGTATTGTACCCAACTGATTCTCAAGGAGTGCCTACTCAAGGAGAGCTTGTAGCCACAACTTCACAAAGGACAACATAGTAGAGAATGCAAAAAGAGAAAAAATATCAATCTAGCTCCTCTTTTGAAAGGACTCCATCACCAATCAGTTCACCTCCAATTGAGGTATTTGCTCCATTAGTTTAGAAGGAGGAGGATAAGGTAGAACAAGATAAAATGAAAGCAATGGCTAGAGAAATTGAAGAACAACTTCTTCATGGACAACAAATTTTGTTGACTCAACTACCTCCTTTGACTTTAGGTATTACATCTATCGAGGAAATTATTGAAGTTGAAGAGCCACTGAATGAAGACAATAAAGAGGCATCTATAGAAGACAATGTAGAGGAAGAAACAATCAAGATTGATGAAATTATGGTGGAGATGGAAGAAGAGAATGTGGTTCAAGAATAGGAATAACAAAAGGAAGTCCTTGAGGAACAAGATAGTCTTTAGCAATAAGAGTTGCCCAAATTGGTAGGTCAATTTATTTAGGACCAACCTATTGTTCGTACTTTGCTGAAATTGAACATGGATAAGAGGTAGAAAGTAGTGGTGAAACCACTAGACATTGCATCAATAATAGTCCAAGTAGAAAAGGGTAGGTGTAATGTCCCCTTTTTATAGCCTTTCCAACATCTTTGGAATCTCCAATTTTCTTGGAGAGTGCCAACCTTTTTGGAATGGATATCAAATAGTAGTGGCATTGTGTTCAAGAGATCAAGTTGAATTTGTTGGTTATTTTCGAGAGTAGTTTCAACATTCTAGGTGCTTTCCACACTTCTTGGAGAAGTACTCTATTTTTGGAAAGTATCAATTTTCATTGGATTTTCAGTGAGCTTCAAAATATGTTTGCAAAATCTAAATTTGCTTACAGGCCATTTTTATATTTTTCACAAGTTTGGGTGGATGTGCGAAAAATATTTAAACTATTAAATAATTAATATTTAAATTGTCAAAAGGTGAATGAAAAGACAACTTAAATTAATTATTTATAGAGGTGAATTTTAAGTGACTTAAGTGCTAAAAAAAGTAAATAATAAAATAAAGTCACTTTTATGGAGATGAATGATTATAATTAAAAGCCAAAAGGTGATTTAAAATTATAATTTTTGGAAAGTTCCAAAAGTGCTTATAAAAGGGTAATTGGAAGAGAAGTTCATTCAAAATATTTCATTTTACTCTATTTCATTTCTTCCACCTTAGTCAAAACTCTAAGGTAAGATTGGTTTCGGTGGTGAAAGATTCCTCCCTAGCCAGTACTTTGTGATTCATTTAGAGTCACAATGTGTGCAAAAAATATTTAATGGTGGTTTCATATTCACAATTGGGCACAATAATTGGATGTAATTTATCAAAGGTTTGTTGGCAAACGATAAATTATTGGTTCTCCTATTTTTAGGTGGAAAATATATTTTCTATTATCTTTGGCACCACCCACATGAAGTGTCAGGTGCTGATTTTGGGATGCCAGTTGTGAATGTTTTGGTGAGGAAGATATTATACATTGCTGGGTGTGAGGGTTTTCCAGACAGCCAAAGAGTTGGGTGATATTGTGAACTCCATTGCTGGTCACTTCACACATAAGAGGCAAGGTGTTGCATATTGGAGAGGGGTCGTGGGTTTTGTGCTGGCCGCCACTATTCCTTGAGGTAGGTGTGAGAGTAATAAGGGGTCGCAACAGTTCTTGTGTGGAGTGTGAGGCCTTGTGGGGTCACCTTGGAGATAGGCATGACTATTATGGAATGCTACAGACAGATTGGAAACAGATTTACACTTATTTGCTGGTCATATCATTCAGGGCCGTACATGAAATAAACATTTAAGTATAAGTAACATTTACATATGGACATTTATTTCCTATACTTTAAGTTATATATCATGTATATAGTTTCAAGATGTTTGAGAATGGTTTCGGATCTCTAGGAGTTGCAATGCAACTTCTAGTTTTGGAGAATCTTATAATTTTTCAGACTTTAGTCAAATTTCAAAAAGCAACAGGTTCTTGTCATCTTCAATAGTGCCCAACCATTATTCAGTGTTGACAAGTGTTTTGGAGGTGTTCATTGTAATTGTTTCCAACTCTTTTGAATGTTAGCCAACTGTTTGACAAGATGCCTTAGCTATTCTATGACCATTGGTGTGATTTTATGGTGAATAAATGATCTAGAATTTTAGATACTGCTGTTTACAATCAGAAGTTCTCTATAATAGCTTGCATGCAAAGTGTTTGACGAAATGTCTGCAAGATAAAATCAGCAACATTGCAAGTTTGGAACAAAAATTATTGGCCGGGTTATTACATTAGGAAAACCAAGAAACCTTTCTATAGTTAGAATGGATGAGTCTAGGGCAATAATTGCAGAAATAGCCACTTCTGTAGTAGATAAGGATGATAGGGAAATAACAGCTGTAGATTATCAGATTTCTCGAGTCAATCTTGATAAGTAATCTAGAGAGGAAAAAGTAGCTACCTTAGATACTGTAGTAGAAACATTGAAAATGAGAATGGATAAAGATAAAAAGACAAAAATGGAGTTAAAGGAGCAACTGGGCAAATGAAGATGTTTATTAGAGAGTTAATTACTCCAGTATCTTAGCAACAAAGTACTTTTGTAAGTGTAGGAGGTTGATTCTCTGCATAAAATGAAGAAGGGGTTTGATGCTATAGATCATGGATCAGTAGATTTTTGAATGAAGCCAACAAAGCAATAGATCAAGGCTGTCAATTGTACGATCAGGTTCCATCAATTTGAGAAAACTATTGACTCATTTGTATAGGGGTTGAAGACTGAGGAAGAAAATTATTAAAAGAATATTTCAATGTTATGAGCAATGAATAGAATGGGCTTAGAACAATTGAGAGTTGAAGGCATTTTGCAAGATGAAGAGCTAGATTCTACACATAATTGCTTGGAGGTAATTGCCTTTAAACTTGATTTAATAACTGAGTATATTACAAAGATACTAAGAGAGGAAAAAGAAATATATCAAGTTATGTGCAATTTCGAGGATTTTATAGTTGATATAGTAAGTCTTGAACATGTACATTAGGGAGAACATGGGCTCGATTTACTAGAAATGATCAAAGAAAGCCTTTGGAAGAAGGTGAAAGACAAGTTAAATCAAGTTGCAAATTTTGATAACACTATTTTGGATAAATGTATGTAAATTAAAGCAAATTTTAGAGTCGTTGAAAAGGACTTGTTTGGCATGAAATAGAAAAGAGTATTCACAAAAGATTTTGAAGATTATAAGTTTAGGTTACACTGGTTAGATGGTCTGGGTGAGACAAGCTTGGGCAGAATATCAGTGGAAACAAAAGGCATCAAGATGGTTTGAAATTCAAAATTTGGTGCAAAAACATCATTACTGTTTTTGGTAATATAAGATTCCTTTCATTTTTTAAAAATTTAATTCATTATTTTGTCTCCATGGGTGCTGAAAATGAAAATTCTAAATGTAAATGTGTCCCATTGCATCTATAAAGTGGTCCTATATTTGAGGAGGAAAAATATGAATGTCTAGGTCTGTTAGAAACTTACATGGAGTTGGTACGGTGCTTTTGCATGTGTTATTTTGAGAAAAACAAAGTCTAGAACTATTAATATATATATAGTTGCTTTTTTTTGTGATTCACCAAAAATAGAACGATTGTATGGATATTTTAAAGCAGTAAACTATCAATCGTAACTTGGATCTTTTTTCTTTTCTTTTACTATAAAACGAACCTCCCAACATTGTAAAAGGATCCCTATCCCTTAGTTATTTTTCTTTATAATTTTAGAAGTTATTTAGTTTTAGTTACGATAGTTACTAGTTAGAGAGAAAATTTTGAAGGTCAGATTCCAGTGTTGCTGTCTTGCTGGGGCTGCATCAAATTTCTCAAATCAATAAAGATTTCAACTTCTTCAAATTTATTTGCTCTTGAGTGGTGAAGTGCACTATTTCGTATCTTGCATGTTGATTATTTGTGGAAAATGCTTAATGACAAATCTGTTTGAAAGAGTTACTAGAATAATGCATTAAGTTTGCATGTGCAATATAGTAATTTGATGTGTTTGTTTTTGTTTCTCATACAAATCCTTTAGAATCTCACATTTGCAACACAATTGATTGAGTTAAATCTCATTATAGTATTGCAGATTACTAACTTTCCTAAAAAATCAGAATATTGAGTTTACACTTTTATTATTATTCTCGTTAACACAATTCTCTTATAATATTTTTTTATAATATGTTAGAATAGATTAGATTATAAATTTAAAATAAAAAAACACAAAAAAATTTAAAAAAGATATAATAGAAGTGAAAATTATTTTCCAGACTAAAGAAATGGTATAACCAACAAAGGCCCCTTAAATAAACAGATCACATTGACCAACTAAATTCATCCAATAGGGTTCTGATCCAACTCCTAGGGGACCTTGGAGATAATATAGTCATTAGGTTAGCTGTGTTTTCAGGAGAGGGGTGATTTCACTCTATTTGTGTTGCATGTGTCATTTTGGCCAGCAAAAAGATGGAAGAAGTCCATCAAAACTCTGCAAGAGGGATTGAAAAGGATGAGGGAAAAACATGCGAAACCAGCGAAGGGAAGTGGAGGTAGAACTTGTGGAAGTCAAGATGTCCGAAAGTGCAATAGGATTCCACAAAAAAGGGAATTGGACAAAATGTGAAAAATGATTGAGGAATAAGATGTCTAGATGTGAAATGTGTGTAATGTCCCCTTCTCAGTTGTGATCATTTCAGTTGACCGTTGGCCTATTCCGGAGACCCGTAGGCTACGCGGATGGTGAAATTAGGGTTTCCTAGTTTTGAGGAGGTTTTTGCTTGAAGTTTGGAATTCTGATTGTGGATTCTTTATGGGTTTTCAGAGAGCTTCGCAGTGGTATGTTCAGTTTGGCATTCCGAGCAACTTCGCGAATTTACTATTTTTAGTAAATTCTATTTTTGGCAGTGGACAGTATGGGTTCAGTTCAGTTGGTCCTCTTCTTCAGTTGTTTCAGCTGGCACTTCAGTTCTTGGCCTTGGGCGCATATTTCTTGGAGAGATAAGTATTTTCATTATAATATTATATTTTAATATTATACCCCCTTGCCTAGCAGTACAACTTTAAGTTGTTTTTAAAAAGGGGACTTTGAGGGTCAAGGCGCCATGAGAAGATAAATTATATTTTAATGTCAAAAATTGAGCTTAAGGAAAAAGGACGCCCTTTTGAGAGATTTAACTTTATTTTTAAAAAGTGAAATATTTCAAAGGTGAAATGGGGCGCCATCTTTTGGAGGGAAAAGGTGAATTTGAAATTAGGGTTTGGGCGCCTTCTTGAAGCTTCTAGATGTTTCTCTCTTGCCTATTTAATCAGGCCTCAACTCTTCATTTGGGATCTTTTGTCTACTACACCGTTATGCTGCTGAATTGTCTTCAGGCACTCGCTTCGAGGAAAGCACACCTCCTAGCATTGGCTCATCTTCTTGCTTGAAAGATAGCAACTAGTTGAGAGGTTAGCTTGTAATTGGTTGTTTGCATTTGTAGTTGAGTTCTATTGCATTTGGTAGATGTTATTCAAGCATTTTGTCATGTTTTAGAGTTGCTGATGATGCATAGATGTAGGCAGTTTTCACTCATAAATCAAAAATACAAAAAGATATTGTTCTGGGCATTCATCATGTCATCTTGTCTACTTGGGGCGACCCATTCTGCCAATTTGTAGATTTTTACATGCTGTATTTGATTTTATTTAGTGAAATCGCCCCCTTAAGAGGGCCGTACCATTCTGCTGACGTCTTGGAGTTTGTGCAAATTAATGTGGGGTTATTTGGAGTGGTTTGGGGCATTCATCTTGGGCGCCATCAATTATAGATTGATTTGCACTTGATTTCATGTCAATAGGGTGTGATTAGAGTGAGATATGAGCATTTGAGTGAAGGGTTGTTTGCAGATTTCACCATTGTTGTTGCAGGTCTGATAAAACAGCATTAAGGAAATTGTCCCTTGGGTAGGGATTGAGCATTGAACATTGTATCAGGTCCTTGGAAGACATTCTACATAGTTGCAGCAATGAAGACATGAAAAACTCTTGAATTAAATGATCTTTCTCATAATTTGTAAGCTGTTAGTAGTACTATCAACCTTTCTTCTTTATCTTGCATTAATCTATTGTACATTCCCCACTGAATAAGTGGAAGAGGCTGGCTTGCCACCTATTTGCTTTCAGTTGAGTAGTTCTAGGGACCCTCTGACCATATGCTCGCCATCTCTCGGCGCCATTCTTGGTTAGGGTTACATTTTGTTCATCATGCATTGATCCTCTGACCATATGCTCGTCTGCACAGGCGCATCTTGGTTAGAGTTCCTTCAGTTTGCATTTACATAGATCCTCTGACCAATGCTCACACCTTGCCCACCTCGGGATCCTGGTGTACATTCTGGTTAGAGTTACTTTCCGCATCGTTTTGGTTTATGCTAACCTTAACGGGTGCGTGTTCATTGTAATCAATTGTGAAAAAATAAAAATAAAAATTGGTCCGGTTTGTTACAGTGGTATCAGAGCCATGATTCTGCCAACCTGTGCCCAACAGTGATTCAGTGGTCAGATGAGTGATAGTGATTGCAGATACTTCACCAGAGGTCAGGCCAGAAGACAACAGATACAGCTTCTGCCAGTGCCAGAAGCAGATACTCTTTCAGAAGCTTTGAGAGAAACCAGAAGAGCAGTGGATACGGGTTAAACAGTTGAGAATATGTCAGACAATCTTAGGCAGGCCATGGATGAGAAGGATGCAAGGATGGAAAAGAAGTTTGATGGAATGATTGAGATGATGTCCCGGTTACTTGCTAGAATGGACCAGCAAACTCTTCAGATCCATACTCCTAATCAAAACCATGCTACAGGAGAAAGCAGTGGAGTCAATGGGAACAATGGGAACAATGGAAACAATGGTAATGGAGGAAGTAGAACTATTGGACAGCATGATGCCATCTCTAGCGGATCAGCCTCTAGGCCGCTCTTTCCTACATTCACTCCGAGGGAAGAACAGCAAGTTAAAGCTACCATTCCTTTGGTAGACGATGCCAGGCAAGCCTACATGGAGTATGCCACCCTACCTCCTGATCTTAGAGACCAATGGTCCTTTGATCAATTCTTGAATTAGAGAAACAGAAGAAACGGAGGAAGAGTTGATAACCGAGCTTATATGGCTCCTAGAACTGATTTTCATCAAGCCTTAGGGAAGGTAACATTGGCTCACTTCGATGGAAGTGATAAGTGTTCAGCAAGATCGTGGGTTCAGAAGTTAGACAACTACCTTTCACTTCGTCCCATGCCAGAAGAAGATGCCATCAAGTTTGCAACACTTCATTTAGAGGGAGCTGCCCATGAGTGGTGGTACCATGGTTTGGTCACACTTGGCCATAACCTTATCCGAACCTATGGAGAATTCACCAACAAGCTGATTGAAAGGTTCAACACTAAGGATTTTGAAGTAAGATTTTGCGAGCTTGCACAACTGAAGCAGCATGGCTCTTTGGATTCTCACATTGCTGATTTCCAGAGACTTTCTGTGATGGTGCCCAACATCACCGAAAGAAGATTGGTTGTTTTGTTTTCCGAAGGTTTGGTTGAACCCTTGAGAGGATGGGTTAAAGCTTTTGATCCACCAAGTCTTGATGAAGCAATCAAGAAGTCACGAAGTATGGAGTTATCAGCCCCTAGGCCCAAATTTCCACCTAAGCCTTTTGGCCATAAGAAGGATAAGAGACATTCTTCTAATCAGCACAAGAAGTTTCCACCTAAGTTGATTGAAGAGCAACGTGAACAGCTCAGAAAGGAGGGCAAGTGTTACACATGTTTAGAACCTTGGACTAAAGGCCATAGATGCCCTGGAAGAGGGCGTTATAATCAAATGGGGACCTATTCTGATTATGAATCAGCATTTGATATGTTTGATCAGCAGTCTTATTTTGGGGACAGCGAAGATGAAAGAGCCACAGAAGAGTCCGATCATGAGCAAGGAGTTGGGGGCCCCATTGCCCAACTCTCTAGTTTCCAAAAGAACAAATCTTTCAAGGTTCGTGGTGGAGTTGGAGGTCATCGTATTGTTGCATTAATTGATACTGGTGCAACGCATAACTTCATTGATGAAGGTGTGGTTGCAAAGAGAGGTCTCAAAACTGAAGAATTTGAAAGCTTCAAAGTCATGGTGGCTGATGGGTTTCACATTTCCTGCACACGAAGAGTCCCTAACATGTCCTTGCAGTTGGGAAACTATGAAGTCAAAGATGACTTCTATGTGGTTACTATTGGTGACACAGATGCAGTTCTTGGCATACAATGGTTATGTTCACTTGGTGAAATCTCTCTCAATCTACAAACAATGGAGCTCAAGTTCCAATCTGATGGAAAGAGGGTGGTGTTGAGAGGAATGTCCAATGGTGGTCCTCGAATAGTTTCATTCAAAAGGATGGAGAGGCTGATTAGCCAGGATCAAATGGAGTGGGCTGCGGAATGCATGGTTCTTCCTGCTAGTCCAGTTGAGACAAAGAGGGAATATCCTACAGATATTCAGTCTATACTCACCAAGAGGAGTAAGGTGTTTGCTGATCTACCACCTGGGCCACCACCAGAACAAGGAGCTGAGCATGTCATTGAACTCAAGGAAGGGGCCAAACCAGTCATCACAACACCGTATAGATATCCTAAGAAGCAGAAGGATGAAATTGAGAAGAACATAAAAGAACTCTTGGAGATGGGTTTCATTCGCCCTAGCAAGAGTCCCTTTGCTTCAGCTGTAGTTCTTGTGAAGAAGGACGGCACCATCCGCATGTGTGTGGATTATCGTGCCTTGAATCAAAGCACAATAAAGAACCGATATCCTATTCCTCGAATTGATGAGCTCATTGATGAGTTGCATGGTGCTAAATTCTTTTCAAAAATTGATTTGAGGTCGGGTTACTATCAAATCCGGATGAGAGGTTCAGATGTTGAGAAGACGGAATTCAGATGCCATTATGGTCATTTTGAGTTCCTAGTCATGCCCTTTGGCTTGACTAATGCTCCAGCCACCTTCCAGTCTTTGCATGAACAGAGTTTTCCAGAAGCAGTTGAGGAAATTTGTGTTGATCTTCTTTGATGATATTCTCATCTTCAGCAAGACGTGGGAAGAACACCTCAAGCACTTGGAGGAAGTGCTTAGCATTCTTGAATCAGAAAGTTTGTTTGCGAAAGAATCCAAATGTGAATTTGGAATGAAGGAGCTACTCTACCTTGGTCATATAATCAGCGCTGAAGGGGTGAAGGTTGATCCAGAAAAGATCAAGGCTATAGTAGATTGGCCACCTCCAGAAAATTTGACTCATTTGAAGGGATTCTTGGGTCTTTGTGGCTTCTACAGAAGATTCGTAAAGGGTTATTCTCAAAGTGCTGCTCCTCTTACTGACCTCACTAAAAAGGGGGCTTTCATGTGGTCAGAAAAGGCTCAAAGTGTGTTTGATAAGTTCAAGAAAATCATGAGTTCTTGCCCAGTATTGGCCATACCAGATTTCTCCAAACCCTTCGAGTTACAGTGTGATGCATCAGGGGAAGGTATTGGGGCTGTTTTGATGCAAGATAAGCATCCTATTGTGTTTGAAAGCAGAAAATTAAGGGGGGTTGAAAGGACCTATTCTATCTATGACAAAGAAATGCTTGCAATCATGCGTGCATTAGCCAAGTTCAGACAATATCTGGTGGGGAGCAAATTCGTGGTCAAGACCGATCACAACAGTCTCAAGCACTTCATGCATCAGAAAGATTTGAATGAAAGACAGCAGAAGTGGGTGAGTAAGCTTCAAGCTTACAATTTTGACATTGAGTATGTCAAAGGGAAGAACAACATTGTGGCTGATGCTTTATCCAGAAGGCCTCATTTGAGCTCATTGTGTGAGCTTACTGCTAATTGGAAGGAAATGTTGCTTGCTGATTATGCCAAAAATCAGTTTGCAACCAGCATTATTGAAGGTACTTTTCATGATGAAAGGTACAAGGTAGTGGATGGGTTGATACACTACAAGGGAAGAATCTTCTTGGTGGTTGATTCTAAACTTAAGAAGAAGATTTTGATGACTTTTCATGATATTCCACTTGCTGGTCATCAAGGGTATTTCAAAACCTATAGGCAGATTCAAGAGAGGTTCTCTTGGAAGGGGTTGAAAGAAGAAGTTCAGCGTTACATCAAGGAGTGTAGCACTTGTCAAATGAACAAAAATGAGCACTCTCTCCCAGCTGGTCTACTGCAGCCACTTCCCATTCCAAATCAAAAATGGGAAAATATCTCGATGGATTTCATCACCGGATTGCCTAGGGCTCAAGGCAAATATTGTATTTATGTTGTAGTGGACAGATTGACCAAGTTCGCTCATTTTTTTGCTATCACTAGCACATTTACAGCGGCTCAAGTTGCAGATTTGTTTTTCCATGAAGTGTTTAGATTGCATGGGTTGCCTAAAAACATTGTGAGTGATAGGGACAGCAAGTTCCTAAGCACCTTTTGGCAAGAAGTTTTCAGGATGAGTGGTACTGTGCTTACTCCGAGCACTAGCTATCACCCTCAAACAGATGGTCAAACAGAGATTGTGAACAAATGGTTGGAGGGCTATCTCAGGAACTATGTCTCGGAGCAGCAAAGAGCATGGGTGAAATGGCTCCACTTGGGAGAATATTGCTACATCTCATTCTTCCACATGTCAATAAAGATGTCTCCATTCATGGCCCTCTATGGTTACGAGGCTCCTAGCTTTGCTGACTTGGTGTTTGGCGATAGCAAAGCTCCTCAAGCCAAGGATTGGTTGCAGCAGAGCCAAGATGTTTTGAAATCCTTGAAGGACAACCTTCAAATGGCACAAAATCAGCAGAAAATGTACGCTGATCAGCAGCGTATTGAGCGCTCATTTGAGGTTGGTGATATGGTTTATCTTCGGCTTCAGCCTTACAGATAGTCCACACTTAAGAAGAGTGGAGCTGAGAAGCTTAAACTGCGCTTCTATGGGCCATTCAAAGTTGTTAGAAAGGTTGGAGCAGTGGCTTATGAGTTGGAACTACCTTCGAGTAGTAAGGTCCATAACGTTTTCCATGTGTCTTGCCTCAAAAAGGCACTTGGACACAATGTTGTGGCTTCATCACAGTTGCCTCCTTTGGATGAAGAAGGGCAGTTGACCTTGGTTCCAGAACAGATTATTGATTCCAGAGAGCGTTCCTTGAGGAAGAGAACAATCAAAGAATACTTGGTGAAGTGGAAGAATTTACTTTTGGAGGATGCCACTTGGGAGAATGAGGAGATTCTACAGCATCCAGACTTGCGATTGCTTGAGGGCAAGCAATCTTGGGGAGGGCGGACTGTAATGTCCCCTTCTCAGTTGTGATCATTTCAGTTGACCATTGGCCTATTCCGGAGACACGTAGGCTACGCGGATGGTGAAATTAGGGTTTCCTAGTTTTGAGGAGGTTTTTGCTTGAAGTTTGGAATTCTGATTGCGGATTCTTTCTGGGTTTTCAGAGAGCTTCGCAGTGGTATGTTCAGTTTGGCATTCCGAGCAACTTCGCGAATTTACTATTTTTAGTAAATTCTATTTTTGGCAGTGGACAGTATGGGTTTAGTTCAGTTGGTCCTCTTCTTCAGTTGTTTTAAGCTGGCACTTCAGTTCCTGGCCTTGGGCGCATATTTCTTGGAGAGATAAGTATTTTCATTATAATATTATATTTTAATATTATACCCCTTGCCTAGCAGTACAACTTTAAGTTGTTTTTAAAAAGGGGACTTTGAGGGTCAAGGCGCCATGAGAAGATAAATTATATTTTAATGTCAAAAATTGAGCTTAAGGAAAAAGGACGCCCTTTTGAGAGATTTAACTTTATTTTTAAAAAGTGAAATATTTCAAAGGTGAAATGGGGCGCCATCTTTTGGAGGGAAAAGGTGAATTTGAAATTAGGGTTTGGGCGCCTTCTTGAAGCTTCTAGATGTTTCTCTCTTGCCTATTTAATCAGGCCTCAACTCTTCATTTGGGATCTTTTGTCTACTACACCGTTATGCTGCTGAATTGTCTTCAGGCACTCGCTTCGAGGAAAGCACACCTCCTAGCATTGGCTCATCTTCTTGCTTGAAAGATAGCAACTAGTTGAGAGGTTAGCTTGTAATTGGTTGTTTGCATTTGTAGTTGAGTTCTATTGCATTTGGTAGATGTTATTCAAGCATTTTGTCATGTTTCAGAGTTGCTGATGTTGCATAGCTGGAGGCAGTTTTCACTCATAAATCAAAAATACAAAAAGATATTGTTCTGGGCATTCATCATGTCATCTTGTCTACTTGGGGCGACCCATTCTGCCAATTTGTAGATTTTTACATGCTGTATTTGATTTTATTTAGTGAAATCGCCCCCTTAAGAGGGCCGTACCATTCTGCTGACGTCTTGGAGTTTGTGCAAATTAATGTGGGGTTATTTGGAGTGGTTTGAGGCATTCATCTTGGGCGCCATCAATTATAGATTGATTTGCACTTGATTTCATGTCAATAGGGTGTGATTAGAGTGAGATATGAGCATTTGAGTGAAGGGTTGTTTGCAGATTTCACCATTGTTGTTGCAAGTCGGATAAAACAGCATTGAGCATTGAACATTGTATCAGGTCCTTGGAAGACATTCTACATAGTTGCAGCAATGAAGACATGAAAAACTCTTGAATTAAATGATCTTTCTCATAATTTGTAAGCTGTTAGTAGTACTATCAGCCTTTCTTCTTTATCTTGCATTAATCTATTGTACATTCCCCACTGAATAAGTGGAAGAGGCTGGCTTGCTGCCTATTTACTTTCAGTTGAGTAGTTCTAGGGACCCTCTGACCATATGCTCGCCATTTCTCGGCGCCATTCTTGGTTAGGGTTACATTCTGTTCATCATGCATTGATCCTCTGACCATATGCTCGTCTGCACAGGCGCATCTTGGTTAGAGTTCCTTTCAGTTTGCATTTGCATAGATCCTCTGACCAATGCTCACATCTTGCCCACCTCGGGATCCTGGTGTACATTTTGGTTAGAGTTACTTTCCGCATCGTTTTGGTTTATGCTAACCTTAACGGGTGCGTGTTCATTGTAATCAATTGTGAAAAAAAAAAAAAAAAATTGGTCCGGTTTGTTACAATGTGCTACCCCAAATATAGTTTAAATTTTTTTCATGTGACTTGCGAAACTGAGTTTTCGTAGATACGGTTTGAATGTGTTTTTTGCTTGGTTTTGAGTTTTTTTATGCCAAAGTGCAAATGACTCTTTCCAGATTTTTCCAACAAAGTAATTCCAAAGAAAGACTCAAAATAACAGTGCATTGAAAATTAACAACTGATTCGCAAATTACAAAATAAGGGAACAGACATTGTCTTGACCTTTAACACTGTAGCAACAAACTGGTATATATGCTCAGCACTGATTTTTTATTACAGCAAATCACCACTCAGGCCTCCAGCAAATACAAACTCAGGAGACTTAACAGTGAACACCAATTGCTCAGATATAAAGTTGACTCACTCCAGATTTTCTGAATTCCAATGAATAAGAAGATAACAGTAGCCTAGAAGACAGTAAAAAACATGCTCTAGATGAATGAATGATCTTCCAATGATTAACAGCAGATTATTGCTTGACCGTCACTGTACGGGAAAAAACAAGAAATTCAGAGAGTATAAACTGCGGGCTTATCAAACCTTCAAATATCTTCCCGTCACACCTGGGAGACTCGCTTTCTGACAAAGTCTGTATAAAAATAGACATCAGTAAAAACTTTATAGACTTCAATGGTTCACAGTTGTTAGCCTCAAAACCACGGGTTTGCCTTTTTTGATGACTCGCAACAACAGGAACACATGCGCAAGTTATTACTCTTCTACACCTCCAGGAATAAGTTCACGTCCTTTGGAATACATGTGAATCTCAAAGTAGTGGTAAGTCTTCCACACAAAGAAACAAATCACCCATCTAGGAATGATGATATGCATTTTGAAAGACCAATCTATGCAACAAACCTTCAAATCTCTGGCCACAAGTAACTCAGCAACCTAGCCTGATAATATTGCTGCTTGTTAATACAACCATGATTCCTTCTTCTACGATTCTCAAGCTGGTGTGAGCATTCCTGTTAATAATATGCTTCCAGAAAGATTCCCGATAACACTTGTCTTACTCTATGGCTCAGCAGCACCACGTCTAATGCATACAATGTAATAGCTGACAACAAGCCTCCCAATTACAAATGCTCTGACATTTAACTTGCACAGATTTTTTCCTGTCTTCTCAACAAAACAATTTGAATTGAAATCTTCAGATAACTTCAATTGTTCAAACCTTCAAAATTACCCAGGATGTATCTTCCAACACTGAAGGTAATATTCCCTATGGAGGTTCTCGTCTCCATAAAGTCCCAAAAAGTTTCTGCAATTCCTTCTCAACCAAAAATTCTAGCATGCTCACCTGAGAAACCTTTCTGCCTTTTCCAGCCAACGAAAGTAACTGATCTCCCAATTCTTGAAGCTCCCTTAATTTTTTAAAAGAACTCAACAAATTAACTTTTATTCCCTCAATGCACCCAAAAGGACATTTTTGAACTTTTTTCATAAAATACCTTATATCCTCTTGGTAATTAATAAATTAATGCTTTATTAAATTTCTAACATAAGAACCAAGCATTAATTTATTTTAAACTTTTATTATTATATGTTAAGGGGGGGACATTACAAGATGTCTAGAGGTGGAGGGAAAATGGAAGAAGTCTGCTAGAAACCTACAAGTCTGCAAAAAGGAAATAGGGAGGGGATCAAGGGAATGGGAGAAAGCGGGGATGTAGAAAAGGATGGGGTGTTTGGACATTAAGCTGAAGCATACATATAGATGTTTGTTGAAAATTCACATGAAAAAAGCAAAGAAAAATGAAGAGAGGGACTTGATAAACTTAACAAAACTTCTATGTGGGAGAAATTGTGGTTCCACAATCCTAGCACTATTGTTACACCTTAAGGGCTTGGGGTGTCTTCAAGAGGGTGAAGTAGGGTTCATAAAAAAATTGACGATGATTAAAGGCCTACAATGAGAGTGAGTAATCTCTCTTACACATTGGGCTCAGCTTAAACCCGAGAGGGTGTTCCCAAATGTATAGCTTAATAGGTATTTAGGTCAAATAAAATGAACAACTAATAAAACAAACAATGGCTATACCCAAAAGTACATTTGACCTCATTATTTGTCACTAGGTCAAGATAAACTATCTACATAAGACCTCTATGTAGCTGATAACACACCTTGCACATGCAACTACATATATTAGCTTCATGATAATTCCTTAAAATGTCTCATCTTTTATTGCATACATGATGGCAAGGTGTAGACATATTGTAATGTATTGTCCCCTTTTTAGCCAGTGTCTGAGTTTGGTGGATTAGCCTATCATTGGGTCCTCATAGGCTAATGTTGATGTTTTGGGGGCCTTATGTGGGAGTTATCTGGTTCTTCAGGTGCCAGTTTGTAGTGTTCTCTTCTCCAGTGCTTAGTGATATTAAGAGAGGATCTTCTTAAGGTGTTTCAGGCTCTATTTATACACACTATTTTTAGTGAGTCACTTGGATGTTTGAGTCCAACCTTACTATTTATAGTAATCCAGTCTGGTGAGCAGAGAACACAGTGAGTTACCTCATGGTGTTGGCAGAATCAGTTACTGATGAGATAATTAAATATTAAGTGCACTTGAAGGGGACACCACACATGAGTAATAATATTATTTTATTAATGATCAACAAAAGCAAATGTTTCAAATATTAAAATATATTAAAAGCAAGACAAATCGTGGCTTTTGGGGAAGGAGTATAAAAGGTACTCAAAAAGCATTTCAATTCACTCATTCATATATTATCAAACTTGATTGCTTTTGCTGAGAAGAAGAGAAACGAGGGTTTCAACTTGGTTTTCGCTCTTGGAGAACGTAGACTCTCCCGGTTTCAGTGATCTACAGGTGTGCAATACCACCCAAGGATTGCTCCTGCAGGTGGCTTCATATAGGAGTCACATTTGTGCTTCAACGATTTACAGGAAAGATTCAAGATAAGGATTTGAAAAGTTCAGTTTGAGGGTTTATATTTACATCTGTTAATAGTTCGATGGGATGACTACTTTGTGAAATATTATTGCAAAGAGATATACTCAGAATGCATTTGTGATGAGCCCTGCTGGCTCCCAATCCAAACCCCTATATTTTTGCTTATCTTTTTATTATTTTTAGTTTTTTAGAGAAATTTCTAGAGAGAAGTAGAAGGGGCGATTTCACATAAATGCTCATAAAACTCAAATCTGAGCTAAAATTTATAGAATGGAAGTGCAGAAGGTATTAAATAACTGAAACAAAGAGATTATAAGTTACAAACATACTTGAAATGCTCCATATTATTTAAATAAGAAATTAAGTTCACTTGCCAGCCAGGAATGGTGAAAACTGACAAATCCAAGTGTAGAAGACTACAAAATGATTTCTCCACCCTGGAAACTGAGGCAAACGAATTGTAGAAGCTAGGCGCCAAGGATGCAAGAAAGAAACAGCCAAAAATGAAGGCGTTTTAGCCTGCAGGAGAATCACGCCTTCCCAAAGGAGTACGCCAAGCAAGAACAAAGTATGACTTTTTGAAGATCCTGAGAGTCCTTTCTGAATCAAACCCTCTGCAGAAGAATGGTGTCCAAAAGTGAAGCCTACTGCCTTATTTCAAATTGGAAATTGCTGAAAAGAAATCTGATGAAGCACAGATGAACTTCTGGATGAAGCTCTCATAGGTAATCATTCAACTGGTATCTCACAGCCTCACAATTACAGATTCAATGAAGAATTGACGCTCTCCAATGAAGGTTTTCCTGAAACCCTTGTCCTCAGACAAAAATCCATAGAGAAGAATAAATTATGCAAAGTCAAATGATCAAAGATGAGTTTGATTTGCAATTTCTCCCTTTTATGCAAAAAGGCACGCACTTCTTGAAGAGCAACGCACTTTTGGTCATTTAAATACATTAAAATGTATTTAATTACCTTTTCAATAGTTATAAATTAAATCTTTGAAGTGGGCGCACCTTTTGAGTCACTTAAGTGATTTAATTTATCACTTTATAAACCTTAAGTCACTTTTAGATTTATTTAAGTGATTTTTTAATCTTTTTATAAAGTCAATTTGACTTTATAATATTCCATTTAAGTTAAATAATTAACTTAACCACTTAAATAATCATAACTCTCTCCAAACTCAGTATTTTTCTGTGCCGTCAGAAGCTGGCGAACACTGTGCTACAGATGCCTGCACTGAATCCGCTACTGGAATGAAGGAGTGGGAACGTCAATTACCCACCAAACGGCCACTGACTCCCTAACCAAGAACTGTCAGCCTACGAGAGTCTGAGTAATAGGCTAACCATCATCAACCAAGATCATGCTGAAAAAGGGGACATTACAGCATTGAGCAGGGGTTTGTGGTCTGGTCGAAATCTTCTTATCAGACTACAAGGGCATCACCTTCACTGAGTTTATTGGTTACAACGAGTGTCTTCAGATCATTGTGAGTTCTTTCTTAGGAGGGAGAGTTGCACCTGTAAACCCTAGGCGCAGAGATACTGACCATTCTGAGTCAGGACGTGGCTGGTGTGGGGAGTTTTAAGACAATAGAGAAGGGCGTGACTTCTCAGAAATGATTTGCTGTATGTGGAAGTATCATTCTTGCTTGTTTTCAGACTGAGCATCATCAATGAGGGTTGTTAGGGCCTGAACAAGGGTGCTGGGCGAATAAGAGACTGATTTCTGTAGTATGCAATCTTCCTGAGACCTTCCTGTAGCAGTTAGAGTTCTTTTGTGGCTCCTGGCAGCGTGATATCCAGGTCTGAGCATATTCTCTCAAGTTTCTAGGTCTGCAATGTGTTTAAATGCTAGGGAAGAGAATTAATAACCTGCTGTAGCATGTATGAAGCTGCTGCACATGTATTTCAGTCTATAATGTGCTAAAAAATTGTCATTAAGTCTGCTGTTTAAATCTTATTGCTGCTGCTGTGTATTTTCTGAGAGTATCATGCTATCAAATTAGAACCATTAATCATGCTCAGAGAAGTGCAAGGTCGAATACCAGTCTGGTCCTGTAATGGATACTATGTTTCAATCATTTTGTACCTAATTTCTGATATGCTGAGGCTTCTAAATGTAATCAGAAACTATTAGGAGCTAGGTACCTGTTATTAACATCTTTCTGAGCAATTTATTGATGCTTTCTGAGGTTGTGTAAGTCTGTTATTTATTTCTGAGCAATCGTATATCGTAAATCAGACTTATTTACTTGTTGGAATATCATAATGTTGACTTTCAGACATGTATTGCATTATATATATTGAATGTCAATCATTACACATGTTATAGTATGCATTGTGTTTGATCAAATGGAACATTAAACAAATTGAAAATATCAGTCAAGAGCAGAAAATTAAATATCCTATAAGGGTTGGGATACTTCATGTTATGATTCTTTTGTTATGTTCTCATGCTTTAGAGGATGGTATTAACCTTATTGGTAGTCGAGTTGAGGAACGTATACTAAAAACTGCTCTCTAGGAACATCGTTGTAGTATATAGTCGGACATAACCAAGACAACGAGAAAAGTGTCACTAGATGTAGAGTTTTCAATTCCTAATTATATCAAACTATTGTAGCAGAAGCTAATTGCATCACAAGGAGGAGCAATGTCTACGAATTACAAATCTACAAGGTTGATTTGGGATCTTGGTAACTTAAGGAGCATCTTAGCTTGTGATTGCTTGAGGACAAGCAATCTTGGGCATGGTGGATTGTAATGTCCCCTTTTATTCCTAAATGTCTGCAGCCTATGTTTCAAAAGAAATCTCAAGACACTAGAGGGCATTTGCTGTTAAGAGAGAATCGAGTCATTCTTTGAAGACTCTACAAATCCTTTGCCTAAGTCGCCACCTTTGGAGAGGTTTAGAATAAGTTCAGTGAAGCACCTAAAAGAAGATAATTAATATTACACCAAACTGGAATTAAATAAAGATTAAGTTGTTAAGAATGATCAATCAACATATGAAGGGTTGTGTACCTTGAGCAAGATAAGGTCTATAAGGAAGGTAGATCTAGAAGGAAAGGATCAATTGTGAAGAATTATTATGACTGGTTACAAGTAAATATTACAACCCACATCATATGCAATTAATCTAATAATAAAGTGGTGCTAGCAATAGATAGCATCACTAGCAAATTAACTTATTTAAATTAAATTGTTATTCTCTGAATGCAGTGATGAAGGGTTGTAACTATTGCAAAGGCAATAGAGGTGTGACTCCCTAAAACTTGAGATATAAAAGGGAGAACATTTCATTTGAGGAGGACATCCATAACATCATTCAATCAATCAATTAAGAATAAATATTATGTTACTCCTACTGTGAAAGATTGTGACTCCTTCAAATATGAAAGGTTGTGACTCCCTCAATAATAAGATATAAAAGGGAGATCATTTCCTTGTGGAGAAATCATAAAATGGGGAATGAATCAATCAATCAATTTGGAAATAAATTATTATTCTCAAAAGGCAGCAATGAAGGGTGGTGACTCATTAATTGTGAAGGGTGGTGACTCCTTCAAGAAATGGATATGAAGGGTAATTCAGTTCATTGACATTCAATTAGCAATCATCACTCATCTATCCATCAAGAAATCAAGAAACTAAAATATCAAAAAGATGAATCAAGCAATTAAAATATCAAAAAGATTAATCAAGCAAACAACAATAAGTCTATCAATACATCGAGCATCAAATCATTCAAACATCAATTCATTCAATCATGAAATAATTCAACCATCAAATCATTCAATCATCAAATCATTCAAGCATTAATTTATTCAAGCACAAATCATTCAAGCATCATTCAAACAATTACTTGTCAATCCATCAAGAAATATCAATCAGCAAAATCAATAAGCATAATCTAACAAATTCATGAAGCAATCAATTTTCAATTTGAGGAAGTATCTTGCAAATAGGAAGGATGAAATCCCTTCCAAGTTCACAAGTGGATAAGGATGAAAACCCTTATTGCTCTTATCAAGTTTGGACGAAAACCTGAATCTTGTTCAAGGAGGACAAAAACCCTTCAAGGTGGACTAAGAGTTGGAAGGACAAAAACCTCTAATTCAGTAGATTTGTAAGTATTTCCAAAGAATTCACAATATGATTGACTTTGAGAATTGTGCTATGATTTATTGATTTGAATATTTTCATGAATTCTTAATTTTTTGATAAAGTTATTATCATTTTGAGTAAATATTATTGTTTTAAGGAAAATATCAGGAATATCCCAAAAAGGAACATTACAATTTGTATTAGAGCATTGATCTTTGCAGCCTGTAGGGTAAAGATAAAATGATCGATGCATTCTAATGAAAGAGATTTGAAGGTCTACAAAAAGAAGAGGACATGGATCCTATTCAAGAATAATTATACAAACTTGGGGTCCAAAATTATTGACAAATACCAAAGGTTGTCAAAAGATTTCAAAGATGGTGTTCCCCTTGACGAGAACTTGGTGGTTACTTTGCATCCATTATCCGAACAAAAGAAATCTATATGAATACATAAGAAAAAGGGCTAAGGAAGAAATCGAGGAGCAAATTCCAAAAGAATCATTAATGACAGCAAAAGAGAAATCAGAATCAGAACCACAAGAAGTTGCTAAAACCAAGGAAGAAGAATGTGTTGAAGATGTATCCATAGTTACAAATGATGTCCAAATTTTAGGAGGAATTGCAAGATTATTAAGAAAACTCCGTGATGATACACACCGACTACATGGAAGATGACCAAGGGACATTTGAACTCCCTTGTTCAATGATCAATAAGCTTGTTGATGGGTTAGTTTGTAAATCATGAGAAGGAGACTTTTGATTTGCACATGACAAATCTAGGAAAGGCCAACATGACACCATAAGACAATGAATGCATTCACCAAGTTGTCACTTCATCATTCTCGAGGAACAAATGAAGATAGTTACCTTGAGGTATTTGAAGCTTGATGAAGAGGAGCATTCCAATCATTCCTACGAGTACAATTCAAAACATGAAAAAGATAATAATAGTGTCGAACTTTTCCTACAAGTACAATTCAAAGCATGAAAAGTAATGATAATAGTGTCAATTACTTTAAATTATATCATTTCAACTTTTTTGCAATCATGAAAAGTACCCTAAGTATTGAGAAAAGGTGAAAGATACGACTTGTAGTAAAGGACACCTAGATCCTTTTACTCAAATGCGAAATTGGCTTTGCACAAAGGAGTGGGATCTTGATATTCACAACACTCCCATAATTCATCATGGTAATCAAGAGTTTGTATTCATTGCCTAGGATCTTTGTGGTAATGAAATGAGAGAAAACTTGTCTTAAATAACAGATCTTGCCAATTTCCAACTCTTGGTTTTGTTGTTGAGAGTTATTGGAAAATAGACGTACACGGGCTAGAAGAATATCGGACAATAAATTGTCCTCATACTTTAGAGGATGGTATTAACCTTATTGGTGGTCGAGTTGAGGCAAGTATACTAACAACTACTCTCCAAGGACATCATTGTATTATAGAGTCGGACATAAATGCAGCAATGAAGGGTGGTGAATCCTTTAAGAAATGGATATAAAGGGTAATTCATTGGGAGACGCTGCCTCTCCTCTCTCCCAACCCGCGAGAGAGACTTTCCCGCCGCCTCCCACGTCTCCAAACCCTAAAACTCGCGTCTCCCGTCAGGTCTCCTGCGTCTCCCGTCAAAAATCGGGCGTCTAAAAGCAAAGTTCATTATTTTTAAAAAAAATTATGCAAAAACGAGTTCGACGGCACTGGCAGGTGACTGAGAAAGGGCGCGACGAGCCGAGGACAAATACCAGGTTCCATTTGCGTTTTTTTTATTTTATAAATTAACAGTTAAAACTTAATACGTTGCTAACAGTCCGATGATTGATTGAAGATACGGGTCTATCTCCACAAGGGCATTGCCCCTGTTAAAATCGCGGAATACTCTCAGGTATTCCGCGATTTTAACAGGGGCAATGCCCTTGTGGAGACCCGTATACAACCTGCACCATTAATTTATTAAATTTAAAATTATTAAATTCATCAAATGGTATGTATTGTAAATTTAAGATTGAGATTAAATTTAAGAGATCCCAGAGAATCGTTGACATCAATAATAAATTAATAATGTTACAAGATTTATTAATGAGAATTCAGAAGTTTGAAATGAATCCACTCTAATATGGAGTGACTAGAGAATCAAACATGTTCTTTACAATGGTCTTTCCGGTAATATGAAGGATCAAATGACCCTGTACAGAATCAAGGATGCCATGTTTAGATTTGGCCATCTTTTCCTTATGATCTGCCAACAATGTGGAATCATTAGGCTCTGCAACTGATTTCTCAATAAAGTTTCATAGATCCTACTCCTCCAACAAAATTTGTACCTGACATTTCATGGGACAAAGTTAGAGGGACCTTCCAATTTGTCTTCATATCTGAGACTGAAAGTAGTCATACTGCTGCTTTGGAATATCCTGCTAAACAAACAGATCAACAATCTAACAAAAAAACTTTATCACAGGTCCACTGTACTTTGGTCAAGCACAGATCATGGGCATATTGCTCCTGAAACCTAATGACAGCTCCCTCTCACAGGTAGCAGCCCTACCATCCCATTCAAGGATTCCTAGAAGGTTGCAGTAAACCACTCTACCACCATGTTAAATTCTCTAAAGATTCTGCACTTGATATTTAATTCCTACAGCAATAAAACTGAAACTGAAACCTATCAAAACAAAACGGTAATAACTTATCAATAATAAAATCCATTGTAGTAGACAACAATAACAAAATAATAACAAGAGAATTCTATATCATCAACAATGGATGGATTGCCATTGTCACCTTGACAATGAATAACATTTATAATTTTATTTTATTATTTTCATCTACAGCTGAGCAATAAGTTATAGAGTATATACTTTGCCTAATCCTGATTCATTTTGTTTTTTTTTTTGTAGAATTTGAATCATTAAATCAAGAATGTCGAGTGGGGGAAACAAACAAGGCTTGTATCCGTTGTGGAAGTATGTTGACCGTGTTAAGGGGCAGAAAGGTTCAGGTGGAACAGCCACTATTTCATGCAAATTATGCCCAATGTCATGGCAAGGTACTTACACAAGGGTGAGAGCTCATTTCCTTCACATGCCTGGAAAAGGTGTTGATCCTTGTACAAATGAGAAGGAACGATATGATGCTGTGAGGGATGAAGAAAGGGCTAATGGTAAAGTTCCTAATATGAGCTCTCATGCTTCAACAAACACTGCTGCAAATCAAAATCAGAATGAGAATATCAATAGAGAGACAGAGGTGGATGTGTCTTCAAGAAATGTAGCAGCAGAGAGTTCTCACAAGAGGCCACACATTGGCAGCTCAAACCCCATAGGCAGATTATTTGATGTGCAAGGTCGAGAAGCGGTTGATGCAGCAATTGCACGCTTCTTTTATGCCAATGGAATACCATTTAATGTTGCTCGATCACCTTTCTATACAGAGATGGTCCAAGCAATCAACAATGCACCAGCTGGATATAGACCACCTATGTATGAAAAGCTTCGCACTACTCTAATTGATAAAGAAAAAATTCGATTAGAGCAACAAACTGCACCATTGAAAAGAGTGTGGATTTCAGAAGGATGCAGCATTGTGATGGATGGTTGGACGGATACTAGAAACCGTCCACTACTTAATATCATGGTAACATGTAGCAAAGGGCCTTATTTTTTGAAGGCATTGGATTGTTCGGGGCATGAAAAAAATGCAGAGTATCTTTTTAACCAGCTATGTGATGGCATTGAGGAGGTAGGGGCATCAAATGTAGTCCAAATTGTTACAGATGCTGCCCCTGTTTGTAAAGCAGCAGGTATGTTGGTGCAAAAGAAATACAAACATATTTTTTGGACACCATGTTGTGTGCATTCATTGAATAATGCACTCAAAGATATTGGCAAGTTTGAGTGGGTTTTAGCTCTCATAGAAAAGGGCAGAAAAATTCAAATGTTTATATGCAACCATCACCAAACACAAGCTATTTATCGAAAATTTGCCAAGGTGGAGCTTCTCAAACCAGCTGATACAAGGTTTGCTTCCTATTTTATTCTTCTTCACCGTCTTTTTGAAGTGAAAGGTGCTTTGTGTTCCACGGTTGTTAGTGATGCATGGGCAGCTTGGAGGCAATCTACATCAACTGATGCAGTTGAGGTGAGAGCTATGATCCTTGATGAGAATTTTTGGGCTGAGGTTAAATTTGTTGTGGACTTTATTCAGCCCATATGTGAGGTGATCAAATTTGCTGATTCAGACAAGCCATGTTTGGGGGAAATTTATGAAGAAATAGATTCCATGTGTGAAAGAATTAAGCAAATAACAGATGCAAAAGATCCTTCACTATATCCTTTGATAGAAGGAAAGTTACATGGAAGATGGAACAAACTTAATACACCTCTTCATTGTGCTGCCTATGCCTTAAATCCTAAATGGCATAATATAGAAGAGACCAATAAGAGGGCTCCATATGAGGATAGAGAGGTAATGAAGGGGTTTTGGGCTGCAATAAAAAAAATATATGGCCGAGGTGAGGAAGCATCAGTTATAAGGACTCAATGGAATAAGTTTTCACGTGGACATGGTGACTTTTCTTCCTTGGAAGCTTTGTATGATATGCGAGCAAAGAAAGACCCTATAGAGTGGTGGTGGAACCATGGAGGTGAAACACCTGAATTGCAATCATTTGCAATAAGATTACTCTCACAAGTAGCCAGTTCTTCATCTTGTGAGAGAAATTGGAGTACTTATGGTTTTATTCATTCACTAAAGAGGAACCGATTGGGGTCAAAGAAAGCAGAGAACCTGGTGTACATTCATAGCTCACTTCGCCTTCTCTCTCGTGTAGATCCTACATACAATGAGGGTCCTTCAGCAAAATGGGACCAAATTTCACCTGATGAAGATGTTGCAGCCATAGTGGATGAAGCGGTTGAACCAGATGGCCTTATTGATTTACCCCCAGTTCTACTACCATCAGAGGAACCTGAGTTAGAGAGTGATGAGTATTTGGAGAGCCTCATAACTGAGGACCTTGACATGGATGATATTGATAATTGATGTGATGTAGATGATATGAGATATCAGATAGATTTCTGATTTTTGTTTTTTGTTTGCATATCAGCCAATCGAACTATCAATATTTCTGATTTTCAATATGTAATTGAATATGTAATGTGACAACGACATTTGGATTTGAATTTTGTGTATTTAAAGTTAATGTTTATTCTTAACTTTACAGTTTACTACTGCTATTGTTTTTGAAAGTTCAATGTCATTATATTTTCAGATTTTCTATATATTATTAATTTTTATGTTAAAAAAAAAATGGCGTCTCCAAGTACCCCCGTCTCCTATTTTCAAAAGTGCCGGCACTGCATCAGCCTCGCATCAGCATTGGGCCTCGCGCAACTATGGTAATTCATTCATTGACATTCAATGAGAAATCATCACTCATCTATCCACCAAGAAATCAAAATTTCAAAAAGATCAATCTAGCAAACAACAATAAGTCTATCAATACATCAATCATCAAATCATTTAAGCATCATTCGAACAATTACTTGTCAATCCATCAAGAAATATCAATCAACAAAAACAATCGGCAATAATCTAGCAAATTCATATTGCAATCAGTTTTGAATTTGAGGAAGTGTCTTGTAAATAGGAAGGACAAAATCTCTTCCAAGTTCACGAGAGGATAAGGATGAAAACCCTTGTTGCTCTTATAAGTTTGGATGAAAAACCCAAATCTTGGTCAAGGAGGACAATACACTCATCATGAAAAACAAGGATCATGACAACACAAAGACACTAAGGTATATAGACGACAACACAAAACAAGACAAGAACAGATATATATAAGACAAAACAACATACAACCAATGATTTGGAAGCTTAAGGATTTGAAGGTATGGCTGCAAACAAAACTAAGAAATATAATTTTAGGTTAGACCTTTCAAAGAAGACCCATGGCACAAGGTCATGGATAGATTGTTGCATCCGCTTGTAGTCGGCGGAGAGTTAAGTGAATATGTTATAATTGGTTATGTAATAAATAAATCTGTTTTATAATTGTGTGTTAGTCCTCGATTGGTTGTTAGTTGTCAGTTAGTAGCCTTAACCAACAACGGTCTGCTATATATATGTACTCGTTCATAGTCAGGGACCACATGTTGGGATATTCCTATAATTATTGCATATCTGGGAATCGGTAATAAAGCTATATCTTCCATGAATTGTTACAAGTAATTTATATCATGTTCTTTATTTCTTTTATTTTCGTTTACTCTGTAAATCTGTCAAAGTAGAATAAGCGAGTAATCATTTGGTGCCGTTGCCAATACAAACTCTGGCAATCAAAACATAGACAAAAATCATGGTGTTCTAATGGGTCAGCCAATTAAAGAACCAGTACAAGCAAACAAAGAAAGAGAAGATGCGTTGATATAAGACTTGATAGAGAGGTCCCTCGGGCAACCATCTGGGACAAATCTGATTGTCAACCCAGAGGGTGATCGTCTTCTTGACAGATTGCCGAGATTGATTGCACGTAACTGTATCATACTCCAAGATCTTCAGGCCGACAAAGACAAAGAACAAAGAAGACAAAAAATATTCCAACAATACAAAGAATGAAACAAACGGGAGGAGGAAGAACATGACACCAGTCATAGGCGTACTCCTAGAAATTAATGACCGTACGACTAAATAAAGACAAAAACCGAATTCCAAGTGGTTAGGAATTGTAAGAAGAATGGGTACAAAGATCCCTTAGAGTAAAAGAACAAGAGAAACGATGAAGGCGATTAAGAAGAATTGCCGAAGAAACAGACCAAGACCTTGCCGACTAAACATGACAATCGTACATAGAGATAGTATCGAACAACGAAGAAGAAAGAGACCTTGAAAATGAATTAATCGAAGCAATTGAGAATAACATATGTTGCATTCGAGAAATATCCATCGAGAAGAAGAGCCGAGAATTGGAGAAGCCGAACCAAGGACCCCTAGATGGAGGGAGTGCCAAAGAGACATAAACAGAAAACAGTTTTCCCTTCATTCTTTTAAAAAACTATTACATAGCATTCATACATAAACAAGTTACAAACATTTCTGAGCTACTGCTCATTAAACCATACTGCCATTATAGTTGTTCATCATACTATTGCTGTTGCTACAACAAACACATGCTTTGTCTTCTGTTCTCCAAAACATAAAGTTACATTCATTCACATTACAACTATTGACTCCTTACACAAACTTCTTACGTTAGAGAGCTTTGGCTCTTTCATAAACTGACAACCATTCTTTTACAGCTCTGTGGAGCTGGACTCCATTTGTGGGAGTACATACCAAAAACAAACTTAACCAATATATAGATTTAAGCATTCATCGATGATAGAGGATAGTGAATAAAGTATTATATTTTACTACACACACAAAGTGTGTGAAGACAGCTGATAGAATAGTGAACAAGTTGGAGGAATTAATATCAGATCTATTCGAATCTTTTGCAAGATTTGATTTCACTCTGTCTTTAATATTGAGGTTGACTAAAATCCAATACTGATATGGAGGCTGACATTGAGAGGACATGACAAGTCGGATTAGTAAATGATGTAGTTGAGATTATCCATCCAACAAATTCCACCCTTGAGCTGGGCTACTTAGTGGATACACTTGTATCTGCTTTTCCTATCCATGCGGTCTTGTCCATCTCTCTTATGATTGCAATTCCTTGAATCCCATCCTAACAACCAATCATAGTTTGGCTTGATAGGAAAGCCTTGAAAGGAGTGCCTGTAAACTACTCAACCCATCTAAGCCCAAGTGCGCGAGTGTCCGACCAAGACAACCTACCCCTTGGCCCCAAGCGGCAGGAACGTCTGAACCAAGACAATTCCACCCTTAGAGTGGCCTACTTAGCATGGGAGGCCCGTAAACTGCATCCTCTTATCTTGCTTCCTTCAACCTCACATTTGATTGATCATAGGATAAAGACATACATAAATCTATCCATTTTTTATATTAAAGAATCATAATTACTTATAAGGCTCAATAATTGCTGCAAGCATCATTATTGCATAGTCGTATACGATACATACATACCTATATATATAAATATATTTCATATAAATATATATATGTAATTATTAATAATCATCTTTACCTAAATGTATATATATATATATATATATATAAACTTACTGCCTGAAATATATTTTGTCCGATGGATTTATTCCTTTCCAATCTGCTGCACTATTCAAATTTTCAATTCCTCTTTCTTGAATACAAAGATATTCCTATTTGCTGTTTGTTTGCAGATTTTCTTCTCCTTCATTCTTTGCTTATCTGTTTTGGACTCATCTTTCCCTTTATAGTCTGATTTCCCAGCAGTCACAACTTTCCACTTGTCAAAGGACGTGGCCTATCATTTGTACCTTTTAGAGGGATGTAGTTCTGATTGCTCCTTAATTGTGGCTTATAAATACACTAATGATTGCTGCAGAGTTTATTTAGTAATCGATGCCTATATTGGCTTTAATTTTGCACCCATACAAGTGGCATTTATTAATACTTTGTGATGTTTACTTATTTATTTAATTGAGGCATGAATATTATCAGTTTTCTTTGTGAATATTTTATTATTATAATAATAACAATTAACAATATCCATTGTTCCATTTCATATTATGATAATTGTATTATAATATTATTTATGATAATTATAATTATATTAATAATATTTAAATTGCAATTGCTTGTATTTATATTTTGATATTTATTTGATTTTGTTATTTGTATTTCAATTTTTCATATTCTAGTGTTATAATTTCGGGGGCATGACAGTCCTCCCCTCCCAAATTTGCTTGTCCTCAGGCAACTTAAGATTTGAAACTAAATGTTGCTCCTTTGTGTAAACATTCAAACAACGTTTGAAACAAGTTTGTTTTAATGAGGAGCTTAGAGTGTTCGAGTCAAACATCTATCATTCCCATAAGTAATTAATACTTAAAATTGCATGAATCAAAAATTAAAGCAGACAACCAGGTAGCTCAACCAAGCAAGCAAGTAGCTCAACCAAGTAGGCAAGTAGCTCAACCAAGCAAATAATTAGCTCAAGCAAGCAAACAACCAGCTCAAGCACACAGACAAGTAGCTCAAGCAGGTAGCAAGCAACCAACTCAAGCACACAAGCAAGTAGCTCAAGCAAGCAAACAAGTAGCTCAAGCAAGCTAGCAGCCAGCTCAAGCAAGCTAGCTTGTAGCTCAAGCAAACAACTACAACCACCGCCATGCATGCTGTGTAGCCTCAAGCACGAACCAATTAGCTCTCAAGCACGCTAGAACCAAGTAGCCTGGGCTATCACGTACAAGTAGCTCAAGCAGGTAAACAAGTAGCTCAAGCAAGCAAGCAAGCAACTCAAGCACACAAGCAAGTAGCTCAAACAAGCTAGCAGCCAGCTCAAGCAAGCTAGCAGCCAGCTCAAGCAAGCTAGCAGCTAGCTCAAGCAGACAAGCAGGTAGCTCAAGCACGTAACCAAGTAGCTCAAGTACGCAACCAAGTAGCTCAAGCACGCAACCAAGTGGCTCAAGCAAACAACCAACCAGCTTAAGCAACTTGACAGACAACATTTTAGCATTTTCATAGTTTTAAAGAATAAAGTAGTCATAAACACAATGACGAGCTCCACCATACATCACAAATACATAGTGACTAGCTCTAACATTGATCACATACACAATGGCTAACACATCACAATGGCTGACACACATATGTCCATAATGCATCTCAGATAGAAAGAATATCAGTGTATTGCGCACTACACCGTGGGACCTATCATTTCCTCCAGTCTTTTGCACCATTGGACAAATGGGAAGAGGATTCGGTGCATCCCATACTACACCGCAGGTCTGTCCTCAACCCCACAAGGCTAAGTATACAGTTTGACCACTGAGAAGGGGATTCGGTGCTCCGTCCACCATCCCAAGGTCACCCAGTATACATATGAGTACACAATATACACTTGAAGTCACTAAGTATATGCAAGGTATACACGTAATTGCATAAATACATATAGGTCACAAAGTGCACACATGCATTATTGGCTTACTTAAGAAGGTTGAATACTTAAGTCTAATTGAATGGTAGTTAAAATGGGAATGTCCCGCAAGATGGCAGGAACATGCTCTAATACCACTTGTAATGTCCCCTTTTGGGACTACCCTAAATCTTGCCCTAGAATCACAAGCTTAATGCAGTTAGGGTTATAACTTACCACTTAAATGCTTCAAGCAAGATGAATCTTGGTTTAGGTCCTGCAATCATGTTAGATAATATTGGAAATGTGATTCATATGATCATAACATGTAATGTCCCCAACCTTTGGCCATATCGCTTCTCTTTGGATCGGAGCATAACCTATTTCCTCGAACCAGAGGTTGATCTGTATGAAATTAGGGTTTCATTGCTTGGAGATTTGTGGCATTTCTAGGTATTTACTATTTTTAGTAAATACTAATTTTGACAGTGGTTCAGTTGTCAGCCTTCATTAAGTCATTTTCAGTTGGAGCAGTTGTTATTATGGCTTGGTCTTCAGAGAGCTTTATTTGGTGAAAAATATTTAATTAAAGGCATTATGTTTTAATTCTCTGTTGGCACCCCTTGGCCTAAGGAGATAACTTAAGTTGTTTTTAAAGTGGGGCCATGAAGGGTATGCCTTCATAAAGAGCTTTATTAATTTTATTAAGAACTTTATTCCTTGAGCAAAAGTGGACGCCACTTTTATATTATTTGAATAAAGTGAAATATTTGGAGGCTTTTGGGACGCCACTTGAGAAGTTGACTGGTCTTGGGAATTGGAAAGGTCTCGGGTGGTCTTTGAGTCGCTTCCTCGTGCAGTAAATTGAAGAGTTTTGCTGAGCCTTATTTCTATTGTGGCTTTTGCTACAAAGATTTCATCGATTTCACATCTTTACTATTATACCGCGCCAAAATGACTATGGACATTTTGTCGCTGCTTCGAGGATGCCACTCCAGCCTCCTTTCCCAATTTCGTTTGAAATACAACACCCGCTTGAACATTGCCGCTTCTCACATCAGCTCAGCATTGATGGCATCAAAGCCAGCTGAACGTTGGAGCATTTTCACAGCTTGAGTTCTTGGTTTTGCTATATTGAAATGATTTTGCTCATATCTATTTTGGGTGTGGATTTTTAGGATTTTCATTCGGTATTTTGCAAAACGAATTGTTGATGGCCATCTTCCACTAGAAATTGGAATTTAATCTCCAAGCATTTAATTTTACCGCAAAATCGATTTTGCGAAGGCCGCACTACTTGTAGGAAGCGCATTGGAATTCGTACAATTAACTGAGACTTCAAGTGGCTGTTTCGATTGCATCTTGGGCCCGTGACTCTAGGAGCATTTGCAACTTATTTCACGCCACTGAGGAGAAATTTGAGTGAGTTATGAACATTTCATTGATTCTCAGAAGGTAGATTGATATTTCCAGTTTACTGTTTTTGTATCAGATTGTAGAAGTTCTGATTTCTGATTCATTATCAGCTGTTAGAGAGTTAAACAATCATTGAAAAACATCTATTAATCTTGTGTATGAAGATTATTGTATTTCCTATGTAATTTGCAGCTTATTTCTCATTGTACAAACTGTAAACAGTAGTACTGTTCCAGTTTTAATTGCTGCAATTTCTTTCTGTATCTTCTCATATAAGTCCCCTGGATGGTTTACCGCCAGTGTGGTTAAATTGATTGTAATATCTTATACCCACTCATAGTGGTGAATCCCCACAGCATTGCGGATGCCCGCCGCAGCGGACGAATTGTTTTCTATTGTAATCTTTTCCCCCCACTGTTTGGTGGTAGTGTGGAACTGTTTCCTATGGCTGGTTATCCGCCTATCATTTCATAATTTCAATCTTTAACACTCCGTCATATGTTAGCACCTCGCCCTCAGTGGGATCTTGAGTGCACATTCTTGACGTTGAGTAGTTCTTCAATCCGCTCCGCCAATTTGATGCTAACGCTAATCCAATCATCTATTGTCAGTTATGTTGTGGGGCATTTCTTCAAAAAATTGGTTAGTATATTTCCGCTGGTATCGAGAAGAAGACCCCGCATCCTCGCGGGCAAATTTGCAGCTTGTGTATCGATGAGGATGAGATCTCCCAGATTACACCGATAGTCGAGCAGGATTTTAGTTCAGCCCCGTATCCGTGGTTAAAAATAGTACGGCTAATGAAGAAGAGATGAAGTTGGCAGAGACTCTCTTTATGGTTGGAAAGAGACTTGGTAAAGAATTTCAGTCAAGAGAAGATGAACAAAACATTCTTCATTTGTTAGAACAATGTTTGAGACAAGTGAAGCAATCACCTTCAGAGAAAATGGAGTTGGCCCTAGCTCCTACAGTGAATTATTTGAACCAGCCCTATTGGTTGGGGCATCCTGATGAAGAAACCAAGCTACTGATTTCTTCCTGTTTCATGGAGATAATAAGAATTGTAATTCCCCAATTGCCCTATGAGGTTGAAACTATGAAGACCATATTAAATATGATAGTGGAAAGTTTTCAAGACCTTGATGAAATTGATAGCAATCAGTACTCCAGAAGAGCTACTATATTGAAGATGTTTTCTGAACTCAAAACAAGTATTTTGCTGGTTGAATTGGGTATGCAAGATCAAATATATTATTTGATCCATTACCTCTTTATTTCAACTTGGAGTGAACAAGAAGAGGATGTAGTTGCAGCAATGAGAAACATTTTAATTTTAACTATCAATGAGATGGATGACATTCCAAAATCCGTCTTAACTTTTCTGTTAAACATTCATGAACAAGAAGGAAAGGATTCCTCTACTGCTGATATGTTGATAAGAGATTTGTTCATTCAGTGTGATAGAAAATTGAAGCCACACATGAGGAAGATAGAGCAGAAAAATGAGGTAGTCATTAATGCAGAAGTCGGAAATAAAATATTGTTTCTCAATGATTGTAAGGTTGTTTCTCAAGAAATACCTATTGATATGCAGTTGTCCGTACATGCTGAGGGTGAGTGCAGGGAGGCAACATCAATTTTGAATACATATGAAGAATTTATGACAAGTGACCAAGAAGATTTCTTTGGTATGTATGTGGATGCTAATGATAAAATCAGCAACACATCTATTCATGATGGGTTTGTTGAAGATAAAAATGATAAATTAATTAAAGCAGCCAGCTTTGATGACTCTTATTTCCAGTATGATGACGGTGGCGAAGGCGGTATTGAGCTTGATCATCAAACTAAGCTCTTGGAGGAAGTTATTGATGAAGATTTCAGTTTGAATGGAATGAAGAGTGACTCATTCAATGAGTCAATAATCCAAGAGGAGCATGGATATCTTGTTCCTGTTGATCATTACAATCAACCCTTTTGCATTTGGGATCCTGGTGAGATGGCACCAAGGTATGCTAAAGAACTTGAGTGGGATAAATTTCCCTTTGATCCTGATAAAGTTCAAAATTCATTTTGTATTTCAAGCTATGAAGTCATTGGAGAAGACATTGTCTTTGATGAAGAAGCTTGTTTGGCAAAGCTCCATAAAGATTCCTTTGAGGTAGTAGTAGCCACTAAAGCAGAGTATGTTGCTACCAAGACTTTAAGAGAATCAATCAATAATGATTCATTGTTTGAAAATATTGCTGTTAGGAAGGAAGCTGATTTTGAGAATCAAGTCAAAGAAAATAAATCAGAAAAGTTGATGTTTGATGAGCAAAGCTTCTTTGCTGATTTTGATCATGGGCCTAAAGAGCTGCAAGTTTTGAAGGATAACTTAATGGTTTCAGAAGAGAAAATTGTTAAAGCATTATCAAGGTTTGATAGCACACACAATTTTGTTGAAGAACTCTACTGGAAGTTACAGTTTGAAGAGAGACAGAATGGAGTTAAAGGAGTCACTCTTTCCAAGTTGCAAACTATCAAAGAAGCATTGGAATCATTAAAGATAGATTATTTGCATTTGCTCTCAGATAGGGATAATACCATTAAGTTTGCAGAAGAGACCTATGATGCCTACCAAGAGAAGGAGAAAGAGGTTGATCGTCTTTACCTTGATCTTTCCTTAGCTCATCACTCTTTATGCAAGGGAGAAAATCAAACTCCTATTGCAGCCACACTTGAAGGACAAGAAGCTGATACAAGGATTATGGAGATCAAGCAAATAGTTGAAGGTATTAATGAACTCCATAATGATGAAACCTTGCTTAATTTTAAGGAGATTCATGAAGATGATGGTAATTGGAAGGTAAATCAAGAGTGTGAACTCTTGAGTTGGGAAGAGAACTTGCCTCAAGAAGTGATAGCTTGCAGCCATGAGCTTGAATCAACAAAGTGCATGTTAGCGAATGTTCAGTTGGGTGTAATGGAGGTAGGAGACCAGCTAGTTGATTTCAAACTTCTCAGAGAATGTAGGGACGAGATATATTTTGTGATTGATAATCCTCCAAGCTTGCTTGTAAGTGAATGCATAAGAGGTTTAGAGAATTCAGTTTCCATATGGGAAGTATTGATTCATGATGACTTCCCCATCTTTGACACCAAGGTGTTAAAACATGTTTTGGTAAGACATATTGTTTACATGCCTGACAGTTTATCCTTTGGATTGAGTAATGCTCACACTATCTTGTCTTGGGAGAAGGATTTGAAGACGATGTTTGTTTTAGGCTCCCTTGTTTTTGAAGCTTTCTTGGATAGACTTCAATGGTTTACCAAAGAAGTCAATAATTTTCTGGGTGTGCAATTGGAGTTGATTGGTACTCAGAAATTTGTTGTGAAAAATCTTTTGGGGTATGGTAGGAAGGTTCATTGGAGGGATAAGGATCAAACTTTCAAAATTAATGGTGTTTTCTCCTTTCTTATCAGCCACTTGATGATTCCATTTGTTTATCAACAAATGGATTGGAGAGAAATTTTGAGCAAAGAATGGTTCTTGGCTGTAATGGAACTCTTAGAGTGGGTGTTTCCACCCTCGTGTTCGAGCAATTTGGTCAAGATGAATGTGGATTTTCAATATTGCAGCAGTGGTTCCTACTCTTGTTTGCAGATTTCTTTGAACTCTAATGTTGAGTCTTTCATTCTTGATTTGGTGGTAGCTACTGGTCACTCCATTGCAACAGCAACAAGCGAAGATTCTAGACTTATTACTCATGAAGTTTGGAAGAAAGTTGAACCTAAACAAATTATTTACCTTCTTAACAATCTATCTCTTGAGTTGAGTGATGTTTTGGCCCATCCTAGTCCTTTGAGGGAATGGGAATTGAGGACAACTTTTGTTTTGCGCTCCATTAATGTTGATGTTTTCATGAGTGGGCTACATGGGTTTATCAAAGAAGACTCTAAATTCTTGAGTTTGCATTTTGCCTTGATTAGTAGTTGGAGAAGTGTTGTGTACTATTTCAGATGCATTGGAGAACATTTTCAGTTGAGTATCCATGTTTGGAATCCTCAATATGGCTTGAAGGAAATTGTTACTAGTAGAAAGAGGAATCTTTGGAGAGATAAGAATTTAATTTTCAGATCCTCTGATGATGTCCCCATCTTCGCCAATCATTTGAAGGTTCTTTTTGCTCATCAACTGGTGAATTGGAGAGATATTTCAAACAAAGGATGGTTTAATGTTGGTTTGGAGTTTCTTGAGAAGATGTTTTCAGCCTTGGTCATGAGCAATTGTTCTATTATGGACGTTGATTTTCAGTATTGCAGCAACTGTTCAGTTCATTGCATGATGATTTTCCTAAAATCAGATTTTGAGAGATTCATTTCAGTTTTCATGGGCAGCTGGTCCATTCATTCTTCCTCTTCTCAATCTTTTTTCAGTAGTGGTTTATGGCCTCAAAAGTGGGAAATGATGCTTCTTAGTGATTTGGATCAGATTTGGATAGTGTTTAAGTTCCTTTCCAGTGATTTGTTCTATACAAATTCTTGCACTAGTGTTTGGGGCAGCGAACCCTTGCTTGTTTGGGTTCAACCTTTTGAGACTTTTGAGATTTTAGTGGGAGTTTTCATAAATTTCCTTGCATATATCAGAATTATTCAGAAGAGGCATTATACATCCTTGAGGAGCTTTGATGATGCGGCTGTTATGTACATGCAAAGGGCTGTTTATTCTTTTACACATAGCTATGATGGAGTTACATTTGTTGTTGTGATTTGGTTTGATGCTTTGAGGAGTGATGTTGATGAGAATATCTTTGAGTTGTTTAGAGTAATCTTCTTTATTCTCAGGATGGCGATTGACATTAACATTGCAGATGTTAATTCCTTAGAGATTATTGGGCATGAGATGCTGCTAGATTTTGATTCCATTCCTTCCATGTTTTTCAGTTTGAATTTTAGGCATGCTATCTCCTTGAGGTTGCAGGGATGGTTTATGCAGTTCTGGTGCAGTGATTTCATTCGTGTGTTCAGAGTAGAGCAGCATCAGCATGATGGAACCTTTCCGAGATGGACTTGGGACCCTGGGATCCTACATATTTGGTGGGATCAGTTTGGAGTGTTGTGGCATTGCTTGAGGACAAGCAATTTTGGGAAGGGCGGACTGTAATGTCCCCACTTTGGCCATACGCTCTTCTTTGACTGATAACCTATTTCTGGAAATCCGTAGGTTGATCAGAAGTGAAATTAGGGTTTCCTTGCTTGGAGATTTGTGGCATTTCTAGGTATTTACTATTTTTAGTAAATACTAATTTTTGGCAGTGGTTCAGTTGTCAGCCTTCATTAAGTCATTTTCAGTTGGAGCAGTTGTTATTATGGCTTGGTCTTCAGAGAGCTTTATTTGGTGAAAAATATTTAATTAAAGGCATTATGTTTTAATTCTCTGTTGGCACCCCTTGGCCTAAGGAGATAACTTAAGTTGTTTTTAAAGTGGGGCCATGAAGGGTACGCCTTCATAAAGAGCTTTATTAATTTTATTAAGAACTTTATTCCTTGAGCAAAAGTGGACGCCACTTTTATATTATTTGAATAAAGTGAAATATTTGGAGGCTTTTGGGACGCCACTTGAGAAGTTGACTGGGCTTGGGAATTGGAAAGGTCTCTTGTGTCTTTTGAGCTGCTTCTCAGGCAATTGAAGAGTTTTGTTGAGCTCTTATTTATTGAAGGCTTTTGCTACAGCATTTCATCCATTGTTTACCTTACTATTATGCTGTCAAAATGACTATGGACATTTTGTTGTTGCTTCGAGGATGCTACCTCCTAGCCCCTTCCCAATTTCGTGTTTGAAATACAACACCTAGTTGGAACATTGCTGCTTCTCACATCAGACTAGCAGATTGAGCATCAAAGATTGAAGAATTTTGGAGTATTTTCACAGTTTTGAGTTCCTGGTTTTGCTACAGCTGAAGCTGATTTTTGCTCATATCTATTTGGGTGATTTTATTTTCATTCTGGGTATTTTGGCAAATGAATTGTTGATGCAAGGCGCCATCTTCCACAGAAAATTGGAATTTAATTCCAAGTATTTAATTTTTACTTGCAAAATCGATTTTTGGTGAAGGTCGTACCATTTAGAGGTGCATTGGAATTCGTGCCAAATAATCTGGAGACTTTGGTGGCTGTTTCTAGATTGTATCTTGGGCGCCAGACTTCTAGGGAGTATTTGCAACTTATTTCACGTCATTCGGAGGAGAATTGAGTGAGTTATGAACATTTCATTGATTCTCATAGTTGCAGATTGATATTTCCAGTTTACTGTTTTTTGTATCAGATTGTAGAAGTTCTGATTTCTGATTCATTATCAGCTGTTAGAGAGTTAAACAATCATTGAAAAACATCTATTAATCTTGTGTATGAAGATTATTGTATTTCCTATGTAATTTGCAGCTTATTTCTCATTGTACAAACTGTAAACAGTAGTACTGTTCCAGTTTTAATTGCTGCAATTTCTTTCTATATCTTCTCACATAAGTCCCCTGGATGGTTTACCGCCAGTGTGGTTAAATTGATTGTAATATCCTATACCCACTAATAGTGGTGAATCCCCACAGCCTTGTGGATGCCCACCACAGCGGATGAATTATTTTCTATTGTAATCTTTTCCCCCCACTGTTTGGTGGTAGTGTGGAACTATTTCTCATGGCTGGTTATCCGCCTATCATTTCATAATTTCAATCTTTAACACTCCGTCATATGTTAGCACCTCGCCCTCAATGGGATCTTGAGTGCACATTCTTGACGTTGAGTAGTTCTTCAATTCAAGTTCAGTTTTCAATTTGATGCTAACGCTAATCCAATCATCTATTGCTGGTTATGTTGTGTTACTTCTTCAAAAAATTGCTTAGCATATTTCATAACATAATAAATATAACTATTCCAAGACTATCTAAACTACCAATTTATCCATAATGCATAATGGAAGTTTTAATCACAATAGAACTTGGATGAGAAGCATGATAAGTTCGCCCAAAGTTATCCATCTAATCCCAGGAGCACAAGTGTCCTACCAAGACAACCCACCCCTTGGCACCAAGCGACAGGAACATCTGAACCAAGAAAATTCCACCCTTGAGGTGGGCTACTTAGTGGATAATTCTAGGCCCGCTTTTCCTATCCATGCTATCTATTGTACCCAAACAAAAATTGCTTCATTAAGGCATTTTGATTAAAATGGTCTAAAAATCTTGTAAAATTGTCGCCAAAAAGCCGTAGTTTTAGGTCAAAACCAAGCATGGGTTTTGTGGCTTTATTGTTCGGAAAGATATTGACAAATTCCTTGAAAATTTTGAAAAATTAGGGTTTTGTGGCCCTCGCTTTTAGGAAAACCCTAAAAATAGATCTTTCCAAATTGATCAACAAATCATTTTGGTTGGCTTATTTTACCTCATCACGACGGTGATATCGCTTAGACCAAGAAAAGTCACTTAGCTTTGGTGGGTCTTACTTCACTCTTTTTTAGGAGAAAAGTCGCAGACTCCGAAGTCAACAATGGCAGATGCCCAGATACCAGGCGTCGAAATCTAAGCCTCAAAATCATAGAAGACTCTATGGCAAAAGATGCTCAAAAAGATGCTTCGTGGCAGAGGGGATTTTTAAAAGGTGAAAAATGTAAAAAATATTCTAAGTCTGGAAATGCTATGCCTTGCTACGAGGAAGATGCCTTCGCAGTCAACACCCAAGTCAGTTTTGCAGTGTCTGTACACATAAAGATGGTAAATGCAATCACGTACTCGTGTCAGCAGCAACATTGCTTTAACGCAGTCAAATTAGCCTAGCATCACGGTGATTGCGAAGTGCGAAGAGGCAAAAATCATCAGAAAATCATCAAGTTTGGAGTCAAACAAGCCATAATTGATGCTCCTGTCTTGGTCAGCCCTGACTACACGAAGCCTATTTATCTCTATTCTTTTGCATCAGAACATTCTTGTGTTGCAATGCTCACTCAAAAGACAAATGAAAAAGCTGAACACCCCATAGCTTTCATGAGTGCACCATTTAAGGATGTGGAATTGAGATACTTGAACATAGAAAAACAGGCATATGCTTTAGTCAAGGCGATCAAAAAGTTCCGACATTACATTTTGAGAAGCAAAGTCGTTGCAATAGTCTCATATGTAGCTGTTAAAACCCTCTTGATGCAAAATGAAGTAGGAGAAAGAAGAGGCAAGTGGGTTACCATTATTCATGACTACGATGTAGAAATCCAACCAATGAAGATTGTTCGTGGCCAAGCCTTAACACAAACCATTGCGGCAGGGCTAGGACTGGTACAACAGGTTTATGAATTACAAGAGGTATCTCCGGATGAGTGGTGTGATGATGTAACCTACTTTTTTCTCAACCACAAGTGCCCAAGTCATCTAAATCCAGTACAAAAGAGGGCCTTAAGAATGAAAAGCCAAATATACATGTTACAAGGATCAGTATTATATAGAAGGAACCACGAGGGAGTTTACTTGAGATGCACTAGAAAGGAGGAAGCAAGACAGATAATGGAGCATTTTCATTCCAAGTTTGGGACAGTTCATGGAGGAGGATTAGCAACAACACATCAAGTCCTAATGGTAGGCTACTATTGGCCTACATTATTTAAAGATGCATATGATCATGTGAAGACTTGTCACACATGCCAAGTAACTGCTGTACAAGAGAAGAACCTAGCTATGCTACTTCAACCTGTCATAGAAGTAAGACCTTTCGCAAAGTGGGGACTTGACTTTATCGGTATGATCAACCCACCTTCCTCTGCGCAACACAGGCATATTTTGACCGCGACCGACTATTGCACAAGGTGGTCGGAAGTTCAAGCTTTGAAATTATGCACAACTGATATTGTAATTAAATTTTTAGAAGAAAACATTATCACTAGATTTGGTTGTCCTCATCATAGTTTACATACTCTCCGATTACTCTCCAAGTGGCAGAGTAATCTCCAAAAAAATTTGCATGTCAAGTAATTTCTGCTTTTACTCGCGGGCAGTATGCAGATGGATTTTCTCCCGTCAAATTATCGAGTAATTGCCAGTAGCTCGCAAAAAACCCACAAAGTTGGCATGTTTGTGTGTATAAATATGTATGTGTGTGTATATGCATGCAAACCTGGCATCCTGTGTATTTTTATAGATATGTATGTGTGCACAGTGCAATCCTGAGTATACACATACATAAATATCCACACACATTTGCCGAGTATTTGCCGAGTATTTGTCGAGTATTTGCTGAGTTTTTCCCGAGTCAAAAGTTTTGGGCTTGCCAAGTACTCTCCAATTCCAAGTATGTAAACTATGGTCCTCATGCTCTGGTATGTGATAATGGTCCTGCATTTTCTTCTTTAAAATTTTCTAACTGGGCATTTGAGTATGGTATCACTTCAAAATTTTCGTCAAATTATTATCCCCAGGGTAATGGATTAGCAGAATCCACGAACAAAAATTTGTTGAACGTTATCAAGAAGCTGTTGGACAAGAATCCAAGGGACTGACATGCACAGTTAAAATTTGCTCTTTGGGTGGATAGAGTAAGAGTTAAAAGTTCCTTGGGGACATCGCCCTATCATCTGGTGTACGGACAAGACCCTGTGTTTCCAATACAATTGAGGATTCCAACTTTACAATTTATGCAAGAATGTCTGGATCAAGAGGAAAGAGTTAAAACCAGATTGTCACAACTATTGCTTTTGGAAGAAAAAAGAGACCAAGCCTTGGAAAATTTTGCAAAACATCAAGGTTTTGTAAAGAGATAGTTTGATCGGCGAGTGAAAGTAAAAGCATTTAGAATTTCTGATTTAGTCCTTTGTTGGGACAAAGCCCATGAACGAAGAGGAGACCATGACAAGTTTGTCAACCTATGGATGGGTCCTTATCAAATTTCAGAAATTTTGGGAGATAATGCATTTAGACTGAAGACATTAACTGGAGAAGATGTCCCATTGCCAGTCAATGGGAAGTTTCTCGAGCATTATTTCCAATCTTAAGTTCCTAGTGAGTCCTGCTCTTGTACATAGTTAGGTTAGTTTTCCTTCCGGTTGCGTCTTAGTTTAGTTTAGTTTGTTTTGTTTTGTTTTGGTCTTAGTTTAGTTTCCTTTGGTTTGGTTTGGTTAGGTTTAGTTGCTTTGCCTTCCTAGTTTAGCTTGGTTTAGTCCAGAATAAAGGGATCCACATTTGCAAAGGGTGATAATGTTTCAAGCACACACTGGTCTTATTCCTTAAAGCAATGTATAGATCATTCCTTTGATAAATGTTTGTTAGGGATCTTGGAATCGAAGATTAAGTCTTTCTAGTTTGTCCTTAGGTTAGGATTTGTACTTGGCTAGAAAGAGAATCATCTATTGTGTCTTGACATTGAGTCTTGAAAATCACTATATTTTTACACATATGTAATCAATTGCTCTAAGTCATTGTGTTCTTTTAGGAGAAGCCGTGGCTGTTGAAAAATCTTAAGTCCTACTTCAGTGCCACTGTGATTCTTAAACCCAAATGAGCTTCATTGCTTATGAGCCAATTGAAGAATATGAGAAAGGAGAAGCCGTGGCTGTTGAAAAATCTTAAGTCCTACTTCTCATTCTACACATTGCATTCTTAGGGATTTCCTTTTAATGAAGTCCATAAATGTAGAGATACATGAGTTATATTCTTTTTCCTAGATTTCTATCTCAAACCAACCAAAAAACATGACATTGCTGAACATAGGTACATGATGGACCAATGGGTGAAGCTCCTCATCATGTGATGCTTTGGCAATTATTGTAACTTGTAAGAGTTAGTATAGAATGCGCTAAACCATACAAGAATTGGCTGAAGATGTAGCCACCCAAGATCTAGGAGCTGCATGAGAACACAAGAGAGATGAAATATAAGAGAATAATGCTATTCTATCAAAGGATGCAAATGTACAATATGAGTGCATGAATATGATTAATTAGAATACAAAGAGAATCCCTTGTCTAGATGAAGTTGAGACATAGGTTTATATAGAGTTAATCTTGTGTCTTAATCTTGTGACTTGAAACATAAAGTGATAAGTATCTTATGTGTACCCAAGTAAATTTATGTAAACTAGTGCAAATAGGACTTGGGTGATGAACTAGTTAGGGAAAATACCCTATTCACACCAACAATTATTGTGTTCCACTTGTGCTAATATCAAAGCTCCTTGAAGTTAAAATTGAAGCATATCATTATTCTTGCCACACAATCTACCTTAATGGTGGAGATAGCACCAACCCTTGCAACTCCCATATGTCTTGGACACGATATATGTTGAGGTGAAACGAATTTGGCTCCTAACTGACACTCTAGTAGATGTTACCATCTTGTTAGTTGTCAGTTCACCAACACATTAGGAAGCACTACTGGAGACAAAGGAAGTCAAGTGCAAGTGTGAAAAAGGAAAAAGTAGGGCTCAAACATCATCACCTAAGAGGAGGAAGGATGTTGGCCTTCATATCTAGATGGATGAAGAGTTCAAAGAGTGAGTCGTGTGGGAAAAGTGCTAATAGAAGAATGTACAATAAACCAAATCGAACCATCAACACTAGCAACAAGCTTGGGTATGTGCTCAAGTTTAAGTTGAATCTCTTCATACTTATCTTGATCTCAATCTAACTATTGAGATTTCTCCCCTTTAGTTTGGTAGACCCCAAAGCCCATCCTCACAAGGCTAAATTCAAACTTCCCCTATGCAACTTGAGTACACAAAAACAATTTATACTTTGGTGCAATGGCCACCCCAACAAGCTCCCTCTAAGACATTCGCTTTCCTTGACCAAGGACCTTTTTTTTTGAAAATGGTTCTAGAGTTAGAGTGTTCTTTTTGCAACTTGCTAGAACACAATTTGCTCATTCTGAAAATTTTGATTTGCTAGCCAACTCTGAGGGAGTTGCCATTCAACAACAAGATGATTTTGTAGTGCACATTGTATTGTCTCCAAGCACAATGAATGATGGTAGCTTGGCTAACTTATCTATGGTGGCCACAAATACGATGTTACAATGACTTACCCAAAGACACCACAATTTAATGCAAGTCACCATGCTACCATGTGAAGGAATAAGCATTTCAAATATGTGTAGGACATGGTAAAGCAAGCAATTCAAGGGTGGAAAGAGTCCAGAGACTAGGCACGTGAACTCTAGAAAGATTCAAATCAAAGATACTGCTTTACAAAATGCACAAGCCCAACTTTAGATAATTGTCATTTATGTCATTAGCCACTTGCATATGCTTTAGTGGGACAGTTGAGCCATGCACATGGATTTATTTTTGCTAGATACTATACCCAAAGGTCCCATTGATATTTTGATCGAACATGTTTACCAACTAGAAGCAATGGTCTTTGGTTGTTATTACTTCTCTTGATTTGATTGCTCTAGTTTTAATTGATGATGAAATTCCTATTTCTTGCACATCTTTTTTAGAAAGAGCTTACAATTGAAGAAGTAGTAGCAGCCACAAAACAGTAAAAGCCACAAGAAAACGTTCCAACACTTTGACATGAGTTATTGACAACTTTGGGAATGATTGAGCTTGATTGTGATGGCATAGAAAAGGATGTCACCAATATGTGCCAAGTCCTTGCGTTGATCCTCAAGCCACAAGCTTGGTTTAATGTGCATTGGCTACAAAGACAAAGGCTTTGGATCTGTTGGAGCAAGAATTTTAGTGCTTAAATCTGATTGCAAATGCTATTTTCACCATAATCAACAAGATAAATGATTAACAAGCAATCATTGAGAAGACAATGGAGTACAATGCTCCTTTCTGTCATGTCCCCTTTTCAAGATTAGATCTATGGAGAAGACCTCTAGACTACCCGATTTCCTATAGGCTAAAGGATAGAGCAAGGGAAATAAAAAAAAAAATATTTTGAGTAGGCCTGATCACTTTATTTTAAAAAAAGGCAACCTAAATATTATTTTTGTCCTATGTAATATTTAAATAGTGCTTTTTACACTTTATTCAAAATGTAATCATAAAAGTTTAAAATAGGAGCTTTAGATGTAATTTAAAATTATTTTTAAATACTTCAAGGAAAAAAGAAAAAATAAATAACAATAAAATAAAATAAAATAGAGGGCCCAAAATAAAGCGCCTATAAAAGAGAAGTCAAGGCTCATATCAAATCATCACTTGTCATTTTGCATTTTCAAATATTTTCTGAAGATTGAGCTTTGTGTTCGTTGGTCCTTCCAAGGATGAAAACCCTTGGTGTTTTGGAGATCTTGGAGGATGATATTTCCAACATTGGATTTGAGGAAGAAAATTGTCTTGTCCATAAGAGATGATTCCACCTAGGAATCACATTTGTGCTCAAAGAATTGAAGTCATTTTCAGCTTGCTTCAGTGTCAATACAGTGAATTATTATTATTATTTTTTATTCGTAAATAGTTTTTATATTGATTATCAGAAAAAAAAAGATTTACATTCAACACAGATTCTGTTCAAAAATTTGCAAACCCGTACCACCCAGAAGCTAGCCAAACCCTTCAAAACACCGAACTAGACGAACCATCCTTCACCCATACCTAGCCCTATCCTTACCACCTATGAACCCGAAATATATTTAGAAATGGAACATTTAGATAAACAAAAAACTGCATTTTAATCTACCCACAACATAGCATTTGCAATCAGGAAGTCTCGGAAGAGACGACGCTAGTCCACCTTGCCTGACGACTCCAAAAACGTGAAGTGTTTCGGAAAGATAAGTCCACACCTCGCCCTCTCTCGATGGCGCCGAAGCTCTTCACCAACAATGTCCATAATGAATGGATATATCTCCACTCTCTCCCTAGGAACTAGAGCATGCTATACGTCTCTTGGACGGGACACCCCCACCCCCGGCACTGCAGCTATTATGACATCCATGGCACCCTCCAGGAGTTTCTCCCACACCAACTTCTTCGCAATTAGTAGCGCCATAGCTCGTGGCACTTCCAGGTCCAAGAGTGAAGCAAGAAACCTTGCCACTATGTCGACATTAGTCCTCCACCGCTTAGACGAGCACATAAACTCCTCTCCTAATAGAATTTCCGCCGCACCTAGAACCAGCTCGTCCCACACTTTAAACACTGACTTCAAACGACCATGTCGAATCTGCCCATAATTTCCTACCAGATGACAAACTGATAGGGGACGCCATTAATTCTATCGGAGAGAATGTCAAGCAATCACCACCAAACGGCCATTTAATCTCAATCATGCTCCAACATCCCATCATCACCATTTCCCACATCATTCGTCCTACATCAGTCAGTCACATTTCTGAGGCCGAACGGACAACCAATATAGGCCTTTCACCACCCTCCTCTACTAAAGGTCCGCCGTCACCCAACACTCCCACACCCGTGCCAACCAAGGCTAATCAATACAGTGAATTATTGAAGATTTCAGCTTGTGGAGGATTGGATTGAATTATATTTGAAAGCAAGTGTTTTGTTGTGATTTTGGAGTGTCTCATTGCTGATTTTTAGAGTTTGTTTGCTATTGTTCATTACTGTTTTATGCTAGAACTTGAGTGCCACATTGAGGAGTTGCCAACGTCATCCATTGCTATTTCCAGAGGTTCCATACATTTTTTTGCTGCTGTTTGCCTCTCATTTATTGCTGATATCTTGTTTAGATTGAGGCACCATCAGACTAGAGAGATCTGTACCACTTGTGGAGGTAATTTTATGACATATTAAGTTGCAATCTGCATTTTCCAGTCATTTGTCTTGAGTGCCAGCTTTAAGGAGGGTTTTTCCTAGCATTAATTTCTGTTTCAGACTTGTACCAGCTGCTTAATAGCCATTCTATCTTGCCGCTTCCGTACATCTCCCTTGCTGCCACCGTACCACCTTCCTCTGCACTGTGTGACAACATTTATTACTGATTTGGGGGGTTCACAGTCTGATTTACCATTTTCTCGGTTTGTCACCCGTACATTTCTGTAATGGGCCAACCCTTCAGTACAGTAAAAATTTCTAAATTTACATCATGCGAGTAAATAAACGTGCTCACAAGTCATTGCAATAAATTTTTTCTTTCTTTTATTGAAAATATGTGAACAGGATGCCATATCATAGTACAATTAAAGATTCCACTTCATTACAATAACTTCACAAGTACACGTAACAAGAATGCATACCTTTACAAACTTAGCTCCAATGAGCTTTAGAACTAATAGCTGTAAGATGGTCTAGGATCTTCCCTTTCAAATCTTGGTTCTTTTGTTGCTTGCTGTGGAGGAGAAGCATCACTCAGACACTTTTCCGTCAACCACGGACTCATAATGCGGTCCCCCGCACATCTATCATTCGATAGATGGCCCTTCCTTTCGACGAAGAGATTGGTAGAGTAACCGATAACGACAACCAACTAAGCATAGTGTTGTGTCCTACATAACTAGAACTTTGCAATCCCACAATCCCGAACTAGCATGTAATATTGGATCACAGTGAACTAACAGTGTAGTCTCAATAGTCACGCAATCTTTAGTGGAGTCTCAGACATTGCACTACTTTGATCAAAGAGTTTTAATTCAGTAAACGACTAAGAGTCATCTATCACATACACTACTCAGGGCCGATTTGACGTAAGGCTATCTTCAGCTACGCATAGGTATTTCCTTCAATGGACATTCCCATTATCCCAGATAACCTACAACCATATTAATCTACTTGGAATTAACTACTTAACTAGTAATACACAAGCTAGGTATTCCTTCTATGGATAGTCCATCATCCCAGATAACCTACATACTTGGATAACTCGACTTACGTGTAAGTATATTAATCCCTCTCCCATACTGGATGACCTCTCCTAGGAGAAAACACAAGCTTTCCTAGTTAAATCAATAACTTAGTTAAGTGTACCATATGTGCTTTTCATGTTCAATCAAACCTAGTATATAATACTTATGATAAACACCGATCTCCTACTACAGAGTAAATACAAATGCATTGTATCCCATGTTCAAACATATCTAGTATAATTAAATACCTATGTTGTACCACATGTAATATATTAGAATTTCTAAGTCAAGTAACCTCTTTGACATATCTAGTATAGTTAAATACTTGTGTCAAGCTACCTCTTCGACATATCTAATACAAACAACATTCTCCTATTATGGAGATCTTACAAACATTGTATAAAATAGCTAGAATACTTCATTTCCCTTTCTCAGAAGACAAACATATTTACTTCTTATTCATAGATAGAAAATACATTTCATGCAGCATAATAATTCCTTGCAAATAATAAGAAGAAGATTATCCCATGCCTGTTATCGCTTTTCCCAAAATGATGACAGGGTAGCCTTCTCTTATAGCCCAATTCAGCTTCACAAATTAATTCCCACACCCTCTCTTGTTGAAAGCACTCTCCTCTCAGAAATAGACAATTCTTCCTCACAAAGTCCACTCTTTTCTCACTCAGAAATCAGATATTATAAACTGGTAAAACTTCAGATGTAATAACCAACGAAGGGCGTATTCCTTTGGTATGATACGCCTCCCTCAATAATAGTAAGGCTCACATAGAAATGATTGATGGTGGCAAATAATGTTCGCTCCCAAAATGGTAAGAATGAAACATAGATATTGCACAAGGTAATTCAATTATGATGAATGAGTTAACACAAAAGATAATGACAATGATCCGATTCAAGAGAGTTGGGTGACTATTTATAGAAAGCCCAACCTCCAAAACTCCTATAGTTTGGGCATGTAAATTGACACCACTCCCCTATAGCATGATTCAACTTGAAGTTGGCGCTGGATTAAGCTTGTAGTCAACAAAAGATAGAACTGGTCGATTCCTATAATGACAACAATTACAAGACTATTTCAAATTGCACATGGGTAATTCGTAATTTTCTGCCAAATCAACACCTATTGGAAAATGGTAACAAAGGTGGTGCATTCTTTCAGCATCTATCTCTATTCTTCTATTTGCTGTTCACATAGTTGAATAAGTCCATATTCACCAACAAGCACGTTTTAAAGTTGACTTGGTCCAAGCTTACTCCTTTTCACAAGTCGACTAAGTCAAAGCCAATAGTTTTGAAACGTATTGCTCTATTTTTCTCAGGCGAATTCCTTAGCTGGTGATAGGTGAACACTTCACAGTGCCGTGTGTGTTCCAAAGTCAAGTTTCATCACAATCGGCATATTTAAGCCAAAGTTTAAATACGTGAATAGAAGTCATCATCAAATCGACTCTTCCATCTTCCAAGCACCCGATATTCTGATCCTACGCTGGACTCTACTACTCATCGTTGGGTTAGAATTTTAGCTTATCTCATTTCGATCTCTATACTTTTACAAAGAAGTATAAACAACGATGCCATAATGTGCGTCATACTATTCATGTATCAACTAAGCCTTTATTCAATAGCTCGACCTTTATACTCCCAAGACATATATATATATATATATATATTTATTGGTCTTTTAATTCAAGGTCAGTCACCATTGTATTATAGTTGCACTCAGATTTTGCGCCCTCACAAGGTTTAGTTTATAAATCAGTCTTCAAACTTTGCTTAAAGTTTATCGATATCTATTGTCTAAATAGTTATGTACCATATATTAATAGATATTTATACATATCATCATATAGCATCAATGCTATATATATTTACATATATATATATATGCTATCATATATATGTATCCTTGTCTAATATCGTCAAGACTATATACTTTGACTATATAGATATGTAAATAAATAAAAGCAAGTACATATACGTATATATATTTGTATATATATATATATATATGTTCAAAAATAGCTTTTAATGCTATGTCATATATACGCATATATGTATATGTTTATATTATTATATATATATATCCTATGTCGACCAGGTATATATATATATATATTCATTCGTCATACGGATGAACGCAAGAGAGTAATATTCTCTTACTAACAATATATTTATTTATATTTACATACATATATACACTTTGCTTTATAAGCATGAATGCTCAATATATATATATATATATATATATATATATATATGTATATATATACATATATGTACATATATAAACACTCCTCAATCACAAAATCAAGCATAGAGACATAAGGGAGGAACTCACAAGCTCAAACAGATAAACATCACCCAAACATGCATTCAAAGTAAACAAGACCTTACTAATGCAAATATATCGACTAAGGACGACTTACCTATTACCCTCTAACTCAACTCAATCATTCTAATGTGGTGTGTGTATGCTCCGATAGTTTACTTTTATTGGTTTCCCGACCAAGATCTTCTCCCGAGTGATACTTCCCCTCCCCTTGGAGAATGGACATTTACCTGCAACCACTAACACATGCACTTGGCAGTCAATTTTTCACAACAATAAGCAACATATATAAACATCTTCAAAGTTAGAATAACAATAATTCAATAACCATCTATTCTCATATATGCAGTATTTCACCATGAATAACATCAACTGAGATAACATCAAATGAAACAACATCAAATGAGATAACATTCATATTGATAACAAGGTACAAGCATCATTAGTTCATCTCCATAATTCACATTACATTCACATTTACCCTATGTAGTAATAGTAAATAGTAACTTCACAATTTGGGGTGTAACAATTTCGTTAGTTGATTCATGGTATTTAACGACTAAAAATTGATTTCTATTTTGCCATTTTGACATTTCAGCAAATGTAATTTGTGCAACAGCTGAAATTGAAATAAAATCAAATTTGGGGTTTCGTTTGTTGTATCTAATTAATGTTGTGATCAATATCATAAATATTTCCATTTAGATTTGAACACAATTGTTGTCGTAGGGATTCATATTTGTTGTTCTATACATATCAGTCATAAATCAGCAAGTATATTTATGGTAATTTGATATCTACAAGTTGGATCTGTTGTATTTGATGAATGTGGAGTTGCATACCAGCATTAGGAGGGCTTGAATTTGGTATTTGAAGTTTTATGTTTGATTAACAAGGGTTTGCAATATTGCATTATTGATGATCAGCTAGGGTTTGGCATCTACATTGGCCATTGGATTATTGTTTCAGCATGCGCATGCTTGATAAATCATCCATCTCCTAGAGTTATTGGATTAGGGACATTACACTTTCACTTGGTGCAATTGGTGTCTGAAGTGCTGCAACAAATAAAAGGGCATTTATCAACATTGCATCGACAATTTAAATTTTAGTGAATCAGCATGGTATGGTTGTTGATGATGATATGTGAACTATCAAGCAAATAATTGCCAATGTCAATTCCTTGGTGGATCAACCTCGCAATGTTTGTGTTAGATGGCAATGTATTTTGAAGGAGAAATTTCCAACAACACTTGGGTTTGCCTTCATTATCACCCGAAAAGATATTCCAAGAAATTGTTGCTTTTTGGAGATTTTTTGTACATTTTACTTTTTGTGGGTCTTTTATTTTTTATCATATTTGTAAGTGTTTGGAGGATCAAACACAATTTTGCACCAGGAGGATGTTGTAACCAAAGATGTCTCCTTCCCATGTTGTGCTGTACACTTAGTTAATTAGTGCTAGGGAATAGTTATGTAGTAGTTATCAAGAAATTAACTAAGTGATTGGCACCCATTTTGTTCAATTGATTAGAGCACATGCATGCTTGTTAGAACTATTCTTGCATATACATCCCAGCCTGTTGCAACCAGCACATGCAATTGTATTATTTGTGCTACATGCATAGGTTAGTTGGAGTCATTGGGGTAAAGTGTGTATAAAACCCCATAGATGTAATGATTAAAAGGATAAGAAAATGATAAGAGGATGACCAGAAAATTTAATGAGAGATCTAGAGATTGAATGAATAGAACCTTGGATTTCTTCCTATTTTTCTTTGTGCATGTTTGCATTTGTTTAAACATTTGTGTTATGTACTAACAACTCAGTCCTTAGCAAGGAGACTGAGCCCTAAGCATGCTTTGTGTGAGAATAGTATTCCTATGCTAGTGTGTGTAGGAGACTGCAATGAAGTGTTAGCCATGGTCTTGCATGTTGTAATGAGCCAAACTAGATTTGACTCAAAAACCCCCAATTTTCTGCCCTAAATTTTCAGATTTTTAATTTAAAATAAAAACTTATGTAGAATCTATTATGAGATATGAAATTCCAGCACAATAATAAACTGCAAAAATAATCTAGCTTTTGCATTTATTGAGAAATAGTTGCAATAATACATCAGCTATGGCAACTTACAGATACAAATATATTTTGCAGCAATACAACAACTACTGCAAATTTGACAAACCCTCAGAAATAGCTTGAATTTGAAGCACAAAGTGAGACACCTGAATGATATCTCCAACAGACAATGGGTTTCCGTCCACTACCTTCAAGCTCGAGGGATTCCGTCCTCAAACCTGATGAAAGCCAGAGCTTCCCTGGATTCTCCACGAGAAAGTAATTGTAATGTCCCCATTTTTAGCACTACACCTTTCAGTGATTGATGGCCTATCCCCGGTGAGCTGTCGGCTAGTCAGAGGCAGAATTAGGGTTTTTGACTGCTTGGTGGGTTCTTTTGAGAATTCATGGGTTTGCATGTTGGAGTTTGGATGTTTGGATTCTGGATTCCTTTTGGGTTTTTAGAGAGCTTCGCAGAGGTATGACATGCAACTGCATCGGGCAACCTTTCCGGACTTACTATTTTTAGTAAGTTATGACGGCTACATCCTGGAGTTTGGGATTTTGGATTGCGGATTCTTTCTGGGTTTTCAGAAAGCTTTGCAATGGTATCGCATGCACTTTGATCCAAACAACTTTCTGAATTTACTATTTTTAGTAAATTCTATTTTTGGCAGCAGTCCAGTTGGCTTCAGTTCAGCAGGTTTTCCTCTTCAGGCAATTCAATTGGTATTATTGATTTCTGGCCTTTTGATGCATTTTTGGAGAGAAGTTATTTTAATTAAAATAATGTTATATTTTAACATTAACCCCTTGGCCTAGCTGCATAACTTAATGTTGTTCTGAAAAGGGGGACTCAAGGGTGGACGCCTCATCAAGAGATTATTTTAATATTTTCTAAAGGCCAAAATTATTGTGGAGGAAATGGACACCAACTTTAAGAAAGATATTATTTTATTAAAAAGGTCAAATTTTGCCTTGAGAAGTGGAACGCCTTTCTTTGGAGGGAAATAAAGTAAATTCAAAATTGAATTTTGGGCGCCCTTTCTAGAAGCTTCTGGAAATGCTTTCTGAGTCTATAAAAGGAGGCCTCTTCTCTTCATTTTCTTATCTTTTGTCTACCATACTGTTATGCTGCTGAATTGTCTTCAGGCACTCGCTTCGAGGAAAGCACACCTCCTAGCAATGGCTCATCTTCTTGCTTGAAAGGTAGCAACTAGTTGAGAGATAGTTTGTAATAGGTTTGTCTTGCATTTTCAGTTGAGTATCTTGCATTTTGGAGTTTTAGTTTGCATTTTCTGTCTCATTTTGGAGTTGCTGAATATCATAGCTGATTGTAAGTTTTGCTCATATCTCACGAAATATAAACATTATTGTTCTGGGCATTGCATCAATCTTTTTCTCTATGTAGGGCGACCATTCAAGCAAATTTGCAGACTTTTTTATGGACTCTATGATTTTATGAAGGCAAATCGCCCTTTCTTGAGGGCCTTATCATTCTGGTCTGCCTGGCAAGTGTTTAGAAAAAAAAATACTTCAATTTGTCAGCTATTTCTTTGTCAAGATTTCATTGCCATCATCCTAACTTTCATTTGCTTCAAGTCTCATGTCATTCTGGCAAGTATTGAGTGAGTTGTGAGTATTTTAGTGAGTTCTAGTATTGATGATTACTTCATTGCAGTCGCTGGTCTGTTATATCAGTCAGATATAAATGCAGATTTGTGAGGAGTTTGAGTTTGGTGAGGTTTGTTAAGCATTGAGAAAGTCCTATATGTTATTGCAGCATTGAAAAACTCGAATTACTGGACCTTTGCAAACATTCTAACATATTGTAAGCTGATTAGTAGTACTATCAGCATTTTGCCTCTTTATCTTTCATTTACTTTATTGTACTTCCTGCTGCATAAGTGGAAGAGGCTGGCTTGCCGTCTATTTACTTTCGGTTAATAGGTGTAGGGACCCTCTGACCATATGCTCGCCATCTCTCGGCGCCATCCTTGGTTAGAGTTACTTCAGCGCATCTTGCATTAGATCCTCTGACCATATGCTCGTCTATCCTAGATGCATTCTTGGTTAGAGTTCCCTTCCAGTTTGCATCTGCATTAGATCCTCTGACCAATGCTCACGCCTTGCCCACATCGGGATCCTGGTGTACATTCTGGTTAGAGTTGCTTTCCGCATCGTTTTGGTTTAGAGCTAACCTTAACGGGTGCATGTTGATTGTAATTACATTGTGAAAAAACAAAAAATAATTGGTCCGGTTCTTTACAGTGGTATCAGAGCCATGCATCCTGCCATCCTGTGCCCATCAAGGTTCAGTTGACAGTTGAATGACAGAGAAATCAGTTTCTACACCAGAGGCCAGAACAAAGTTCAGTTTAGCTTTCAGAAGTTTCAAAGATGTTGCGTTTTCTAAGGTCCAGGGATCGTGAGAAGTCGGATTCAACTATGGTATCTGAGGAAGGAAAGGTTGGTGATGCCGTAAGGGATTTCATTGAATATGCCAAACAATATAAAAGACAATGTGAACATGAGGCTGCCAAACTCCGTGAGCAATATCAAAACATGCCAGATGATTATAGGTACAATGTTTCATTTGATTCCCATCTGAATTGTGTGGCGTTATTGAAGCTTGAAAAGTTAGAGATGGTGGATCATAGTAGAAAAATGATAAAAAGGGAAGTAGAACAAGCTTTGGTTGAAGAGAAAAATCAGTCATCTAGCATTAAAGATGGCACAAGCAAGGTGCACATATCACAGCAAAATGAACGTGAGCTTGATGAAGATACCTTGACAAATGATGAGTGTGTGGTAGAGCCTCATAATACGCCCCTTGACTTGCATGTGATAGCAAGTGAAGAAGAGCAAGTTGAAGGAAATACTATTGGTGTCTTTGAATCAGCTTATGACCATTACCAAAGTGATGATGTTGGTAATGATTCCAATGTGTTTGTACCTCCTCTTGTTGAAGATTTGGTGATGGATAATTTTCCTCTTGTTGTTGTTCAAACTCCTCAAGAGTTTTCACAAGATGAATTTATGACAAGTGATCAAGAAGACCTTTTTGGCATGCATATGACTGTTTATGATGAGATAAAAAATACACCTATAGATGATGGGTTCATTGAAGATAAGAATGATAAAGTTTTCCAAACAGCTAGCACTAGAGATTCTTTACTTCATTACAGTGATGGTGTCAAGGGTGGTTTTGGGTTTGATCATCAAACCAAACCATTGGAAATAAATATTTATGAGGATGACAATTTAAGTGAATTGGGTGGTGACCTATTCAAAGAGTCAACACTCCAAAAGGAGCACGAAGAGCTCTTTCCTTTTGATCAAAACAGTCAGCCTCTTACTATTTGGGATCCAGGTGTGGAGTCATCTAGCGAAGATAAGGAACTAGTGTGGGATGAATTCCCCTTTCATCCAGATGAAGATAAAAAATCAAATTGCATTGCAAACTATGAGGTAGCCCTTGGAGGAGGAGTTTCCATTGAAGAAGAAGACTGTCTAGCAAAGCTCCATAATGATCTCTTTGAAGTAGTTGCAGCCACTGAAGAGGAATATGTGGTTACAAAAACTTTCCGAACAGCGGACAAATATGATTCCTTGAGCAGGGTGGATGCTGGCATAATGTTTGATCAAGGAGGCAGTGATGAAGAAGAAGAGCTGGAAGACCATATGGCTCTTGAAGATGTGGAGTTTGAAGGTGTTACCAAGCATGAATCTAATTTTTCCATGCATAAAGCTGATTGCAAGCATTGGGTTGAAGAATTTGTGAAGTATGATGCTTTTTATGTCAATGAGCATTCTCCACTAGTCAATGGTGAAGTACAAGAATGTTGGAGCAACAATGAGGGCAGCAAAGACAAGGGACAAGGTTCTGATTTTCAGTTGCAGCCTATCAGCAGTTCACCATCTTCGAATTCTCATGAGTGGGAAAGACAATTCAAGGTGTTCGTTGACAAGGAAGTGCAAGCTCTATCCCTGTTTGATCACACCAATAGCTTGGTTGAAGAGTTGTACTAGAAGGCTCAGCTTTAAGAGAGACAAAGAGGAGTGAAAGATGAAGTTGCTCTTCCCAATTTGCAACTTATCAGAAACTCTTTGGTAACCTTGAAGTCCGAGTACATGCACTTGATTGAAGATCGTGATCACGCCATTGAAGTTGCAAAGAAGACCGTTTGTGCTTCTCAAGATAGAGAGAGGAAGTTTGATGAACTTTCTCTGGAGCTTGAATCAACAAGAGCTACGCTAGAAGAAACTCAAATGGCATTAATGGAGGTAGAAAATCAGTTTGCTGATTTCAAATTTTTCACAGAGCAAGAGAATGCACATAGAGCCGAAGAAATCAAGCAAGTAATTGGTGAGCTTGATAGTCTTCGAGAGGAGTTTGACCTAGAAGGTCTCACAAGAAGGACTGAAGTTACAAGTGTAGATTTGGATTAGCATGATGGATGGAATAACTTTCAAGTTTTTGACAATCCTCTCTTTGAAGAGGGTGATGAGGAAAGTTATGATAATCCTCTCTATGAGATGGAGGATGAAATAGAGAATGAGACTAAGTATGGTTTCCAGTGCTTGGATGCTTTGATATCACTCCCTGAGGATATGCCACATTCGTTGATGAGTAATGAATGCATAAGTGGTTTTGAGGGTGAAGAGTCTACATGGGAAGTGTCGAAGCAAGGTAATTTCAACATCTATGTCATCAAGGTGTTGAAGAGACAAGTGTTGGTAGCTGCTGGTAACTTCATCACAGCAGCAAGGAGTGAAGGTTTCAGACCTACTACTCATGAGGAATGGGGGAAGAGCAGACCTAAACTCGGTGTTTGCACTCTTGACAATCCATCCCTTGGGTGGAGTGATGTTTGGGCTCAAACTAGTCCGTTTTTGGAGTTTGGATTGAAGACAATAATTGTTTCATGTTCCACAGTTGTGAACGCTTTCATGAATTGGTTCCAGGGGTTCATGAGTGAAGCTATCAATTTCCTGAGTATGCACTTGGTTTTGACTAGCATTTGGGAATGTATTGAGTTTTCTTTTCAGTGTGTTGGAAATCATTTTCAGTTGGGTATCCATACTTGGGATCCTCAACTTGGCTTGATAGAGTTTATTACATATGGAAAGAACTTTTGGAGGGATAAGGATCAAATTTTCAGATTTGTTGGTGTTGTTCCGCTCTTTTCCAGCCACTTGATGGTTCCGTTTGTTCATCAACAAATGGATTGGAGAGAAATTTTGAGTTTGGATTGGAGAGATGAAAGGTTAGCGGCTCTTGAGAGTGATCCTTGGTTAAGGAAAAATTAGATTTGGAGACCCGAGCTTGCTGATTGGAGGCAGGCCATCCACCTTACATGGAGAGTCTCATTCAGGAGAATGGGTTCATCACTTCTTGTCAAGCAGGTGGTAGTTTTCAGTTGGACATTGCTCTAGTTTGTTTTCCTACCACTTTGGAGGTGTCACCTTGCAGCTTGATGCTCATCTCACATGCTCACACTTGGGAATTTGATTGGCGTTGTTGTTTTCCTTTGTGTAGGACTTTTGAATTAGATTGCACTACGTTGATCCCAGCCTTGATCAGCAGCAATTATTTGTTCCTTCACACCTTTCCTACTCTCCAAGTTCATCTTATGATGGTTTGTGATGTAAACTTTGACAGTTTACTCTTAGTGTTGGTTCAAGACAACAGATTCTCACATGCTTTGGTTTACCACTTTGAGGCTCTTGGAGCGGGAATTGTAAGAGCTTTTAGAAATCTTCATGGTTGCATTAGAATAATTCAGGGGAGGCATAGTAGATTCATGTGGAGTCATGAGTTGGGGTTTGATGAGCTCTTGCAAAGGATTGTTTACCTCTTTGCGAGAAGTTTTGGAGAGGTCACATTTACAATCACGGTTGTGTTAGATACCTTATGGAGGCATGTTGAGTATTACAGTTTTGAGTTGAATAGACTATATTCTCTGTTGCTCAGATTTGTGATAGATAGTGGCATTGTTGACATTAATGACTCAGAATGTTTTGGGCACTATGGTTTCCTTGATTTGAGCAGAGTAGTGCAACATCGGCATGGTGGGTCTTCCTTCAGACTAACTTGGGACCCTGGGATCATACTTGTTTTGGTATTGATCAGTTGTAAATTCTATGGAGTTGTGGTGTCATTGCTTGAGGACAAACAATTTTGGGAAGGGCGGACTATAATGTCCCCATTTTTAGCACTACACCTTTCAATGATTGATGGCCTATCCCCGGTGAGCTGTCGGCTAGTCAGAGGCAGAATTAGGGTTTTTGACTGCTTGGTGGGTTCTTTTGAGAATTCATGGGTTTGCGTGTTGGAGTTTGGATGTTTGGATTCTGGATTCCTTCTGGGTTTTCAGAGAGCTTCGCAGAGGTATGACATGCAACTGCGTCGGGCAACCTTTCCGGACTTACTATTTTTAGTAAGTTATGACGGCTAAATCCAGGAGTTTGGGATTTTTGATTGCGGATTCTTTCTGGGTTTTCAGAAAGCTTCACAATGGTATCGCATGCACTTTGATCCAAGCAACTTTCTGAATTTACTATTTTTAGTAAATTCTATTTTTGGCAGCAGTCCAGTTGGCTTCAGTTCAGCAGGCTTTCCTCTTCAGGCAATTCAATTGGTATTATTGATTTCTGGCCTTTTGATGCATTTTTGGAGAGATAAGTTATTTTAATTAAAATAATGTTATATTTTAACATTAACCCCTTGGCCTAGCTGCATAACTTAATGTTGTTCTGAAAAGGGGGACTCAAGGGTGGACGCCTCATCAAGAGATTATTTTAATATTTTCTAAAGGCCAAAATTATGGTGGAGGAAATGGACACCAACTTTAAGAAAGATATTATTTTATTAAAAAGTTCAAATTTTGCCTTGAGAAGTGGGACGCCTTTCTTTGGAGGGAAATAAAGTAAATTCAAAATTGAATTTTGGGCGCCCTTTCTAGAAGCTTCTGGAAATGCTTTCTAAGTCTATAAAAGGAGGCCTCTTCTCTTCATTTTCTTATCTTTTGTCTACCATACTGTTATGCTATTGAATTGTCTTCAGGCACTTGCTTCGAGGAAAGCACACCTCCTAGCAATGGCTCATCTTCTTGCTTGAAAGATGGCAACTAGTTGAGAGATAGTTTGTAATAGGTTTGTCTTGCATTTTCAGTTGAGTATCTTGCATTTTGGAGTTTTAGTTTGCATTTTCTGTCTCATTTTGGAGTTGCTGAATATCATAGCTGATTGTAAGTTTTGCTCATATCTCACGAAATATAAACATTATTGTTCTGGGCATTGCATCAATCTTTTTCTCTATGTAGGGCGACCATTCAAGCAAATTTGCAGATTTTTTTATGGACTCTATGATTTTATGAAGGCAAATCGCCCTTTCTTGAGGGCCTTATCATTCTGGTTTGCCTGGCAAGTGTTTAGAAAAAAAGTTACTGCAATTTGTCAGCTGTTTCTTTGTCAAGATTTCATTGCCATCATCCTAACTTTCATTTGCATCAAGTCTCATGTCATTCTGGCAAGTATTGAGTGAGTTGTGAGTATTTTAGTGAGTTCTAGTATTGCTGATTACTTCATTTCAGTCGCTGGTCTGTTATATCAGTCATATATAAATGCAGATTTGTGAGGAGTTTGAGTTTGGTGAGGTTTGTTAAGCATTGAGAAAGTCCTATATGTTATTGCAGCATTGAAGAACTCGAATTACTAGACCTTTGCAAACATTCTAACATATTGTAAGCTGATTAGTAGTACTATCAACATTTTGCCTCTTTATCTTTCATTTACTTTATTGTACTTCCTGCTGCATAAGTGGAAGAGGCTGGCTTGCCGCCTATTTACTTTCGGTTAATAGTTGTAGGGACCCTTTGACCATATGCTTGTGATCTCTCGGCGCCATCCTTGGTTAGAGTTACTTCAGCTCATCTTGCATTAGATCCTCTGACCATATGCTCGTCTATCCTAGACGCATTCTTGGTTAGATGTAATGACCCCTTTCGGTGGCGGCACTTAAACCTGAATCTTGCATTCAAAATGTTTCTCAAAAAGCCATTAGAACTGTAGAGATCAATAAATTTCAGTAATATCATCCAGTTATATTGAAGATGATATAATTATTTCATTCTAGTCAAAGGATTTATTCATTTTTCCCCTATCACGCACTATGAATGATTCTTCTATATTATATTTCATAAGTACATTAGGGTAGATATTAAATTTTTATCAAGATTCCCTAGATGGTATTCTATTGTACCATTTATCACCATAGTGAATTATTACTCATAAAACTCAATAAATATTGCAAGCATCATTATTTGTACAATCATTTTTATATATTGTCTAAACAAGTATATATTATCATTTCTAACTAACTCAATATATAAATACCTTTAGTTCTATATGAATGCATAAATATATATTCTATTCCAATATAAATATATAAACAGAGCATGCACCTTCTTCCTTATATCATTATATATATATATATATTTGAATTTATCTATTATTCACATATATTATGTATTAGTCCCTTTACTTTACTTTATTCTTATATAAATGTCCTTAATTGACTTTGAGGTAAATTCTACTTACCAAGCATTGAAATAGATGCTCCTTACTTGGATAATGTGATAGTTTAGAGGAGAGGAATCCATAGGAGGCCCGTAGATACTCACACTAATCCCAAGAGCGGATATCACCCCCTTAGCTCCCGATGGCATGACTCTCGGTCATCCGATCCGGGGAGTGGCGTACCTAGTGGAGAACTAGTATCTGCTCAACCTATAGTTTACTTCCTTTAACTTTCTACATGTTTGTTTGGTGATACAAAACTTTGAGGAAAATATGAAATACACTTCATGTGAGAGACATTATGATAGAATATATCACAATAATATAGTTAGATATTCAAAACATATCAATAATGCTATAAGATATTAAATAGCACGTAAAACTTTATTTTTCCAAAAATGACATTATAGAAATGAGCGACATCAACTAGAATAAATATCATCATATATATAAGTCCTCATTCTACCGTAGGATATATTTACTAAACATTGATATCTAAATTCATGATGTGTTTTACCTTTATACTTACCAACAGATTCCTCTTGCCTTCCATGGTTGTTTCATAGGCTGACCACACACAATACTTATGATGGAATAGATCATCCTGGCCTCATTAGTTGTCCAATTCAAAATAGCATATCTATTTATACATATATATTCTTGATATTTATTTTATACTTACATATGGTAGCTATGATAAGAATAACGAATATCAACAGCAAGTGATTACATTCAGTGGTTATCAGTCATACCTGATTTGCATAAATTGGAATGTGTTTCTATATGTTCATAGAGTATACCTTTGCCTTTGGTAAGTTTGCAAACGCTATTTTCACAGGGTGGCAGGAAAGTTGCTCTGATACCACTTGTAATGACCCCTTGCGGTGGCGGCACTTAAACCTGAATCTTGCATTCAAAATGTTTCTCAAAAAACCATTAGAACTGTAGAGGTCAATAAATTTCAGTAATATCATCCAGTTATATTGAAGATGATATAATTATTTCATTCTAGTCAAAGGATTTATTCATTTTTCCCCTATCACGCACTATGAATGATTCTTCTATATTATATTTCATAAGTACATTAGGGTAGATATTAAATTTTTATCAAGATTCCCTAGATGGTATTCTATTGTACCATTTATCACCATAGTGAATTATTACTCATAAAACTCAATAAATATTGCAAGCATCATTATTTGTACAATCATTTTTATATATTGTCTAAACAAGTATATATTATCATTTCTAACTAAAATATATAAATACCTTTAGTTCTATATGAACGCATAAATATATATTCTATTCCAATATAAATATATAAACAGAGCATGCACCTTCTTCCTTATATCATTATATATATATATATTTGAATTTATCTATTATTCACATATATTATGTATTAGTCCCTTTACTTTACTTTATTCTTATATAAATGTCCTTAATTGACTTTGAGGTAAATTCTACTTACCAAGCATTGAAATAGACGCTCCTTACTTGGATAATGTGATTTGTCCTCTCCTGCATTCAGTCGGTTTCTAGAGCCACGTTTTTGTTCTCCTGTTTATGTGTCGTCTACTCCAGTCAGTGGCTTTCCAAGCAATCTTGATATTCATTTATTCCTTGCATCGGCATGAGCTTGTTCCCAATGGCAGATGACGGAAGGATTAAGCATGTATTCCTTGCGTGGCAGGAAGGGAGACCCAATAATTTCTATCACTATTAAAAATAGTTGCTCGCAATAATTAATCAGAACTCTCACAACATCTAATAGCCGTGATTAATGAATAAGATTGAACGCCCTCGAGATATTTGAATGGACGTCTGTGCATGTAACTTGGAGGATTCCGTCTTCCTGTTTGGCGTTGCAGGTTTGAGTTCTCGAAATGCTTCTTTGATAGCGACAACCCTAAGATGAACAGAGCGTTCCCAATGCAAATATGAATGTATGATGAGGGCACATATCCAAATCGCTATCGCTTACTGAATAAGTGTTTTCTCCATGGACCAATTCAAACAGGTATTGATTATCCCCCCCAACCACGTTTCATATAGTATAGAATAACTACCTAAAAGTTCGTATCTCCCCAATGATACATATAAGGACATTTAAACCTCTTCGCACCTCTTCCCAAAAGGGACGTCTTGCTTCAAGAGTGCGATTTCAGCCAAGGGAGATATCATTGTCTTTTCTTAATTTAGGCTGCCATCGGTTTGCCTTAATTCATATATTATAAATTATAATTTATAATTGTTTGTTTATATTTTATGATTTATAATTTACTTTCTTAGATTTCTTTAGAGTAGTTTATCATATTAGTGACATTTAGAATTTTCACATATTAGTTAGTTTCATTATTATAATATGGGTCATTCTATAACATTTATATTGTGATTACAATATTCAATTATGATAATTGTGATTTTAGATAATAATGATATAATTATTATTATGATAATAATAATTATTATTATTATTTTATATTCCGTAATTATACCATTATCTTTGGATAATTATAATTTGATTATATTTATTATTGCCAATACTCGTATATATGTTTTATTTATTTATTTGCTTCTTGATACCTTATATCTTAGTGTCACAATTTCGGGGGACACGACAGTCCGCCCTACCCAAGATTGCTTGTCCTCAAGCAATCTATTAAGAAGGTCTTTTCATCATTGTGAAGCGTAAGTGATTATAAGCACACATGGAGTATTTATGTTGAAAATATGCAAAGGTTATATATAGACACTCATGCTAAGAGTGCATGAAATAAAGTTTACGCAAGACATTAAACATACAACATAAACACACACAAGTATGAAACACAGTTACCTTCATGCATACGACAGAAACATTTGTAAGGCATAGAGCATAGATGAACGGTATACAATAAATACACATACATATTTAGTGATACACCTATACAAGGAAAGAAACATACACGTTCAACGCATTCGCCTACACATGCCCAATACACTTCAGACATAGAGTAGATGTTTCCTACATGTTGCAATCAAGGGCAGACAATAGGTACACATATAATCACTCATATTGAATACGTAACATGCATGGAGCAAATTATCATACATGAAACAATCACAGGGTATGCACATAAGATATTGTAAGTCACAATCACAACAGTAATGAAGTCAACAATGTACAAAGCATTTGAAAAGAACATAAGTCGTGTTACGTGGCATAATTTAAGGCATTACGAGGGCACTCATGTATGAATATTTTTGACAAACATGCACGAATCATATATAAAGCTTTCATGAAATAAACATGTTGAAGGCACATCAAACAGATAGCAAACACATAATTGCTTGCAAGATACGATACATACACTTACGCACGTTAATACACTCAAGGTATGTGAACACGCTCATAGAGTATATATGTTTAATCAAAATTATACACTCAAGGAATAGATCATGCATCACAGAAGTATACACGCGTAGTAATCATGCTAAAGTACATTAGGCCTAAAGCAAGCATGCAAGACATGAAGCACACTCATTCAAATATGAGTCATACATTTGAACACATGAAAGTAGTAAGGCATGGAGTACAAGCTTGAATAAATACATGGAGCATACATCAACATGGAACATAGACTCAGATACATAAAGCATGAAGTATTCACATATTGAATTCATAAAGCATAGGTATGCTTGTCAATCACAAGTAGTCATGCTGAAAAGACACCAATCATGAAAGACACTTCAGGAAGTTTATCCACAAAGTAGTCATGTTAGTCATATACAAGATACAAGCATGGAGCATCATGGATACATGTATAGAGCATAATCACAGATTACCATGAAGCATACAAATACACGAAATACACTTATACATACATGGAGTAAGATACTCAATGTGAGACAAATACACCTAGAAGCAATGAGTAATAAATTACACACAAGGTGTATAAATCATGTAATTATATGTAGAGCACATAAACCCAGTCAAGGTATGTATGCGAAAGTACTTATGAAGTAGGAAGCAATATAAATACACCCCATAGATACAAAGTATGAATTAAGCAAACAAAATATGGAAATCATATATTAGAGTGCATCAGTCAAGAAGTGGGCAAGTAGGATGCTAAGAAGGTCCATATATACCATGAAACAAACGCCATAAGATAGGTGAAGCATAAAGTTAATATACATGAAGCATGTATCCAAATACACAAAAAGTAGAGGCATTTAATGAAGACATGCATACATAAGGCCTGATTCATACCCATGAATACATGAAGTATATGTAAGTTACATGAATACACATATACGCAAGTCATAATATACACTTCATAGCTTAAACCACATGAATTAGAAATTAAGCAGACAACCAAGTAGCCTAACCAAATAGCTCAAGCAACCAACCAACTCAAGTACACAAGTGAGTAGCTCAACCGGGAAAACAAATAGCTCAAATAAGCAAGCAACCAATTCAAGCACATAGGCAACACTCATCCAATTTAAGCAACTTGACAAAGGACATTCCTCGCACTTTCAAAAGTAATAAGAACACATCTTGTTGAAGAGACATATAGATGCATATGATATATTAATTATAAATATGAAGCACGAATACATTTAATACATAGAATTTACACAAGGAGCATGTAGCATATATGTGAATAATGCACGAAGCATACACACAAGTACATGAAGTCACAAAGCATTTATATGAATACATGTAAAGTATACACTTAAATACGTAAGTCGCATGAATGCACGTATACACGCAAGTCACAAAGCATGTATTTTACAAAACATACACTCGAATACACATAAGTCACATGGTATATACTTGAATACACATGAGCCGCAAAGTATACACTTGAATACACTTGAATACAAGCTATACACTTGAATTCAAAGTCACAAAGTACACAAATACAAAGTCATAGGGTATACACTCGAATACATATATAAGTCATAGAGTATAAAATCGAATACAAATGCATCTCGAATTCAAATACAAGGTCATAGAGTATACACTCAAATACAAATATAATCATAGAGTATACACTAGAATACAATTGCATCAATATAATCACAAGTCATAGAGTATACACTCAAATATGAATACAATCGAATGAAGTATACCGTTAGACAATTGGGAAGGGGATTTGGTGCATCCCATACTACACCGTGGACCCATCCTCCTTCCCAAGGTCATTGAGTATACACATAAACAATGAAAATCTGATTTGTCCATTGCACAAATAAGTCAAATCACACCAAGTTTAGGACTCTAACATAGTGGGGGTTGGATGATAAGGATAAGTCTGCCCGAAGCAATCTTGCCTAAGCCTAGGAGCGGATATACCATCCCTCCTGGCTCCTGATGGCATGATACTCAATCATCCTATCCGAGGAGTGGTGTACTTAGGGGATACGCTTGTATCTGCTTTCCTCACCCATTCTCATCACTTCCCAACTAAGTTGGAGAATCCCTCAAATCAAACATGTGATAGTTTAGAGGAGAGGAATCCATAGGAGGCCCGTAGATACTCACACTAAGCCCAAGAGCGGATATCACCCCCTTAGCTCCCGATGGCATGACTCTCGGTCATCCGATCCGGGGAGTGGCGTACCTAGTGGAGAACTAGTATCTGCTCAACCTATAGTTTACTTCCTTTAACTTTCTACATGTTTGTTTGGTGATACAAAACTTTGAGGAAAATATGAAATACACTTCATGTGAGAGACATTATGATAGAATATATCACAATAATATAGTTAGATATTCAAAACATATCAATAATGCTATAAGATATTAAATAGCACGTAAAACTTTATTTTTCCAAAAATGACATTATAGAAATGAGCGACATCAACTAGAATAAATATCATCATATATATAAGTCCTCATTCTACCGTAGGATATATTTACTAAACATTGATATCTAAATTCATGATGTGTTTTACCTTTATACTTACCAACAGATTCCTCTTGCCTTCCATGGTTGTTTCATAGGCTGACCACACACAATACTTATGATGGAATAGATCATCCTGGCCTCATTAGTTGTCCAATTCAAAATAGCATATCTATTTATACATATATATTCTTGATATTTATTTTATACTTACATATGGTAGCTATGATAAGAATAATGAATATCAACAGCAAGTGATTACATTCGGTGGTTATCAGTCATACCTGATTTGCATAAATTGGAATGTGTTTCTATATGTTCATAGAGTATACCTTTGCCTTTGGTAAGTTTGCAAACGCTATTTTCACAGGGTGGCAGGAAAGTTGCTCTGATACCACTTGTAATGACCCCTTTCGGTGGCAGCACTTAAACCTGAATCTTGCATTCAAAATGTTTCTCAAAAAAACCATTAGAACTGTAGAGATCAATAAATTTCAGTAATATCATCCAGTTATATTGAAGATGATATAATTATTTCATTCTAGTCAAAGGATTTATTCATTTTTCCCCTATCACGCACTATGAATGATTCTTCTATATTATATTTCATAAGTACATTAGGGTAGATATTAAATTTTTATCAAGATTCCCTAGATGGTATTCTATTGTACCATTTATCACCATAGTGAATTATTACTCATAAAACTCAATAAATATTGCAAGCATCATTATTTGTACAATCATTTTTATATATTGTCTAAACAAGTATATATTATCATTTCTAACTAATTCAATATATAAATACCTTTAGTTCTATATGAACGCATAAATATATATTCTATTCCAATATAAATATATAAACAGAGCATGCACCTTCTTCCTTATATCATTATTTATATATATATTTGAATTTATGTATTATTCACATATATTATGTATTAGTCCCTTTACTTTACTTTATATATATTTGAATTTATCTATTATTCACATATATTATGTATTAGTCCCTTTACTTTACTTTATTCTTATATAAATGTCCTTAATTGACTTTGAGGTAAATTCTACTTACCAAGCATTGAAATAGACGCTCCTTACTTGGATAATGTGATTTGTCCTCTCCTGCATTCAGTCGGTTTCTAGAGCCACGTTTTTGTTCTCCTGTTTATGTGTCGTCTACTCCAGTCAGTGGCTTTCCAAGCAATCTTGATATTCATTTATTCCTTGCATCGGCATGAGCTTGTTCCCAATGGCAGATGACGGAAGGATTAAGCATGTATTCCTTGCGTGGCAGGAAGGGAGACCCAATAATTTCTATCACTATTAAAAATAGTTGCTCGCAATAATTAATTAGAACTCTCACAACATCTAATAGCCGTGATTAATGAATAAGATTGGACGCCCTCGAGATATTTGAATGGACGTCTGTGCATGTAACTTGGAGGATTCCGTCTTCCTGTTTGGCGTTGCAGGTTTGAGTTCTCGAAATGCTTCTTTGATAGCGACAACCCTAAGATGAACAGAGCGTTCCCAATGCAAATATGAATGTATGATGAGGGCACATATCCAAATCGCTATCGCTTACTGAATAAGTGTTTTCTCCGTGGACCAATTCAAACAGATATTGATTATCCCCCTCAACCACGTTTCATATAGTATAGAATAACTACCTAAAAGTTCGTATCTCCCCAATGATACATATAAGGACATTTAAACCTCTTCGCACCTCTTCCCGAAAGGGACGTCTTGCTTCAAGAGTGCGATTTTAGCCAAGGGAGATATCATTGTCTTTTCTTAATTTAGGCTGCCATCGGTTTGCCTTAATTCATATATTATAAATTATAATTTATATTTGTTTGTTTACATTTTATGATTTATAATTTACTTTCTTAGATTTCTTTAGAGTAGTTTATCATATTAGTGATATTTAGAATTTTCACATATTAGTTAGTTTCATTATTATAATATGGGTCATTCTATAACATTTATATTGTGATTACAATACTCAATTATGATAATTGTGATTTTAGATAATAATGATATAATTATTATTATGATAATAATAATTATTATTATTATTTTATATTCCGTAATTATACCATTATCTTTGGATAATTATAATTTGATTATATTTATTATTGCCAATACTCTTATATATGTTTTATTTATATATTTGCTTCTTGATACCTTATATCTTAGTGTCACAATTTCTGGGGACACGACATTAGAGTTCCCTTCCAGTTTGCATCTGCATTAGATCCTCTGAGCAATGCTCACGCCTTGCCCACATCGGGATCCTGGTGTACATTTTGGTTAGAGTTGCTTTCCGCATCGTTTTGGTTTAAAGCTAACCTTAACGGGTGCGTGTTGATTGTAATTACATTGTGAAAAAACAAAAAATAATTGATCCGGTTCTTTACAGTAATAACCAAGCATATACCAAGCATAAATGAAAGTGAGCCTTGCAACACTTTTATAAGCTTCTCATAACAACTCATTCACACTTTTTACCAATGTGGGATAAAAGATGCACTTTATTAATTTTTTCCCCCTTATGTCTCCCTTGACTTTTTTAAAAATAAATAAATAATAAAGTGACCTTTATTTTATTATTTGATATTGACTTAAAAAGTCACTTTAAACTACTTTTAATAAATAATTAAATTAAGTTGTCTTTAAAGTTATTATTATTTGACAACTTAGACTTAATTATTTAAGTGATTTCTAATGTCCCAAAAAGGGGACATTACAGTCCTCCCTCCTTAGAGATTGCTTGTCCTCAAGCAATACCAGGATCCCAAACATCAACTCTTCCTGATTTTTCTAAACTACTAAGCACTCCACTGAAAAACCAACCAATCTGCATATGCATTCCGGAATCCCAAGGCCCAATCAGAAAACCACTGCTCTCATTATCTAAAGATATCAGCTCATTCTCTGGTTCACCTCTCTGTAACCTGGCATAATATCCATCTGAACAATGCAAACTGAAAATCCTACAAGCTTGCAATCCTCCTTCCAAAGGAGAGGACATCTCATACCATGATGAAGTACAACTCGATTTATTCAGTCTTTTCATATTTGTCATCAAAAGCATGTTCAACTCATCAATTTGCGGGCTGAAAGAGAAATGATATGCACTCCTCACAATGCAATCAAGCTGACAAGTATTTTCTTCTTTTAGCAAAAACCCATGCTTACATCCATTGAACTCATATCCATCATGCTTCTGTTGCTCTACTCTGTCAAAATTATAATCTGGAAGCCTGTTATTACATAAAATCAAGTTTACAAACCTGCTGCAACAAATGATATCAGCGTTATTAAAACTAAGAATCTGATTTATGTCCTCTTCAGGAATGCATTTCTTGTCATCTAATGGTACGAACTTGCTATCATTCACTTCCCAAATTTGAAAGTGACTAGATTGAGCCTTCACGAACATGCCACCATCTTCTAACCTTACTGAAAAACCAAATGAGGGAATTGCAGTCATGCTTATAGTTTCATGCATAGCAATGAATTGTTGACAAGAGAGATACTTCTTACCAGAATTACTGGCATAGAGCAGATCCATCACCTTATGTTTGTCAAACCCACTCAGCATATTATTGTTTGAACTCATAAAATCCTTATCTTCTTTGTCCTGCTTGATAATTTCCTCATGCCCAACTTCTTCCAACATTGGAAGACCATTATATACTGCTGCCCCCTAACTGAAATTATTCTGAAATCTACCTGTCAAGCCTATTATAACATCCATTTCACTGCTACAAGCTGATTTATCATAATCAAAATTCATGAGTACGTTTCCTTGCTGGTCTTTCTGCTCTTCATTGACATCATTTGAATAACAAACGGTGGACACATTGTGCATTGATTCTTGCCTACCAAAATTATTGACCCCTTCAATAATTTGCATTATCCCTATGCTCTTGAAATTTACTTATTCCTTGAGCGTGGCTGAAATAGAAGTCTGATTTTTTGCTTGATATAATTTATAACGGGTCATGTTCAGCTGTAAATAAAGCTCATCCACCTCTCTCGCCTTGTCTTCAGCGATTCAAATTGCAAGATCTCCATCATTGAGTAATTGCAAGTAGTTTGATTTCATCTTCTCTAATGCTCCTTTGATTTTGCATAAGAGGGTGCTATTGAATCCACTTGCCACTTCTCCCTTCTTTTCCTTACTCTTACTTTCCCAAGATAGATCTTCAATGTTCCTATGAATATTGTCATGATGAACCAAGGCTGCCACAAACATGTCTTCCCTAACCTTCGGCTGATTCTTGAAACCATATGGTTCAAAAGCCTCATCTTGAAAGACATTTCTTGTTTTTCCTTCCAATTCAGTCCCTAGAGTGTCATCTTCTTGGCATGTTTCATAGCCGCTCATGTTTTCCATTCCTGGGTACATCAAATAAGCAACTTTATCTTCATTCACTTCCTCAACAAACCCACTATGCTGAGCTTCAAAAATACAATCCTGTATGAGTAAACTACTACTACATGATTCCTCAAATCTTCTGGTAGTGTTATAAATGTCTTCATAGGCCTTATACTCCTTGTTGGACTGATCTAAATGCGTGGTCATTGATGCTGCTATGTCACCATTTTCAGAGGATTCTTCGTCATAAGAAGATGCATGTTCTGCATTAGAAATACGCTGGAACTCTAACTTATTCCCATCTTGTATTAGGTCATTTTTATTAGGAACAATATCAACAATTTCACAACAAGTTTCAAAGCTTTCTTTATGAAGAAATGGAGAGTTTAAGTCAAGAGGAGTTATCTCTTTACAAAGTTTATCTACATCGATCTCGAAACCACCAACAAAAAACTCAGAGTGCCTCTCACCTGAAGCAACTTGTTCTCCATCCTCTTTCTTGCTTGTTCCATCTTCTTTTTTTGTAACCACAACTGATTCCATCTCCTCACAAACTTTCATGTCATTTTGTTGGGACAAATCTGTGGAATTCCTATCTTCTTCATCGCTAGTCCAAACTTCTTTGGCTGACTTATCTTCCTCACTAATCCCACAATTATGATCAGGTGTCCAAGTCTCCTGACATGTGAAACAAATCTGCTCTCTCCTCATTTGGTTTTTGCTCTTCTTTGGAGATCCTGAAGCTTGTAAACCCAACGAAGTTAGCTCCCCTTTAGTCAATAGTTCCTTGAACTTCTCAACTTTACGCTCAACCAATCTTTTGGAGAACTCATAAGCAATAGGTGATATAGCCCGCTCCTTCCTCCAAATGGCCAACAAGTCTAATTGCAACCTCTTTCAGATATCATCATCCTCATCTAAGATTAAAGACATAATAGTTTGCATACAAGACCTCACAATGTCTGGATGATGTTTTCTAATTTCAGTTAGGAAGCATTGAAACATTTGTAGAATTAATTTATCACATTTGAGGTCCAACATAATGATAAATGGTCTGGTCTTGGCCATAATTTCTAAAATCTTAGCCCTCTTACCAAATGTAGGGGCTTTGATATCATGTAACCCATGTAGGCTCTCCACAATCAGCTGTAGAACTTTCTTTAGTATGCCTTCATTATAGGATGCTACAGGAGCTGTTATTCTTATGATCTCACTGTGACAAGAAGCAACTGCAAGTCTCACCTTTTCGCAAGGATGTTCCATGAACTTGTGCTGGATCAAAGCGAGCATTGAGGGTTGCAAAGCCCAATTCAGAAGCATCCAATCTGCCTGATCTACTTTGGACAAATATGTGTCTATTTCCTCCAACTTAGAGAGAACATCATTGGATAATTTCATGGACTTCAATTCTAATCCAATTACATAGAGCCAATTCCCTATTTCCTTTTCTTTTTGCAAGTCCCTTAGCTGTTTACCATTGAATGTATCATTGAATTTCTTTGAGAAAATGACACTTTTCAGTTTTGCCATTGTCGTCATTTTATTTATTGCAAAATACCACTGTAATGAGCCTTGCCAAAACTGATCTCAAAATGCTGATAACTGGCTCAAGAAATATCGTCAAACAGTTGGCAAGTGTTCACCTTCAGTTGATAATTGATTCCTTCGATTGTTTTGAGTTTATGTGAAGATTGTGATGCAACAAATGTCTTAACTAAATTTGCCAAATGCAACAGTTATGCAATGACTGAAAATATAAGCACATATGCAGCTACAACATTTGCTACAAATACTTCAATTTGTAAACTCCAACTCCTTAATCTATTGCAACTATGACTGAATAAAGAAATTGAGCCAAATTACATCTATTGCAGTTGACAGTGCATCTGATAAGGTGCAGATTCCGGTAGAATATAGTGTTGTCTTAGACTATCAATGCAGTTATTAAATATGTGCGCCAATGATTACAATCTGCTGTTTCTGAAACATGAAATGATTCAAGGTAACCTGGGAATGATGTTCCTGTGTTGATGCCCTTGTCCAGCTATGAATCTGAAATGCTTTGAATTGACTGCTAAAGGTGATGCCCTTGGCCAATTACAAATTCCTTTAAAGCTGCACCCAGGTGTCAATCGGAACTTCCTCTAACATCTTCCTTTTCATTAGACAGAGTTATCGAAGCTTCATGCAACTGATTTCGACTTATTCCAAGTTGCACCCGATAGGACTCTATGAGTGAATAAAATAAGGAACCTGAAGTAGTCGCACAGTAGTAGAATGATAGTCTTGCACTTTCTAGCCAGAGGCGTCCTCTGCAAAAGAGACAACTTCACTAATTGCTTTGTTTGCCAATGATCAAATCGCTTAGGATGAATCGATAGCCTTCCTCACAATATGCGTCTTCTTCTATCAAAGACCAAAAGAGAATTATAGGCACCTTTGGAAGAAAACCCAATTTGTCTCCTTGCCACGGTTTGTCTTTGCTTTTATTAATATCGAACCACTAATTTGTCTGTGGCACCCAAGTCTCTGGTGTAGAGAGCTATACTTCCCATAAATCGTGTGGTCACTTAACTCCAGTGCCGTCAAATACAAAGTCTTCCTCACAAGGCTTCTGGAGGCTGCGGCTAGATTGTCCTGATTGCCCACGACCACACAGCTGAAACACGACTTCTCTCAATAGGCCATCCTCATATTTCCCGAATGAGCAAAGCTTTAATCACGTTTCTGCCAGGCACTTATATTTTGTCTTGTTTAAGCTCCTCTCGACAATTTTTTAGAAGCGCCTCTTTGCTTTATATGATTGTCTCCAAATTAATATCAAAGGCAATACTTTTCGGGCCTTTTATTTATCTCTAATTTTTCCTTCAAATGTGACATGATTTGTCTTATGCGAGGGTCAATGCTCTGTCTTTAGTGGTAGATTTATTCTCCAACAAGCTAAAACATTTCCCGTATCATGTCTGATGAACTTTAATAAAAACACGTCTCCAATATATGTGGCGTATACTCTCCACCTTGATGGCATGCACCTCCCATAGATTTCTGACAATTTCTCTAATATAAATTGGTCTTATTTGGATTTCTCCAAACAAACTTATTCAATGTTATTCGTGCTTAAGCAAGCACCCAGCCAACAACCGATTTGCCTCTTTGCTTGACACATCTAATTTGTCTTTTCTTGCGGAGCTTAACCTTTTCAAAATCGTCCTTCTTAGGGAAACGGACTTACACCAAGAGAATCGAACTATGAGCAAGCAAACGATTTTTTCTACATCTGTCTTATCCCTATTTTGTCTTTTTTGCTAGTAATTCCAATCCAGCAAATATTCAAACAATGAATTTACCCCAATCTTCAGAATTTCAATGAACCTCAACAATTTGAAATTTAAAGCCCTCAATAATTCTTCATAAAACTTGCTCTTATTTCTAAAAACTTTGTCAAATTAAAATATTCTCCAACAAAATTCCAAACCCTAGAAGTCTGAAATTTTCTTTTTGAAAACCAACACAGGATGGCAGGATTCAGGCTTTGATACCATTGTAATGAGCCAAAGTAGATTTGACTCAAAAACCCCCAATTTTCTGCCCTAAATTTTTCAGATTTTTAATTTAAAATAAAAACTTCTGTAGAATCTATTCTGAGATATGAAATTCCAGCACAATAATAAACTGCAAAAATAATCCAGCTTTTGCATTTATTCAAAAATAGTTGCAATAATACATTAGCTATGACAACTTACAGATAAAAATATATTTTGCAGCAATACAACAGCTACTACAAATCTGACAAACCCTCAGAAATAGCTTGAATCTGAAGCACAAAGTGAGACACCTGAATGATATCTCCAATAGACAATGGGTTTCTGTCCACTGCCTTCAAGCTCGAGGGATTCCGTCCTCAAACCTGCTGAAAGCCAGAGCTTCCTTGAATTCTCCAAGAGAAAGTAATAACCAAGCATATACCAAGCATAAATGAAAGTGAGCCTTTCAACACTTTTAAAAGCTTCTCATAAGAGCTCATTCACACTTTTTACCAATGTGGGATAAAAGATGCACTTTATTACTTTTTTCCCCCTTATGTCTCCCTTCACTTTTAAAAAAAAATAATAATAATAAAGTGACCTTTATTTTATAATTTGATATTGACTTAAAAAGTCACTTTAAACTACTTTTAATAAATAATTAAATTAAGTTGTCTTTAAAGTTATTATAATTTGACAACTTAAACTTAATTATTTAAATAATTTCTAATGTCCCAAAAAGGGGACATTACACATGTAGAATGACAATAGTTAACAATGACCACATTGACAACTTTTAGAGATAAGGATTCAAGAATGAATTATGAACAAGAAATGACCAATTTTGGCTTGAAATTAGATACAATACAAAAAATTTGGTATGGGTACAATACACTTTCCAGAAATGACAAGTTGAATTCACCTTGCCATATGCCTCAGCCTTCTTATATCTCTTTAACATAAAATTTACTATTAGTACTTGTGAAATTAGTCAGAATCTAACAACCCAATGTACATAATATGTTATTTGTAAAAAAATGGGGTTATGTGTTTTTGAATCACTTGCTCTTTGGGTGATTTTTTTTTTTGGTGTTTTATAAAAGGTTAGTTAATGAGAAAACAAGAGGCCATATAAAAACTAGTTTTAAACATTTTCTGGAATATTTACTATTGCTAATTGGCTAATTTAATTTTTGAAATCTGATTTAAAAAAGACCAATAAGAAAAAAGTGTTAATGAATGATGGCTTCGGCCAGATATGAATGACGATTGCTGTAAACATCATCGTCATTGATACTTGATCAAAGTTTATCATTTGTATTGAAATATTTCTGGAAAAACATTTAATCGAATTTATGAGCATACATATAAAATTCGAATTATATATATGATGTTATATTCTACATTTCATTAATCGGAATTTACTTACTCATCCGCCACCTTGTAGAAGGGTATATATGAGTTATACTAAACAATGATAAACGACTTTATCATAAGCCGCGCCCTAAGGGACACGTCCCATGAGTGGACGTGCCTCTTAGGGGCGGGTCTCCTCTCTTATTTATGGCGGATCCTTCTTTGATATGCAAACATAGAAATCGAATAATGTTCTGCAATCAGCACATTCAAAATAAGAAATTCAAATCTGGAAATTGAAAATCTGAACATAGAAGTTTGAGTAGTATTCTTACACTTAGAATTTTCATAAGTCCCTTAGTCTCCCAATTTGATTGAAGATTTGTTTACATTTACAAAAAGCCTCTCTAATGTGTTCTGGAATGTTTTCCAATTGTCTTATTTGATTTCTTAAAATTTTATAAAAAGTTAACCAATTACATTGGCAAAAAAAATAGTTAGTAAAATTACCCTTTGTTTGACACGTAGCAATCATGGTAAGCCAAAATCTTAGGTGATTAAAAGACCTGTTCTAGTCCTTCAATTTCATTAGAAAAAGGGAACGTTCAGAGAGAGTAAAAGACCCAAACGTTTCTCTAGCTATGTTGCTCTAATGAACAACATCATAAACTTAGAACCTGTCAGTGTTACAAAAAGCTTTCCGACATCAAGCATGGAAGGATGCAATGACAGAGGAATATCAGTCTATTCTAAAGAATGATGTATGGGATATAGTGCCTAGGCCAAAAGAGAAATCTGTTGTCTCTTCCAAATGGCTCTTCAAAATCAAGCATGATGCTGATGGCAGTATAGAAAAACATAAAGCACGTTTTGTGGCAAGAGGTTTTTCTCAAAAGGAAGGCATTGATTATGAAGAAACATTTGCACCTGTTGCCCGTTACACATTAGTGAGAGTAGTGTTAGCCATTGCAGCTACTAAAGGCTGGAAGATCCATCAAATGGATGTGAAAACTACCTTCCTGAATGGAACCATTGAAGAGGAAGTCTATTTGGAACAGCCTGAAGGTTTTGTGATACATAAACCTGATTCACATGTATGCAGATTGAAGAAAGCTCTCTATGGACTTAAACAGGCTCCTAGGGTCTGGTATGAAAGAATTGACAGCTATTTCTTGGGATTAGGATTTTCCAAGACTGAGGCTGACTCCAATCTCTACTTCAAGGTAATCAAAGGTGATATGCTAATAATTATTTTATATGTTGATGACCTGCTGATAACAGGAGAAGATCACCTCATTGCTCAAGGGAAGCAGGATCTAATTTCTGAATTTGACATGAAAGACTTGGGCATTCTACACTACTTCCTAGGTTTAGAAGTATGGCAGAAATCAGAGGGCATTATACTAAACCAAGGGAAGTATACTATTGATATTCTGAAAAGATTTGGAATGTTGGACTGTAGACCGATGTCTACACCTATGGAAACCAACCTTCACAAATTGAAAGAAGCAGGAATCCAAGTGTGCGATCCAACCCTTATAGACAAATGATTGGATCCTTGATGTATCCGGTTAACACCAGACCTGATATTTGCTATGCAGTGAATGTTCTCAGCCAGTTCATGTGTGAGCCAAAGGAAATTCACTTAATGGCTGTGAAACATATTTTGAGATATCTTCAAGGCACTATTGGATATGGTCTTCTTTACAAGAATGATCAACTAGATCTACATGGGTGCTCTAATTCAGATTGGGCTGGAAGTGTAATTGATCGAAAAAGCACATCAGGATGTTGCTTCAATTTAGGATCGGCTATGATCTCCTGGATTTGCAATCTTCAGTTGCACAGAGCTCAACAGAAGCCAAATACATTGCAGCCTCAATGGGAGCAAGAGAAGCAGTTTGGCTTCGTAAATTGCTTGTGGGACTCTTTGGTGAGCCCTTGAATCCTACAATTATTCATTGTGATAATCAGAGTTGTATCAAACTCTCTGTAAATCCTGTCTTTCATGATAGATCTAAGCATATTGAGATCCCCTATCATTATGTAAGAGATATGGTGGAAAGGAAAGTGATTCAGTTGGAGTATATTAGTACAAATGATCAAACTGCAGACATTCTCACCAAGCCTCTCTCTCGAATCAAAGTAGAGCACTTCAGGAAGAAACTTGGTATGGTTGAAATGTAATTTGTTATTTATGTTTGAAATACAAATTGTTTATAAATTGTACTAATATATAAAGATGTTTAATGTGTAAACTCTTTTGTCATGTGTGTGACTCCATGACTTTATGGGCCTACTCCCCTGTGTACATTATTGAAAGGTGACAATCTTTCTAATAATGAGCACTTGTATTTGACATTGTAAAGTGACGACTCTACAATGATAAACTATCATGATAGATATCATGTGACTTGATATCTGTGGACATGTCATGATAGTATGTCTTGGACACTTTGATTGATATCATGGGACTTGATATCATTTGTAGATCATTGTGATCCTTAAGAGATAATCATGGTGGATATTTATATCCGTGGATATGCCATGAATTATGGTAGACATCATGTGACTTGATGTCAGTGCACATACCATAATAAAGATATGTTATGAAGAATGTCATGTGACTTGACAATATTGAGAAATCATACCATGTCTTAGATATCACGTGTTAAGGTGATATCTCTACTTATTTGATTTGAAATATCTTCCCTATTTAAGAGGGAGTGTTAATGAATGATAGCTTCGGTCATATATGAATGACAATTGCTGTAAGCATCATTGTCATTCATACTTGATCAAAGTTTATCATTTATATTGAAATATTTCTGTAAAAACATTTAATCGAATTTATGAGCATACATATAAAATTCGAATTATATATATGATGTTATATTCTGCATTTCATTAATCGTAATTTACTTACGCATCTGCCACCTTGTAGAAGGGTATATATGAGTTATACTAAACAATGATAAACGACTTTATCATAAGCCGCGCCCTAAGGGACACGTCCCATGAGAGGACGTGCCTCTTAGGGGCGGGTCTCCTCTCTTATTTATGGCGGATCCTTCTTTGATATGCAAACATAGAAATCGAATAATGTTCTGCAATCAGCACATTCAAAATAAGAAATTCAAATCTGGAAATTGAAAATCTGAACATAGAAGTTTGAGTAGTATTCTTACACTTAGAATTTTCATAAGTCCCTTAGTCTCCCAATTTGATTGAAGATTTGTTTACATTTACAAAAAGCCTCTCTAATGTGTTCTGGAATGTTTTTCCAATTGTCTTATCTGATTTCTTAAAATTTTATAAAAAGTTAACCAATTACATTGGCAAAAAAAATAGTTAGTAAAATTACCCTTTGTTTGACACGTAGCAATCATGGTAAGCCAAAATCTTAGGTGATTAAAAGACCTGTTCTAGTCCTTCAATTTCATTAGAAAAATTTGGTTTGTCAAGGATAACTTTCTTCAAAAATTGTGCCCAGCCTGTGTTGTCTTTGAAGTTTGATTGTGCAGCATTCTATTTTCTTGTACTATGGCTGGCTCAGCTTTCTTCATGCTTATACTACTTAAGGTATTGTAGATGGTAAATAAAGGACATTCTTTTCTTTTAAATTAAGCCAACAGAATACTAATGTCTATCAATATCCTACAGCTAAACCACTTTTATTTCAAATTTAGTTTGTCATCAATTGATTATCTTCAAAAGATTTTTCCTGAACTATGATTTGTTTTTAATTGTGTGTTTAACTGCTTTGTGATTGCTCTTAACTATAGTGTCTACTTTTCCATTCTCCTTGTTATTTTCTCTTGAATCATTTCAGTTATATGTCTGACATGGTTCTAGAGTAATATAGAGAAATTTTTAGGTGAGTCATTTGTTGAATAAATAATGCAGGAGCTATTGCTGCCACGTTTGTGTGCCCACTGGATGTCATCAAGACACGGTTTCAAGTGCATGGACTACCTAAGAAGAGTCGGGCTGGAATTAAAGGTATGGTGGTTAATTACTTTATTACAAGACTTGTACAATTGTACTCAATTCCTTGTCTACAAAGAAAAATGCAAAATCTCTCTCAAGAATCTGCTAGTTTGGTTATTAATCCTTCTCAGGTCCCTTTGCTTATAACTATGTAAGTGCAAATGGAGGGAATTTTCTGATTTAACTCTTTATTATTGATAAAAGTCTGGCAGAATGCTGTTTGATTTTCCTTTGTCCTTAGGTGACCCTCACCTTTCAGATAGGATCTGAAATTGACTGCTGTGAATCATTGCTAACGTAGGGTCATATGACAGATAGATGAGAACTTCTCTTCAGGAATCTGCTAGTCTGGTAAGTCATCATTTGAAGTAGTGCAAATGAAGGGAACTTACTCATGACTGAACTCCTTATTGATAGGAGTCTGGTGGAATGCTGATTGATTTTCCTTTGTCCTCACATGACTCACAACTTTTAGACACAATCTGAAGTTGAATACCAAGAATCCTTGCTAAAGTCCGGGCATATAACAAATAAATGAGAACTTTTCTCATCATTGTATAAAGCTTTGGTTGGCTCAAACGATAGATGGCTCCTACAGTTGGTGTCATCTAAAATTGAAACAAGGTGTGAAACTGATCACCAACTTATTCAGTAACGTATAACCTTCAAGCATTACGCATAATAAACAAAACCACATAAATACTTTAACAGTTTGTATGACAATCTATTTTTTTATTATCATGAAATCAAAAAATCGTGTGTTACATTGAACCAACTGTAGAATAGGGGGTTCGCTACTCACCAGTTCTCTTCATTCAGAGAGCCTCATAGGGTGAACTGCCCTAAACTACCTCAAGAAACAACGTAGAAGTTTCAAAATTGGAAAGAGTGGGTCACAAAGATTTTCTAGACAAACTGACAAGCTCTCGGCCAAAGGATGAAAGTGCGGAATACAGACGACAGTGCGGCGCGTTGGCGTTCTAGAGGTGTGCCAGCGTCTAATACGGACCAGAGAACGAGTTTATCATAGACAATGGCTAAATGACTACTTCTATTCTGATTATTGAGAAATTACAGAATGCAGGGAAATAACGGAATGTAATAGAACTACAATAAGATGAAGTAGAACTGATAAAGATAAGAAGAAAGGAAAGAAATACTTACAACCATGCAAGTGATGAAGCCTCTAGCAAGTGAATGTCTTCAATACATGCGTCTATAAGATCTGGAGAAAGTATTGAGGCTATATAGGGGTTTTCCTCAGTCAAACCCCCGTTTTGGTGTTTCCACCTCCACGGACGGCCAAGAAGATAGAGAGAAAGAGTGAAATGAACAAAGTGTGTGGTGAAAGCAAAACCCGCTTAGGAGTAGATCCCGCACCACCAAGTAGGAGTGATAAAAACAAACCCCGCTTGAGGAGGAGAACCTGTATCACAAAAGAGGTGATAAAAGCAATCCCCGCTCAAAGAGGAGAACCCGTATCACAATGTGTAAATGCAATAGGAAGGGGATATGGAATCCCAAGATGCTCACAAGCATGAAATGAGGGAGATGAAGCTGCCAAGAGTGAAGCTAAGAGAGCTTGAAAGTGCTTGAAGTTGCTATGGAAAGCTATGTGCAAGCAAGATTTGGATAGTAGAAGGCTAAAGCCAAAGCAAGAGAGTAGGTAGAAGTAGAAGAATGGAGCTAGAAGAAGTTAGAGAAAGTTAGAAGATGCAAATGCAGTGAAAAGACTACTTTTAAGGAGAGAAAAAAAGCTTCTCTAGCCGTTACAAGGCGTCCCGGACCGTTACCACTGACAAAAGGTGAGGAGAAGTGGCAAGCATGCTTGGAGATAGCTGCTTGAGCGTTAAAATGTCATAGGACGCTAGCACAGTGCGCAGAAGTCCGCGCGACGTGCTAATGTCTAGACACGTCACACTACAAAACAACAAAAACGGAAGAAGCACAAAGTTGATGCAAAGCTGACACGCTAGGGTAGCTGCTAAAAAGGGGTGCTGGAGCATCTTGAGAAGGGAAAAAGGCTGATGCATGGGCTAAAATGAGCCTACACAAGATGCTAAGGGAGTGAACAATAAAGCAGACGCAAGAATGTACGTGAAATTGCAAGGGGTCCAATTTTATGACCATACAATTTGCCCCCACTTTAGTGGGCATATGAATCTACATTAATATGCACGCTAAAGGAAATCTACTAAACATAAATAACATCATATGCCAAAAGGATACTATAGAGGAAGTAGATAACTGTTTGAACCACGGAAGCATGCCCCCAGGTTGAAGACCTGCAAAACAAATGCGTTAGACAAGAAAAACCTGCACCAGACAACGATGTTAGAACATAAAAAGCTAAAGGATTTGAGTCAGCAAAGTGAAAGAGACCTCGGTGTAAAAGGTTGTCTCAGTATTATGCGTCGTCCCCAAACAAGAACACATAGAAGAATTATACAACTAAGAGAGGAAGGGTATATACTCAGGATGAAGAATATGTAGATCTTTGATCCGGTATACACAAAAGAGAAGAGAAGAGAATTGAAGAATGTAAGCGCCTCACAGGCCCACAGACCTACAAGGAAGGTGTCCTCCAAGATCTCTCACATGAAGGAAATCGAGAAAGGCGTCTTACAAGCCCACAGACCTGCAAGGAGGAAACCCCCAAGATTTCTCACATGAAGGATACCTAGAAAAGCGCCTTACAGGCCCGCAGTCCTGCAAGGAAGCGTCCCCCAAGATCTCTCACATGGAGGAAGCCAGGAAAGTACCCTACAGACTCGTAAACCCGTAGGGAAGGTGTCCTTCAAGATCTCTCGCGTGAATGAAACCCAAGAAAACGCCCTAGAGACCCGCAAGCCTGCAGGAGAGCCACCCCCAAGATCCCTCGCATGAAGGAAGCTCAAGGGAAACGCCCTACAAGCCCGCAGATGTCCAAGGAGGTATCCCCCAAGATATCTTGCATGGAGGAAACATAGGAAAGCAGACTCCGCAGAGTCAAAAAGCGGCCACGTAGGCAAGTAAGCAGACAGTCACACAGACTATCGATAGATTGGAAAGCTTTCAAAGGGGTCCTGTTGATGTGCGTTTTGTGACACACCGAACACGTTAGAATAAAGAATCCAAAGACGCTCTATCCTCTCTTGAAAAACTACCGTGTATGCTAAGATTGCAAAAAGATCATATGGCAATTCCAATGTTTCTTCAGTCATGTCTTGACGTGTGGATAAGCTCAACAGGCGTTGTGATATGCTGGTAACACAAAGGGACTTACGTTTGACAAATTACTCACAAGTGAGGACTTAGGTGGATTTGACATTGACTGCTCTATTTCTTTTTGGGATTTTCAACTTTTAAAATAAAGGAAAAGGGATAAAGGTTTAGAAGTCCTATACTATTCTTATGAAATCAAGAGACGATACGAATTGAGTGAAACTAAGAACAATACTTTGTTTCGCCACGCTAACGACAACTACACAAAGCAAGTGCAATCTTCTAGGATTTGTGCTTAAGATTTCAATACCATGAATGATAGCATCAAGAGAACAATATTACTCAAAGTAAGCATTGAAGCATCCACATTATAAGAGCAGTCTAACTTTACGCATTGAATAAAAATCATTTATCCAAAGAAAGTACGAGTGAAAGTTTCACCAATCTATACTATCAATCTATCATTCATCTAAGATGCATTCAAATCAAATACTACATTAAATCTACTCTAGGTGGAAGAAGAATATGTAACCATGCAACCACTTGACAATAGAAGGATTCAAAGCAAATCATGCAATATGAACTTTTATTCTCAAAGTAGTTATGAGCAACAATTTCATAAGACTCTCTCCCATACAATGAAATGAGAGAATGAGAGTTTATTTAGAGTTTTGGAAATGAAATAAATGGCCAAGATTGATCCAAGATCAACAGTAGAGATTAAAACAAAGTAACCCTAACTAGGGTTTCCCAGAATAACAACCAGTAATCAGTGAGTGAAGTGGTGTGAGTAGCTATCTTTGAGGGGGTGCATCCTTATCCTCCTTAGTGGCATTGTATTGGATGAATCCAAACACTATTGTGTTGACCTCCTTCATCGTGACAAGTGGTAGCATATTGACCTTTCATTCCAGTATGTCCAAATCATCCGCACATTCCGCGAAAGCAATTTCCCACTCCTACTCTTGTCGTTGGAAGGTATGCCAGATGGACAAGAAGTTGGCTGCCTTAGTCAAATTTTGCTTAAGGATTGGCCCAGTGGTGGCGAAGAAAATTTCTCGAACCCTATGCCTCAGATTTTCAAGCTGCATGTCATTTTCTCCAACAATGTCTTTCTCAAGTGCATCTACAACCACAACTAGAATCTTGTGCTGAATTTCCTTCGTCCGCTCCTCAACTCTAATAGTATCAACCTTCACCTTCTCTAAGACTTCATTCTGCGCAATAAGCGCCTAGTACCAGCTATTGAAATCATACGCAGCGCTTGCTGCAATAACCTTTCCATCGACTAGTTCCTGCTTCAAAACTCCTTTCAGCACTTTGAGACATGGAATAATTCTATCTTGGATATCCTGAGCATTGTCCCATGGTTCTGCCAGCTGCAATCCTCGAAAGCAAAGATGAAGTTTTCCCATATGCCAACATCAGTTTCTCTAAAAATACAGCCACTTCTACACTTTTTCTGATTATCCACTCTTTGGTTTCTTTGGCTGTGGTCCTCTCTTCTTCGAAAGTCTCCTAGGAAGAGTTCATCAATGGGGGAACTGCTAAGTTGGCTTGATCAAGAGGCTTGGTTAAATGTTGAATATACTCTTTTAGGCATTTAGCTTCATTCTGGTAGTCCTTATTCTTTGCTACCTGCTTTTCCAGCCTCGCTTTGACATAAGCAACTGAATTGTCCGAGTCTTCCACTTCTTGACCTTTTGTGGTTGGGCCCAAGTTGACAGTGGTGGTGGCATATTCTTGAGGAGCAATATCTTCCCTTGACTTATCAATTGTCGGTACAACAATTTGTACTGTACGATGGCTGGCTTCGTCTCTTCGGATGGTGGAAAACATTCTGGCGGGCTTCTTTACATTAACTGCTTCCAATCTGGCCAAGAAATCGGCCATATCATCTTCCTCTGGAATTTCTGTTTGTTCTTTTATCTTCTATCTCTCCTTTAAGCAATCAGGGATAGTAGGTTGCTCGGTGTCTTCTTCTTCCTGAATATCTTGTGCACATGGAATATCTTGAATTACTTTGAGGGCGGAAATCATTCCTTCTTGAAATTCACTATCTAGAATATCAATTTCATTCTCAAACTCCGGTATCTCTGTGCCTGTGGGAGATGGGGGTTCATCATCCTCCGGCTGGATAGGAATGGGAGAAGGAATCCTTATGTTTCCCAATGACTCATCAATATCTAATATCTTGTTCATGTTCTTGGACATGGCAAAATGAAGAGGCTTTGATCTTTGCTTCTTTCGGGTAGGTTCTTCATCTGCAATCTTTTTTCCTTTTGCCTCCTTCCTTTGCATGGGATTGGTTCTCTCAATAGGCTCATCACCTTGGGACTCACTAGCATTTGAAGAGTAGGATTTTGCTTCACCCATTAGATTGTAAGTCAGATTCACATTTCTCCGCCCCAGCTCCTAGATCTGCTGATCTGCCCACTATTGTGAATACTTGACGACTGACCTCATCAAGATGGTCAAATCTGCAAGCTCAAGTTCTGACCATCTTACAGGAGGAAGTGGCCAATTCTCATCAAAGCCAGGCTGAATATACTGTCCATCGTCCTCAAGCTGATCTGGCACACAGAAGAGCTCAGTTGTGCTGATCAAATTCATCGGTAGTCTAGACCAATCTTTTTCTAACATCAAATTCAGTTGCAACAATTGCCCAAAAGTCCTCCAGGTCTACCTTGTGTTTGTATTTCCTTCCATTCACGGTCCCAATGTGATGGTGAAGGTCAAAATCAGTTCTGGACCAGTATGACGTAAACGGATACTGTTGCATCTCTAACTTGGCACCTTTAGCTGCCTGTGCCGATGGGAAAGATTCTTCCATATTTCCAATAAAGAATGGAAAAGTGATGGCTGCCTTGCTTTTTACTCTCTAGAAGTTTTGATACGTTTCTAGTTGCCTAAGAACCTCAAGCAAGATCATTCTATTGGTGGGATAAATTGGGAGCCTGAAAGAACATCTAGTGAATCCCTGAATTCTGATGTAGGTGAATCTTGGAAACTGGATGTACCAGGATTTGTACTTGTTGATAAGGCTCTTAGCCTCATGGGCTAGCCTTTGATGCGTCCCTCCTTGTAATATTCTTGTAATGTACATTAGGAATGCATCATGTGCTCTTCTGAAATGAGATTTCTCAGATAGCTACAACTGGGGGTAGCAATCATATGACTTGAACTCGTTCTCTCCATTGCCTACCAAACCTCGGCAGATCAATCCTGAATATCTATAGGTCCTTGCTAGTAGATAGATAACATAAGAACTCATATAGAAAGATTTAGTCTTCTCCAAATTCATTAGCTGCTCATGGATGTTGTCACTGATCATCTTCGACCAGTTGAATTTCCTGACGGTTGAGGTGATCTCGTGAATGAAAAAGTACATCCATGCCTCAAATGGTGTATCTTGAGGGCTTCCCATTATCCTGTTCAATAGTAAAATAATATCTCCATAGTGTTCCTTGAAGTCTGTTCGGAGTAATTTATTTTGCATCTTCTTTATAGAAGGCCTTGGCTTCTCCAACCATGTCTTATTGATGTTGGTTGCACACTGATTCATCCGGTCTTCAAAAAGTCTCCTTGCATCTTCCTGAGTCTTATATGAAGTTCGGTTGTAGCTAGGAATGCCGAATGCTTCTTGGATAGCCAACTCTCCGAGATGTACCAAAATTCTTCCATCAGGACTAATGATTTGTTTCTCTTGTAGGTTGTAGTGTCTGGCACACTCCACTATCAGCTTAGCACACTCCACAGCCGGAGGAAATCCAACTGCTTGAACGATACCATTCCGCATCATTCTCCAAGCAATAGCTACCGGCAGGAGTCCATCTTTTCCATATATCCTCTTCTTGAAGTCATTCAAATCTACATGCCCAAGATTGGTATCCGTGACATTCTTACACTTGGAATTAATTTTCGATTCTGGTTGTAATCCTCTGCTTGCAAACTTCATCTGAGCGTTTCTCGAAGGTTCTCCACGGGTGGTCATCAACCTGCGAGAAAAAGAAAATATATTAATTTTAAAACTCTAATTTTGATTTTCTTTGAACCTTCTCGAAAATTTTAACTTTCAGCCTATTAAAGGTCAGATTTTGCAAAAAATCATGCTGAAAATAAAAGCACTTAGTAAATTTTTCAGGAATAAATGAATAAAGACAGAAGTAGAATAAAGATAGAAGTAGAATAAAGAATTCCATTAAACTTTGATTCTAAATTCTGGAATTATACTCTTGGATGGTAATTCTGCTTTAAGCTTTGAGAATTCTGTCTTTGTTGTTGAAAAAACAAGCTAGTCCTTTGAAAATTTCGTTCTCTAATTCAGAATTTGACTGCTTTCTTTGTTTTTCACGTTGAAAAATCAGTTAATCTTCAATATTCTCGCCTCAAAAATTCTATCTCTTGTAATTTTGAGAGAGCTTAATTTTCCTCTCAATCGAACTTGGGAAGAATGAGTTGAAAATGACTTGCTGAAACTCCTTATAAGGTTGAGAAGTTCGATTTAGTTTAGCAATTTCATGTTTTTCTCTTGAGTTCATCGAACTTAGACTTGTTTTCTCTCGTCTGCCAAGGCAAGTTTCTAATTTCCTGAAATCTTCAGGATTCTTTTTTTGAGTTCGAAATCTTTTAAGTGTTGGAAATAATTAAAGATTTTATGTGTGGATTTTCGATTTTCCAACCTTTTGATTTTTCTAACCTTTTAAATCATTTAATTATGGTGAACTTTAATTTACCCATGGCTAGTTAATTATTTTCCATATTTTATTTCTCTCCTTTAGCCAGGGCGAACTTTATACTTGTTGTGCCATGTTTCATGTTAACTTTATTTATGGCGGACTTGGAAGCCTCCTTGCCATCTCACAACTCTTCTCTAGGTACTTCATGTCTTAGAAATTTTCCATCATGCTTGAGGGCGGACTTTAATAACATTCAAGCACTTCTTTCTTAGCCCAAGTCAGACTTCATCAATGTATTGCCATTCTTAATGCCAAGGCGGACTTGCTAGTGGTTTTTCCATCCTTTCTTTATGCTTGGTGGACTTGAAGATGTCTTTTCCATATTCTCCCTTGACATGGCGGACTTCATTAGTACTTGGACATTTTCCTTTTTAGCCAAGGTCAAACTTTGCTTGTCTTGTGCCTTCCTTATGGCTGACTTTGGAGTGCTTTGGACATGCTTTGTAAGGTGGGGCGGACTTCAAAACTTTCATGCCACATACTCCTTGATGCCTAGGTGAATTTTAAAGTCTTCTTGCCAAGAGGTTGGCGGACATTATAAGCTTGATGCCATATCCTCTTCTTCTCATGGCGGACTTTGTTGGTGCCTTTCCATATTCTAGGCGGACTTGGAGGTTCCTTAGACATTGTCCTTGGACGGATTTCATCAAACTTATGCCATTTTCTACCTTTGGCCGCCATGAATTTCATGCTAGATCATCTCGCCATGTGGTTGTCTCGATGATTTTGCTTGCTTTTTCTTGCTTTTTACTTGCTTTTTCTTGATTTTTACTTTTGGAGGCCTGAATTTTTTATTCTAAAGATGGAAATGTTGACTCCCTTACTTGCGGGACCTTGGCACTTTCTAAAAATAGAAATCACTAAAAATAGAAAAAAGCAAAAAAGCAAACTTTCTAAAAATAGTAAATCCCGTATTGGTCCAAAAGTGCCAAAAATAGAAAAAGCAAAAAAGCAAGAAAGCAAAAATCCCTAAAAAATAGGAAGTGTCAGAATTGAGTGAAATCAATTGCGTTCTTTGTCGACTGGGTCTTCTGAGCACTTTGGTGATGTCTAAGCACAATTTAGGGCTTGAATTCTCTACATGGATCGGGTGATAACTCAAAACTCTAACTTGAAACTCTCGGAGTAAAAGGAGTTATGAAATTGCAACCCAAAGCTAAACCCTAAAAGCGAACTACTGAGGGTCCCCATTTGCAATGGGGTGATGTGTGAAATAGGTCACAACATCTGGGGACTCCACGTGAGGAATAATCCTGAACATTCCAAAGATAAAGACCCATTCTGAATCTGAAATCTTTGACTAAATCAAACTAAGTCACCCTTAGGTTAAAAGGTGTACTCAGAAAGGAAAGGAATCCTAAATTGGATCGAGACACTTTTCCCTTGAATCACAAGTTTGTGCAAATGCGTTCATTTCCATCTCATAAGATCATCAGATCTCCTAGATTTGGCCGTGACGGGCTACGTACTAATCCTTACTTCAAAAGCATCCTGGACAGTGCCTCGCTGCCAGTGAGGCGTCCATAGCCCCGACGAGGTTATCGTTGTGATCCTTACGAATATTGCTCCATTGCCAGCCGGGCGTCCATAGCCTTGATGGAGTTATTTGCATGTTCCCATCAGCCAAATATTTCAATATTCTATCTTCTTTTAATTTTATCTTTTTCTTTCTTTTGATACTACTTTTCATGGTTTTCAATTGACTCATAAGCAGTGAAGCTCATTTGGGTTTAAGAATCACAGTGGCGTTGAAGCAGGACTTCAATTTTTCACCAGCAATGGCTTCTCCTAAAAGAACACAATGACTTAGAGCAATTGATTAAATATATGTAAGAATATAGTGATCTTCAATACTCAGTGTCGAGACACAATAGATGATTCCCTTTCTAGCCAAGTATAGATCCTAACCTAAAGTCAAGTTGGAAGCATTTAATCTCGGATTCGAAGATCCCTAACAAATATTTATCAAAGGAATGATCCGTCCAATGCTTTGTGGAATAAGACTAGTGTGTGCTTGAAACATTGCCACCCTTTTGCAAATGTGGATCCTCCCCTTTATTCAAAACTAATGTAAAGCAACTAAAACCTAAGGCTAAAACGAAAGAAAACAAAACCAAACCTACAGCAAAATCGAACTAATCTAATAAAGTAAAGATAACAAAACCAAAGCAAACGAAAGCAAAGGAAACTAAACTAAGACAAACTGAACAAAACCAAACCCAACCAGAAAGAAAACTGACCTAACTATGTACAAAAGCAAGACTCACTAGAAGTCTAAGACTGGAAGTAATGCTTGAGAAATTGCCCATTGACTGGCAATGGGACATCTTCTCCGGTTAGTGTCTTCAATTTGAATGCATTATCTCCTAAAATTTCTGAAATCTGATAGGGACCCATCCATAAGTTGTCAAATTTGTTGTGGTCTCCTCTTCGTTCATGGGCTTTGTCCCAACAAAGGATTAAATTAGGAATTCTAAATGCCATTACTCTCACTCTCCGATCGAACCATCTCTTTACAATAACCTAATGTTTTGCAAAATTTTCCAATGCTTGATCTCTTTTCTCTTCCAAAAGTAACAGCTGTGACAATCTGGTTTTAACTTTGTCCTCCTGATCCAGACACTCTTGCATGAATTGTAAAGTTGGAATCCTCAATTGTATGGGAAACACAAGATCCTGTCCGTATACCAGATGATAGGGTGATGTCCCTAAGGAACTTTTTACTCTTACTCTATTTTCCCAAAGAGCGAAACTCAACTGTGTATGCTAGTCCCTTGAATTTTTGCCTAACAGCTTCTTGATAACGTTCACCAAATTTTTGTTTGTGGATTCTGCTAATCCATTACCTTGGGGATAGTAGTTTGATGAAAACTTGAAAGTGACACCATATTCAAATGCCTAGTTAGAAAATTTCAAATAAGAAAATGCAAGACCATTATCGCATACCAAAGCATGAGGACAACCAAATCTAGTGATAATGTTTTCTTCTAAAAATTTAATCATAATATCCGTTTTGCGTAATTTCAAAGCTTGAGCTTCGGACCACCTTGTGCAATAGTCAGTTGTGGCTAGAATATACCTGTGCTGTGCAGAGGAAGATGGGTTGATCATACCAATAAAGTTGAGTCCCCATTTCGCAAAAGGTCGTACTTCTATCACTGGTTGAAGTGGTATAGCTGGGTTCTTCTCTCGTGTAGCAGTTACTTGGCATGTGTGACAGGGTTTCACATGATCGTACACATCTTTGAACACTGTTGGCCAATAATAGCCTGCCATTAGAACTTGGTGTGATGTTGCTAATACTCCTCCATGACCGGTTCCAAACCTAGAATGAAAATGTTCCATTATCTGTTTTGCTTCCTCTTTTCTGGTTCATCTTAGGTAAACTCCCTCATGGTTTCTTTTGTATAGTACTGCTCCTTGCAACATATATCTTTGGATTTTCATTCTTAAGGCCCTCTTTTTTATTGGATTTAGATGACTAGGGCACCTGTGGTTGATCATGAAGTAGGTGATATCATCATACCATTCATCCGGAGATACTTCATGTAATTCATAAACTTGTTGCACCAGTCCTGGCCCTGTGGCGATAGTCTGTGTTAAGGCCTGGCTGCGAACAATTTTCATTGGCTAGATATCTACATCATACTCTTGAATAATGGTAACCCACTTGCCTGATTTTTCTCCTAATTCATTCTGCATCAAGAGGATTTTAATAGCTACATCTGGAACTATGGCAAAGAATTTGCTTCTCAAAATGTAATGTCGAATCTTCTTGATTGCCTTGACTAAAGCATATGCCTATTTTTCTACATTCAGGTATCTCAACTCCACATCTTTGAATGGTGTTCTCATGAAAGCTATGGGGTGTTCATCCTTTTCGTCTGTCTTTTGGGTAAGCATTGCAGCACATATATGTTCTGATCCAAAATAATAGAGGTAGAAGGGCTTCGTGTAGTCAGGGCTGACCAAGATGGGAGCATCAATTATGGCTTGTTTGATCTCTTCGAATGCCTACTTTGCTAGCTCCGTCCATTCTATCTTCGCATCTTTCTTCAACATTTCACTCAGAGGCTTGACTATTTCAGCAAATCCTGTTATGAATTTTCTTACAAAATTAATCTTTCCAAAGAAAGACCTCAGCTCTTTCTGACTTGATGGCAAACCAATTCTTGATATAGCTTCTACCCGATCAGGGTCAATAAGAATCCCTTTCTCTGTAATTACGTGGCCCAATAATTTTCCCTCGGTCACCCCGAATATGCACTTCTTCGGGTTCAATGAAATTCCATACCTTCTGCATCTTTGAAATATTTTCCTCAGATCTTCAACATGATTTTCCCTTCTCTTCGAAAATACGGTGAGGTCGTCCATGTAGACAATAATGCATTGTCCTATAAGATCTTTGAAAGCAATATCCATTGCTATTTGAAAGGTGGCTCCAGCATTGATCAACCCAAATGGCATTCTTTTGTATGCAAAGGTACCCCACTTTGTCGTGAATGCAGTCTTGAGTCTATCCTCAGGTTCTACTAGCACTTGATTGTATCCTGAATATCCATCCAAGAACGACATCGTTATCTAGTGATGGCAATGGATAATTATCCTTTTCTGAAGCCTTGTTCTGATTTCAAAAATCTATACACAGCCGTATTTCTCCATTCTTTTTGCGAATGGGTACCAAGTTGGCGACCCACGTTGAGTGGCATATTGGAAAGATAATGCCTACTGACAGTAACTTCTTCACCTCCTGAAAAATGAGGGGCTCCAATAAAGGGTTTACTGGCCTTTGGCTGACATTTGCACGAATAGTTTGGCCATACGGCTCTACTTTTATTTGATATGTATTTCGAAATCGGTAGGTTGATCAAAAAGTGAAATTAAGTTTCACCCTTTGGGTATTGGCATTTCTAGGTATTTACTATTTTTAGTAAATACTAATTTTAGCGATGGTTGGGTTATTCTAGAGCTTTCATTAGAGATCTTGCTTCCGGCTTAGTTCTACTACATTGGTTTTGAGGAAGTAGGCTTTTATTTTTGGCGGGTGGCTATTTTTAGTAATCTTAGAATCCTAATTTGTGATGGCATCATCGGCCAGTTCAACTCAAAGTCATCTTGTTATCCATACGATCTCGGTTTAGAAACTTTGGGTTTGGTTTTCTCCTTGGTAGGGATTTAGAGACTTAGTAGTCAATTTTCATATCTTGAAGTTGTACCCCATGCCTAGGCTTGATGACTTCAAGTTGTTTTAAAGAAGGGGACATAAAGGGGTCAAGTGAGCATTTAATTATTTAATAAATGCTTTATTGTTGCAATATGAAATGGATGCCTAAAGGGGGAAGTTGAATGATATTTTATTATTTCAAAAAGTAAGAGGAGAGCCGCAAAGGTGCGTCCCTTTGGAAGTTAGAGTGATTCAACTTCTTGGGGAGTGAGTTTTGTTGCTTCATTTTCCAGCTAAAGCTTATTACTGCTGTTTGAAGGCTGATCATCCATTGTTAATTGCTAAAGTTATCTTCGGAAATGACATTGTGATTATTTCTTAGAGGATGCTTACACTCCTAGATTCCAATCAATTTCATGTTTGAAGACAACACCTAATTGGTTTATTTGCTGCTTCTCTCTCATCGATTGTAGTTAGGCTTATTGTTGAAGAATTTTTTGGGTTATTATCATTTTGAGTTGCTGGTTCATCTGACTGAAATTGAGAATTTTTGTATAGAAACTTTGTATGAGTAATTTTTATTTCATTACGGGCATTGTGCTATGTGATTGTTGTGATGTCGACCCTTCTCTAGAAGATGAGACTTAAATTCAAGAACCTGATTTTATGAAACAAATATAACCCTTCCGGTAAGCATTGCACCTTCGGAGAACAGTAGGATTTATTTTGGCTCAGTACAGTTTGGTGCTGTTTTATATTGGCAGCTTGTTCTTGCGTGTATACTCCTAAGAGAGCCTTTGCAAAGGTTTGATCAATTTGAAGGTATATGTGTGATGAAGTTATATAGGCATTTCGTAGGTGTTTTCTATTTGCTGATCAGAATTTCCCTCAGATTTTTATATCGAGATTACTGTTTTGGCCTTTACTTTCATCATTTGAGGGGATAGTAAACATTGTAAAGCGTCATTCTTTTACATCATAGCATTAATCTATCATTGTAATAATACTTGTATTCAGATTTGCTTGATGATTGTAAAGGTTGAGATTAGTAGTGTTACTAATCAGCCATTGTTATTAACTACCAATTACTTGTTATAAATTTCCGTACGGACCGGTTTTGCCGGTCAATGGAGTAATCTCTTTTTGATGCCTTTGTAAGTCTGTGAATTCCCCGCTCATGAGTGGATGCCACGCCCAGCGGTGAATTAGTTTTGTATTGTAATGTTTTCCCCCCACTGTTCAAGTGGTAGCGTGGAAATTCTCATGGCTGGTTATCCGCCTATTGTTTCAGTTTTTTAATTAATAACTCCGTCATATGTTAGCACCTCGCCCTCAATGGGATCTTGAGTGCACATTCTTGACGTTGAGTTTGTTTCAATTCAAGTATTGTTCATTAGTTGCTCCGCCATATGACAACACCTTTCCTTCATTGGGATTGAGTGTGCATTCTTGGCGTTGAGTTTCTTTTAAGCTTGGTTTTCAATTTTGATGCTAACGCTAATCAAGTTGGTAGTGTTGGCTTGTGTTATGATAATTCAAGAAAAAAATTGGTTGGCATATTTCAATGGTTTACTGCCTGCCTTGAGGGGAATTGTATGTGTAATGATTGATGTGTCATATGTCTTTAGATCCTCGTAACTCCAGGCAATAACGTCTCTGAACTCTCTTAAGCTTTTGATTATTTGTTCCTTCTCTTCAGGCGTGCATACTTTGCCAATGAGAACATTGTTAACTTCATCTTTCCTTCCTAGGTTTATTGCTTCATGTTGGCCTCCTTCATTTCTTTGGTATTTAATTGCATTGATCTGATCTTGATCAAAGTTCCTTTCAAGCTGTATCATTCCTTTGGGGATGCTATTGGTCTTTAAATTCATTATACCGTCTGCATCAAATTCAACTTCTCCTTGATCTTCTTCTTCATCAATGATCTGGGTGAGGAAGACATCATAATTTGTTAAGAAATCCAAAATGTGTTTGTCGTCATCAAATACTTGAAAATTTGTGATATTGTTTGGTACTGATGGTGTTGAAGTGATTTCAACTGTGAATTTCTTCACAACATCCATCTCAAGTGGTTCTAAGGAACTTGCTGATTGTGCCAATGAATTTGCCACTTTGTTCTGAGAGCGGTATATGGATTTGATACTAAAAGCGTCAAAACTTTCAATGAGATCCCAAACCTGATTTCTATATCCTCTCAGTCTCTTGTCATGGCAAGTGTACATCTTTCTCACTTGTCTTACCACAACTTCTGAATCACCATAAACATGCAAGATTTTGACCTTTTTCCGAATTGTGTGCAGCAATCCGTGGACTAATGATTCATATTTTGTTACATTGTTGGTGCATGGGAATTGTAACCTCAGAGCAGCTAGGTAGGTCTCGCTTGATGGACTGATCAGCTCATAGCCAACTCCATTGCCCTTCTTGGATTTTGAACCATCAAGCCTCAAAGTCCAAACTTGCTTTCAATCTTGTAATTGCTTGGGGCTGGGTATTTCTTTCTTTTGAATTTCTGAAACTGGATGATCTTCTTGAACTTTGTTTACTTCCTGGATCATTTCTTCTTCTGGTGAGATCTCTTTGTCAGAGTCACTACCTTCATCTTGTATTGTCAAATTAAAGTATTCATCTTTTGGGATTTGGGAAATTCTTTTGTGAACTTGGTCTAAAGCCACCTTGCACATTGTGCAAGAGAACTCAGAATGAAAAGCATTATGAATCCGGCACCAATTGGGTAATAATAAATCTTGTACAAAAGCATGACTTCCCAATTCTTTTTCTTGTCTTGCACTTTTGAGCACAAATCTTTTGAAGTTTTCAAACATGCTTTCACCTTCATCTGGTGATAGCTCATCATCACTTTCAATAGGAACTTTTGTTGAATCTGAAATTTTTAGCAAATCTTCCTGACTATCTGAGCAGTGCAACATCAAGACTTCTTGTGCCTTTGGTCTATATTGACCTAAATCTGTTTCACAAAACAAAACTTCATTGTTTTCTCCGTACTCAGTAATCATCCGCTTAAGTCTTGGTGTGCTTTCAATTATGATCTGATTGGGAATACCCCTCCATGGTAACCACATGTGTGAAAAGTCAGTTGAGAAGTAACCATTCAACCTGCGGGTCTAGTCTCTTCCCAAAATCATTCCATATCCATCTGGGATATCGACTACAAAAATATCGATGAAATGCTGAATCCTTGGATCAGATGATAATTGCATATGGGTGTCGTTCAATTCCCCTACGACTGGAACCTTTGTCTTATCTAGCTATGTTACCTTCTTGTTTGTCTTTGTAGGAGTCAAACCCAATCTGCAACATACTGCTAGAGGCATTACATTGCTGGATGCTCCTGAATCAATCAAGCAGTTATGTAGGAGCTTATTGAAAATTCGAAGCGAAAGGAGAAAAGGAGCTGGCTCATCTTTTCCTTGATAAAATATTACAGGGCTTCCTTTCTATACATCGGCTTCTATCTCCTTTGCTTTTATCTTATTAATCCTCTCAATCTGTGGAGCTTCTACTTCTTTTGTTGAATTCTCCATCTTATTTTCCTTTGAACTTTGACGTACTTGCTCAATTTGATTGTCTTTTGACCTGGCATTTCTATGCCTTCTTTCACTTCATATATGCCTCGAGTTACTTTGGAACTCCGAGATCCCTGAGCAACATTTACGGACTGTGGTTGTTCTTGAATAAGTGGTGACCTTTCATCTTGAATAGAGTTTATATTGTTTGTGGAACTTGCAGTCTTTTGAACTGTGTTGGCTGGATCTTGCGTTGGATCCCTTAAACTGTCAAGAAATGTGTTCCTTATCTCTGGTACTTTCATCAATTCGAATAATGACATGTTCACCTCCTCTGTCACGTATTGACTTAGTCTTTTCAATTTGTTTTTAGGAGGAGTGGGATTACTAATGTTACCACCCTGCCTGTACTGAGGCACGTCTCTTGGAGGAGGCGGATTATTGCTTGCATTTCGGTGCAGTGGAGTTTGAAAGTTGTGTGGAGGAACAAATGAAGTCAAAGGCTCTTGATTCTTCGTATGATAGACCTTTGATGGGTTGTTCCCTGTCTGCTGAAATGCTTGAACTTCTTTTATGCCTTCGACCAACACACTATTGTGCAGAGGTGGGAAATAGTAATTTGTTGTGTCTTCAATTGGTCCATTAGCAACTACATGTGAATACATAGGAGGTGGCGCCTCCACTGGCTCTTTAGTTGATGTTGGTGGAAATTTTCCAAATTGGTCAGGTGCTTGATATTGTTCAAATTGTGGTGGAAATGTGAAGTCCTTCAAAACTATAGCTTGATCATACTTCACTACAGGGACTATAGCAGTGGACGGGTCATCAGGTGCTTCCCTCTGCATCTCTCTTTGGAAAATATCTGCCGCAAGTTGAAACTCTCTACATTGTGTCTCAGAATGTTGATTAGTGTTGTGCAATCGACACCACCCTGACAAGGTTGATTCAGTGAGGAGTATACTCTCTGTTGGTCGGTTCTCCCGAGTTGTTGAATTGTCGAGTGGTGACGACACGTTTCCATTGTTCAGTCCTGTATTCCATGTTCTCTTCTGATATCCTTGATTATTATTACGGTAGCCTTGAGCATTGCTTGATTGACCTTGGTAATTTTGATAATTACCTTGGTATCCTTGAGAACTCCTTTGCATGTTTTGAAGTTGATTGTTCTGATTTCTCAAATGAGTTACTTCAGTAGACAATTTCTTTACTTGTTTGATCAATTCTCTCATCTCTTCTTTTTCTTCTTGTGTCCTTGTGGACGTTGCTGTACTTTGCAAATATACTGGTTGTGAAGGTTGTGCTTGAGAAATAGGACCTCCTGGTTGAATTACCAACTGATTATTGGGAGGTGGAATAGGATTCATTACTGGCGTGTGATGTGCCAATGCTTGATTGATCCCCACTATTTGGTTTGGCATAGCAGCGTACCCTAGGTGATTGAGTGGTCCAACAATATTCATGCCCAAATCAGAATTAACCTTGATTGCTTCTGCATATGCTCCCTTGAGATTAGTTGGAACTGGGTTGGCTCTTCTTACAAACATAGATGTAAGACTATCTAGGGCGGCATAGTAAACTGGTAATGCTGCGGCATCATTCAAGTTGTATGGATCATGTAACCTTGTATATGCCTTATGAAACCCTTTGTTGAAGGAACTGATTGGTTCATGCTCTTGTCTCTTTACTTCAACAAATTGTCTGTAAAGTTCGGCTGGTGTGGTTGGCAATCTGAATTTTGCCAAGAAGACTTCCTTTAACTGTTTGCAAGTTCGGATTGAATTCACTGGTAAGTTCATGTACCAATAATATGCTTCTTTTCCTAAAGGGCATGGGAATAAGTGGCAAGCTACATCTTCATGTTGGATATCTCAGTTCTTGAGAGTATCTTCAAATTTTTTGATGTGTTCATTAGCTGTCCGATTAACATCACCGACCTGGAACTTGGAGCAAAAATGCTCTGGATTCTTTGGCATGTCATGATAATTAGCGAATGTAGTGAGGGGGGACGTGTTTTGAGGATGCCAAGCCATTGGAACGTTTGGTTGATTTATCTGAATTGGTTGAATTGGTTGTGCATACATTGGAACTTGTTGATGAGTAGTGCTTGGGATTGGAATCCGCAGTGGTGGTGTTTGGAATAAACTGGAAAAATCTTCTACGCTTTGTACTTCTGCACTAGGTGAGACTAATTCTTCACTAAGACCAACTGCACTTGATGTTTCATCTTGTGATGCTTCTGTTTTCTTTCTCTACTTGTTTCTATAGGGCGATAAATCCACAAATTCTTTGAAAGAACTTGTAGTGGATCTAGTAACTCTTCGAAATTTATTTGGTAAGAAAGAGCCAATTCGATTCAGTGTGTCTTCAATCTCATTGAGGACGTGTGGGAGCTAGCTGATTCACTTGTTGATTGGCTGGCTGATTCTGCTGTCGTTGAAGGGCTTCAAATCTTTCGATAAGCAGGTCTCTTTGGATAGCGAACTCAATACGTCGGACTCTCTCTTCTTCTTCAAGGATAAAGCGCATCCAAAACCAGTTAGGAGCATTCCTTCTTACTTTCCACGCAAGGCTGAACAATTTGGTGATGATGTCTTCTTGCTCGTCCTAAAAACCCAAGTTTGGTTGTAATACTAGCTAGGGATCTTGTCCTGGATTAGGAACGTTGCCTGGAAGCACCATTCTTCATGATCAAAGCTTGAATTTATTGAGGATGTGTGGATGGAGACTGCTTGGCAGCTTCAAGGAATCGCTGTATATCTTCAAAAACTTGTCGCAAAAGGGTCAAGACTCTTTGCTTAGTCAAATCTCTTTCAATTGCTTCTTCAATTCTTCGTCCTGTTTCTTATTCTCTATCAAGAACATGGCTTACTTGTCCAAATTGAATGTGATCTGTCTATGATTTCCAAGCAAGTGAATACAACTGATCGATAATATCTATCTGTCCTTGTTTTGGTTGTTCAACAAGTATGTCAAAAGGAAATTCGTGCGGCAACACCATACTGCATCTTGCCTACTTTGAGAGTAATTTGTTGTTGTTTGTGGGCCCTCCTTCTAGCGCCAATTCTATGTTGATATGCATTTTGTGGCACACCGAACATGTTAAAATAAGAGTCCAAAGACGCTCTATCCTCTCTTGAAAAACTACCGCGTATGCTAAGATTGCAAAAAATCATATGGCAATTCTAATGTTTCTTCAGTTAGGTCTTGACGTGTGGATAAGCTCAATGGGCATTATGATATGTTGGTAACACAAAGGGACTTAGGTTTGACAAATTACTCACAAGTGAGGACTTAGGTGGATTTGACATTGAATGCTCTATTTCTTTTTGGGATTTTCAACTTTTAAAAAAAAGGAAAATGGATAAAGGTTTAGAAGTCCTATACTATTCCTATGAAATCAAGAGACGGTACGAATTGAGTGAAACTAAGAACAATACTTTGCTTTGCCACGCTAACGACAACTACACAAAGCAAGTGCAATCTTCTAGGATTTGTGCTTAAGGTTTCTTTACCATGAATGATACCATCAAGAGAACAATATTACTCAAAGTAAGCATTAAAGCATCCACATTGTAAGCTTAGTCTAACTTTACGCATTGAACGAAAATCATCCATTCAAAGAAAGTATGAGCGAAAGTTTCACCAATCTATACTATCAATCTATCATTCATCTAACATGCATTCAAATCAAGTACTACTTTAATCTATTCTAGGTGGAAGGAGAATATGTAACCATGCAACCACTTGACAATAGAAGGGTTCAAAGCAAATCATTTATTCTCAAAGTAGCTATGAACAACAATTTCATAAGACTCTCTCCCATACAATGAAATGAGAGAATGAGAGTTTATATAGAGTTTTGGAAATGAAATAAACGGCTAAGATTGATCCAAGATCAACGACAAAGATTAAAACAAAGTAACCCTAACTAGGGTTTCCCAGAATAACAATCAGTAATCAGTGAGTGAAGTGGTGTGAGGAGCTATCTTTGAGGGGGCGCATCCTTATCCTCCTTAGTGGCATTGTATTGGATGAATCTAGACACTATTGTGTTGACCTCCTCCATCGTGACAAGTGGCAGCATATTGACCTTGTATTCCAGTATGTCCAAATCATCTGCACATTCTGCAAAAGCAATTTCCCACTCTGACTCTTGTCATTGGAAGGCATGCCAGATGGACAAGAAGTTGGTTGCCTTAGTCAAATTTTGCTTAAGGATTGTCCCAATGGTAGCGAAGAAAATTTCTCGAACTCTATGCCTCAGATTTTCAAGCTGCATGTCATTTTCTCGAACAATGTCTTTCTCAAGTGCATCTGCAACCACAAGTAGAATCTTGTTCTGAATTTCCTTCGTCCGCTCCTCAGCTCTAATAGTATCAGCCTTCACATTCTCTAACACTTCATTCCGAGCAATTAGCGCCCAATACCAGCTATTGAAATCATAGGCAACGCCTGCTGCAATAACCTTTCCATCGACTAGATCCTGCTTCGGAACTCCTTTCAACACTTTGAGATATGGAATAATTCTATCTTGGATATCCTGAGTGTTGTCCCACGCTTCTGCCAAAGCTGCAATCCTCAAAAGCAAAGAGGAAGTTTTCCCATATGCCAACATCAGTTTCTCTACAACTACAGCCACTTCTTCGCTTTTGCTGATTATCCACTCTTTGGTTTCTTTGGCTGTGGTCCTCTCTTCTTCGAAAATCTCCTGGGAAGAGTTCATCAATGGGGGAACCGCTAAGCTGGCTTGATCAAGAGGCTTGGTTAAATGCCGAATATACTCTTTTAGGCGTTCAACTTCTTGTTTGTATTCCTTTTTCTTTGCCACTTCCTTTTCCAACCTTGCCTTGATAGAAGTGACTGAATTGTCCAAGTCTTCCACTTCCTGACTTTTTGTGGTTGGGCCAAGTTGACAATGGTGATGGCATATTCTTGAGCAATATCCTCCCTTGACTTATCAACTGTCGATACAACAATTTGTACTATATGATGGCCGGCTTCGTCTCTTTGAATGGTGGAAAACATTCTGGCGGGCTTCTTTACATTAATTGCTTCCAATCTGGCCAAGAAATCGGCCATATCATCTTCCTCTGGAATTTATGTTTGTTCTTTTATCTTCAATCTCTCCTTCAGCCAATCAGGAATAGTAGGTTGCTCGATGTCTTCTTCTTCATGAATATCTTGTGCACATGGAATATTTTGAATTCCTTTCAAGGCGGAAATCATTCCTTCTTGAAATTCACTATCTAGAATATCAATTTCATTCTCAAACTCCAGTATCTTTGTGCTTGTGGGAGATGGGGGTTCATCATCCTTCGGCTGGATAGGAATGGGAGAAGGAATTCTTATGTCTCCCAATGACTCATCAATATCTAATATCTCGTTCATGTTCGCGAACATGGCAGAATGAAGAGGCTCTGATCTTTGCT
>VDFB02281492.1:310569639-310664664 GCA_007258455.2 Sequoia sempervirens
CAAATGTGTCGCACTGTCTAACACATGCAATTCAATAGTCAAATGTGTCACAAAAATCCTCACATGTGAGACACATTTGAAAATGCATCAAACCCACACACACATGCGGGCTTTCAATCAAATGCAACAAAAAAACTAGTGATTGTGTCGCATAAATTCACATGTGTCACACAAACCCTCAAATGTGGCTCACTACATTAGATGCGTCATTTACATCTGCAGTTGCAACACACAAATGCACATGTAGCATTGTACTTAATAGTTGTGAGTCCATCACACATGGTTGACTCTAAAAATTGTAGATGTATCACACCAAGCAAATGCAGTGAATCAAACCCCACTTGTGATGATCACAACAACAGTTGCACCACACGAAGTGCACTACATCTATTTTCTCACATTCAATCCATAAAATCTAGCAAAATTTTAAAATATTACGAGGAAAGCAAGGTGTACGTACTGCCTCCCCTAAGCCCTTTGGCTATCTGTAGGTCTGAACCCTGAATCCATAGTGTTAGGTGTGTGGTACAAGTGACATTTTTGTAGTAGCTCCACAACAAAATCACACTCAAAACTTGCTATTCACTCAAGCTAAAATGCACAAATGACCATTTTTACCCCCAAAATCCCATTTATACGCCTCCTAGGGTAGGGTTTTTACCATATGCATCCAATGTTGAGTCCAAACCCTAATACAAATACCTTGGAGGTCCTAGAACTGAAGCTTTTTTCTATAAACGTATTATCCACTATCAGATTTACTTATCGAAATAATTTTTCAAATTTTTTGAAACTCTTTCAAAATTTGCAAAAAAAATCAAGGGGGCATAGGTCTATTCCGTCTTCACCATGACACACTTGGATATATTTTGAGTTGAATTTCTTTGTTCTTTGATACAACATTCTGATGATTTCATATTGTATCAAAGAGGGGCAAAATGTAGACACTGAGAAATGTCATAAGCCTGCAAATGCCATTTTTTGCATCAATTCCCCTTCTTCCCCACATAATTGAATAATTTTAATTATTTGATTATTTTCTAAAATCATATTCTTCTATTAATTAAATAATTTAATTAATTAATTCCCCTTTTCTATTCTTCCTTTGATTAATTAAATAAATTAATATTTATTTAATTGTGTCACTAATTAATCCTTTCTCTCTATAATTAAATAAATTCTTATTTATTTAATTAATTATTTTCATTTTTCTACTATAATTAAATAATTATTTATATTATTTAATTATTCATTAGCCTTTTCTTCCATAATTAAATAAATCTTATTTAATTATTCTCCACTTTTCCCTCCACTATTAAATAATTTTTTAAATTATTTACTAATTTGTCTTTTTCTTCTACTTTTAATCAAATAATTATTTTAATTAAAAGTCAACTATTCCCTCTTCTTCTATAATTAAATAATTGTTTTAATTATTTAATTATTCACTTTCCCTCCTAAATTAAATAATTTTATAATTATTTAATTTACTTCAACAACCTCTTTTTTTGTGTCAATCTCCTCTTCTATCTCAATTAATTTCCACCCTTGATAAGGCTTTATTACCTTTTAATCTCCAACATCCATCCTTAATTACCCTATTTTTTTCCCTAATCCTATTTCCTTGCTTCTCAAAGCAATCTCATCCATTGATCTTCATCATTTAATCTTGGCCCTTCATTCAAATTTGGTTTTTTTATAAAAGAGACCTATCCCTTTCATTCCAACCCTACAACCACTATCTTTGATTTTTTGTTGTCACTATCACTAGGCCTATTCTTGCATACTACAAATTTGAGGGAAAGCATGCATATAAAGCAAAATGGAGAAGAGCAATGAAGGTGATTCAACTATGGCATAAGACTTATGGTATTATTTCTTTGTTATTTATGTTTCTATGTTGATTTGTGCTTCATTGCTGAATTAGGGTCTTTAGGGCTTGAGTTTTAAGTAGTTGGTGGTTGATAGCATTGATCCATGTTTTTTACTTTTACTTTACCCTATTCTACAATAACCATCCCTAGTCCTACTCCATCCACTTCAAACAACCACAAATAATATGACATTCTTGATCATCTTTAGCAAACACTATCTAAAATTTCCATTCTTGAGCTTCTATGCACATCCCCTACTCATAGAGACATCTTAAACCATATCCTACAAGAATCACAAGTCCCTAATAATATCCACCCTTTACATTTCCAAGTGATTTTTCTCCACTTGATCCATCCCATAATTGATCCCTTCATATAAAAGCTCTTATTTACAAATATAAGATAAATTATGTACTCATAGATAACAAGTCAAGCCTAGATATTTGTACTCTTAGATTGGTGCAACATTTTGTTTATTCAGTAGAAGCCTTGGTATCACATACTATTACCATCAAAGCATATGACAATGCAAAGAGAGAGGCATCCAATACTATTTACCTTCTCATTGAAGTAGGACCCTCCTTGCAACATACCCTATGCCATGTCTTAGACCTAGACCTTCCATACAACATGTTTCTTGTTCAACCATGGCTCCATGCTATGCAAGCCATACACTCTACATACCATGAATATCTTAAGTTCCTATGCAATGGTGTGGAAATTACTACTCCTAGTGATCTCCAACCTATCATTTTTTTCCAAAAGTTGGAAGGTAAATATGACAACCATTGGCCTTCTTCTAATATTGTCCCCCAATTATCTTCCACCAAAATCCACATCATAAATTGACCCTAAAAATTCACCTTCCACATCCTCCACTCCATCACTAAAACACCATCCTTAAAATCTATATTTATAATCCTTGATAAAGGAAGTGGAGAATATCAAATCCATGAATCCCTTCATATTTCCAAATTACCCCTTTCACCATGATCTTATGGTCATCCTTGGCGAAGAGTTCAAAATCCCCTTTTCATGTTGCAATGGGGCCCTACTACTTTCCTTTTCAATGGTTATCTTGCTAATGAGGACATAGAAGGTTTTGAGCAATATGTTACTTGCTTCAAAGAACATACATATCCTATTACCTTGTGCATTTGTAGTAACCTGAACTATCAAGGCAAAGGTTTTGGTTTACATGAACAAGGCCCTCTTGATCCCATTGATATACCTACCAATGATGGAACCATTGGTTTAGGATATGGTGCTTATGATGAGAATGATGATGCCCTTATAGATTTTCCTAATGATGTTAGGCACACCTCTTTCGATCTTGATGATAAAGAAGTAAGTTTCATTCCTAGTCCTTTCAAAGATCTTGCTACCACAAACCTATTTGATGATAATTCCATCCTTACCATCCATCTACACCTCACACACCTTGAACTCATTGAATGGGACCAACATGATCCTCCTAATTCAAACACATTTCAAAATTATGAGACCATTCTAGAACTCATGTAATCCCATACACATCTCTTGTCAGGGGATCATAAGCAAGTTTTTCAAATCTTATTGAGTTCATTAGCATATTTTGGAGAACAAGGAGGTATTTTAGAGGAACCATCAAAACCTACAAATGTATCCTTTGATATTGAGATTCACCTTCCATTGGCTCCTACTTCACTTCAATATGGGTTACCACTCCTTATTGAGGAAGCTATAGACATAAATCTAGGTACAAAAGAGGCATTTAAGTTGACATAGATTGTAGTTGTCTTAGATCCTAAGTCAAACATGAACATCTCTATAATGCTTAGGGAATATCCAAATATATTTTCTTGGTCCTACACTGACTTGCCTGAATTAAACCCTTATTTGGTTTTCTATCACCTTATGGTGAACTAGAATTTTAAAGCAGTTCAAAAAAAGATAAGAAAAATACATCCTAAAGTAGCCCTTTTAGTCAAAGAAGAACTTCAGAAGCTACTAGATGTAGGATTCATTCAACTTATTTCCTATCTAGAGTGGTTTTCTAATATAGTACCTATTAACAAGCCAACCAAAGGAATCAGAGTATGCATGGACTTCAAATATATCAATAAGGCTTGCCCCAAAGATGATTTTCCACTGCCAAATATTGATATGATTATAGGTTTGACAACTGGTCATGATATTTTTTCCAATAGGGATGGATTTTTAGGATATAACCAAATTTATATAGCACCTAATTACCAAAATAAGATAGCTTTTATCACCCCATGGGGTAAATTTTGTTATAGAACCATGTAATTTGGTCTCAAAATACTGGTGCCACATACTAAAGGGTTGTGACTATCATATTCCATGATATGCTACATGATATTGTTGAAGACTATATGGATGACATCTTAGGAAATTGCAAATCTAAAGTAGATCATCTAGTCATCTTGCATCACGTCTTTTAGAGAATACAAATTTTGAATAAATACCAATAAATGTGTCTTTGGAGTCACATCAAGAAAGCTCCTTGAGTTCATTGTTTCTAGACATAGCATAGAGGTAGATCTAGCTAAGGTAAAAGCAATAACAAAAATTCCACCTCCTAGGAACCTCACACAGTTACACAATATACATGGGAAACTCCAAGCTATCAGATGATTCATCTCCCTATTAGCAGAAAAGTGTCATCCATTTTCACATCTACTCCAAAAGAATTTCATCTTTGAGTGGGATAAGTCATGTCAAATAACATTTTACCAAATCAAGGAATACATGTCTAATCGTCCAATTTTAGTGGCACCTACTCCAAATAGGCCTTTCTTGTTATACATCTCAGTTATACAACATGCCTTAGGTGCCCTTTTGGATCATCATAATGATCAAGAGAGAGAAAATTTCATCTATTACCTCATCATAACACTGGTTGGATGTGACCTCAATTACTCATCCATGGATAAAGTTTTCCTTACAATAGTATTTTCCACGCCTAAACTTTGTCATTAGATGCTTAATTCTACCACTCATTTGATTGCCAAAATTGGCCCATTGAAATATTTGTTGTCCAAATCAACTCTTACTAGTTAAATGGAAAAGTGGGTCATGATCCTTAGTGAGTTTTATATTGAGTACGTCAATCAAAAGGCAATCAAAGGTCAAGTTATAGTAGATCAATTAGCAGAGGCTCCCATTTGGGACTTTCAACTTTTAAACATAGAGTTTCTAGATGAATCCATCCTTCACATTGAGGAAGCAAAACTGTGGACATTATACTTTGATATATTATTCATATTACATGGATCAGGCATTGGCATCCTTTTTATCCCCCCCAAGGTGATTTTATTCCTAAAGCATTTTGTATTGCTTTTCCTTACACAAACAACATAGAGGAATATGAGGCATTGTTATATGGTTTGAAACTAACATTTCAATGGCATGTCCAACATTTGCAGGTCTTTGGTGATTCACAATTGGTAATCAATCATATCAATGATGAGTAACTAACTAAGGATGGAAAACTTGTTCCCTATAAACACATGGTCAACAATTTCAAATAGTACTTCTTGGACATATCTTTTGAGAAAGTTCCTCATCTCAATAAAAAAGCAACTGATGTAATGACCACCATTGGTTCTATTATGGATGTTCTTGATGAATCCCATGAGTATTGTTTCCTTGTAGAACACCTTGTTATATTAGCTTCTGATCTTCCAAACTATAATATAATATGTGGTATTTTTGGTCCCAACACTCCCTGGGATAGTGATATTTTTTCCCATCTCCAAAACCAAACCATCCCACCTGACATATCATCCACCAAATGAAAATCCCTTATCCAACACACATCTCACTATACCATCCTTGGTGGCATGCTCTATTGTAGGGTTTATGATGAAAAATTTCTTAGATGTCTCAACTTAGATAACCACACTTCAAGAATTTCATAGCGGTATTTGTGGTGCTCATACAAATGGCACAATCCTAGTCAAGAATCTCCTTTGTGTAGGATACTATTGGACTACCATAGAATCTAATACTTGTTAATATATTAAAAAAATACCTTGCTTGTCAACAACATGGAGACCTTATTCATGCATCCTCACAAACCCTTCAACCCATTACCACTACATGGCCCTTCTCTACCTCGGGCCTCGATCTCATTGGTAAGATTAATCCCACCTCCTCCAATGACCATAAATTCATTATTATCGCTACCAAATATTTTACTAAGTGGTTCGAAGCAGGTCCTCTCACTTTCACCACCAACATCCACATTTCTAAATTCATCCTCAGCCATCTCATTTATTATTTTGGCATACCATCCACCATTATCAATGTGACCAATGTCATAGTATAGGTTAACTACACCCAATCCATAAGAATTCGAGGCATATTTAAGCCACTAAGCATCAATCCCAATAAGATCATTCACTGTAAACAAAGACAAAGAAGCCATTAAAACTAACATTCTAAATCATGAAAGCTTGACAAACCTCTAATCTAAGACATTGAAACTTATCCTATTAGGGGAGTGGTGTCGCATTGATGTGGAATAGCAACCCTTTCTCAATCCCTTGGATAATGAGTTTGTTTCAATTGATTCTATTGAAGATAATCGATGAGACCAATGAGAGATATGTGATAAAACATGATTTAAATGCTAAATTAACATGATATATGCTAAGATAATTGATATGGGTGTTGCAAACTACTCTAAATGTATGCAAGCTTCAAAAGATTAAAATCTTAATTAACAAATAAGCTAAATGTATGCATCTATGTTATCATGGAATCCATTAATGGAAGCTAAGCTAATATGGTGTAATTAAAATAAACTAAAATTATGCTAAATGTGAGTGCAAGTAAGAGTGATTTTAGCAGCATAAGTTTGATGTTAAAAGATGGATCCATTTTTCTCCAAATAGTGTTTTATTTATAGGAAATCAAATGAGAAAAGAAGGGTTAAGATCAAAAAGGATAATCAATGGTCAAGGATGGAAGAAGTTGGAGGCATGGATCATGGATTCAATGGTTGAAAATGCAAGTTAATATTTAATTAAGGGCTTACATTCATCCAAACAAACACACTTTTAACCTATACAAGAGGTCACAAGTTTTGAGTTAACTTACACATGAAGTTTTGTAAGAATATTCCCTTTTTCAAATGAGTGAGGAGAAAGAATATTCTTTGGAATATTCTCATGGGTGAGGAAGTAGATATTTTGCAAATTAAAACAAAGTTTAATTGTGCAAAAGGAGAATGAATATTTCATGGGAATATTCCCCTTTTGGAGGAATGTACAAAGGAGGAATATTCCCTTGCAAGTGGGAGAATTAGTAATTTGATAATTAAAACAAAGTTTCAATTATGCAAATTAGGGGAATTATATGATATTCATTAAATAATTGATTTAATGGAGATCAAATGAAAAAGCAATGGATGAGATTGATTTGATTTATCAATGGTCACAAATGAAAGGAGGATGAAACATGGATCAACAATTCTTGTCAGTGGATGAGAATCAAAGATCGCATGGATCAAGAAAAGATCAAAGGCTCGCAATCATGCAAACAAACACACTTTGCAACAACTTTAAAAAGTTGTTTCAAAGTTTGTTTGAAGTAATCATTAGTTTTTTTTGGAGGAAAATAAGAGAATATTCCTTTGGAATATTCCCTATGCAAGTGGATGAGAGGGAAATTAGCAATTTAGTTAATTAAAACTAAATTTGAATGTGCAAGATGAGGAATGTGATGATATTCATTAAATTATTAATTTATTTAATGAAAAGGGGATGCAAATATGATATTTAATTAAATAGTTTAGGTTATTTAATTAAATAAGAGGACTTAGGATTAAAATTAAATAATTTGCATTATTTAATTAAATCAAATGAAATGTCAGTGTGAGAGGGGGTGAATTAACCCAATTAGGTCAATTAGATTAATAGGTGAAAATGAGGCATTTAATTAAATAATTAGTCTTATTTAATTAAACAAGCAAAAAGAGGATGGGTTTGAGGATAAAATGACGTTAGTTAGCCAATGTGATCCATTGAGATATTTTTAGGTGTCTAGAATCACAGATAATGGTAAATCCTATGAAAACCATGAAGTGTAATCCTTATGTGAAAATATTTCATATAGCGTACAAATAGTCCACCCCTATTACTCGCAAGGCAACGATCAAGTCAAGGCATCCAATAAAACCATCTTAAAAATATTTAATAAAACTATCAATGATGTTGGTCATGACTAGCACCTTTAGCTTAATCCCACCCTTTGGGCCTATTGCACATCCATTCACACTCCCACTAGCACTACTCCATATACATTTGTTTATGGTACCGAAGCAATCTTTCCAATAGAGGTTGAGCTCCCCTCCTTGCATGTATCTTTGTGTAACCTCATCACAAAAGAGGATTATCGATCTTTGTGCTAGCATGAGATAGAACTCCTTGAGGAACATCATCTCATTGCTCTTAATCGCCTTAAAGAATATTAGCATTGATTGCATCATGGCTATAAAAAACACCTCCACACTCAAGATTTTGAGATTAGAGACCTTGCCCTTAAGAAAAACCAAAAGAACACCACCCAAGATAGAGAGAAGGGAAATTCTATCCAAATTGGTTGGGTCTATATGCCATTATTTCCAAGTTTTGATTTGGATCATACAAGCTAGCTACTCCTAAGGGCCATGAGCTAGAAGAGCATGTGAAAATTGTTCATCGCAAGCACTACTACACTTAACTCACTTAGCACCAATCTTCCAAAAAATACAAAAAAATTGAAAAAACATGAAAATAGTAAAGAGAAATAAATTCATCTACTAGTGAAAATTACTCCTTGTGGAGCCTTGGGAAAGTGCCATGATGAAAAATTGGTAAACAAGTGTCATGTGTAGCAGGAAACCACTACTCTAAGAGCATGTGTTATTCCATATTATTCCTACCATCACATTTTATTCATCCTATTACATCCCTTACCCTATATTGTTCACTCAAGTCCCTTACCCATCCATCACATTCCATACATTTTGACTATCACCTTTGTATACATTACCTACTTGTGTTATCCTCCTTCGTCAAATTGCTAAATTTACCAACACTTCCCCTCATTTTCATCCTTCCACCCCAACCATCCATCCATTTTCCTTCCCCATCATTTACTTTCATTCCATTCATACCCTTTCCTTGAGTTTGCACTTAATTGGAGGCATCCCCTTGCTGACATTTCTTAGGGAACAATCCACCTATATATACCCACTAGGGCATGACCTTTTCATCACCATCTATCCTCCCATAGATTTATGATTCAATCCTTGTTTGGGTTCTATCCATTGACCATCTACTTATCCCATCCACCCATGGCTTCAACATTTCATTGGATACTAACTCATGTTTTTGCATGTTTTTGATTAATTTCTTGCTTGTCCTTGTCCTTGTCTTTGTCAATTTGTGTCTTTTTATTTTTTGGTTTTTCTCCTTTTTGACTTTATTCTTAGTCTACCATATCTCACACCATCATGTTCACCTTCATCATTCATACATGATGGCTTTCTTGTGAACTTTGTTTCTTGGATCACTACACTATTTGCATTTTCTTTGATTTTCTTTGTCTTTTGTTTTTGGTTTATGATTTATGTTGCATTCTAGTTTTAGTGCTCCACCAATCACACCATCACAATCACCTTCATCATAAATATGACAACATGCCTATAACATGTCTATTGGATCACTATTCTATTTGCAACATCTTTTTTTGTGATTCAATCCATATACACATGGCACATTGTCATCATGGGGTGAAATCGCGGAGTTGCATCTCACTTTTGGCAAGAGGAAATTTTTGGGGTGGGCAAGCTAATCTTACTTGCACACCTTCGATCAAAGGTTTTCCTTCAAACGAAGGTTCTTCGATCAAAGATGTGCACGAAATCACCTTTGAACAAAGCATTACCTTCAATAAAAGGCTACCTTCACTCGAAGGTATGTTAAGGGGTGAAAAAAAATATTAAAAAAATACCTTTGATCGAAGGCACCTTTGAATGAAGGTATTTTTTATATTTTTTTTAGTGGTTTAAAATAACTAACAACTTCATTTGTCGATTCACTCGGCGAATAATTTTAACAAAGAACTTCATTTGTCTAGTCCCATTTTAGACAAAGACATGCTAGGTCACATCCAAACAACAACCCCCAACTCCGAGCGAAGCTTCCACATACCCATGTAGGTCCACATACCCCCAACTTTACATTTTCTTTGTTTTCATGCATTTTAAATAGGTTATGTGGTTTGAAGTAGGGTTTACACTTGGAAATTGCATTTTCTTGAATCAACAAAGTCATGAAACCACATTTCTTTGAGGCATTTTGTTAAACATTTGCTTTGATGGATGTTCATGCCCTCTTCCAAAGCTCCCAATTTGGCACAGGTAGGGAGAATTTTGGAAAAGGTTGTTCAATTTGGCTTTACACACGCCAATTGCATTTGCTTGAAAGTTTCTAAATCCTTTTTAACAAATCCATGTTGTGTGTATCCTTCAATCATGGCATTCCATGAGACCGTTGTTTTCTTTGAGTCATCCTATCAAACTGCTTGAAAATAAGAGTGGAGAGCCATAGTCTTACCTATTTGTTACACATTTACTTTTTGTCTTTGATTTTTCATTTAAAATTATAAAGTTGAATCATTTAGAGTTTCAATTGGGGAAAACTTTACATGCTTAGAATTCAATATATTTTTGTAGACATGCAAATAATCCTAACTAACATAGTGCATCTAATTCCAATCAATTATCATCAAATACTTCTATTAATCAAATAAAGCGGTTTATTAGATTGATTCACTAATTTTTATCATGTTTAATTAAATAAATCAATTTGTTTAATTAAATCCCCAAAGTCCTCTTGTTTAATTAAATAAATCAATTTGTTTAATTAAATCCCCAAAGTCCTCTTGTTTAATTAAATAAATCAATTTGTTTAATTAAATCCCCAAAGTCCTCTTATTTAATTAAATAAATCAATTTGTTTAATTAAATCCCCAAAGTCTTCTTGTTTAATTAAATAAATCAATTTGTTTAATTAAATCCCCAAAGCCCTCTTGTATAATTAAATAAATCAATTTGTTTAATTAAATAAATCAAATGATTTAAATCAAATATCATAAATTCACTAACCCACTCAAAGTTAATTAAATTCTAAATTAATTAACTTTAATCACCTTCTAATCCTCATTAATAAATTCTCTAGCTTTTAACTTCCCAAGAGGTAAATCAACCCCTGATTAACTAACCCACTTGCATATGAAAATAGTTTCTTTTAATTAACTAATCACCTCATTTATCCTCTCAAAAGCATATTCTAGGGAATATTCCTTCATTGACTCCATTTATTTGACTTTCTAACCACAAACAATTTCCCTCCAAAACATCTCAACCACATGCATTTCATGCCTCTTACATCTCAACCACATGCATTTAGTGCCTCTTACATCTCAACTACATGCAAAGTGTGATCAATCCTCACCCATTAGCATTGAGACAAGTATCCCAATCTCATTGGCTCTCTTTTAGCCCCACATTCCTCCCATCTCTCCATTCTTCAATCCTTCAACTTATAAATAAAAGCCACTTCTATTTGAAATCTATCTACAATTCTATGCATTTGCACCATAGGCACATTTCATATTGCATTGTATCACATTTGGTTCATTGGAAGCTTATCAAAGGGGTGGAAAAGGGCATCCTTTTCACATGAAAGGAGCACCACTCCCACTATGGAATAGGTTTGCACATGCTTTTATATGCTTTTATTTAACTTCTTTGGTATTTAGTGTCTTGTTTGGCATATCTAGAATGATTCAATATCTCATAGGGAGGCTTTTGTTTGTTTTGTTTAAAATGGATTAATATGCTAATATTTGTTTGTCTTTGAACAAGTGTAGAAGAAAGCTTCCACATTATGGCGCTAGAAAGAGGGAAAACTTTAATGTTTTGTGTGTTTTTGGAGAAATTTTGGGTTTAACTTTGTTGCTGGTTGTTTAAAAAAATCGGGGTTTAATCTCTTAAATGCATGATTTTCCTTAATTTTTAATAAATTATACATGACTAATCTTGCAAAAGGTTGATGGGTTTTGAAGATCTCATGTTTAGCTTTCCAAAAAAAAAAATGATTTCAAAATTGATCAAGATTTGAAGAAGTTTTCATTATCTCAAGTTGTTGTTCATGATTGATTTTGTTGGTTTTTTTTTAAAAATATGGGTTTAATCTCTTAAATGCATCATTTTCCTTAATTTTTAATAAATTCTGCATGACTAATCTTGCAGAAAGGTTGTTGGGTTTTGAAGATCTCATGTTTAGTTTTCCAAAACATTTTATGATTTCAAAATTGATCAAGATTTGAGGAAATTTTCATTATCTCAAATTGTTGTCCATGATTGATTTTGCTGATTTTTTTTTTAAATTATGGGTTTAATCTCTTAAATGTATGATTTCCTTAATTTTTAATAAATTCTACATGACTAATCTTGCAAAAAGGTTGTTGGGTTTTGAAAATCTCATGTTTAGCTTTCCAAAATATTTTATGATTTCAAAATTGATCAAGATTTGAGGAAGTTGTTATTATCTCAAGTTGTTGTCCATGATTGATTTTGTTGGTTTTTTAAAAAGTTTTGGGTTTAATCTCTTAAATGCATGATTTTCCTTAATTTTTAATAAATTCTACATGACTAATCTTGCAGAAAGGTTGTTGGGTTTTGAAGATCTCATGTTTAGCTTTCCAAAACATTTTATGATTTCAAAATTGATCAAGATTTGAGAAAGTTGTCATTATCCCAAGTTGATAAAATTGAACCAAACAACCTCACATTTTCTTTAAATTTTGACATGTGATTTCATCTTATTTCTAACATGTCTCTAACTTCTTGTTTTGGTTTTTTTGGGTTTTGTAGGTTTGGACAATACAATTTGAAGAAAAGAAGCATACTATTATCATTTGAACTATAATTGTAACAAGTGTTTTGACACTTTTGGGGAAATTATAACCCATTTGTAATGTTTTTTACTTTATGCTCTAGGACCTCACTAAATTTCATTTGGGTTTAAAAAGAATGCTCAAATGGGATTAAAATTGAACCCTCATATCATCATTATTTTTTGGGGTTAAAATTGAACAAGACAAATTCACACTTAGCTTTTGGTGCTTAAAAAGAATTCATCTTTACTTCGGGCTTAAAATGAACTTGTGATTTCATTTGTTTTGATTTTTTACAATTTGTATCATTTGAATGTGTATGCACTTCTCTTGCACCACTTGGCGATATTGAGAATCAAAATCATTCTAGTGACATTAGTTGTCTAAAATTACCCACACATTTCAAATTTGGATCTAAAATTGAGCAATCATGCGAGTGTGAAGGAAAGGCATTGTGTGTGTTCCCTCCTAGTGCAATCTAGGCGGTCGAACTACAAATGTGCTTCGTCACTATTGTTTATCTTTAGAGGTTTTTTCCTTGGTGGGAAAAGGTACTCACCCCAAGGGAATGACCCAAGCAGTAACGAGCTAAAGCCAAGCTCTTCTGAACCGCTATACAAATTTGTGATTGCAAGGAAAGTTTGCAGTCAACAGGAGTGATGCATGATAGCTCTCTCTTAGTATCTTTATGATGCGTAAATTTCTTGTTCTAAGGGTTGGGAGACCTCTTGAGGGAGTTTATAATAGTGTCCCCTAAACCAAATTCCCTTACTATAACCCTTTGTTTAAAAATACAAAAATTATTAATACTTGTTGGTGCAAGAATGGTCGTTCTAAAGCCACCTCACATCTGTACTATTCAAAGAAGAAATAGAATAAATCCTCAAGGTCTCAAATCTTTAGGATTTTGAGATTTGGTGGTCCTGAGAAATGTGTGCCATGGAGGGGAGCCAGTGTTGCCAAATATCTAACTATTCGCTTTATCTTCTTGTTTGGAGAAATCCAAGTGAGAATCCAATAAAGTATAATCATTTCTATCCTAGGGTTGTGCAATTTGTAAGTCAGTTAAACACATTGCTTGTATCTCAAACTCTGAAACAAATATTCAACAATTCATCAAAATTTCAAACCCTTTGGAAAGAGAAAATATCCTTGAAGAGTCCAAATATTACTACTTGTCCCTTGGGATTTATCCTTAGAGGCTTCTAAATATTTGAGCCCATATCTCAATTTTTTCTCTCCAAAGTCAACCTAGGAAAACTATGCCTTTGATTCCTTGATTTTCATATAATGGACCTTGTAGAATGAAAAGGAGTTAGGACATAGACATTCAATTTGAAAGCTAAGCAAGAAAGTGTTGATGTGGTAAAAAGAATCCATTTAATCAAAGATAAAAGACAATTGAACCCCACATATGTGTTTGATCTCATAATTTCCCACAAAGTTAAAATCCCAAAACCAAATTCTATCAATTGTCATAAGTGTCTTGGTCCAAAGGCTCTCAAGAAAAATCTTTCAACACGTTACGAAGTCAGAGATAGATTGGTCTATAACTTTTACAAACGTGCTTCAAAGGATAATCCAAACTTGTATTCATTCTATTATTGTCAAAATATGGGTCTCTTCCAACATTTTGAATTTCTCACATTATAGGGTTGAAATTTTTAGAGGTGTAGCATGTTCTTCAATACCTTGGTCTTGTAAACAAAGTCTCTTTAGGTTCATCTAGGATCAAAGTCAACACTTTCACTTGTCACACAATCAATCAAATGCCATCTCACAAACAAATTTTAGAACCTTGGAAAAATCATTCATACTATACTTTTGGTAAATCCTTCAAATCAAAATAAAAATCACCTTGTTTGGCTAAATATGTATGGATGAATCCTTCCTCATGCATTTAGTTAAATTATCATCCTTGTGGACAAGTTTACTCCAAGATAACATCTTGTAATTTATGAGTCCATTATCCAAGTCAAACCAAATCCAAATCAAAATCTAAAAAAAATCCTAAAGTCTAGTATTCCTCCAAGGGTCTCAAAAGTTCAAACATCCATATCATTCATCCTTCATTTGTCATACCTCCATCATTCAATCCTTAAACATCCTAGATTTTCTTTTTTGTACCTAAAGTTTAGACCAGCCTAAGGAGTTAGAGGTTTACCTCCCATATTCCTAAAATTTGATCCCAATTTTATGGTCCAAAGAAGATCACAACACAAGAAGATCATGGAGAAAAACAAAGAAACATCCACTTCAAGCAATTTGAGCCAAATTACATCAAAATTTAACCCTATGGAATCTACCATCCCTTCACTCAACCCCCCTTAATAGTAACAAGATCTTCAAAAGGGAGGTTGTCAAGTGGAGGATGTCACCAACAACTTCCAAGGGATGACCCAAGATGAAATTGAACTTGTCCAAAATCAAAAAACACATAAGATTGTCAACACGGTCATGAGGCTCAATCCCACACAATACATGTTGGCATTAGCAAGGGAAGGGGCTAAACTCCCTTTCAATTTTTATGTGAGCACTATTGCTGAAAAACCTCTTGGGAATATGCCACCCACATCATTTGCACCAACGTCATTCCCAAGCATCATCCAACCCATCATACAACCAACATTTTCTCATGCTCCAAGTCAGCCCATGATCACCAAGGGGAGTTCATTACTCCAAGCTCTTCAAACACATCCACTTGTCAACACTCAAAATTTAGAGGCTAACACAATCCTAGGTATGCCCAATACCATCCCACAAGATCCAAAAAATCCATATGTACCACTCATCTTCCATGATACCAACAATCCCTCCAACATTTTTGCAATACCGACAAACTCTCTTGACACACAAGTCTCTCTCCCCATGATATCACAAGGACAAGTAGATTCATTTGGACAAGTGGGAACTTTGAATGCATCATCCTCACTTTTGCAAGGGAACACACCACCAATCTTTTCATCATTCCCTCTTTTAACATCAACATCTCGACCAATTCAAGGTTTAGGGTACCCCCTTTACCTAACATACCAATTCAAAACTAGTCAAACCAAATCAATCCTCCTATCACAAGTCAAATCAGCATGTCAATTGTACCAAATCTTCCAAGCATGCCATTGATATCGCAACACCAAGTGGCACCAATCCAAACATTTCAACCAATCATCACTCCATCTGCAACACCTCAAACTCTCCAAAACGTGGGCTCCCAAGGACCTAGCACATCAATCATACCACCTCCCACACAACCTTTTGTCATCACTCAACAAGAACCTCCACAACCACCCCAACAATCTCTCATCACACCATCTCACATCATTCCACCAAATCCTCCACCTCTACCTCCACATCCAAACATATCAAATCAATACAACATCACATTGCAAGTAGCCCAACAAGTGTATCAAAAGGCTCTTCAATAATTCCAAACTCAACAAGCCGCACAAGCTATGCAACAAGCCACACTAGCCGCACAAGCTACTCAACAAACTCAAACTCAAGCACAACAAGCCAAAGCACAAGCCTTGTTATAGAAACAAGCCTATAAGCAATCCTTGTTACAAAAACAAGCCTATCAGCAAGCCTTGCAATAGCACACACAACAACAAGCACTAATAGCTCAACAACAACAAGACCAAAAACAAGCATTGTTGGCACAGCAACAATTACAGGCATACCAACAAGCATTGCTTGCACAACAAAGCTTACAACAACCTCTCATGAGCACGTAGACAAATTCCTTAAACACAAACACACAAGTCAGCCCACCACCTAATCTACAAAATGATTTATCCGTGCAAGTTAAATTTCTCTTGCAACAAGTACTAGACATGCAATCAGGAAAGATAATGAAATCACAAGAAATTTTGTGTCCCTATCCATTTGACAAAAGCATTGTGATGGTTCCATTCCCACAAGGATTCGAGATACCAAAATTTGACAAATATTGTGGGATTGGAAATTCTGAAGATCACATCAAGGAATTCCATTTACACTATATGGAAGTTGCATATGACAATTCTTATCTGATGCAACTCTTCCCTCAAAGTTTGGCTGGTCCAACAATGGAATGGTTCTCCTGCCTTCCCCCCAGAATCAAAAAGTTTCAAGAAATTGTGGACTTATTCATACAAAATTATTCATTTAACATAGGCATGGACATGAGCTTGGAAGAATTATACGGCCTAAAACAAGTCAAGGGGGAAACATTTGCAACCTTCTTACAATGATGGTGAGCCAAGGCCAATAAGAAAAAATGGGCTATGCTTGAAGAAAAAAAAATCGAGACTATCATCTCAAACCTTGAAGGGACCTTGTCCTTTCATTTGAAAATGCAAAGCATAACAATGCATGACCAATTGATTCATAAAGAACTCAACATCGAAAGAGCCCTTATACACAAGGGGGCACACCTACATACCAGGACAATTGACCATCAACAAGTTACAATGACAAACCTCACACGTGGGAAAAGAACAAAAATGTCACCACAAATCAATACCCAAAACAACCCACAAATCAACCCATCATCACAACAACAACCCAACAATCAAACTGTCAACAACGTAAATGCTCAAGGGGGACCACCCCCAAGGAATAAATATCCCCCTAAAAAAATACACACCACTTGGGGAACCAATCGAATATGTCAATTAATAGTTGGTACAAGTGATTCTCATCAAAATTTTAGTCTATGAAAATTATCAAGAGCCTCAGGTTAAACCACCATGGTATAACAAGAAGTACCTTTGTTATTTTCACAAAATAAAGGGACACACGATAGCCAGTTGTATGAGACTCAATAATTTGATCCAAGATCTCATTGATGATAAGACCATAACCATTGAACAACTAGCCGAGAATCAAGACCTTAAGATATATATGAATCCAATGACAAATCACAATAAAGGAAACAACAATGGTAAAGGTAAGTACAACAATGAGAACCATATTTATGACCATGTCATTGCATCTTTGGATGAATGGGTAACAGTTGTCAATATCAAAGGATCTAGAGTTGAGTGTGGAGTCACCACACGTGGCGGACGAATTACCATGCCAAGACCTTTACAACCATCCAAGGCACCTGTCACAAATCCAAAATCAATCCTTAATGGTTAAAATGTCCTAGATGAATTGAAAAAGACCCTCACCCAGATCTCCATCATGAAGTTGCTAAAAATCTCGCCTACACATAGGGAAATCCTAGAGAAGGCATTGGTTGCATCTTTTGTTCCCATAGATCTTGATGCAGACCAGTTCCAAGCTATGGTCAGACAAATCACAACACCACATCTCCTCACTTTCTTCAAACATGATCTCCCAACCCAACCATCTCATAACTATGCAATCCATCTTGAAGTCCTAGTCCATAAGAACAAAGTCAAAAGAGTCTTGGTGGATGGAGGTGCAGGTTTAAATATTTGTACTTTGAAGTTGGTAAAGAATCTGGGATTCTCATGAGATTTCATCAAGAAAGGAAAAGGTATCACTATCAAAGCCTATGATGATCAAGAATGAGTGTCTCAAGGCACCATTCAACTCCCTATCCAAGTAGGGCTAGCAATCATGGAAACCACTTGCTAGGTCCTTGACCTTGAACTACTACTAGTGCACCCATGGATCCATGGGATGCATGCTATCACATCCACTTTCCACCGATGTGTTAAATTCCCTTATCAAAACCAAGAAGTCACAGTCCATGGTGATCCAAAACCATTCTATTATTGCAAAAATATGGAGGCCAAGTATTATAAGATCCCCCAAGTCTCGAAGAATGATACAGGACCCACATCTCCTTATATAGACCCATCCACTCTAGCCTTCACTTCTGAGACAAATATGCCATCCATTCCAGACATCCCCGATGTTAAGATTATTATCCAAGATCATGGATGTGGATACTATAAAATAAAAAAGAGTGCCTTTGTGATAGGAAAGTTACCTCAATCTCCTAGATTTCATGGGAAGCCACAACCAATCGACACAACATCTCAGACCTTCAAAGTAGAACCTACCACCTTTAGAAAATTGGGAGACCTAAGCAAAGAGGTGGTAGATGAGAAAGATGTATCAATCCTGTTGTATCAAGATAAAATACCTATACCTAATCTTCCCATGGAAGATGATAACAAAGGAGTACAGTTAATACATGGATGGGGCTACAACAAAAACTAGAAGCTCAGGAAAAATGACAACAGCCTATTAGAACCTATTATTCTTGAGAAGCGCATAAAGAATCTTGGCCTTGGATGTACCCTTATAAAGCTAACCCTTCTTGGCAAAGGTACCACTATTGGATGAGGACTCCATCTTTGATTTACCCATGTTATTTGAGGATTCCTCCCTTTTTATGATCACTATCATGTCTTTCAAGCTGAGTAACGGAACCACTAAACTAAAGTTTGTGTACCCCCAACTAATAGACTGTGACCAACGAGGACCACCGATCTTAGACACATTCAAAAATGATGAGGCTCTCTCAGAATTCATGGTACTAAGGGATACTCTACGATATAGAGATCACAAAGTAGGATTTGATATTGACTTGGACACACATGCGTACTATGGGGAAATGATTGAATCTCTTAGTCGCAAAATTGAAAATCTAAGAGTAATGTCTAGGTCTTTAAGTGAAAACCACATTGTGGCACTTTCTAACTTGAAAATAGTAAAAATAAAGGATGTATCCGATGGTGAAAACCTTGTTGGACTTGTCATTGCACCAAAAGATTGACCTGTCAATGCTCGATACAAGCTTCGGTTAAGAACCATAGGAGGTGGTTAGACCATGTCACAAACCCAAGTGCTAGTGTTGCAAGGAAGACCAAGGGTCACACCTTGCAACAATCCCCCCTAGCACAAGTGTGGGGTTTGAACCTGTGACTGGCTCTGATACCAATTTTCGGACTTGTCGTTGCACCAAAATATCAACCTGTCAATGCCCGATACAAGCTTCGGTTAAGAACCATAGGAGGCGGTTAGACCATGTCACAAACCCAAGCACTAGTGCTACAAGGAAGACCAAGGGTCGCACCTTGCAAAAATCCTCTCTAAGGAAACAAAGGATGAGGGATTCAATCTTCCCCTTAGTGCCATCCATCAGGAAAAATCAACAGTACTAGCAAAAAATGCAACCCAGTCAATTTGGGAACTAAAGATATACCACACATCACTTTCTATTCAGAGTCACTTTTGACCAAGGAACAAGAAATTCTAGCTGCATTTCTGAAATCAAGGAAAGTAGATTTTGCATGGACCTATGCTAACATGCCCGGTCTTGATCCAAAGGTAGTAGTCCATCATCTAGTAGTCTATCCAGAGGAAAAACCAGTAAGACACAAATTAAGAAAGATGCATCCACATATCACATTGTTGGTCAAACAAGAGCTGCAGAAACTCCTTGACACTGGTTTCGTATGACCCATTGACTATCCTGAATGGGTTTCCAATCTTGTACCTATTTCTAAGCCCATCGGGGGCATCTGAATCTACACTAACTTTAGGGACCTAAACCAAGCATGCCTTAAGGATGATTTCCCTCTTCCCAACATAGACATGATTGTAGATGTAACAACAAGGCACAAGATGCTATCATTTATGGACGGGTTTTTAGGATACAATCAGATTATGATAGCAAAGGATGATCATCATAAGATAGCCTTCACCTATCCATGGGGCACCTAATGTTGGAACATGATGCAACTTGGGTTAAAGAATGCTAGAGCTACATACCAAAGGGCTATGACTCTGATTTTTCATGACATGAACCACAAATCTGTAGAAGACAATGTGGACAACATAATAGCCAAATCAAGGAAGCATCATAGTAGTACTAGGATCTATTTTTGACAGACTGGAAGAATATAAAGTATGACTCAATCCTAAGAAATGTGTCTTTGATGTGCAATTAGGAAAACTTCTAGGTATATTGTACCAATGAGGGGAATTGAGATAGCCACTGCAAAATTCAAAGTAATTCTTGAAATGGAAGCACCACGGACATTGAAGCAGTTAAGGGGCTTGTGGGGAAGGTTCAAATCATTTGCAAATTCATAGCACAGTTAACAAATAAAGCTTTCCCCTATTCTCATCTACTCCACAAGGGGGTAACATACAAGTGGGACAAAAAATGTGATCAAGCATTCAATAAAATCAAGGAATACTTACTAATACCACGAGTCCTCATGCCACTAATCTAGAACAAAGCATTGGTCCTATACATATCAGTGACAGCGGCAGCCCTTGGCACTCTTCTAGTGCAACATGATGAAACAGGAAAAGAAAGATCCATTTACTATATCAGCAAAACCTTGGTGGGACATAAGCTAAACTACACATTCATCAAGAAAGCTTGTCTTGTAGTAGTGTTTGCCTCACAAAAATTTAGATACTGCATGCTTGATCATCAAATAAAGCTCATCACCAAGATAGACCCTCTAAAATATCTACTCTCTAAGGCAACACTCACAGGGAGAATGGCTAAGTGGGTCATGATATTAATAGAATATGACATTGAGTATGTAGAACAGAAACCTATCAAGGGACAGGTAATCATAGATCAATTGGTGAAAGCACCTATATATTCAAAGAACCCCCTAATATTAGAGTTTCCAAATAATTCCATTTTCAATCTTAGTGTAGCAGACCGTTGGAAGGTGTACTTTGACAAGTCATACACTTAGCATAGGTCAGGAGCAGGAGTCTTCCTCATCACACCCCAAGGAAATTGCATCCCGAAGTCATATAAGCTATCTTTTACCTACACCAATAATATTGCAGAGTATGAGGCTCTAGTCATAAGACTCTGAATTTTAGTATAGTGGCAAATCATGGCACTTAAGGTTTATGGGGACTCACAGTTAATTATCAACCAGTTCAATGATGAATACCAAACTAAAGATGAAAAACTTACCCCATACAATAAGTTGGTGGAGGATCTCAAGGAGTTCTTCATTGACATAACATTTGAGCAAATACTGAGGGTAAACAACAGAGCAGTAGACACCATGGCAATAATTGGATCATTGTTGGATATCCCACGCAACGTCCCTAAACATGAATTTTTAGTAGAGCAGTTTCTCATACCAACTTTTGAGGTACCAAAATCTAAGTTTTTGTGTGAAATCATTGGTCTTGGTGATCCTTGGTATCATGACATATACACCTACCTGAAAAATAGGAGTCCTCCCCATTGATATCACCCTAAACCTTAAGAGGACCTTTATCAAAAATTCATCTCATTTTATCATCTTAGATGATACCCTCTACCATAGAAGTATCCAAGAAACCCTCTTGCGATGCCTTAACCCTAAGGAAGCTTTGACTGCTTTAATAGAGATACACGACAATATTTTTGGTTTGCATTCTAGTGGTATGACCTTGGAAAATAAACTATTGAGGACATGGTACTACTGGCCTACAATGGAGAAGGAAGCTCATGACTATGTCTAAAAATGTTTGCAATGCCAACATCATGGGGACCTCATCCATGCACCAGCTCAGGAGCTCCAACCAATTATAACACCTTGGCCCTTTTCACAATGGGGACTCGATCTCATTGGAAAAATATCACCCACCTCATCTAATGGACGCAAGTTCATTATCATTTCCACCGAATACTTCACAAAGTGGGTAAAGGCTATCCCAATGACCTACATCATAGGAAAGAAGATCTCCAAATTCATCTTGAACTACCTCATTTGTCGTTATGGTGTCCCACAAGCCCTTATCTCAAATAATGGAACACCCTTCAAAAAAATAGGATGTTCATGAGCTATGCCAAAAATTCAATATCTAGAATTTCTTCTCTACTCCATACTACCCCCAAGGTAATAGCCAAGCTGAGGCTACCAATAAAACCATCTTGAAAATCCTAAAGAAAACAGTCAATGAAGTTGGTCGTGACTAGAACCTACAACTAAATCTTTCCTTATGGCCCTACCAAACGAGTATCCACACACCTACAAGTGCAACACCCTTCTCCTTGTTCTATGGATCAAAATCCATCCTTCCCATTGAGATCAAGCTCCCATCCTTAAGAATATCATTGCAGAATCTCATTATTGATGAAGAATATTAGGTGTCATGGTTGAACGAGCTAGAACTACTAGATGAGTGGCACATGGATGCTTTGAACCATCTACAGGTCTATCAGAACCATCTCAAAAGGAGCTATAATAAGAAAATAAAGAGTTGATCATTTCAAGTCGAAGAGCTCGTGTTGAAATAAAATCAAAAGAATGTACCAAATCTAGACAGCAAGGGAAAATTTGAACCCAGCTAGTTGGGACCCTTTGTCATCACAACAAGTTACAAATTAGGAGCATATCAGTTATGTACACCCAAAGGTGAGCCTCTATAGGAGCCCACTAATAACTCCCATCTCAAAAAAAATTATTCCTAAGCTTGCAAGGTATAAATCCAAAAATACAAAAAAATACAAAAATACAAAAATCCAAAAAATGATTAAAAATAGTAAAGAAAAAAAATTGTCCTCTAGTGAAAACCACTTTGGTGGCTCTTTGGGCAAGTACCTTGGTGAAAACCCGACAATCAGGCGCCTTGTGTAAATAACACACTTTCCATTCACCATGGACTCTTTGGATTGTTCTGCATCGCCTTCCATATTTCTTTCATCACCCATCCACGTTTGCATCCTAGCTTGATCCTATGTTGGTATCATGTTCCATCCTAGAACTACTTGGCACATTCCTAAGGACGGTGTGTCCTGCCTATATAAAAAGTAGTCTATCACATCACATTGGGGGAATGTTCTTATACCTACATTGGATCATATTCATGTATATTCTTGAAATATTCATAAACATCAACAAATCCAAAAAACATTCATAAAATCTAGAAAATCCAAAAACATTCATAAAATCTAGAAAATACAAAAACATTCATAAAATTAGAAAAAAATAAAAAAAATCCAAAAACATTCAAAACATATCAAAAAAATCCAAAAACAAGTCAAAAATAGAGTCGTCATGTCGAACTATGAGGCTTATGCATGTATAACGTAGGCAAGGTTGATCTTCGATCAGCGTCTGAGGCCCATAGGTTAGGTTCTTTAGGTCTCCATCATAATAAACTAGCAATCCATTTGTTCATATCTCATCAATAAGCAAGTATGTTTCAGTTGAACTATGTGGTCTCTACGTGTATAACGTAGGCAAGGTTAATCTTTGATCAGCCCCCAAGGCCCCTAGGATAGGTCCTTAGGTTAGGTTCTTGGTCAAAATCTTAGAAACCACAAAAACATTGGAAAATTTTAAAATCAAAACATTTGTAAAACATCTTGAAAATCCCAAAATAGCTTCAAAACATTTCAAAATACTAAAAACATTCAAAAAACCCAAAATCATCCATCCCGTTTCACCTTCACCCGCAATAAACATCCACTCACAATAAACAGTCAGCATCTTCAACCTTTACAAAAATAATCGGAAACAAGTATAAAAATTTAAAAGTGTGAACTCAAACATCAGGGTCTTAAGTCTAGGTTAGTAGGTAAACAATTTAGTCAACTCTTGGTGTCAACAACCCATCATCCTATTAGTCTCAAAATTTGATAACATCATGTCCTAGGATGCATCCTTCCTACAATGGACATCAACACCAGGAGCTTGATTTTTCTTTGCTAGCTTGACTAATTCTCTTGTGTGTTGATCATGTTGGCATGAGGTTATTAGACAAACTGAGGTCCTAGAGGTTTTGAAGTCTTGCAAACTCAGGTAAAATGGATCCACTAAGAAGATTGGAAGACATATCCAACAGAGTAAGATTTCCAATAAGAAAAAGTTGTTGAGGAACATGACCAGTAAGTAGGTTTCCTTGTAAATATAACTTAACCATTGTAATGCAATCTCCAATCTGCTCAAGAATATTTCCAACCAAATCATTCCATGAAAGATCTAACACCCCATAATTATGTAAATACACAAAGTCAGGAAAAGCTATTTTCTTGAATCCACCACAAATTTCACCTGGAATGGTGCCACCAAGCTTATTTTTTGAAAGGACAAGGTTATTCAGTATTCCCAAAATAGAGCATTGATTCATTATGTCGAACTACGTGGTATTTGAGCTTAAACGTAGGTAAGGCCATCATTGATGAGCCCCCGAGACACAAAAGCACAAAAACATTAATTAAATAACCCAAAAATCCAAAAAAAATAGTCTCATAACATTTCAAAAACACCCAGATATTTGAAAAAATCCATCTGTCTCATTTTGATTCACTCACGATAATCAATCATCCATAATAAATTAATGGTCACCTTCATCCTTTGGAAAAACAAACAAAAACAACCACAACAATCAACAAAAGCAAACTTCAAATGTAAAGTCAAAATCGAAACAACAAACTTTTAAATGAAAAATCAAACTCTAGATCTTTTTTAGTAAACATGTCAATCAACCTTATATCAACGGCCTTTCAAACAACCTATCAACTTTCCACCATCCACTACATGTCCTAGGATGCATCCTTCCTACAATGGGCATTATCTATTGGAAAAACACTTTGGATTCTTATCCTCAAAACAAATCCCTTTGGCTAGAGGTATGAAGAACATTGGCTTGTTTGTTTGCTTGATCTTTTCTTTTGACTTATCTTATTGCACTCATTCCAATGACCTCTCGATGATGTCTAATCAAAATGATTTAAAGAGAAAGGAATGGGGCATTGATCATTATCTTTTGTGTGTTGTGCTTGTTGGATATTCTTGTAATATAACCTTGGTCATGCTAACTTTGTTCAGTTTGTAGGGAGGATGTTTTGGATGTCTTGTTGACTATTGCATTGGAAGGTTTTTCTTTTCTCTGTTTTGGTCTGAGATGTTTGAAATGTCTAAAGTACACTATAACAAGGTTTTTTATGCCAGGTATGAACAAGGATACTCTTATCTATTTGTCAAGTCAAATTCCATCTCACTACGTACAATGTCATCCTAGTTGTCTATACATTGATGCATTGTATCTATGTGTGTTAAAAAACATAAGGAAATTTATGCTCTTTACATCCCCAATCCCTAGATAAGCAATACATCATCATCATATCTAATAAAGTCTCAACAACTCATAGACTTGTTGGACTTCTACATCTTCTCGGAATCAAGGGTCGATCCCTCTCATTCTTCTACCCTCTTTCATGCTACATGCTATCATGGCATGAATCCATCCTGTATTCATAAAACATCAACATACTCATCATGCATACTCATACATATCATCATAATAGGACATGTCATTCATCTCACATACATTGCATCATCATTTAAGATGTTTTGGATAACACAGATTTGTTATTCTCAGCATCTTAATTCATCTCATTTGCATTTCCATTATCATATAGATCTATTAGTCTAACCATCCATACATCCATCTTGCACCTCTTTGTCACGAGATCAACCCTATAATTGAACTTTTCGCTCAATTTCTCGAGGGGGTAGTGTACCAATGTACTTTCTGCCAGGGCATCCAAAAAATTAGAAAAATTTTGAACTTTGATCTTAACAAGGTTACTCTTTGAACCAATGCAGCAGGTACATTACTTCAAAGAGGGGCAAAATGTAGACATGCAAATAATCCTAACTAACATAGTGCATCTAATTCCAATCAATTATCATCAAATTCTTTTATTAATCAAATAAAGCAGTTTATTAGATTAATTCACTAATGTCCATCATGTTTAATTAAATAAATCAAATTGTTTAATTAAATCCCCAAAGTCCTCTTATTTAATTAAATAAATCAATTTGTTTAATTAAATCCCCAAAGTCCTCTTGTTTAATTAAATAAATCAATTTGTTTAATTAAATCCTTAAAGTCCTCTTATTTGATTAAATAAATCAAATGATTTAAATCAAATATAATAAATTCACTAACCCACTCAAAGTTAATTAAATTCTAAATTAATTAACTTTAATCACCTTCTACTCCTTATTAATAAATTCTCTAGCTTTTAACTCCCCGAGAGTTAAATCAATCCCTAATTAACTAACCCACTTGCACATGAAAATTGTTTCTTTTAATCAACTAATTACCTCATTTATCCTCTCAAAAGCATATTCTAGGTAATATTCCTTCATTGACTCCCTTTATTTGACTTTCTAACCACAAACAATTTCCCTCCAAAACATCTCAACCACATGCATTTAGTGCCTCTTACATCTCAACCACATGCAAAGTGTGCTCAATCCTCACCCATTAGCATAGAGACAAGTGTCTCAATCTCATTGGCTCTCTTTTAGTCCCACATTCCTCCCATCTCTCCATTCTTCAATCCTTCAATCTATAAATGGAAGCCACTTCTATTTGAAATCTATCAACAATCTTATGCATTTGCACTATAGGCACATTTCATCTTGCATTGTATCACATTTGGTTCATTGGAATCTTATCAAGGGATTGGGAAAGGGTATCCTTTTCACATCAAAGGAGCACCACTTCCACTATGGGATAGGTTTGCACATGCTTTTATATGTTTTTATTTAACTTCTTTGGTATTTGGTGCCTTGTTTGGCATATTTAGCATGATTCAATATCTCATAGGGAGGCTTTTGTTTGCTTTGTTTAAAATGGATTAATATGCTAATATTTGTTTGTCTTTGAACAAGTGTAGAAGAAAGCTTCCACAATTTTCAAATGGTGTTTATAAACATTGTTTGTTCTTCACATCCAAACATCAAAAATGAGGGAAACTTAATTCTCATAGAGTGTATTTTACTAGATCAAATACACATCTCATATCAAGTTTGTGCACAAGTTCAAGTTGACATTGATAGAAGTGAGCTCAAATAATGCACAAACAAATTCATAAATTGTCAACAACAACATAGTGATAGATATTTATCTTCTCATAATGTGATTGATCTATTTGATTCAAAATGATTTAATTTATGTTGCACATTATTTTAATAGAAATATGATAAAGTTTATTAGTAGTAATGAAGTTCCAAAACTTTACATGTTATATCATTCATATATTTGTACATGTCACATAAATATATAATGATAAAAAATTGATACATGCATTTAGTAAATTAAATTGATTGCTAGAGCTAAATAATGGAATTCATATCATGATTACTTTACTATTGAAACCTTGTTTTACTTATGACTCTCACTCATCATAAATTCTTGTGGCCCTCCTTTAGTAGATCTAATTGATTTTCTATGCATCAAGGTGTACCAATTTTAGATGGAGATCCTCCTTTGGATCTATCATACTTTCTATCTCCATATTAATCATTTAAATGACCTAACATGATCATAATGCATTCATTTAGAAATTGTTTTGTCAATATTTATATTTACACAAGTTCAATGCATTTCATACATGTACATACATGTTCTTGAATTAAAATTAGAACTTAATTAATTTTTATGCAGCACATCGATATGGCGGGTCATTGGGCACGTACACATGTAGAGATTCAAAGATTGCAGTTGGTTTTAGATGACCCTTCGACCATGGGGGTCTACAGAAATAATTGCATGCATAATTTAGAGAGTTTACTTAGCATTAGACAGTCATTAGGAGGTGTGTGTGCTTATTATGGGGACACTTTAGCAGATATCCTTGTCAAGATGAAGAGAGAGGTTTCTAGTGATGTACCTTTGAGGGCAGTCTAGTTTAGAGTACCAAAGGACATTATCAAAACTAAATGTTTTCCCCAACATTCCCCTAGATTACAGGTGAAGGCATATCAAGTTACTAGGTACATTGATCCTAAGAGGGCCCCACTAATAAATCCATCATTTCTTGCTGCACAGTTGTTATCCAAATAATGACCAAATTCCATTATATTTTGCACAACATTTATATATTGAGGACCACTTAGGCCTCAACATTAACTATTTGGATTTACCTAACTATTTGGAGTGGGGGTGTGGGAGGGTGTGTGATAGAGATGCATATCGACGTGCAAATCTAGAGCCCCCAAATTATAGGGCTTTGGTTGGGTTGAGGATGCTTGTTGTCACTCCATCCATCAACCCTATTGGAGATCAGGTTTTCATGGCTTCCCAACATGAAGCAATTGACAGTATTGTTGATATTACAGTTTAGGCTCAGCGAATATCTGTAGATCGCGTGGGTCGGTATTTGATGAGATAAACACATAGGTCATCACCTATTGATTCAGATATGTTGTGACAGGTGTTCCATCTTCAACTGATATAGATCACATTGTATGTGATCTCCAAATTATTAGGGATACATGTTGTAGATTGTCTGATGACCTGATGAGAGCCCATGGTGTAATCTCAAGACATTTGGGGATCCCATTGGTAGATGTTACCTCATTTGTGGGTCAGTGTTATAGAGGATATTTTTATGGTCTAGTAGTTCCATCTCGACATTCTAATATTGCTCCTACACCTGGTGCTCAATCATCTACTCCTACATGTGCCCAGTCATCTGCTCCTACACCTAGTGGCACCCATTCATCTACTCCCACACTTGGCACCTAGTCATCTACTCCTACACCTGGTGCCCAGTCATTTGCTCCTACACTTGGTGGCACCTAGCCATCTACTCCCACACTTGGTGCCCAGTCATATGATGCTATAGGAATTCATCAAACATCTGTTGATACACTCAAGCTTTTGAGAGGAGGTTTTATGGAGATATTGGCTTCACCTATGCCATCTCACTTGCATAGCCCACTACACACATCATTAGAGTAGCTATTCCAAAGTAGGATTACAAAGCAATTGGTGATCATATGATTGCAAAAGCCAACACTCATCATGTAGAGGCTATTCCTAAGGTTACCTATATGTACATATATTTTTATGTTTTTTTTAAGTTCTAAATAAATTTACATGTACAATTATGTAGTTCTTTGAAATTAATTTTCTACAAAAAAATTATGTATTCATGTATGTATGTATGTACTAGGTGGAGATGCAACATATTACTCCTATTTTGAGGGAAGAGCATGTACACATGTGTTCTTTGTCAGACTATTTCAATGGATAGGTGAGTTCTTTAATTTTCATCTAGAAGTTAACTACATATACATTGTACACACACACACACACACATTTAATATAATTTCTAATTAAGTATATGTATATACATGTTATGTCTAGGGCTCAGTACATTTATTAGAGCAGGATTCATGCTCGAATGGTCGCTTGACTAGGGCCTGACATGATGACTCAGGGACCATTTAGATGAGATTTTATTTATACATGACTTGGACATTTTATTTATGATGTACACATTTTGTATATATGAACTTATGTGACATTTTATGTATGTTCACTTGTATTTCTGATGACATTTTATGCACATGTTCACTTATATTTTTAATGACATTTTATGATAACATGAACCAAGTCTAAATTTTATTCTTAAAAAATTGTGAGATTAAATTTTGAGGTTTTTTCATAGTAATGCATTATTGGAGAGTTTTTATTGGAATCAACTGTGTAAATTTTTTAGTGTATAACATATTTACTGCACTAAACAACAACAATAAATAGATAGGCATAATAGCTATTGATTTTCAAGGATGGGTATGTCACTGTTTCAGATTTGTCCATAAATACAATGAAAGGGTTATCATTAAAGGTTGTGCATTCCTTGATACCCTTTCAAAATAAATTCACTATAATTAACTAAGTATAATTGATCAGCAACATGATAAACCAAGTTACTTGATACTAGTAATTTTGCAAAAAAGCATCAAGTATTCTTTATGCTTGGCACACAATGAAAAAGTAAATGTTGGAGCAGTGATAAAATGATGGCCGATTACAAACAAAAAGATGTTTTTGAATAAAATTTGAAGTATATATAAATCAAAGAGGGAAAATCCACTCAGACTTACAAATGAAGCAGGCCTAAATGGACATCTAAACAATAGAAAAGTAAGCAAACAAGGAGGCCAGTCATAAGTCTCTGGTTGTCTTATTAACAAATCATTATAGACAGCTACAAGGATGCTTGACATATTGGTTTAGTGATTAACCTCTTTACTTGTTGAGGCATAGTAAAAAATTTCTCTGTGTTAGACTATTTTTTTATTTCTCTTTGAGTAGTATTGGATATGTCTTGCATAGATATTCATTCAGAAATTCATCATCTATGATCAATTAAATAAGCTTTCAATTTTTGTGTGGGTCTTTTGATTCTTCTCTTCCATGACACTAAAGGAGGCTGACATTCTCCATGAGACTTCCTTCTTCACTATTGTCTCTAGATATCAAGTTTATTAATAAATGTGCTTAATTTTGTTCATGTGCCCTCCCTTTGCTAGTTTTAGAGTCTTGACTACCTCATTGTTATATCTTTCTTCCTTGGGTTCAAAATCTGAAGCTAAAATTGCATTTTCTTGTGCTGAGCACTTTTCCTTTTTTGTGTCCAAAGGAATCACGTATAACTTACCTACTCTGCAATCCTCATTCTAGAGGATATACTCCTCCATGTTTTGTTGCATGTTATCAATTGAATTGAATGTATATATACTTACCTCTACCACTTTAATTAGTTTTCTCCACTAAACTACATATGATGAAGAAGACAAAACATACCAAATTTCCATCCTTAGAGAATAGATTATGCTTCCCAAGATGCATGATTTTCATAGTACCATTTGGTTGCATTTCATTTTTTATGTCTTGTATTTCTGGGGACCTAATCAAGGACAAAACCTTGAAAGATCAAAATTTTGATTTATATCAGCTTAAAAACCTAGTCAGGTGCATAGACAATCCTTCAATGGAAATCAACTTACCTAGTCAGGTGCATAGACAATCCTTCAATGAAAATCAACTTACATTGAGCTAAAACCTTCAATGAAGGAATATGACTTCTAGAGGGTATCACTGTATTACACTTTCAAGAATGTGCTAAGCTTAAAGATCAAATATGTATATTGTAGGGAGTTTAGTTCCTATTTAAATTTCATAGAGAGGCATGCGATTCTCCTAAATCCTATGTATTGTTGTTCAAGTGTCATATGAACACATATGTGGATACTAAAGTATGAATGTTCTTAATGAAGGTAAAAAATCACTATCAAAGTGTGTGATAGTAGGAAAATAGGCATTTTATATTAGTGACCAGTTCTGACTTGGAAGGAGTTGCATTAATTCTACCCAATGTGCACTAATTCACAACATAGATAAATTAGAAAAGAGATTGTATGCTTAATTAAATGAATAAGATAGTGAGGAATTTAAGGATACTAGACATACACCACTATCATTTGAGACTACTATGTGTTCTTTCCCCATGGGATTTTAGGCACCTTGATTTTTAATATATGATTACTAAAGTTGATCCAAACACATGCTTGAGATATCCTCAAGACAACATACTAACCAAACCGTTTCCACGAAATTTAGGAAAAAATGCTAGTAAGTGGCTCTTTCACTTCCTTAAGGATCTATTCACACATTTAATGACCTAACTATTTTTTTCCTAAAAAATCAAATTTAACATGGTCATAGTGGTTTGAAGGAGAAGAAAAATCTCTACATTTCATAGATGAAAGAGTTATCCTAGATCAAACTTGCAACAATATAAAATTAAATAAATTAACTATTATTAATCAACAATGATCACTCCTATAGTATAATAAAGTTACATTTTATAGGTAATTGATCAAATAATGTGGCTTGATAAAGAGAATTATTTGCTAACAATAACATAAATATTAAAATTTAATTTTAAGTGACCATCAATAAACATTCTAAAAAGATATAGCATTAGAAGACCTAATATGGGTCATTTGGTTACTTTTACCACTTATAATTCAAATTTGGGTGGCAAAAAACTCATAGGGAATAAATATGATAATATGAATTAAAATAAAGGATTACAAGTTAGTTAATGAGTCAAATACCATTTAAAACTTAAAACCCAGGATAAACCCACAAAAGTGGTTTACAATTCGAGTGAGGAAGGAAAATTTGCAAAAAATGACCCCATGCAAAAAAAAATGGTTTTTGCGGTTCAAATGAACCCTTTGGTTTGAGCGAACCAAAAAAGGGTTCAAATGAACCCTGGTTTGTGTGAACCCATTTAATGGAAGGTCTCACAATTCTCGCCAAGAAAACACAAAGAAAACCCTTTTTGAAAGGGGGTTGAAATGAATCAAGGTTTGAATGAACCCTGGTTTGAGCGAACCCCTAGGGGTTAGCTAAAACCCCTCTAGTTCGCCCAAACCCCCCTTTTCCCACCTTTTCACCCTCTGGCACTGAATTTTGTGTTTCAAAGCTTGGATTGAGGATGAAAATGAAGGAGACTTCACAAACCCAAATGGATGATGGTAGTCCTCAGAACGAGCTATCCAACGAATATAATTTTAATATGTTTTGGTTTTATTATGTATTTGTTTTTTTAGTTTTATTAAACTTAGGTTTTTCACTGAAAATCAAGCTCTCTATTCTACACATGTGGAAAAATAGGATATTATCAAAAAAAAATTGAAAAATATGAGTGCACCAGATATTGAAGTCCTTGATCCAACAAAAAAAAATTGAATTTCGATACATACAAAAAAAGTTATGCATTATACAGTCCACCTATGTCTGAATTGTAATTGGTTTGACTTTGAAACTTGATTAAGGAAAAAATATTCAATAAAACACTATCTAACCAATTGGAAGCACTAGATATCATAGTTACAAATCTAAATTAAAAAAAAATAGAATCTTATCCTTCATGGAAAAAAAGTTATGCGTTATACGGTGAGCGTCACTCCTTAAAAATGTTGTTTACTTAAAAAAACTAGTTTTCAAAGGAGATGGAAAAAGAAGTGCAATATGATTCCAAAAATTTTGAAAAAAAATATTTAGAATCTATAGAAAAAATGTGACAAATCACTAGTTTGCATCATCTTCAAATTCTTCACGGTTTAGCCGCTATAGGTGCCCGAAAGTGAAGATTTAGTTAGAAAAAATTATTTTAGTGTCTAGTTTGGCCAAAAATTGTAAACCAGTATTGTGGGATCACCCCCCAATATCATTGTCAAATACCATTTAGTTAACATTTGACTCAATTCATGTTTTCAAATGAAACAAGAAAAATATCACATATCACATCCAAATGAACATATAGATCTCTAAGGTGCACACATTTTTATCTTAATTGCTTAAATGAACAACTAAGCTCTCAAAATATTCATCCACAAACAACTCTCTCATTCATGTACCACACTGATTGGATCAGCTCGCTCTTCAATAACTTGTAATATTCTTTGATGGTCATCTCTATCTAGTCTCCACTTATGACGTCCACGTGCACGTCGAACTTGATGAAGAGATCAACCAGTAGTAATTACTAGGTGGCTATATTGTAACACCATGTTTTCAAGATGGTAATCAATAAAATGAATCCTATTTTAAACAATTTGACTTGTTTTAGATATGTCCCTTGAACTACAACTGAACTTGTGGGAAATAACATTTCATCTCTTGTTTCTGGTTTCATTAACTTCATTCTCTCCTATGTAAAATGTAATAATTAATAATTGACACATTCTATATTTTCAACCTCTATTATGACCGTAAAAACATCTCATGTACATGCATACATTCAATTTAAAAAATTAGAACCAATCTTTAATTGTAGAAAATTTGATTTATATAAACAAATTAAAATTAAATATTTTGTCTAAATTAACAAATAGTATAATTTATAAATTGATCTTGATAAAGTCACAAACTTAAATGCATGTTCAAATTTATATATACACATAGTGCACACGCGTACCTTTTTTAATCAATCTTGAAATATGGTCATAATCAGTTGAAATCGAAGGAATATCTTCAAATCTTTTGTCTTCATCTCCATTATATGTGTCAGTAACAACAAGTGGCACCAAATTCCATTCACTGACATATCCACATTGTTGGTTGTTAAAACTATCATAGCATCTCAAAATGCATTCATAACAAAAACAAGAGTAATCTCTAGTATACAATGTCCATGTGTGTCTATCTATATTCATCACACAATCAAAAGATCTTGTTTTGTCTACCCTCTTGCATCCATGTCATATTCTTCTATCCACTCCTACAAAAAATTATATATATATATATATATATATATAATTCAAAATAAATTTAAATAATTTAAACAAGTTCAAACCTTTTTTCAAACAATAAATTTAAACATATATGAAATCTCCCAAAACACTCTATTTGGACATCCATCATTCCTCGTAGTTGAAGATGTGTCGACATCACTTACAAAGTGTTTCTTACACCATTCCACAACATCATGTGCATCATTTATACACTTTCCCTCATAATTCATTTGATGATTTCTTAGTGCACGCTTGATACAAGCTCCTACAACATCATGTTCACCCTTTCCATGGCCACTCTCAAAGAATCTCCAAACATGTGGTATACTATTGTGTCGATGATATTTGCATATTGCATAAAATGGCCTTGATGATTTAAATTGTGACGCACACCCATTGGACCATACAAAATGTTGTTCAATCTTCACACCTCTTCTTGCCAAATCTTCAAAAAACTTTTTAAAGCAATGTTGGACAAAAAGTTTTTCATGCTCTTTATCATCACTAATATAAAAGTGATATTCTTTCTTGATGACTTGTTTTTCATATGTATTGTCAACACCATCCAAATCCAATTGTGCATGTTGATAACAAACATGCACCATAATAGAGACCTGTTCTAAATAGAAATATTGTGTTTGAATCTCCTTTTGATGGTAAAAGAGTAATTTTCTGCAAAGTCAACTACTGATAAAACTATTCCAACTGGAAAAGTATCTCTTAATAACTGATATTTTTTTGCTTTCCACTTAGCATAAAATGAATGTTGTATGTACGGTTGTATCAATTTATGAAAAAAATTTCCATAAATATTCCAATAGGTACCTCCTCTTCTACATAATCTAACTTTGTGGATTTTTTCCCAATTTTTATTTCAAACTTTATGTACTTATAACTCTTGCAATTTACCATCTTCAACATGTTAGTATCTTCAATTTTCAAAGGAATTTTTGCTAGATTTTCACACATTTCATAAATTCCTTGTATGCATTTCATTGGAGGTCCATCTACATCATTATTGAATTTATCACATAAGATGGATACTATGAATTGACTTACTCATTTAGAAGGTGTGTTTTGAGAACCATTCCTCTGATCTTTCAGAACACTTGATAGTAAAGATCAAATTCAATATGATAACGACAACAAATTTCAAATTGTTTGCCCTCACATAATGTGGCCTTAACATTTGAAACATTGTTTTTGCATCACAAAACATCATAAACATCTCACGTTGTGTTATTTCTAACCAATGTTTTGTATGCAGTTCAAAATTGTTTAGCCTAGGCCCAATCCTATATTTTAGAACATCTCTTTTATTTGATGAGGGACAAGTATGATCATGCCAAAAACTTGAGACCAAGTTCCTAACACCAACTTCAATCTTGTTAGAATGAAAATCTCTACACATCAATGTCTGATTGCCTTCTGCATCAGCATCATCCAAAACCTTTCTCCTTCTCACATATCTTGTCAATGTCCTTTTACTTAAGCCAATTTCACTTGAAAGTGAAAAGAGTTGATGCTTTCTTGTCATTTTTGGACTTACAATAGATGTCAACATCACTTTTCTTGAAATGCTCTTATCTGTTGATTGAGATTGCTTCCTAATGGAACCCAAACCTTGTTTAACATTTTCAATAATATTTAAGTATTCTAGTCTTTGTTTTTTCCTCTTTTTTGTGAAATCTACACCCATCAATTCTAATGGCTCTTTTAGGTCATCACGAAGAAGTAATTTTGATAACAATTAGGCTTGACCAAGTGTATCATGTCTTTTGAAATAAGTCTCAATTATTTCTTTTGAAGTTCTTGTGAATGCCCTCTTAGTAGTAGCAGGAGGTTGTTCAACATAAAACTTCAATTTTTCAATATCCAGTTTAAGTAAATGATCTATATTTTTGTAAGAAATTTTTCTCCTCACCTCTTTAATTAGATTCATAGTATGAATATCAATAGAAGGGAGTGATCTTAACCCCTGTCCAACATCAAATTGTGTATGGGCCTCCTCTCTAACATCAATTGTTTGTGCAGCTTAGGTCTCATCCATACCATCAACCATGGGTGTTTCAGCCTCCTCTTCTCCAGTAACTAAATTTGGCTCAGGAACCTCTACTCCACTTTCCATTTGTTGATTCGTTGTTTACACATATCATGTATAAAAAAGAAGATTTTAGAGTATATGTAAAACATATTATTTTAAACTATGTCCATGTAAAGTGCATCAAGGTGAAATTATGAAATTTGAGAATGAGAAAGTACATTAATCTAAACAAGTACACGATCTCTCAAAATTGTATCATATTAAATATGCTCATGTCATAATTTTATTAACATGCACATGTGGAATTTTTCTCAATTCACACAAGTGATCATTTGAATGAAATAGCAATTCAACCAATAATTGATATATTACTATTTAATGAATATATACATTAAGTTACATAAAAATAAGGGTGTGTAACATCACATAATAAATTACTCAATATTGATCAACATAGTGAAATTATTCAAATCAAATTAACAACCATATCATTTAAACACTACATGATCTCAATTGCATCATATTCAATTAAACATACATTATTAATTTTGATGCAGGAGCATCCGGCGATGTAGGGAAATCTTGCATCACCCAAAATGAATTATTTTTTCTTAATTTCTTTAGTTGTTTTGAGTTCCATGATAGCACTTAAGGGGTGTAAGACAATCAAAAGTCAGAAAAGGCAAAAACGGTCACTTACTATTTTTAGTAAGTCAGCCTAAACGGGCTCTTATGGACCTAAAAATTTACCCCAAAGAGAAGAACTAAAAAACATTTTCGGTCGTGAAAGAATCGTCTCAATACCCTGCACAGTTTGGGAGATATTAAAGTTTTCATCTCAGGAAATTTCTCCAATGCAGCTTCAAATTTAGATATGAAAACCTTTGAGGCCCCGAAACAGCTCAAAACGAGGACAAATCGATCTCCAATGGGATTAATGTTGTAGATCTCTTTGAGAGGTTTCCAACGATATGTTATAATAGCAAATCGGACACCCAGATCAAAAGTTATGGCCCCGTGAAGTTGCCCCTCTAAAAAGTGAATTTCATTAAAATATCTTCCTAGGCAAGAAATCAAATGGCGGGACTTTTGGTGCCAAAACAAAGGGGAAAGTTACACTTTCTAGAACATTCTAAGGTGGTTATTGGGTAAAATAAAAATGGGATAAGTGGGGGTTGTAGAAGGTGGCTCCATTAGTGCAAATTGTGGCTCCGAATAATTTTATTTTTTTTCAGAGTTGATTTTGTTGTAATGAATCAAGCCCATGAGGCTTTAGCATGTAAGTTTTGAATCTATAATTTCATTTTCTGAAAATAAATTAAAGTGAGTTATTTTTCAGTCTTGCATCTTCTGTGTTGGTATCTATTGTTGTGGGTTTCAGGTGGTGTGGCCCTCATCAAATTTGAATATACATTAAACATAATTTAATTGGGGTTAACATCATGAATGAATATAATCAATCAATATCATTGACTGATTTAACAAAACCTAAGTTCCTAAAGATACAATCTAGAACCTTAAAATAACCTAACTCTAAGCGAATTGGCCTAGAACCTAACCTAAAATAACTAACTCAAAAAAGAGTTGCCTAACTAAAGACACAATCTAGAAATAAAATTAAGAAATTTGAGAAACAAAAATAGGAAAAAACATAACTTATGAACCTAGAAATTGGAAAGTGATGAACGAAATTAAGAAACTACATGTACCTAATGCTTTCTTTATTTTAAAAATTGATTATTACTTGAGATGAACAAAACTAAGGAGAGAAAGACAAGTGACAAGAAAAAAGGAAGCCCAAGTTATGACTACACAGATATCTATTAGAGATCAAACCAAAATGCTCTTAGATACACTAAGGAGGTCAACATTCCTACTTTTTCAACAAAGTAAAATTTGCACAAGTTTAATTTGTACCTATTAGATTAATTGGAGGATATGATCACAAGTTTGATTTGTACCTTAGAAGTAGTTAGATCCTTGATTAGGTGCCCTTGGAAAGAACTTTATTACATCTCCCCACCAATATTTTAATTGCTCGATATAGATGGTTATAAGAATCTTAGATACATCATAGGGACCTAGATGAGTTGTTGGATGAAGAAGATCAATAATGTGTATCTATGTCAAATCTTCCAATAGTTCTATATAACTACCTTGATCAAAATGTGGGAGGAAACTTAACTTAAAATAAAATAAGAAATGCTCAAGAGGTAAAGTGCAATGAAAATATTTATATAGTTGAAAGTGGCTCTCTAATATATATGAACAAATTAAAAAAATGTTTCTTATTTTATTTTTATAAATAAAAAAATCAAATTTTTTCTTGTACATTTTTTTACGTAAATTCAATGCCAGAATACTATTGTTATAATTTAATTGCTATAAAATAATGACTGTAAACACAAAAATTCATTGACTGTAATATGTTATGGATTTGTTCTAAAATGCTAGTTGTTTGAAATAGTAGTGTTATTTATTTTTCTTTAGTTGTAATGTGTAGAAGAGTTGTGTAATTACTAACATTTAGTTGATTGATTATAAGAATAAAACAAATTAAATTAGCTAATTATCGCTTGAAGAATATAAGTAATATAGATTTTTATTAAGTGCAATATTAAAATAACCAAAGGAAGAAAGGCACAATTGCTAGAGATAAGGAACCCAACATCCATTGGGAACAAAGGCACTAGGGGGTAGCCTTGATCTATCTCCTTTTAGTTGTAGAAGGCAATTTGAGCATAGAACAAAGATAAAACCTATGTACTCTAATTGTTCAAAAACAATTTGATCTTATTGATGGACTAATCTTATCTAGAACATATGATTTAATTGAAAAAAAATCACAATTTATAATATAAATTATACATACCTTCTTTTTGAGCTTTTTTAGCTTGATACCTTTGCCTCCTTTCACACAATTGTTATTTCTTTTCTTCAGAATGATGACATGCAGCAATATTTTACCTATTCTTTGTGTTTCCCATCTTCTTCAACTTGAAAAATATGATCTTTCAATTATTCTTTGTCAATTCCACGTTCCAAATTTGTATTAAAACGCTTGCAAAAATTGACCTAAAAACACCTTGCAAATTTTCTTTTATTTTTTATATTAAAATCCCAAATTTATTGACATTATATATATACATGTGTAATTCGAAGATGTATTATTTTAAAAAGTCGGCTAACTTAGCCTTTGGTCGAAGGTCAGTTGCTAAATCTAAAAAATAATATTTATTTTGCCACCTTCACTCAAAGACCTTTAAAAATATTATTTTATTCCAACGGAAAGACTTTTGATCAAAGGTACCTTCAACCAAAGGTCCTTAGCTAGGTAGGTTTGGAAGCTACATCAAAATTTCACTAGAAAATTTAGTTTGCAACCCTAGGTTGGACCTTCAAATCAACTTAACTTGATAAGATATTTTGCAAGATTGTAGCCCTCAAATGAGCTTTCCAACAAGTATACTTTTGATATGTTTTCATTTATCATGTATTTAATTTTCAATTTTTATTTCAAACATAGGTTGTTCTCTGAACATTGAGCTCTTCATTCTGCAAAGGTTGAAAAATAGTAAGACATTGTTAAAAAAAATTCAAAAAATATCCTTTCCCTTCATATTGATGTTCTTGTTTCACCAAAAAAGAAAAATTAGATTTCAACATATACATAACAAGTTATGTTAGACAACACACGCGTATGTCCAAATTATAGTTACAGTGACTTTAGAAATTAATTAAAAAAATTATGTAACCAAAAACTATGAAAATATATCTGTTCCCTCCATATTGATGTTGAGAATCTATATTTCAAAAATTAGAATTTTATCATTTATAGGAAAAATAGTTATGTTTGATGACACAAACGTTACTTTTGAAAAGGTTGTTTTTTGTTTAAAATTAGTTATTAAAGGAGATGTTGAAAGATTCATAATTTATTTAGAAAAAAAATTAAAAATATATATTTAGAATCTGCACATAAATTTGTACAAATCACTAGTTTGCATCATCTTGAAATTCTTAACGGTTTAGCTACTATAGGTCTCAGAAGATGAAGATTCAGTTAAAAATATTGATACAAATGTCCATCTTGGGCAAAAAGTGAGACACAATATTGTGATTTCACCCCATGGTCTCTCATATCATGGTGCATAATGCTAAGTGCTACAAAAGAATAAAGGTCACTCCTTGCATGTGATGTTACTATGACAGCATGTATTCCCCATCCATTACCATCCCATCTCATCCTAGTTTTTATTCTTCTTTGACACAACACCACTTAGTTGCATTGTATCAAAGAGGGGCGAAATTTAGACACCTAGAATATTCCCTAGGTCTATTCATCGTCACTAAACCTATTACATAATCCCTAATCGACCAAACTTCACCTAGGCTTGTGTCCCATCACCTAGTCCTAATAACCTAGGACATATCCCTTTCACCTAAAGTCTGTCACTTAATTAAATAATCATATTATTTAATTAACCACCCTATCTCATCTCATCACAATAAATAATTAATTAATTACTTATTCCACCTATTATCCATCTCACCTATGTGGCTAAAATAATTAAGTAATATTATTATTTAATAAAGTCATTATTCTCTCACACTTTCCAAGAATAATGAGGATCTAAAAAACACGTGTCTTTGTGCTCCCATTATTCTTTCAACACATTCCAAGAATATTGGGCACCTAGGAACACTTGTCCTTATGGTCCCCTTATTCCCTTAACACATCCCAAAGTTATAGCCCTTTTAGGTGCACATTTCCCTAATTTCCTCCACCCTCACAACTACTTACTAAATTTGGTAAGTTAATCCTATTCATTCACATTCTAACTACCCTCATCTCCACCCTTCATCCTCACCTAGATCCTAGGTAATTCCTCTCAACCATTCTCCACCCTTGATCTCACAATTAGATCTTGGCCATCCATTCCTCGTTCCCAAAATATATAAATTCAAGCCCTTCATCCCTCATTTTCATCAATTATTAGTCATGCTAAGTATATGCCAAATTTGGTATCATTCAAGAAAGAAGCATCCACATTCCAATACATCAAGAAAATCATTCAACAATGGAGGTTTATGGTAACTTTTGATTTTATTGCTTATGTTGTTATCTTGTTTTGCTTTCATTATTGAGCTCTATTTGAAGTTTGTGATAGTTTAGAGAAGATTCTTTTGTATTGCATTTGGTTCTATTTCAATTTCTAAATTACTCACTCACACATACCATAAAACATGGTAAGAGAAACCACAACTAATCCAAAGGCTCGATGAAGATCTACAAGCATTCATGGAGACATTATTAGCATGTTTTAAAACCCTAGAGAAATCTGACACCTTCAAGCATCTAAAAATAGTAGAGACCAACCTTTTGAATGAGGTAGAAACTTGTATTTATAACCTCTTAGTATTGGTGCCCAATAGCTTGTGGGAAACAAGATGAGATCGAGCATTTCAAAATCACCAACTGTATTAATGGTGACTGGTGCAAGGGCTTATCTTTTTTTATTGAAAAATGCATTTGGAATCACATTTTGGGTAGGAAAACATCTTTAGGGGCATCCTAGAGTTGAATCAAGGCCTTGATGATGATTTAGAAGTTGTTGAGGTAGTTGGGTGTATGAGGAAAACTTGGCACCAAGGACATGGTGCCAGGGTTTAGGGTTCTCCTAAAGGTCTAGGCTCCAAGAGAACAAGGAAACGAATAAACTCAAAGGGTGAGGCTCTGTAAGGACAAGGGATCTCAAAACTATGTCCCTTGGTCCTAGGTCCATCTATAGGCATAGGGCCTAAAAGAAAACACAACACTATGGGGTGGGTTTTGAGACCTCAAGCAAACCCAAAACCTTAGGACTATGTTCATCCAAGGTTCCCAATTGAGGAACACAAAGGTTGTCCTAGGGTTCTAGAGAGTTTTTAAACTCCTAGACAATACATTGTTAGGACGAGGTCCTTGCAGGGACTTGGGACCTTTAGACCTATTTGTTTGGTCTTGAGCTCATCAACAAATCCAAGGCCTAATAAGAACAAGGAAGGTTGTAAGGGGCAAAGCTAGGGTGTCGGGGAAACCTAGAACCCAAAGACCTCATGTGTAGGTCCTTAGATCCCAAGTCCACCCACAAGCTCATAGCCCAAGGAAGAACAAAGGCCCCTCCAACACAAACACTTTGGATTTTTTACTAAACATTAGGCATCTTCAACATATGGTGGACCTACTTAGAATTTCTTAGATTGTGTATTAATGATGGGTAAATGGAACAAGGGCAAGAAAATGGGAAGAGACTCAAACAAAAATGTCCACCCACAATCCCATAGCCCAAGGAAGAACAAAGGCCCCTCCAACACAAACACTTCGGATTTTTTACTAAACAATAGACATCTTCAACATATGGTGGACCCACTTAGAATTTCTTAGATCGGTTATAAATGATGATAGGTAAGTAGAACAAGGGTAACAAAAAGGGAAGAGACTCAAACAAAATATGACACTTAGTGGTTGAGTCCCAATAAAGAACATCCATGAGACCTAATTAATCATTGAGAAAATAAAACAACTTTCGTCACCAAATTAACAATACATAAAAACTAAAATATTGAATCATTATCTCTTAAACCATCTTTAACCTTTAAAAAAAAAAAAATTCTTAAATCTTATTCTATTCATTCAATTATACGCCCTTTTCTTAAAAGTGATGTTTGCATAGATAAAAAAGAACCAATATTCCATTCGCTTGACTTTGATGTCACCTTTAAAAGTGCCTTAAGCAAAAAGGAAAGTTGCCAAGGCAAAAGATGTAAAAGGAGGCCCCATGCATCATTTCTTTAAGAGAAGGTGGTGGGAGAGAGAGAAAGCTCAGTGTGGGCCCCATAAATCCCAAGTTATACCAAGGAAATGATTATATCCACCTGGCCACCACAATCTTGTTAATTAGTTTGGCAGACTATAAAAAGGCATCCATGGAGTGCTGCCCAAGGCATGATTTAGTCATTCCAATCAAGCAAAAGATTCCCCCCATCTCCCCAGATTGGTAAGGATTAGTAAAATTAAACTCCTCGTTGCGGAATCTTAGCACAAGATAACTGTAGAGACCAGTTTGGCAGTGGATGAGGGGAAACGGAATATCCTAAAGGCAAAGTGTAGACAATGGGAGTGGGAGCGGCCCCTAAACCTGACAAAGCAAAAGCAGCTATCTGTAATTATATACCATTTCCTGTCATTAGCCACTATGAAAGATACGTTGGACTGCCCACTTCGTGCCACGTGGCAAGTAACCAGTCCGTGCTTAATGGAACAGGTTTTCGAGCATTCAATTGCTTTGGAGAAAAGGAAAACCTTAAACTTTACCATCGTTTTCTCCGCCGAAGTTGAGGGAGGAGACAAAAGGATTAATGTGAAAGAAGAGGGACCCATAAACAATTTTTATTTTATTTTTATAAATGTATGATCTGTGATTTTAATGGTTTTTTATTATTTATTTTTTACGAAATGATTAATGCAATTATTAATAAGTGATATTTTTATATTCTTATATTTTGATCATTATTTAGTTTTAATTATTGTATCTATATTAATAGTATGTAGTTTTCACAGTCTATGATAATGTAAATGTTGAGATTTTTGGTTTGAAATTGTGTGTTATTTTTAACATCAATGTTTGGGATCAAATTCTATGATCCATCATCATGTATCTATATTTGTATTCATTTTTATACATTTGTTCTATGTTTCACTATTTTTATTCTCTTTTCAAGTTGAATTGAGTTATTTGAGATTTGATTTTAAGACTTTTGAATCTAAAATTTAAAATTATGAACTTAAATTCTAAAGATTGTCCTCTTTTTTACAAAATATTGTGAATCAACTTGCTACAGTTGTGTACAACTTCTTGCTATGTTTTAGTATTTAAAAAGTATTCAATGCGCAATTAATTCATGTAGTCAAACAAGGAAAAATCAATAAAACACACTGTCTTTCTAATTAAAAAAATGATCTACATATAGATCACATGCACAATTGTGTATGTTATCTTTAAATCTTCATTTGGAATTGTAAAGTCAATTACCAATCTAACCTAAAAGTATTTGACTTTAACAATGCGACAAATTTTCCCAAGGTGTTTTTTAACATCACAGATCCTTCATGATTATCAAACATCAAAAATCAAGATGAACAGGTTTCAAAAGTCTATATTTCATTGATTCAATTCTATGCATCACAAACTAAATCTACATCACTTGAAATCAAACCATCAAATCTTAGGGGCACTCAATTTCAAATTTTTGTTATTCTACTTCCACCACACATAAAAAGCTTATCTTTTGAAGTACTGATCAAAAGATATTATTATAACAATGAACAACTATCTATTGATCACCAAAATAAAATAAGCATTTCAATTTTTATTTATTTTTTTCAAAATTCTCAATTCTATTACATGATTTGTCTCAACTTTCAATTAAATTAATTATCATATTCATAAAATCTTATCTTAATTAAAGATTCTTTTATCTCTTTACAATATAATTAAAATAGATTTCTTATGTATAATTTCATACTATGAATATAATTAACACATTTATGTATTAATTAAAATTAAATAAAAATCAAATTATTACGAACATAATTTTTTCACAATCTATAATATAAAAATAAATAAAATTTATACATACAATTTTAACATTAACATTTTAAATTGTATTTAATTATATCCTTGAAATAAAAATTGTCAGAATTAATCTGTCATAAACTAATTAAGGCTCTCATTATAATTAAATTAATTATTAAGAATGCCTAAGGATGGTGATTTAGACTAATAACATCTCAAACTGAACACAGGTGATCCTTGTTCAAGTTATATGAATAGCAACTCAACAAATAATTTTACATTGGGATAAAAGTCATGAACCAGTCATGTATAAAGTTGGTCCTACCCAATTGGACCTCCCTGATAAGAAAGAAATCAACAGTTCCTGATCCAGAGGACTACATAAAAATAGTATACCCCTCTTCAAGTATTTTTATTGCTCATTTTGTTTTTTCTAAAAACTGTGCTGCTCACAGGACAATCTCAATCATCCAACTTACCATTTATGATTACAGTATGCTAATTGAAGAAAACAAAACATCAAATGCAAATGGCAATCGTCCAAAATGGTAGAAGCTTTGCACACATATGCTAACCACAACCACAAACGTCAAGAAAGGTAGCAAGAGAGATAATGGTTAATTATTGAAATCTGAATCGCTGAAGCAAGATTGTTTTGGTACATATATCATATAACTTGAAATTGATACAGAAATTTTGGGCCAACTGAAAGAATACATGAAGGAGTTTGATTAATCTACAATAATAAATACATCTCAAAACAATACAGAGGGGCCTCCATCTCATAGCATGGAGACATATATAACAGCATGGATGCCTCCACTCTAATTATGCACACCATACAACATTACAAGAAATACAGAAGCAATGAATTTATTGCTTACTCTTCTAGCTATCCATTATATTCTACAACACTCTGCAATCCTATAATAGATATCCTCAGAGAGAAAAAGATAGCAACCAAGTTCATAGAACTGGAATGTAGCCATCAAAAAAATAATAGCAGCATAGCAGCAGCAGCGGTCGTTATTGTCATCTTTCCGATGACCGAGAGAACTCCAATCCGTGTAACTGCTTGCCTTGGCAAAGAAATGTTTGCAGAACACTGGACTGGTAATCATCTAGTAACCAAGGAAGAATAGAAATGAAGGAAAATTATGCAGAACAAACATCTTCAACGCTCATTCCCGGTTTCCAATTAACAGTGTGATGCTTGAAATATAGACTTGGATTCTGTCAAATTTGAACTGATTGGAATTCCCTGTAATGGACTACTTACTAGCACCATTTCTGGGTTCAAGCTTGGATTTCCCCCCATTTGAAGTTCGTTTTGCATCTATTACTCCATAAGACATCTGCCTCCCAGTTCGACCTTGTGATTGTCCATTCATATTTGACATCTTACGGTCCTGCTTTACTGCTCCAGGAAGAGTTTGTGCTTGGCTTGGACTTCTGCAAAATGATGAAGATATTTTAAGGATCATTTTCAATTAAAAGGAATAAAATTGCAGGAACCAAAAACTCAACTTGGATTGTATCTCCAGACAACTCAATAGAGGTAGCAAATATGCTTCGATTGATTATGCCCTCAGAAACCAAGTATTCTTCCTCTGGTCCCTCCAACACATTACCACTATTGCGAATTTAATTTCTTGTGTAATTTAATTATGCTCATCTTCCTTTGAATTTTAAGTCAAGAAAAAAATCAGCAAATGAACAAAAGAGATGATTGATTTTAAGTTACCTCCCCTCAGGAGTCTTTGCTATCCTCTGTTGTGGCTTCTTAAGTCGAGAGACATGTTCAACAGATGCCACTGCAGGACCATTTGGTACGTTGAATTGCCATAGAAGATCTGCTTCTGAGGAATCACTTGTTAGACAATCATCCTTGCTTCTCGAATCAAGTTCAACTTCTGACTCATCTTCTTCACAGTCTGGATAGATCTTTCTCAGATTGGAAGGGCATCTTTGGTAATAGAACTCAGAACTATCTTGTTTTTCCAGTCTTTGAGCTTCCCAAGATGCATACGCATCATCTTGTGAAATTGGACCATGCATAGACATATGTTTATTCACCATTACTTTGTCCTGCCAATTTCTGACGTCTTGATCTTCAAATACATCATACTTAGTTTTGTTCTTGGTGTGACTGCCACGGTCCAACATTGTTAATCGTCTATCTGGTGATGGTATGACAGGTGATGGTAGGCCAGGTGATGGTAGGCCAGGAGATGGTACACGTACTAATTTCCTCATTTCGCTTAAATCCTCTCCGCATAGAGGACTGACATCAATTATCTCCTCTGGTTGCATGTCCCTGCCATAAATAGGTCTCTTTTGTCTTCCGGAGACAATGTTCCGAACCTGACAAAATTTGTAGACCATTCGTCCAGCATTGAATTTTTCTTGTTAAGTAAATTCAGAATAGAGCCCTGGGTGGGAAAACTTAAGGAGAATAAATGATAGTAGCATCAGATAAAAATTGCCATCGCATACCTCTATATTTACAACATCTTCCATAGGCTGCCTGCAGTTGACCTGTGCTTGGACATCTCCTATGCTCTTCCTCCGTAAATGCAAGGGCGAGACACTACTCCTCATTCTCTGTGTTTCTGGACTAATCCTTGAATCTCTCGTTCTTTGCACCTCTTCAGCCTCTGCTTCCTTCCTAGCCAGTGCAATTTTCAGATTGGCAATCTGCAACAAGATCCATCCAGTAAAATCTTCTTAATATCATAGGAAGAAATATAACAACTTCTCAACCGGTCAGAGATCCTTGAGCAAAATAGACAAAAATTAGCTATTATTTAAAGGTAATCCTGTTAATGGGAAGTAATTAGAGTGATTTGTAGGCAATGCAAACCTGTTCTTTTAGTTCCCGAACCTCGCCACTCTCTTTGTTAGATTTTGCAGCCCCGAGTTCAACAGTTGCAACTCGCTCTGCAAACTTGAGTGTGCTCATTGTCTCCCCATATGCATCTACTTCAGGACTTATGTGCACAAACATGAGAGTTTTTGCTTGCCCGCCTGAAGAATGAATTCTATGCTGTTAGTGCCTTAGTCAGATGAAAATCAATGACTTTATTCTATTCATTGAGGATGAATGTTTTACCTAGTGAGTCCTGAAGCAGCTGTGTGAGTTTGCTATTTCGGTAAGGAACATGCGAGTTCTTTTGTGCAAGGGCGGCAATCACATCTCCTAAAGCCGATAAAGATTTATTGATATGTTGTGCTTCTTTTAATCTTTCTCCTGTGGCCTCAGATTTATCAACTCTCTCACTTCCGGCAAGGTCCACCAGATGAAGACATCCCCGAAGAATGGTTCCAGAGGTAAGATCTTTGCCTTGGACATGGACTGTTAACACACTACAAATACGCCAAAAATTTTGAAGTTTTGAGTAAAGACTGCATAGCAATAAACAAAATGGAATCGTAAAGTGATTTGCTTTTCAACCTGTGAGAACGGCTACTGCGATCATTCAACGCTGTTGCCCCTACAGCACGATTCTTGTGCCCAAGGTTCATTAACTCAATCACAGCAGGTGTAGATGCAACAGGTATCAGATTTGCATTTGGAACATTGAGTCCATTCTGCTGGGAATTATTGCGGATATCCAATGTAGTAGGAGTTAAGAATTATCAACTGTTGAAGAAACTGAAATCCAATTTAAAACAACATAGGCCAACTTCATTGATAGAAAAAAGGATATTTCTTATTTGAGCCATCAGAAGTAAGAAGATCTCGGACTTGTTCATTGTATATTTCAATCATTTGAACTGCAACATCATAAATGAATGCATCCTTTCTTTGTTCTGAAATTTGGAATAAGTCATTCAGAGCTCGGTAGTTCACACCCCAATTCTCCTCTGTGACCACCTTAGGACCAGCCTGCGCAAATGAAGCATTAGTTTACAAAGACATTCTACCTGTGAATTCAACTCTATAAATAATATAATGTTGTCTTTGAAAATATTAAAATAGATATTATTGGGATTACCATTGTGTATGTCTTTCCAGAACCTGTTTGTCCATATGCAAAAATGCAAACGTTGTAACCATCTAGAACAGATCTAATCAATGGTCGGGTATCCAGAAACACTTGCTCTGCAATTCAATATCGATTACAACTTAATATTTCAAAAATTATGTAACCAAAACTATTTCAAAAATTCAAATAGGGATCTAACCTTGAGTCGAAGCTGAATTAAATACTTTGTTGAATGCAAATGTTCTGCGTGCATCCTTTCCTTGCTTGGCAGGATTTACAATTGTGAGGTTGCCATCCTCTCCAATGTAATCCACAGTACTTTGACTGTGCGCTTGACCAGGCAAGAATGGCCTTACTCGGCAATATACCCTTATGCTTCCTAAGCAGTTCAAAAAACTTCATCAGCAAGGCAAGAATCTTTGGCTTCAAGTTTGATGCATAAAACAAAATAAAATTAGGACTCTAAAATAATATACAGTTACCCAGCGCTTTGTCTACAAACGGCCCCAATCAGATTTCCTAATCTCTGCACCTACCTAGAATAAATCCACCTCCTAACTAACCCTGTTCCTATGATAAGGAACCAAGTGAAACATTGCTTCCAAGTTCTCTGATTCACATACCACCCTCATTTAAATGCACAGAAACTGCTATTTATGTAGAATAATTAGAGCCATTCTATATTCCTAACACAAACTGTGCTTGCATTCCTTCAGATAAACTTGTCATAGCTACTTCATTGCACTGCATTAGGCAAAAAGGTGCAAAATATCTATGACATATGTAAAACCTTCTGATGTCTAATTTGTGAAATTCTTTTTCTTCTGTCACATCCCAAAACTGACATCAATTATAACAGAAAATGGAAAACAAACCTTTCAGATCCTGCACTTGATTGTACAGCTGTCGATTTTCCTCTAGCACTTTGTGGTAGCCTGATGCAGCCTTTGCTAGTCCCCTTATATACTTTTCTGTAGCAAGAAATCAGATGATTCAGAGTATGGAGGATGAAGAAAAGATGGTTTCTTTAACATACACAGAGTGACAAAGCTTACCAATATTGTACATTTCATCATTCCATTCCATTTGCATCAACTGAACTCCTTCCCTTGTATTATGTAGCATATATTTCAGTTCCTGTCAGATTTTGCAGAAAAAATGAGCACAATCCCTCTATTTGATTAATAACCATATACAGTGGAAACTTGAAAGTTTCAGACTTACTTCAATTTCCTTCTGCTGAAGGCTAAAGTGCATCTGCAAATGGGGGAGAGTCTTCCCATACTCATCTACATCATTTGAGCTATCAGAGAAGTACTTCTCATTCTGTCCTTTAGGATCACCATTGGTCTGTTGTTTCTCATCTTCTCTAGCATTCACCTGTTTGTTAAAATGTAAGTCTTTTGGGTGTCCAAACATGATGTCCATTTTAAAGAAAGATATAGATCATGTACATTCCTATAATTAGAAACATGTCAGATGTCTAGTTTTTGCTGATATGTGGCAAATTGGCATAATTATTTCCAGATATCTCATTGTGAAGCAGACAGCTGAAATAGTAATAGTCGAGATGTGCAGCAATAAGATTCTGAACTTACCGTATGCTCTCCTGAAACCGTTTGTAGTGCTTCCAAAACCTTTGACTTCGGTAAAGATTTCTTATCTTCACTTGCAATAAGGTCCTTTAAAACCATTGTAAACTGCAGACCACAATAATCATAGCTGATGAGAATGCTCCAATTAGATTTAAAGACATAAAATTTCAGAGAAAACTGCATTGAGATTTGACAGGATCGATGTTTCAAAACCACATTATGTGGTCCAACATCAAGATGGATGGTAAGATTAGATATAAGACCCTCGCATGATAACTCCAATTACATTATGTGGTGGGAATCACATACCAATAATTAAATCCCATGGAAACTAATTAGTCAAGCATTGCCATATTGTGTTCTAAGAGAAGCTTTGTCAGTTCTTGCAGGTAAAAAGAAGATTTTATACTGAAGCCTATGAGTAGGTTTAACTTGATAAAGCTATCTGCTCTTTTGATGTCCCGTGCTTCCATTCAATAGAATGGTTTTTCTGCAGAAGTTTTGAGTTTTTTTATCTGTGTGAAACTTTAGAATTTACCAACCATTTGAGGTATTCTCAAGAGTTTGTGTTTCCAATTGAGATTTTTATTTTGGATCAGAGGTAAGCATACATATCTGTGTTGAATTTCTGGATGTGACTTGAAAATTTTAGGTTACCTGACTAATTACAAAAATTCAAACATCCCTGAGACAAGCTCGACCAAATCCCTGGATTAATGCAATTAACTCTCTGTTAAAGCATCTTGAAACTTCAGTGGTTAGACAAAGCAAGAGTGGATGCAAGCATACATAGCCATTTATCACCAATCATGAATAGCATTTACCAATTAGGGCTACATGCAAGCAAAAAAGTTTATGCCGTTTTCCTTAAAGCAGATTCAACAATATACCTGCTCGCCTTGTGTGGCTAGACGTCGCTCAAACTCTTCAGTTACTTTTGCAATCATTGATTCTACAAGCTGAAAGGGGACATTACAATTGAAAAATATATGTCAATGTCACATATATGCAGAAATGAATGGCTAGGCCCGCTAGCAGCTTGTTATAATGAAGGCACCAGTTTGATGATAAGCATAGAAGCTTACAGTAGGCACTTCGTCTGGCTTTTTGTCAGAGAGAATTGCTTGAACAAGCTTATTAAGTGCTGCCTGTGATGAAGAATCCTGCTTGACAAAATTTCCAAAACAAATCATCACTGCAAATACAATCATACTCTGTCATCCTTCCTAATGCCCTGAGGGGAGGCATAATGAGAACGAAGCAATTGTAATTGAGAAAGGTATTAAATTGCATACCTCTGTTACTTTCTCCCCATTTGGTAGAGCATTTGAGTCAACTGGTGGCTGAATGTTCTTCAATGCCGACTGGGTAAATGGATCAAAACTTTTCACAGATTTAATTGGGGGTTTCCCTGTGTTGATAGGTTTCAAGTTGCCTCCGAATTTCCAAGAACCATTTCCCCCTGTTTGTTTCCAATCACTGTATGCTTTCAAAGCAAGAATGCAATCCACAACTTTTGTTGACGATCCTCCCTGGCAAATGGTTCAAGGCAGACCGTTAATGACATATCACACTTAGAGTGTATGAAAGCCGCTGACCTAATGAACCATTGCTTAGAAATTTAACATTGGAAAATGCCACTAAAGCCAGTTCAAACCTTTTCCAAGTCAGACGCTTCAAAATTTGGCAGATTCAATTCCTGAACTCCAACGAGGAAGTTCCTGACATTCTCAAAGTACTGATAAGCAGACAATGCCGCTCCATCCGGAGGGGGTACAGAAGAAGCCGGATTATCAACCACCTATTATAAATAACCAAATTAATCACATCCATCCCAGCCAGATCATGACCAGTCAAAAACTGGCAAAAGAGGAGCCTTTCCCACCATATCATTGTGACAAATATTAGATAAATCTGTCTTCTAAATTCAAAAAATTGCATGCAAAGCAGGAACCTGCCTCCCTCTTCCATACCATTGTGACAAATGACAGATAAATCCCAAAGTAAATTACGAATGCATCTATCTATGTAATAACATTGCAGAGGATTGATAGTAAGTAGCATCCATTGATAATCTATCGATGTTCTGTGTGATGGTGTGGATTAATGTACCAAAACAAATAAAAAGATGGGATTTGTGATTTCACCTTCGGAACAGAACCCGGATGGACCTTATTAATAACATTACAAAGAATGAGCCCATTTCGCAGGCCAAGGCGAAACTCCTCCTCAGATGGCTCGTTAGGCAAATCCTTCGATCCAACCACTCCAACCATCTTTCGCAGCCATCCTGCCGCCTGATATCTTCTGGAAGCTGCACATAAAATCACATATACACACAAAAATAAAGAAATTTTCCTTTCCAACACAACCCAAATCAACCATCAATAATCAAATGCACAAAGAAAAATAATTCACCAACAAACAAATTTCAATGACTGAAGATTAAAAGACCAAAGCAAAAGATAAAATATTTTTCAAAACATAAACTTCAAAGCAGAACTAATCCGATCGGAACATAAGGCTAAGTAATCGCTGAAGCACAATTTTGAATTTACACTAAGAACGTCACAAATAAATACTTCTCAGCTCTGGAACAAATACGCATTAAAGGCAAACAATGAATCAATTTATGAATGCAGCGTAACGGCGAACCTGCTTCCTCGGCTCTTCTGGTGGCCAAATCCCCATCGCTCAGCCTCGTACCTACGTCCGCTGTGCCATCTGCGGAAACAGAGGCGGCAGCAGGTGAAGATGACGAGTTGTTGCAATTATTATTATTATTGTTGCCTGCTGAAATCGAGTTCAATGCCAGTATAGACGCAAGAAAACTCTCTGGCGCCATCCCAGAATCGATCCTTCCACCTGCGGCAATGATTTCTTCTTAAAGAAATCAGAGACTTGAAAGCAATAAGAGATGTCTCATGATTCTAGCAAACAATAATCGTTACTGAGATTCGATCCTCTGTTACCCAAATGTTAATAAAACGCGCAGTAGAAAGGAGAAAACTTGTTTGGAGCTAAGCTCAAATAGGAGTCTTGAGCTCCGCCATATTTAGCAGAGACCATTCTTCCCTCTATATCCTAAACCCTTTCCGAGCCTCCTTTCCGAGGCTGCAGCTTTGGGAGCTACACAGAATTCTTTATTCTTTAATCTCTGCAAATACTTTTTTCCCTTGTCTGTCGCCCTCTTTATGGCCTGCGATTAGTTTATTAGTTTACGGGCTTATTCATAACCGTAGCACAAATTTGGTTAACGATGGCATAAAATGAATTAAATAAATTGGTTAAAAATTAAAATGTAGTAGGTATTACGTAGCCCGCCTTTTTAGACCGTTCGACAACATTCAAATCCGAAATACGGGGGAAATAAAGGAAATAGATGGTTCCAAATTTAATCATTTTCCTTTCTTTTAGCAGTGAATGTAAAATATCAAATATCCATAGATTTCCTTCAAGTATCTGAAGTTTAGTCCATCATGGCCTGTTTATTCATCATATTATATTAATCATATGAAGCTAAGCTTGGGAATCCTTGTAATTATTTTTATTTCTTAATTTCAGGAAAGTAATAATTGGAGAATCTTACTCATTAAAAACAATTGAACATAATATTTTGTGTATGCTTAAATTTCAACAAATTATCATTACATTTATATCTATTTTTTTCTTTTTGAAAGATTTTTGTGGGTTCTTTAAAAAAAATTGAACCTAATATTCCGTGTATACTTAAATTTTGACAACTTATCATTACTCATATATCCATATATTTTCTTTTTGAAAGATAAACATGGATTTTTTTCTTTTTAAGAGTAATGTGAATTGAAAGTTCCATCAATCAAATAAAACAAATATTTCCGCACTTGAAAACTTCATATATCATCCATTCCATCAACGGTCCCATAAACTATTTAATCTCGTAAATATAATTAAAATCATTACTTTTTTATAATTATATAAATGTATTTTTTAACTTCCCATTAAAGATGAACTAAGTGTAAATCCCTAGAAGAATTTTGTCGTTCCTTTTACTTCCAATTCATGGATGTCACATTCTTCAAAGTGGGTATGTTGGGCCCTTTGGGAGAATGGTGTTATTCAAGTGTACAAAAATCCAACGTTTAGTCCAATGATGTTGATTAAATAATAACTTTTTGCTTGGTTAGTTTAGTATCTTGTACGGGCTTTTATATTTAAATATTGAGTTTAAAATCATTTAGTTTATAGCTCCTCTAACTAATTAGGTACTTGATATGAAGTTAGAACACATAGATGAGGGCGGATTTCAAGATCAAAGAATGAAATAATAATGGAAATGGGTTAACTAGTAACGAACAATATAAGGCTCAACCAAACAATGATTTCCAACCTAAAAAGGATTCATCTCCCAATCAAAGACCATCCTCACATCTTAGTATTAATGGATAATGTTTCCTTTAACATACTATATTAAATAGATTTAATTGATTTTAAATTAAAAATAATTCAAGGAATTGGAAAGTGAGGAAGGTTAAATTTTCACCAACCTTAATTTTAATCTTTGTTCAATCTTATCAATTTATGATATTTTGAATCACTCTTATAGTTTTGACTAGTTTATAATTTTGTTTGATGTTGAAGAAACAAAGATTGAGCTTAAAATACAAGTGGACTTGTATTTTTGCAATATTATGCGTAATGGTAGCAAGGTACACCAAACTTTTCAATCTCTATCATTTGAATAGGAAACATTGTTTTATATTGTCAATAACACAATAGTTAAGGTAGTGTCAAACAATCAAAATGTTAACACACTAACACAATTAGATTACTTCCTAATGGTCTATACATTTATTGTAAATTGTGACTATTAAGGGAGAGAGGCCTATAGTGGGCCACCCTAACTTTGCGCTTGTCAAAATCCTATGTGAAAAATTCAAATCACTCCCAAATTTGTGCAACAACTTATTTGGCAAGTCCCCTGCTTATAAAAATTAGTTTCAAGGGCACATCAGCATGCTTTTTGTCAAGGTATCCGAAAAGGCCCAAAAAGAGGTGAGACTGATAGTGGGTCACTAAGTCATGTATTATTGGTGCACTGATGTGGCATCACATAATTTGTTAGTTTGTGTAATTTATGGATAAGAGTGTTTTGCAATTGGATATTAAGTGTAAGTTTATTGGATATTAAGCCTACCCACTATAAGGCTCACTCAGACCTACTTCTATACCCACCATTGGATCCCTGCCCACTATGGGCCCCTTTCCCTTGTGCCCCACCATTGTTGTCATTTGCCACATTGTTGTTTATATGTGTGAAATAAGAGGGGTCACAATAGGCATCTATAATGAAGAACTAATATAAATACATGCAAACCCAAAGCTCTATAAACATACAAACAATCTCAACAATGACCATTATTTCCGCCCATGGTTCCATCTTCTTGAAGCACAAAAAAATGGGCTAAGCTTAATGAAAAACTTAGCAACAGGTTAAAGTTCAAAGTTGTGTTGTCTTTTAGTCCAAATTTGTTAGCACACCAAAATTTAAGCATTTTCAACAAAAAGTCAATTTGGCTAAAAATGTGTTTTAAAGCTAGATCCATTTGAGCTAAAATGGGCTCTAACCCATAACTTGTCCAACTAAAAGTGTCTACTAGATACATAAGTGGCATCATGTTGGTGTTAATTTACAAAAAAAAAAAAGTAAAACTATTTTAAAAACAATGTTCTCACCACTTCTATTGGAATAAAATAATATATTTTAAATAATCTAAAAATATTCTTTAGTATATCTAAAGTGTACAATAAAAGTTTATATATATATATATATATATATAATATTTTATTTTATTTTTCACTTAAAGTAAGTCATAAACAAAAAAAAATAAAGATTGATTGTCTTCTCAAGAAAAATATTGAATTTTATTTTAAAAATTAAAAGAAATATGATGCACTAAAGGAGAGATTCTATGTTGAAATGATATATTTGTTTTTTATCTCAAAAATAACTAAGACAAAATGTGGAGGCCTCTTAAAATAGTTATATTTTTAGTACATGAGACTTTAAATATTTGTTTATAATATATTATCAAAATTAAAAAATCAATCTATGTACTAAAGTTTAAAGTGTTACATCTCGTTTTTATTATCCTTTTAGACTATGTTATTTTGCTATGCATTTCTTTTTTAACTTAAAAATTTGAATAATGATGATTCAGGAAAATTGCTAGTCACTACATCAAGTAGATGCAATATCTGAAATGATGAAATTATGCTTTTAATGATCATGTTAGATAAAAAATATGATTTCATGAGGCACTTTATGTTTTTAATAAATTATGTTAATACGAATACATTTATTGTGATACTTGTATACATCTAAAAATGGTCACGGTCAATCAAGCTTGTTAATTAATTAAATATAAATTATTTAATTAATCTTCTAAAGTCACCTACATATAAATAAATTTAATCATTTATTTATATTGTTCACTTTTATAATTCTTCTACTTTAATTAAATAAATAACTTTATTTAATTATCACCGTCTCCCATATTCCTCTTTATTAATTAAATAGATTTTATAATCTATCTATATTAATTATCATAAGTTTGAATTTTTAATTCAAATGATATTCTTTCTAATTCTTCATTTAATTAAATATTCTAAATATTTAATTACCCACTTTCTAATTCTTCACTTCACAGATAATTAAATATTCTCAAAATGTTTAATTAGCAACTTTCCTTTCTTTTTAGTTAATTAAATATTCTCAAAATATTTAATTAGCAACTTTCCTTTCTTTTCAGATAATTAAATATTCTAAAATATTTAATTAGAAACTTTCTTCACTTCATATTTAATTAAGTATTTTATATATTTAATTAAATGCTTTTCTATCATCTTCTCACACATAATTAGATATTAAATATTTAATTATGGAAACTTCTAAATTCACCATCACATGTAATTAAATAAATTTATTTATTTAATTATAACACTTATCTCTTGCTCACTTCTCAAATGGCAACTTTCCTTTAAATCTAAAAGAGAAAATCTATAGAGAAGGAAACATTCCATTTCTCTCAACTTTTCAAATCTCTCACCGTTCATCTTGACAAGCTTGATCTCAATCGTTGGTCAACTCAGCCAATCAAAACTCTTTAAAAACTCTATAAATACCTGTGTAATTCCAGGCATTGGTTACACAGACATAGATGCATACACACAATTATGCTTGCACACTTCATCTTTTGCATTTCAGTAATATTCATATCTTAGCAATAGCATAGTTTTGCATTTTGTATAAGATGCATTCTTGGTTTTAATCTCATTCTCTAGTAGTCCATTTCGTTGAGCTTAGCATATCAAATCTGAGAGCAATTTCAATCAAACGAAACGCTGGAGATAGAGAGAAATAAGACAACTTTGAAGGGATTGCGATAAGAGTTTGCTCATACTTTCTTTTAGCTTCTTTGATACAATGTTTTATTAAATGTGTTTTGAATTCATTATAATAGATCAAATTTTCATACACACATAAAATGGTGCCCACCGTGGGGCCTATGCCCCGATTTTAATATTTTCTTGCAGAGTATTCTGGCAAGTTTCCGCGTACTGAGTTCGGCATTCAAAAAAAAATCCACGTTTTAGCGCATCTGGGACTTTCTATGGCGCTTCGGGGACTTCTAATTTTTTCTGTTTTCGCAGGTATTCCAGCGCATCTGGGGACTATTTCGGTGCTTCTGATAGTTATTTTAGCGCATCCAAGGGATAGAATAGTGCATTTGGTCTCATTTCATTTCGAGTTAAATCTGCATTAATTACAGTAGCGCATTTAAAAATTGTTCTAGCACTTTTAGGGTCTATTTCTACGCATTTAAGGTAGATTTTAGAGTATTTATGCTACATATTTACAAATTTACATTAGCACTTAATTACAGTAGTGCATCTGAGGTCTGTTTCTGCACTTTTAAGTGTCTATTTCTGCGCATATACTGTCTGTTTCTACGCATTTGAGGTCTGTTTCTGCGCATTTGAGGTATGTTTATGTCTATCTGAGGTCTGTTTATGCGCATATACTATCTATTTTGGCGCATCTTTTGTCTATTTTTGTGCATCTGTTGTCTGTTTTTGTGCATTTGTTGTTTGTTTCGGTGCATCTGGTTGTAACACAAAAATAGAATTTTGAGTCTGATGCATTCCACAGACAAAATTTTCTCTAGTTAAAAAGAAACAACCCTAGGATAGTCACATCTGGATAAAATTGATCAATCCTAGGATAGACATGGAACTTAAAATAAAGCAATCTAGGATATGCACCACACAATGATCTTGTAGTTAAAAATTGAATAAACTTGTTTCTGTGAAGCAATATCTTCACTTAGATTAAATCATTGTGGTTTTGGGTTTTAAAAAGAACATTTGTTTGCTTTGTCTATGGCAATAGGTCTATGCTCTCCCCTTAACTGGGTGATCAAAATACCAGACTTGCATTTTCAATTTCATGCAAATTTACTACTTTAATTACATCCTTTAGAGAGCCTGGCGTAGTGGGAAAAAGTACTCACCCTACGGGAATGACTCAAGTGGGTTCAAGCCAAAGCCAGGCTATTCCACCCCACTATAAAATTTAAAGAAAATTTGGGGAAACCCTCTTTTGCCGGTAGTGTGCAAGATAACCATCCCCAAAGCCTTTGTTCTAAAGGTTGGGAGGTCTCCTGAGGGAGTTTATTATTGCCGCACCGAACGGAAACCCTTACTATGAACCTAGTGTAGTAGCTAGCTGAAGTCAGTTTCTGAACATTCTAATAATCACAGTGCAAGGGGAGGGAAGAATCTGCCCCCAAGACACTCACCATATAACTGCCAAGGACCGTTTGCTCAGGGGATTTGGTATCCACTTTCGTCACTCTAAGTACGCGCCTAAAAAAGATAAAAACACGGGTGCCCCTTCAGGGGTGACACGGCTATGTGAGTCGACGCAGTTCTAAGATGTGGGATGTTGATTAGTAGAATGACCTACTTGAGTACTAAGAGTGAGTCTGTTTGAATTTTCTTTCATGTGCTAAACCTATGAAAACATTTGTTGAAAACATTTTCTTGATCAAACACTTGATGTCAGTATAGGGTTTTAAAAAAATAACGGTTTTTAGAGTGTTTGTTGTGTTTTCATTTACATTAATTCAGAATAAAAGATCATCTGAAATGAACATGAAAAATAACTAAAATCTTTCACACACCTGACTTTCTAACATTCTGATCTCTCCCATGCTTAGAGATTGGAAATCAACGAAATTTGTCAAGAAATCAGTTTCCAATAGAATCAGGAAACCCAGGAAACAATTAGGGTACAAGAAAACATTGCAAAGAAGAAAATTTGTGTACAAAAGTCGACATGTCTTGCTTCATTTCTACATATTTATTCATAGATACCAAGACTTTGTTAGGGGATTCACTGACGAATACGCTATAGATCCTTTAGATTCTCGAGCTTATCATCAGAGATTAGCTCTATCTCAATGGCATAATCTTAACCAACCTCTTGAGTTTGATAATATACCACAACCTTCTATTGAATATTTGTCACATCCTAGTCAAGTACTTCAGTGAGTTTCTATTAGGCTATTTGATATACTCATTCTTCAAAAACAAGGATCAAATCTTAAAAGTGCACTTTCCAAACAAATTTCTAATTTCTTGATTCAACTTCCCCAACAGGATTCTGATATTCTTCATCATTGGAAGCCACAATCAAGAGTTAGGAACATCCTCGATCATATCATAAGATTTTCATCTTATCAGATCAAGACATCATCATCATTGCACTTGTCAGAACTATGATCTAAGTTTAGAAGAACTCTTCAAAATCATATGCCTATCTTCACAAGATCTCAATCCAATAAATTAAAGGACGAAATCCAACAAGAAGGTCATACCCAAAACACTCAAGAAGAAGGAGAAAGTAGTAATCCTCTTTACATTATGAGTCGTAATCCACTTTTCGACAAAGATATGGTTAATAGAGAAGAAAATCCATTCCACCAATACAAAGACATGAGAATAACACATATAAATAGTGATGATGAGCAAAATGAATAATGTCTTAGAGAGGCCAAGCAAGATCCCAAATTTCATAAAGCCATAGAAAAGATCTTGCAACGTGATAAAGAAAAATACTTCCTCTACCTAGCTGACCAAGGAGCTAAATTGCCTCATGACTTTGATAACAAGCATTTGAAAAGCAAATCTGAAGAATCACCCCTACTTGATCTTAGTGCTTTGACTAAACAACTTAAGGCACTTCAAGGACAAGTTAAAGAGTTACAAGGGGGAAATACAACAAAGAAATATACTCTTGAGGACATTTGTCCTTATCCTTTCGATCGAAGTCTCAACATGATCCCATTTCCCAAACATTGTGAAATTCCAAAATTTGATCGTTATAATGGAAAATCGGATCCAATCGATCATGTTCGAGACTTCTGAAACATGACTTTGGAGTTCGCTCATGAGGACACTTATTTGATGTGTTTGTTTCCTAGGAGTCTTGGAGCTCACTCTATGGAATGGCTATCAAAAATCACACCTCCTGTCAAAACATTTGAGGAATTAATCAATTTGTTCATACTACAATATTCCTACAATCTTCAACACCAAATCACTATGATAGATCTCTGCAAAGTTGCACAAAAACTTGGTGAACCTTTTATTACTTTTCTTTAGAGATGGAGTAGAATCTTCACCAGATATCCATGTCATGTTCTTGAAAAGGAAAAGATGGTCACCTTCATTAACAGCTTAAATTCAGAGATGAGCTATCGTTTGAATTTACATTGTCCTTCTTCTTTTGAGAAATTGATTGAAGATGCTATAACCATTGAAAGCGCTTTGGTCAAAAGAGGAACAATAAAACTTGACAAAGATAATCCTAGCTCATTCAATCATCATAACAATTAGGACAAGTCTAAATTTTGGACTTGCAACAAGAACATGGTGAATGATGGTGTTGTTGATGCAAATCATGTCTCAAATAAGCCATTTGTTCTTAGAACTTCATGTGCTCCTCATAACAACAATTATAACAATGTCAACTCGGTTACAAATCAAGGAAACAATCCTCCTCCTCTAAGGAACAATGTGAATCAAAATTCTACTCCCAATCAAGGGACTGCCAAAAATCAAGGTTACCAAGGAACCGCTAAAACTAACAACTCCTTAGGGAATACCTCAAATCCACAACGATTTTGATTCTTCTCGAATAGGAGAACTTACACTTCATTGGGTCAATCTTTAGAATCTGCATTCAAAGAGTTGATGGCTAAAAATGTTATTACCTTGCCACCTCAACGAAACTATGAACCCAGTGTGAAGCCTCCATCATGGAATGAGGCATACTATTGTGACTATCATCGGTGCAAATCCCATTGCACAAATAACTGTCAAGCCTTGAAAAATACCATTCAAGACTTAATCAAAAATGACATCCTTACGATAGAAGGACATCAAAAATCAAATGAAGATCATCAAGCTTTTCGCAATCCTTTTCCCAACTATCAAAAGGGTGAATCTTCTGAAAATATGTGAATCATATTGAAGATCTGATATTCAATCATATCTACACTAATGATGAACGAGTCAATGTTATTAAAGTCAACAAGAAGGTGGAATATAGAGAAGTCAATGCAACAACAAGGGCGCAAGCTAAAGTTGTCTTAAGGGGTGCCTCTTCAAAACCCACTAGGCCTCCACCTCAACATCAGTATGATTTAGTCAGCCAACTCCGAAAAAATCCAACCCAAATTTCTATCTTAGAACTCTTGAAGATTTCCCCAGCACATAAGGAAATTCTCGACAAGGCCCTTGTTGAAACAACCGTATCCGCTGATTTGGATGTGGACCACGTTCAAGCCATGGTAGGACACTTGTCCTCACCCACATGCCTCTCATTCTCCGAAAAGGATGACGTTTCCATAACTCATCCCCATAATTCATCTTTGTACTTAGAAGTCATGGTTCACAAGTTTTGTGTCAGATGAGTTCTAATAGATGGAGGTGCTGGTTTGAACATATGCACCATGAAGTTAGTTACTGCCTTAGGCTTTTCTAAGGACTCCATTGATTTCAGAAGAAAGATTACCATTAAAGCCTATGACGATGAGGAAAGAGCATCCAAGGGGCTAATAATGCTACCAATCAGAGTGGGACCTGTTATCAAAAATACTTTATGTCAAGTATTAGACCATGATCTTGCATACAACATCTTGTTGGGTTGTCCTTGGATCCACAAAATGCAAGCTGTCCCATCCACGTACCATCAATGTCTTAATTTTCCTCATGATGGACAAGAAATCACAATATCGGCTGATAATTCAAAAATTCAAACTTGGGCCAATATCAAAGCCAGCCAAGATACTTTGGTTCCTAACAATCGGGAAGCTCGTGCTAGTACTTCTCTAAAGATTGACACATAGATCAGTCAATTAACCAAAGGTTTTGACAAGAAATTGAAATTCAAAGACCATGGACTTAGAGAATACTCTCTCTGTCTTGCTAATTTATCCACATCTCCTCAGTCACATGGACAACCTTCCATCGCACAACATCAAATATCAGCAGCATCGACGTCAACACAACCACCAATAGAGCCGATTACAAAGTTTAATGGACAATTCATCAAAGAAAAATTCCCCATGGAAGATCTTGAGGATAGGGAAATTCTAAATTGGCTCTATAAAGATGAAGATGAAGCAATTTTTAATGTCAAATTACCAACAGAGAAATATGGAAAAGGATATTCTATCATGCAGAAGATGGGCTATGATAAGGGTCCCATCAGGAAAAGAAAAGGAGTAGTTGAACCTATTAATCCTCCAAGACTTGCTGCAAAAGAGAAAACCGGATTAGGTTATGATACTACCTCCAAAGAAAGAACATCCAAACAACTGCATGGCACTGTCTTCACATTGCAAGAAGGTTTAGATTCAAGTGAAGCATGTTTGGCCATAGTTCAAAATTTCATGGAAAATAACTCTGACACATACTCTGTTGAATATGAATGGGACACCATTTACAATGATGAGTTCTGGAGGGATAAAGAGGTTGACATAATACACAAGTATACCCCAACTCTAATCGAAGGTGAAAGTTTAGGGACCCAAACACGAGAATCTGAACTATAAAGTCACTATGATTCTAGTGATACTGAGTCAGATTTAAATGAACAAGGCTATCATGAGAACAGTACCATCATTGATCCACCTCATCCCTCAGATCCTACGGTCAACTCCGTTATGACCATAACCATAGTCGATTTCACGCAACACGATGACCCGATATCTTTGATCCATCTTGATCTCATTGAATGGGATTTATCTGAACCTATCAATATACCCATTTTCCCAAATGACGAAGCTATTGTAAACTTCCTTTCCGCAGATGACACAAATGATTGTTCCACCAACGATTCTCGGCATAGAGTCTTTAATCAGGAGAGTGTCAAGTCTCCCAGCTACAAAAATAAAATTAAAAATAAAGATCTAATGGTGAAAACCAGAATCTGGCAGTATTAGATCAAACAAAAGATAAAATAAAGAGTGTATCGGATGGTGAAATTTTTTTTAAGGCACCAGATGATGGGAATCTTGACACTCTCCCAGAGCATTACCATGAGAGATCACCTATTTTGATTGAGCCTACAAATGTCGTCAATCTTGAAACTTCAGACAAACCAAGGATTTTACAGCTGGTTGCATCAATGACAGAAAAAGAAACACCAGAGTTCATGGAATTTCTAAAAACAAATCAAGTCAACTTTGCTTGGTCTTATGCAAACATGCCTGGTCTCGATCCTGATCTTATCATGCATCATTTGTCTATCAAATTAGGAGTTAAGCCTATGAAACAAAAACTCAGAAAGCTGCACCCCCATGTTGCATTATTAGTTAAGGAAGAACTGAGAAAACTCCTTGATGTGGGCTTCATAATATCAATCGACTATGTTGAATGGATCTCCAACATTGTTCCTATATCCAAGCCAGATAAAAGTGTAAGAGTGTGCACATATTTCAGAGATCTTAATAAAGCATGTCCTAAGGATGACTTCCCACTTCCAAGCATTGACACTATAGTTGATCTGATAGCTGGCCATGCCATGTATTCATTAATGGATGGTTTTTCTGGTTACAACCAAATCAATATTGCACCCAAAGACCAGGAGAAAACAACTTTCACGTGTCCATGGGGCACTTACTGTTGGAATGTCATGCCTTTCGGTCTGAAGAATGTTGGGGCTACTTACCAAAGATCCATGACTACAATTTTTCATGACATGATGCATACATTCATGGAAGATTATGTAGATGACATATTGGAAAAGTCATACACCAAAGGACATCTAGAAATATTGTCTAAAATATTTGCAAGATTGGAGAAATTCCAAGTTCGCCTCAATCCCAAGAAATGCATTTTTGGGGTCACATATGGAAAACTCTTAAGATACATAGTATCCAAAAAAGGAATTGAAGTAGATCTTGCCAAAGTACAGGCAATCATGGAGATGCCTCCCCCAAGGAACATCAGTCAATTAAGATCATTACAGGGACAACTTCAATCTATACGAAAGTTCATTGCACAATTGGTTGACAAAAGTCTACTTTTCACACATCTCCTACATAAGAATGTTCCTTTTAGATGGGATGACAAATGTGAGATGGCTTTTCAACAAATCAAGCAGTACCTGATGAGCCCACCTGTTCTAGTACCACCAAATCCAGACAAACCATTAGTATTGTATATTGCTGCCACAGAGACATCCTTGGGTGCATTGCTAGCACAAGAAGACCATACAGGGAAAGAACGTGCAATCTATTATATCATCCGAACATTAACAGGGCACGAACTCAACTACACTTTCATTGAGAAGGCTTGCCTAGCCGTGGTCTTTTCTTCACAAAAGTTTCGACACTACATGTTAACTCATATGATTAATCGTGTTGCAAAGATTGATCCACTCAAGTATCTGTTAAGCAAGGCTACATTGACAGGAAGGCTAGCAAAATGGGTTATGATCTTAAGTGAATTTGACATCCATTATATTGATCGCAAGGCAATCAAAGGACAAGTTATTGCTAATCAACTAGCTGAAGCACCACTACATGCAGAGCATCCCATGCACATTGAATTTTCAGATGCTGACGTCTTCAATGCCAAATCAAAACAACCATGGTCTTTATATTTTGATGGTTCTTTTATCCAACATGGATCAGGGGAAGGCATACTCTTTGTCACCCCTCAAGGTAATACCATTCCTCGGTCATACAGGCTAATGTTTCTATGCACCAACAATATAGCTCAATATGAAGCCTTAATCACCGGACTGAATATTGCATTGGAATGGAGGATCACTGAACTACAGGTCTATGGTGATTCACAATTAGTCATTAATCAAATCAATGATGATTATCAGACCAATGATGACAAACTGTTGCCATATAAAAAGATGGTTGATGACTTCAAGAAGTACTTTGTGGACATCAACTTCACACAAATTCCAAGACTTGATAATAAAGCAGTCGACGCCATGGCCATGATCACATCATTGCTACAACTCCCATAAACTCAAGCTCGCTATGAATTTCTGGTGGAACAATCATTTGTACTTGCTTATGACACCCCTGAAAGCCAAATCATTTACCACTTGGTGGGATCCGATTCACCTTGGTATGGAAAAATCTATGCCTACCTAAAAGACGACATCTTACCAACTGATTTATCTCGTAACCAAAAGCAAAATTTTATTCACCAATCGTCTCGCTACACTCTTATCGCCGACACCCTTTATCGTTGTGGTCTTGATGGTACTTTACTTCGATGTCCTGAACGTGATGAATCTGATAAGGCTTTACAAGAAGTTCATGGTGGCATTTGTGGTACTCATTCAAGTGGACTAACCTTATCCAAGAAATTGATTAGAATGGGTTACTACTGGCCTACAATGGAGAGGCAATCCTTCACTTTTGTTAAAACGTGCTCAAAATGCCAGATTCATGGGAATCTCATTCATGCTCCTGCACAAGAACTTCAACCATTTACACCAACCTGGCCATTCTCTCAATGGGGGTTAGATCTAGTTGGAAAAATTCATCCTTCCTCATCAAACAGACACAAGTTCATCATCACAGCAATAGAGTATTTTACCAAGTGGATTGAGGCAGTACCTCTCACTAAAGTCACCAGCAAATAGATCTCATATTTTATACTCAACTATCTCATTTGTCGGTATGGCATTCCCACCTCCATCATCACAAATAATGGATGACCATTCAAGAATCAAGATGTTGACGAACTCTGTGAGCGATTTCATATTCAACACCTTATTATCCACAAGGGAATGGCCAAGCAGATGCCTCAAATAAAACAGTATTAAATTTTTTGAAGAAGACTGTGAATGATGTAGGGAAAGATTGGCACATTCAACTCAATCCTGCATTATGGGCCTATAGAACTAGCATCAAAACGCCAACGGGAGTGACACCATTTATTTTGGTCTATGGAGTAGAGGCTATACTTCCTCTGGAAGTTGAGATTCCCTCTCTCAGAGTATCGCTGAAAGGTCTCACAACAGATGATGACTACAGAGTTTCCCGACTACAAGAACTGGAACTCCTAGATGAAAAGAGACAAAGAGCAGTTGACCATTTGAAAGCATATCAATAGATGATGTCTCGCAGCTATAATCACAAAGTAAAGCCATATACCTTTCAGATGGGTGATCTTGTTTTGAAAGAGAACCCACGCAATCAACAAGACAGAGAAAAGAAAGGAAAGTTTGAACCAAATTGGCTAGGTCCTTATGTGGTTATTGTAGTCTATGGTTCAGGAGCCTACAAGCTATTAACGCTAGAAGGGGACCTATTTGATGAACCCATCAACAACATGCACCTCAAGAAATATTATGTTTAAGTCAACTATCATCATCCATAAAAGTCCTAAAAAAATACAAAAACAATAGAAAAAATACAAAAACAGTAGAAAAAGTCCTGAAGAAATCCAAAAACAGCAGAAAAAGTCCTAAAAAAATACAAAAACAGCAGAAAAGGTCCTAAAAAAAATCAAAAAATTAAAAAGTAAAAAAATCAAAATCAAAAAATCGTCATAGGGTGAAAACCTGGCCACAGGCAGTCTATTGACAAGAAAATGCAATAAAAACAAGTAGTGAAAATATGGAAAACAAATGTTGTTTGTAGCTCTCCATCTATTAGTTCATACTCTGCACTTGACTTCTCAACCTTCATTTCATGCATCTTTCCATCATCTTAGGGTCATACAAGTATCATGCTACCATCATTTGCCTAGAACAATAATGTCTTACCATGGATTGATTATGGTACATATTCATTTTGGAAAATTGTGTCAATACTGGGGGCAAACGTTGACATATTGGGGGCAATCAACTTTCAAGGTTTTACCGAAATAGCCAGACACTGACATCAAACCCAATCATGCAAACAAACAATCAAATCACATGAACAACTATCTAATCATTGATACATATCACAATATTTTTCAGCCAAGTACCTTATCATGACTCATATCGGGATGATCTAAAATCTAAATAATGTTTGGAATAGCAATATCATATCTTGAACTATGGTTGTTTAATTTTTGATATCATCTCGGGAGCACACTCAATGATGTACTGAACTAGAGTGGCTAGGAAAGAAGATGATTTTTATTTATCTGTTGTCTTGAGGTTAACTATCCATCTATTGCAAATATGTCGCGAGACATGATTTCCAAAGCAATATCATTGATGACAGTTCCACATTTGCATTAGAAGGTGGTTAGTCTTTGTCTGTTTATGCAAGAAATGCTCAGGTCATCTCGGTTCAATTATACCTCGATGCTTGTGTTTGCTTGCTATATCAAAAACCATGAAAGTTGTACTCAGGTCATCATTGGTGCTAATTTACCCTTTGATGCTTGTACATACTTCCAACATTTTAACACTCTATGATGATCCAAGAAAGCTACCAAAAGGCTCAACGACTGGTTCGCTTCATTTAGTTGCATTTTATTTTAGATCAGTGTACATATATTTGCATACTGGATTTGCATCAAAGTTTTTGAAGGGCTAACAAGAACAATCAATGGCTATCATGTCTCTTTAGACTATTTGTGGAGGACATTCAGACATTTGTTTCATCACCTTTCATCTTCATTATCATTTCATCTAGATCCTACCATCTACCATTTTCCATTCATTTGCATCACTTAGGCTCTGTTATCATTTATCATATCATTTCATTATCATTTTATCATTTATCATCTTCATATCATTTCATTATCATTTTATCATTTCACTTATCATTTATCATATCATTTCATTATCATTTTATCATTTCATTTATCATTTATCATTTCATTTCATTTATCATTCTTCATATCATTATCATATCCATTATCATTTTATCATTTCATTTATCATTTATCATTTTATCATCTCCATTATCATTTATCATTTCATTATCATTCTGTTATCGTTTTATCATATCATTTATCACTTCATTTCATATCATTTATCTTTATCCTTTCACGTCATGTACCATCATTATTTCATATCATCATTTATCATCTTCATATCATTATCATATCCATTATCATTTTATCATTTCATTTATCATTTATCATTTTATCATCTCATTATCATTTTATCATTTCATTTATCATTCATCATTTCATTATCCTTTCATGTCATTATCCTCTATCATATTATTTCATTAACATATCATTACATTGTCATTTCCGCTCATTATCATTTATCATTTCATCGCATCATCATTACATTTCACAACATATCATTATCATCTTATCATACATCTCATTATCATTGACCATTTCATTTCATATCGTCATTTATCATTTATCACATTACATTCATATCGTATCTCTAATCATCCTATCATTTTCATATCCATTCATATTACAAATCCATGATGCATATCATAAACACAACATTCATTTTCCGTCATATCATCATTATTTACTTACATTTGAAAATCCAAAAACAAACATTCCATACATACATTTTCATATCATTTTCCAAATAACATTTTTCATACAACATCTTAAGTCATCCACCTGCATGACATCATTAATATGCATCGTCAATCATCATCATAAGCATATCATATCAACTCATCCTGCATATCATGTTAGTCATCAAATCATTCAAATGCATACCAAAATCCATAACATATAGAAATAAATGCATCACATAATCAAAGAATCATGATAAACATCACATAAATCATCTCATAAATACACATCATCTCATCAAAAATCATCGCCGTTGCATATCATCACTCATAAAAAATGATACAAATGTCCAATGTCCAATGAAACTTAAATGTCCAAAGAGAAATACATAAGATATGATAAAAAATCAATATGATCCAAAAATGGTATACATGTGTGAAATATATCTGCTAGCTGGTCGATGCCCCTGATGGCGCTGGTCCGGAAGGAGGTGGCCTGCCACTAGTACCTGTGTCTGGATCCCGTCGAGGCCCCGTAACCCCTAGGCTCTGTGTACATGTCTGTCACTTGCTCCTGGTCCTAGTGTGGGACCGTGGAATTGGCTCTCTGTGCTCAAGAGGACATAACTCCTCGTACCTGACACGGTAATACTTTGCCTCTCTAGCCATCTCCATGCCCTATGCAATAGCCTCCCGCAAGGATGCACTCTCTACGGTGCCCATCAGTCTCTGAGCTACGCCCTCGGCCTCTGCTTGCCTCTATCTCAAAGAATCCCTCTCTATCAACTGGGCTATCTGAGGATCTGGGGAAGGTTGCAATACTTGTGCTGGTGCTGGAACTTGGGCCTGTGACTGAGCAAGCTGTGCCTATAACTGAGCTATCACACTCTGTGCCTGACCTAGCTGTCCCTGAATAGTTTGTACCTGGGCCTGGAAAGTGGCTATCTGTGCCTACTATGAAGAGGACGACACCCTGATAATAGTCTGTGGTCTACCACCAAATCTGGGCCGCCATACAATCTGAGCACTAACTAGGCTATCGAACCTCTACCTCACTGCCCTCGTCTCCTCCCCTCCATCATATCCCCTGTCATCTCCATCATCTGGGCTATCCTCATCTCTATCCTCCCCCTCCTCCTCATCTCCACTCTCTTCCTCCTCCTCTCCTCCACCCACTGCCTGCTCTCTGCTGGCCTCACCCTCTTGTTTCTCTGCCTCTGGCTGCTGTACCACTGCAATGGGCCCTGGCTCATCTGGGCATGTAAACCGTGGAAATCGATGAGTGTGGAAGTACACTAGGTACTCATCTGACATCCCTGTGTCTACCACCTCTGGCCTATATGCCCATACCTCTAACTGCAAGCTAGAATACTTTGTGTACGCCACCTAGTATGTAATGCAGCACCCCCACCCAGGATCATCATTGCGCAGCCCATAATGAGCAAAGCCCTATGGCATCCCCTACGTGAATCCATACTGTCTCTGCACTCGCAAGGCCAAAAATCTCTCAATAATGAACGAAGTCTGTCCTATCAGATATCGAGGGATGTAGACAAACAACATCTCCAAATGATCTATGTCCCAGGGCTCACACTTTGTATACGGCCTCCATATCACTGCGTCCACATCATCCAACACGTGCCACCAATACTCCAACTTGCCTAGCTTGGCCTGGACAAGTGCACCTGAATATGCCTCCACATATGGCCTACCTAGTGGCCTCGCCCTAGCACATGCTGGCCTAGTAACTGTGATATGCTCCCAGGCCCAGATTTGGAGCAGCGTCACACCGCTGGCCAAACTAGTCAACCCTCGGTACGCTACCTGATGTAAATCATGATACAAATGCACCAAAATGTAGCTCCCCCAAGAGTACCTCTGTGGCTGAGTCACCATCCACTCTAGCATCCTCCCCCACCCAACTAAAAATCCCTTCGATTGATGGTCCGGTCCAAGGAAGCCTCCAATAAATGCCGCCAACACAACAACTAAGGTTGGATACCTGTTGAAATCCACCCATGGCACCCAATAGCCAGCTATAGATGCATCACCACAGATCCTCCTTAGTGCCTCAGTCCCTCCTATCTCCTTGTGGTCATAAACCACAAGGGACCTACCACAAGAATCTCCAGAATCCTGTATACATCCTCAGGTGTCACGATCATCTCACCGGTCGGCAAATGAAAGGTGTTATGATCGGAATGCCACCTCTCTACCAATGCGGTCAGTAGTCCCCTGTTGACTCGAATCCCTTGCGGGATAGTCAACAGGGATCCCAGCCCATAGGCACCTATCCACTGTACCTCTGCAGGAGTCAGCTCTCCTATTCGATCCCAACATATCAAAAAACACTCTCTAATCTAGAGGTTGTCAAACACCTCCTATTGTCATCACAAAGACAACTAATCATACTCATACCAAAGAATCCTATCATGTGCTCTATCTATCAATGACCCATATCAAGTGACCCATATAAGTGACCCATATCAGTGACCCATATCAGTGACCCATATCAAGTGACCCATATCAGTGACCCATATCAAGTGCCCCATATTAGTGACCCATATCAAGTGACCCATATCAGTGACCCATATCATGTGCTCTATCTATCAGTGACCCATATCCGTGACCCATATCAATGACCCATATCACACAATCAAAACATCATTCTATTTGTATTTCAAGCATAAATGCAAATATGTTGTCATATCAATCATTTACTATTTTTTTTCTATTGTAGAAAGAAAATTTATCAAGAGTCATATCAATCATTTACTATTTGTTTTCTATCATAGAAAACAAATTTATCAAGAGTCATATCAATCATTTACTATTTTTTTCTATCACAGAAATCAAATTTATTAGGAGCCCTATCAATCATTTACTATTTGTTTTCTATCACACAAAGCAAATTTATCAGAAGTCCTATAAGGCATTTACTCTTTGTCTTCTATTCAGAGAAGCAAAGTTATCAGTTAATCATCAGCCTTTCTACCATTTATCCATATCAGCATGATGGTAAAACAATTTCTTTATCTATTGACCAAGGACGCAATATAGACCATCAATTTTCATCATGGCATTCTGCCAAAATTTTTCCAGATGTGCTACTTTGTGCCTCCGATGCGCTAAAACTCAAAAGTGCTAAAGTTTCTCCTATAAGCGCTAAAACCTTGGATGCGCTAAACTACGCAACGTATGCACTATTTCATCACCTAAAAGCGCTAAAACCCTATATGCGCTAAACTACCTAGTGGATGCGCCACTTCATAACCTCATTGCGCTAACCCACCCCTGTTGCGACCAATTCCTATATGCACAACTCTATTCCCTAGATGCGTGACTCTGTACTCTAGCCAGACTCACACCTATAAGTGCTAATCTACACTTCGTATGCGCTAGAACACCTTCTTTTACCCTACACCCTATATGGGCTAAAGCACACCCTATAGAAACTATGAAAAATTATGAATACGCTAAAACAGAACCGCGGATGCACTAAAACAGAATTTCAAAACTTAAATCTGTGTAAAAAAGTACAAAAATTGTTAAAAATCATGAAATTTCGATGCGCAAAGGGTTTAATCGACTCATCGGTGGTCCATACGCAACTGGTCTCTGGAATCTGCATGCCCACTAGAATCTATGAGTGTGCAATGGGATTGACATCTTACTAAGTCACTGTCAGAGCATCCAAACTCACTATAGCAAACGAGTGAAAATGACTTCCACTTTTACCCTTTTTACCTTATATGAGTCATTTAAGGTGGGTTTTTGAGGGTATTTTCTTTTCCATCACTTTATTTCACCAGGGGCATTTTTTTTTCCACCCATTTTTCGGGAGCTAAATCACCGAACCACTAGCAGAAGGTTATTTTCATCAGATTTTTGAACCTCATATCATCCTCCGTGATTTACCTCCCAAGGGGGCATCATCAGCATCAACATCAAAAACATATCAGGGGCAAAATAATTTTATTTTTCTTTGAAGCAATATGTTTCACACATCACTTCAAAGAGGGGGAAAATGTATACGTCTAAAAATGGTCACAATCAACCAAGCTTGTTAATTAATTAAATATAAATTATTTAATTAATCTTCTAAAGTCACCTACATATAAATAAATTGAATCATTTATTTATATTGTTCACTTTTATAATTCTTCTACTTTAATTAAATAAATAACTTTATTTAATTATCATTGTCTCCCATATTCCTCTTAATTGATTAAATAGATTTTATAATCTATCTATATTAATTATCATAAGTTTGAATTTTTAATACAAATGATATTCTTTCTAATTCTTCATTTAATTAAATATTCTAAATATTTAATTACCCACTTTCTAATTCTTCACTTCACAGATAATTAAATATTCTCAAAATGTTTAATTAGCAACTTTCCTTTCTTTTTAGTTAATTAAATATTCTCAAAATATTTAATTAGCAACTTTCCTTTCTTTTCAGATAATTAAATATTCTAAAATATTTAATTAGAAACTTTCTTCACTTCATATTTAATTAAGTATATTATATATTTAATTAAATGCTTTTCTCTCATCTTCTCACACATAATTAGATATTAAATATTTAATTATGCAAACTTCTAAATTCACCATTACATGTAATTAAATAAATTTATTTATTTAATTATAACACTTATCTCTTGCTCACTTCTCAAATGGCAACTTTCCTTTAAATCTAAAAGAGAAAATCTATAGAGAAGGAAACATTCCATTTCTCTCAACTTTTCAAATCTCTCACCGTTCATCTTGACAAGCTTGATCTCAATCGTTGGTCAACTCAACCAATCAAAACTCTTTAAAAACTCTATAAATACCTGTGTAATTCCAAGCATTGGTTACACAGACATAGATGCATACACGCAATTACGCTTGCACACTTTATCTTTTGCATTTCAATAATATTCATATCTTAGCAATAGCATAGTTTTGCATTTTGTATAAGATGCATTCTTGGTTTTAATCTCATTCTCTAGTAGTCCATTTCATTGAGCTTAGCATATCAAATCTGAGAGCAATTTCAATCAAACGAAACGCTGGAGATAGAGAGAAATAAGACGACTTCGAAGGGGCTGCGATAAGAGTTTGCTCATACTTTCTTTTAGCTTCTTTGATACAATGTTTTATTAAATGTGTTTTGAATTCATTATAATAGATTAGATTTTCATACACACAATACCTAACTAACTACCCTTTTTGGATCAATGAGGTGGATGAAGGAAAAATGTTTTCCCCTTCAAAGGATGAGAGGGAAAGTATCACCAGAGAGAGGATGGTAGATCTAGAAGAAAAATCCTTGGTCATCAAGGAGCTAAGAATGTTCACATACTTATGCCCAGAATGTTGTTTCCTATGATTGCAATATAGCTTCGTGTCTAAATCTTTGTCAAATCAATTGTTGATATCATGAACTTGCATTCTTAGATCTATGTGATAAAGTGTTTTCATATGAATATCTATTTGTTCCAACTAACTTTTGCTATAATGTAGTTTACCTTCTTTAGATAATTATCGTTGGCATTCCCAAAAAAAAAATTCTCAAACAATGACATTCTTGTAGTAAGGTCAAAATAAATTAATAGTTACAAGTAAAGGAATGTAATTTTTTTGATTTCACATTTTCATTTAAATACAAATATATAAACATGAATATAAGTGTATGTATGTATATGTATATGTACATGAAAAAAAAATTAAAAAAAATTAAAAAAATATATATATATATATATCATAGTTGTCAGGAGACGCAGGGTAGTGGTATTGTATAGAGATGGGAACGCCAATCAAATTAGGGTGTGTGAGTTAAATGAATAAGGAGACGACTATTTTATATGTAAATGATTCACTAAAAATTTTGGGTATGAGGACTGGTACGTTGTCTATGTTCCCAAAATGGAGTTTCCCAACAACTATAATATATATATATATATATATATATATATGTATGTATGTATGTATGTATGTATGTATGTATATGTATATGTATATTTATTTATTTATTTATACATGCATAGAAATCCATGAAAGTGGCTTTCAAATAAAAGAATCAACGATAGTCCAAGTGCTAGTTTAAACATTGGCAATTAATATATAATACCGAGTTTTAATGTTATAGTACTCTGAAAGGAGTAGGAGTGAATGCAAGTAAATGAAGGAAGGAGAGGGAATTTATTGCTCATGGAGTGGAAAGAAGTGAAGGAGAGGAAAGAGGAAGTGGAGACACATGCAAAAATTTGAGGAGAAATGTGTGGAGAATGCGAGGTAAAATTAGAAAAAGGAGAGCAACTGATGGGATGAGGAGGCGAAGGACAAAGAGGAGAGAGAGATAAGAAATTTTTGCATCTGGTGACAACGAGGGATTGGTGTGTAATTGATACTCTTTTATCCCTCAAGTTGATGGATTTGCAAGGTTCAATTAAGTGTATGAAAATGAACATGAGCTTTGGATAATGTAAAAAGAACACAATCTTAATGTTAGCAGTAGAGATCATTATAGAATGCCATATTGTCATTTTGATTACTTTCTTTATACTTCCTCTATTTTCTTCAGAGGTTATAGACGTGTCTCCTTTCTTTGTGATAAATAAGAGTTATGACTATATGGACCAAATTCTTATTTAGACGTTCAATTTTCTATCTTGAAACCCATGTATAAACTAAGTGTATAAAATAAATATTTCTTTCTCCTGTGAACTAAAACCCTACGGTAATTATGTGATAGTGATGCAAGTGGGACTCCCAAATGTATGTCGTAACCAATAGCTCACAAACAATTTCTCAAGACGTCATATGTAGAGACTCTCTACTCACAAACAAACTCATAATCCACCACATAAACAACAAACAAACTCATGCTCTTTTATTGAATTTCAAAGCCAACAAATAACAACAACAATTTTAATTCATATTGAAACAAAAAAAACCAAGTCACATTCTTCATACCACTGCTATTTCATTAGAATGAATTTTCTTGAATAGTTTTTGGGTTTTATGTTCCTCCTTCCTAGCTTTCCATAATATTTTGAATTTCTTGATTTTGTTTAGAAATGAGAAATTTATTCCTATTTTACTAAGATCGGTTCCCACACTTACGACTTCAAACAATCTCCCTCTCCCAATCAAACCTTCTAAATGCCCATGACTCCTTCCCTAGTGTGGGTTTTTCTCTTCTTGGCATATGCATTCAATGAAAATTTAAAAATTACCTTCCCGCCTTACAATCCACTCACACCAGTTCCCCAACACCCTGTATTCCCATTTTTTACAAAAATAAAAATTTAGATTTTTTAAATGGAGTTACAATTCCCATTAAATGCCCAATCATAGGCTTGGGCATGGGATTTTCCTTTTTGAAAAATTGACACTTTGCAACAATTTTAAAAATAATAAAATAATGTATCAAATTAGCAATTTATTTTTCACATAACCATCACCAAATTCCATTATGCTAGAGGAGATGAGAATTTCATTAATTTGTGCTTGCAACCAAAAAAATCAAAACAAAACTCGAGCAGTAAAATTTAAAATATTTTTGTTTGTGCGAAATGGTCCATGCACCAAGATGCTCCTGCATCAGATAGGGAAAATAGTAGAAGTATTTGGGGATAGTTGTTATTTCTATACCATTTAATCTCCTTTATCTCAAGGAGGAAGGATTGAATGATTTAGTAATGTTGAAATTGTTGAACACACACTGGAATACTAAGAAGGGGGGTGAATTAGTATTCAATCAAATCTCAAACCCTCCAGAGCAAACTGAAACAAGTAATCTTTACAACATATACAAAAACATGAAAGATAAACACAATGTACAACACCACATAACACCAGATGTATGTGGAAAACCCCAAAGGGGAAAAACCATGATGAGAAAAGTTGCTAGGAGCTATTGTCCTAATATAGCCTCATAAATGAATCAATTATAACTTTGTTTTAGGGCTACAACCCAAGGAAGCTACTACTCCATGTAGAGGTTTTCGGGTCACTCCCAAGGAAGCTACAAATCCCCAAAAACTTTTTTTTAGGTCTACAACCCGAGGAAGAAATTGCTCCCTAAACTGAGAGCAATCTCCTAATAGATTATAGCATGATAGTCCTTCTACTATCTGAATCTGACAATGAAGCTCAATTATTTTGATGATTGCAATTCTTCTTTTTCCCTTCTATTTTGATGATTACAATTATGCTTTGACAATTCTCCTACAACTTCAAACGTCTTCTCTGTAGCTTAATGGCTCACGACTTTCAACCTTCAAGAAGTTTTGTTTTTGGCTCACTGCCTCCAACAAACAATTAGGCACACTCTTGACGTCTCTTTTGTCTCAAAAATGTTTTTAAGATGAATCTAGACAAGATCCATCACTTCTACTCTTTCTCTTTCAGTCACTTACATAAACATCATAATGCATTGCACATCCTTGATGACTTCTTACAATCACCCTTCACCTAGATCAACTAGGTTTACAATTTATACATGATATTACATTGAGTACATTACATGTGTCATCCTACAACAAAGAATATTACAATTACAAGCTGGCCAAAAATGAACAACATGAAATGTGTAGAGGGAAATCCCTAAAAATGAACTACACACAACACCAAGAAGAGGAACACACCTTGTGGATTCCAACACACACTTAACCTATTCCAAAAAACTCTTCAAAACATCGATCTTCAATGAACAACATCCGCATGCTTCACACATTCAAATTAGGTCGACCTTAAGCAAGAAAATATGAAACTTGTAGCACATCAGCCATTACAACTTGGTGATACTCATGAAAGATTAAACTTTACTTGTGCTTCAACAAGATGAGTTAGAATGACCCATACAACACCTTCAAACATTTTTTGGACTCCATGTAACCTTGAACTTATGACACACACCTCAACATATCTCAATTGGCTAGGCAAAAGTATAACCTAGCAACACCTTCATTCTGGACCACAACTTGTCTTGGAGAAAATAGAAAACACCTTGCAGAGCAATAGGAAACATCGCATGATCTTCAAGAACACTCTCCACTAGCCAACTCGCCACTTCATTCAACAACAAGTTGGTGCAAGCCAACAAACACAAAAACTAGCCACTAGACAATATAGTCCTGCACTTTGTCACTTTAAAATTTATCTACAGAAGGACTAATGATATGAAAATTTGGATATAGCACCTTCACAACATCACAAACTTAACTTCTGAACCACACCAATATATCTACAAACATGGAGGAATGTAGAGCCAAACATTGCACCTTTGTGAACACCCTCACAAAAATAATGTACAAACTTGAAACTGTCACAAACACAAACACCTTTCCAATAATCCAAACAACATGAAACTTGGATCACACATGCCCTAACAACATATGAATCTATCTTCCAAATTGCATGGAGCACAACATCAACATAGAGATTCAGAGCATCTCATAGAGACTCTAGCAACCAAATAGCCAAACTACAACCCAAACAACAACAAACTCCAACATACTTCTGACATCAATGACTACCAAACTCACACTTTACTTACACTTTTAACATCAATGACAACCAAATTACAATAGAAATGACCTCTCGATTGTTACTTTACTTGAACTATTGATGATGTGTTTCATAGGAAATTAGAGTTCTTGATTCATGTTATCTTAAGTCTTATGAGTGTCGATCCTATCAACTTTGTGTAAACAAATGTATTATTATATGGGCCACGACCCTATCAACTTTGTATAAATAGAGGCATTAATATGTAAGTATATAGACCCTATCAACTTTGTGTAAATAGAGGCATTAATATTTATGTTAAGACCTTATCAACTTTGTGTAAACAAAGGTATTATTATATGGGTATCATCCCTATCAAATTTGTGTAAATAGAGGCATTAATGTATAAGAGGTGACCCTATCAACTCTATGTAAATAGAGTCATTAATAAATGTATGTTTAGACCCTATCAAATTTGTGTAAATAGAGAGGTATTATTATATGGGTATTGACCCTATCAACTCTATGTGAACAAAGACATTAATGTATAAGAGGCGATCCTATCAACTTTGTGTAAACATAAGCATTAATGTATAAGTTTCAACCTCTTTAACTCCATTATGGAGGAATAACTTGGATACATTTGATCAATTGATACTTGTGTGTAAAATTTTGAATACCATGTAAGATTTCGACCTTCTCTAATTTATAAGACTATTTATTAATTTTACTACTCATTTTGGAATTTTTTTTATTCCTAAGTTTCTCTGTCTGAGGTAGCAAAATTATTAATTGAAAAGATTAGAGATCTCAAAATTCTAAGTGATCGAGAGCAATGGTTTTAAATTTTGACATCGATATCAGGGGAAAATTTAGTGGCAAATCTTTGCCAATTGGCGAATTCTAGAAATCAACCAAGTCAAAATTAGCGAATTTGCGTAAACCAACAGGGTGTCCAAATCGTCCGAATTTTACGAACTATAGGTCCAATGCATGTCCATTCGCCAATGAGTTTTTTTTATGAGGCATATTTAAGCAACAAATTCTCCATAACAAACTACATGTTTCAAATGGACCAACTAATATTTTTGCCTAGAATCTCAGAAGCATGTAATAAAACACCCACATATTCACCAATACTATTAAAACAACATTGTATCAGGACCCATTTTTCCAATTAAAATTTACAAATAGTTGCTTGTGAAGACCCATTTTGCCAATTAAAATTTATAAATAGTTGCTTATGAGGACCTATTTCTCCAATAACATTAAAAAATAATTACATTTGACTACACATTTCGCTTTGAAAAGTACAACGTATTGTTGTATAAGCACACGAAATTCGCCAAATTTTTAATATACCATTTAAAAATCCCGTAGAATTCACCAAATATGGAATCATGGATTGATATAAATACAATTGAAAGTGTCATTTATTCTTACACATTTTTTTCAGTTCTGAGGTTCTACTTCTCAATTCGAAAGTTAGCAAAAGCCAAAAAAGTAGACTTAAAGGTGAGTGATCATTTCTTCATAGTGTTATTAGTTATAATAATAAGTTTTCTTTATCTCTTTTCCATTCTTGCTTTAGTCTTAAAGATGATATTGAGTAGGGAATGGGATCTATATTCTTTGTCCTTAAACAAGAAGACATTTTTTTCTAGTTTTTATTTGAAGTGAGAGATCAATATATTGAGCAACTCGAGCAGCAAGGGTAAGGCTCTTGCTGCTCCTCAGGGTGGTGAAGACAATTTCACTGAAGAGACTAGGAGGCCATCAAAATTCCCAAAACTTAGACATACCATATAGTCTTACTTTGGAATTTCCAAAGCTTATGATCCATCAGGTCAAGATGGAGCTAAATCATCAACTCTTCCACCAAATATTAATAAAGAAGGAATTCATAATACCTCACCACCACTAGAAAGTCAAGGTGATATTTTCATTGAGTTAAATGTATCAAATGAGGATAACAATACTACAAAATATGTTCCAAGGGATACCCTAGATAGCCAAAATGAGATAATTGACTTGGATCAGGATGATGTTGGGAGCAAGAAAAGAAAGGGAAAATCAAAAGTGGGGCGCGAGTGGGAAATGACAAGGAATTTTCAACTTGGTTGGTTATCAAAGTACCCATTCATTGTACCAGTGGGGATTGGGAAAGCAAACAATATTGAAAATGCAACATTGGCCAAATGTATGATTTCTAGTTGGAAATGTGGAAGAGACAAGATGATGTGGCTAAAGATTGAAACTATAGAAAAGTATATCGGTGAAGTTTATCAAAAACAAATCATAGACAAAAAGGAACAATCAGTCATACGATGGAAATCAAAGGAAGAATGTCTTCATGTTAGGTATGTCACAAATTATGAAGAGCATGACCAAAGAATGTTGAAGATTGTTGCATGTAAAGGTACACTTGAGGCTCAATTTGGAAAAGCAATGGAAGCATCAAATATGTCAAAAACTATTCAGATGAGTGTTGTTTTTCATATTTTGTCCAGAGGGTATCCTATGACAGGCCACCCAGAATATTCTGGTTTATTATCTTATTTGAATGTTCCTCACTATCCCTTCTCACATTGGTCAGTAAATGTTGGATGGGAATTGGAAAACTGTCTTGCTACAGTTGAAAAGGAAGATTTAAAGGAGAAAGTAAAAGAGTCAAATTTGATTGCATTATCTTTAGATGAAGTTATTGTGGTAGACAATACTTCTTGGGTTTGTATGCATTTGTATACTATAGAATGACATGTTCGCCAAGCTCATCTTCTATGTCTTCATAAAATGAAGGACAATTCAACATCTCAAAATCTATTAGAACTAGTCAAGAAATCTTTGAATGAAATTAAAGGTATGGATGAGTTGACAATTGCGAAAAATTTGGTGTGTGTGGGAGTTGATGGAGCTACAATGATGCAAGTTCAAAGGACCGGTGTTTGCACAAAGTTACAAACTACTTGTGCACCATACATACTTGGCATTCACTGCATGGACCACAAAATGAATTTAGCATTCAAAATTATAAGCAAGTTTCCTACAGTATCGAAATTCAAAAATCTAGTCCGCGAGATCTACGCATACTTTTGTCGAAGCCCCAAACATTTCACATAATTTCAAAATTTTGCTGAGGGAATAACAACAGGAAACAATCTTCTCAAGGATTTCGATACCAGATGGATCTCCCTGCATGGACTAGTACAACGAGTTCTTTTAGAAAATCAATCCTTGATTAGAGTGACGTACGAAAATTGCAACACAGTAGACAAAGCTCCTGACCTCTTACATAGGTTAAGTGATATAGAGACACTCTTGAATTTAGATAGTATTCTCCCCATGTTGGATGTGATGAACAATCTTGTGAATAAATCCCAAGACAAAACTATGTATATTAACGAATATGTCAATCTAGGTAAACATACATGCTTGGTCCTCGATCATCTATATCTAGATCTAACAGAAGAAAGCCCAAATTATTTTATGTGGAGGAAAATCACTTATTTGAATGATCCTAATAATTATTTATAGTTTAATGCAAGCGGGCACTTATGTATCTGTGTATGTGGATATGAGATACAAATGTACCAATGTAAGACATCCAGGCACTCTAGCAGAGAAGTAGCTATGAGGAAGATTTTAAAGGCATTGCTAAATCTGTTAGTGATAATTTGAAGGAAATTGCAAAATCTCTCTCCTTAGAGATTCGTGAAAGACTCCATTGACATGAAATACTTGAAGCCATGGGTATTGTGTATCCTCAATTTTGGGCAAACCGAGATAACCCAAAACATTTTCATGATCAAGTTAAAATCTTGATCGAACAATTTTCAAAAACTATAACATACAATGAGAAGAAAATAGAAGGAATTTTAAATGAAGCTAAGCTTAGAAAACAATCTAGGAGTTTTGCAACAACTATGAGGGACCAGTATAAATCCATGGGCACAGATAAGGACTTTGAACCGAGATCAATAAAAAAGCTTTGGACAAACTTAGGTCAAAGTGAAATATTGTGTGGTTCACTATCAAAATATTTAAAACTTGTTGATTTATGTCAAACAATGATATTGGGGTCGGTGGAGGATGAGAGAGTTTTTAGTACATTGGGCTTTTTAAAATCAAAGTTACAAAACAAACTAGACAAGAATTTGGAAAATTTCTTGAGGGTGAAAGGAACTACGTATAATGTCTTCAATTTTCCTTTTGAAAGGGCACTCGCAATATGGAGGTCCACATGTGAAAGAAGAGGGATCAGGTTGTGCAACACTCCAATTCCAAAGGCTGGTACTGGTGGCACTAGCAGTGGTAATGGGACTAGGACATATGACATTGACAAAAAATACACAATGAATGTTGAATTTGAGACATAGGCTGAAGAAAATGAAGAGCATACTCAGAATCAAGATGACTCTTTTACTTTATCTCAAGATGAACGTCAGTTTGAGGACCTTGACTCCGTTTGGGAAATGGAAGAGAATTAGCAACTTTTAGGTATTTATACTGCACTCCATGATTCATGAATTAGTTTCCATTGTTCCAAATTATAGTTGATGATATTTTATATTGTATTCAATGAAAATTGAAATTGTGAACATTGCACTTCATGATATTTTATTTTATATTTCACTTCATGAATCATATTCCAAACTGTAGTTAATGATATTTTATATTGTATTCCATGAAATTGTGATATTTTATATTTTATATTGTATTCCATGGTATTGAATTTGATATGTGATTCTACATCATTTTTAAAGAACAACACTTATCAGACTACTTATAAATTCCTATTGCATTTCCATTCACACAATCTTTGATAAATAACTAAAAGGAATATTAATCTATTCCTTGAACAGAAGCTAACAGTTCAACATCCATAACTTATAAGCTAACAAAAGCTAACAATTCAACATAAATAACTTATAAAGGCATCCACACAACTTAAACAATAAAAGCTTAAACTACCAAATCACCTAAATTTCATATTGATTCTCTGCTTATTTTACAAGGTGGTAGCTACCTTTTATGATATGCAATGAATAGAAATTCAGGATGCTTTTAACTAGAAAGCAAAGAAAGGTGTAGCTTTTAACTAGAAAGCTTTGAAAGGCATGCCAATATCAAACTATAAACTAAAGCAAAAATACTTGAATCACTTCAAAACTAATAAATTTCTTTAACTGAACTCAACCATTGCCATAAGCATTCATTCAAAGATAAACATCTGATAGCAATGCAATCTATTAAACATACAAAACACCAACATAGATAACCATTGGCAAGATATTCAAAATAAACAGAATAAATCCATACACCACAACACAAAGATTATGTCTGCATGAACTTCACCATATGAGTTTCTATATTGAAAGATAATTGTAAAAAAAAATTCAAAGCATAAAAGATTTTTTGCTCTAATGAGGAAACTCAAAGTTTTCCCCAAAAGATCCTTACTGCATCAGCCAAACCCTAACATGAAGCATAAACCAATTGTCTATGGTAACGGTTTCTTGAAGACAACCACACCCAAAAATTCAAATAGTCTTTAACTTAAAAGAACTAAAATTAAAGAAAGTATCATGAAATGCTAAAAATAACTATGCATCACTTTTACGCTTCATCTTCTTCAAATTCATCTTCTAGAACTTCAACCACTTCATGTTCCAGCACCTTTTCATGTGCCCTCATCTTGGACCTGTAATCTCGATTTCTAGTGATAATTGCAAATATGTCCTTGCTCCCTGGCGTTGTAGTAATCTGCAACCTGGTTCTCCATTTTCCCATAGCAATTTCAAACTCAACCAACATCTCAGATATTTTCTCTTCTCCAAATTTATAAGACTTTAGGTGGATCTGCATTCCATTGAGTTTCGAGGACTCCCATGTCACTATAGCAAGATCAACTATTTCTTTATTGAATATCTCTCTAAAATTCAAAGAGATCTCTTTTATATCTAGAATCCTTTCATCAAACTCATCAGTAATTTCCACTCCCAAAATACGACAATCTTCTTTAATTTCCCCCAAAATTTCAAAATATTAAACAAGTGTTTTATTAATTTCCTTCACTAGATTATCATATGTATTCAATTTCCATTCCAATGAATTAGACCAGGAAGGGTCTAGCTCCTTAGGATTATTCACAATTTGCTCACCAATTAATATCTTCTGATCCATAGAGATCAATTCTTTCATTTCCTGAGAGAGCACATAGAGACTAGTTTGATCTTTTCTGACCTGTTGAAGTTTTGTTACTAACTCCTTCCTCTTTTTAATAACTCGAGTGTAAAAGAGCATAGTTTTATTCAGAAAGAAGATAACCTCTTGAGATATTTTATCAATCCCCTCACAAGTAGCTCTAGAATAGCTCAAATTCTTTTTAATTTGTTGTATGGTGAGCACATCGATGCCATCTACCTAAGAAGTTGAGGCTTCATTAGATGTAGGAGGAGTGGCCATGGAAGAAATAAAGTTACCCAATGTGAGGATTTGAGATTGCAGTTTTATATTTTCTTTTCTTTGTTCTTTCACTCTTTTAATCAAGACATTGATTGAATAATTGGCATGGTACACATCACCTTCCAATGTTGGAGTCCTCATATCAACATGTGCGACTTTGTAGTCTGCCTCCATTATTTCATCTTCATTTAAATCCTTCATAGGCTCAACAATTTCTAACATTTTATTTCTAGAAGTAGAATCAGTCACCATCCTTGACATCCTCCTAGCTTTCTTAGGTTTTGAAGAGCTTTGAAGTAACTTTTCAACTGTATCCACTCCGACTGTCATTGTAGGAATATGCTTTCTCTTCTTCTCCACTGCTTTTTTTAGCCATCTTGGGGAGGCTACTACCAGACTAGAATCTTCATTTCCACTAATAGTTTCTTTAGGAGTGCTAGGAGTGATAGGTGGATTCTCAGCCGAAGGCAGAGAAGAGGGAAATTTAGACAGAAGAGGAAATATATCATCTTCAATGATCTGTTGAAAGATAGCTTCAGAATCTGTAGGCACATTTTTTCTTGATTGGTCTTCTTCTTAGGGGTAGGAGAAAGCACACTATCTTGTTCACATACATTCTTCACTTGACTATTTCTTCTGGCCTATCACCATCACCTCTTAACTGAGAATTTGCACTAGAGGACCTAATAGAGGGTTTCGTCGATGATACACTTGCACCAGATGCTTGCATTGACCCCTGTTCATTCTTCTGTGATGACTTAGGCTCCTAAATAGGACCAGTAACTTGCCGCCATTTCCCATCCAACCAGTCCTAGGTTATTTTAAGCACTGAGGCATCATGCACCCTCATATCTAAAATTTCACTTTGGCTCCAATCAACCCTAGGGTGGGATTTATCAGGCAATTTTTCATATCCAGTATCTATGATTGTTGAATCCTCATGATGCAGGGGCATCCAAAAGCATTTAGAAAATTGAGGCAGTTGTAGTGAAGTTCAATTTAGCCAACATCATGGCTAGTTCAGTATGTTGATGATCAATAGTTGTGGATTAAAGGGTTTGTTGTCGAGTATGTCTAGTGTTTCCATGTTAAGTTTCAGGGATCCGCATGAAGATTTGGTCGAGTTATGAGTATCTGAGTTCTGATAGTTGTTCAATTGTTCCTGAGGGAAGATGATGTGATTTTAGCAACTTGAGTTGTTGCGGATGTTTTTGTGGTGATTTGTGATGTTCGAGGATGTTTCCAAATCCTGTGTTGTTTGTCCACATTGATCGATGTGCTCGCGATCGGTGATTTTTTTTTGTGGGTTCATGTTTTCCATGTTCTTGGCTGACAGGGTGTTGTAGCGTGTTGTGGATCTTCGAGGGAGAATCTTTGAAGGTATTTCATGTTCGAGGATGTTGATTTGGGTCCTTGATTTGTTGTGGATGACATTGGTTGGTTCACATTGTAAATTGTTTATTGTTTGGGGCTGACCTATTTGGGTCTACATGTTATCTTACTAGTCGTTGTAATTGGGTTGACTTGTTAAGGGTTAAATGATGCACAAATGATATAAATAGAAGAGAGAGGATTTGTTATGATAGACATATGGGGGATCGATCAATAAGGTGATTGATAGTGTGAAGTATGAAGCATGGTGATGAGGTATTCTGATCTGGAAGAATCCCTAAGCAGAGGAAATGTGGAGCAGGAAATGGAGCCAATGGCAGATTGTTGTGAAGATTGTCATCATTTGAGTTATTTTTAATCCCTGGGTTGTGGCCTAGAGTCTGTTAAGCCTGAGAGGCATTTGAAATGTGTTTTGAGATTATAATATAATGAGGAATGAGCTTTGAAGGCTGGGTTTTTCCCTGTTAGGGTTTTCTCGAGATATATCTGGTATCTTGTGTCTGGTGTTCATGAATGTCTTTTATCTTTTTATGGATTAACTGTTAAATTCAATTGCATATCTATGGTGATCATGGAGTTAGTAATTAGGCTACATGGTTGGATTGTCCTTAGTTGGATCCTCCTACCTTGATTGGATCAAATGGTATCAAAGCTGGTTATGAGTCTATTAGCTGGTTGTGGATCTATTAGGAAAAGAGACGGTGTTGAAAGAAGTGTGAAACCCTTGAAGAAAGATCGAGGCAAGAAAGATTCAGGTAAGCATTCAGATTCAGTTGTTTATCTGATTTGTTTCAATGGGGAAGAGTGGGAAGAGGATGAAGAAGGAAAATGAAACCCTAATATATGAAAGGGATACTTTGGAAGAAGAATTGTGTGAACTCAAGAAGTGTAATGCAAAATTGATGGAGAGGATGAAAGAACTAGGAGGAGACAAGTATGATGCTCTTGAAGAGGAACTGAAAAATGCAAGAAGGAGAAATGAAGAACTAGAAGTAGAGTTGGATATGTTTGAGGATCTTGAAAAGGAATTTGCAAAAGGATTCAAGTTGTTTAAGAAGGTGGAAAAGAGGAACAGAGATCTGGAGGAAGGTTTGAAAGAGCTGAATAAGGAGAATAGTTTGCATAAGAATGAAATATCTAGCTTGAAGGAACATGTTAATCAGTTGGAGCAATTTCACTTATTGTGTGCCAGAAGGAGAATGAGAATCTAAGATCTAAACCTGAAGTGTGTGGTGTTTCATGTGATACTAATGATTTGTGTGATGTTGTAGAAGTTTCTTTAGGTTAAGTTGAAGGTAACAAGGTAATGATGCCTACAATTGTTGGTGATGGTATTGGTTTCAAAATCATGCAAATAATGGAATATAAAGGGAAAGGATTGGGAAACTATCAACAAGGAGTTATAGAGCCTATTGAGTCACTAATGAGATCAAAGAGTGAAGGCCTTGGATATGACAAAGGTAAGAATGTTATTGCAAGTTTGGATCGAAGAAGAGAAGGTATGTATTGTTCACATTGTAATAGGCATGGACATGAAAAGGAAGTGTGTTGGGATCTATATCCTTGTAAGTTATGTGGATTAAGGAATCATTCTGATAAGAAGTGGTGGGATAAAATGAGGAGGAGAAGGCCTGTGATAGGTTGTAAGTAGATGGATTATGGATGGATTGATGGAGCAGAGTGGAAACATGTTACTTGTGTGCTTAGAATATTGTATAGGTGGAAGAACTCATATGTTGGAGGAAAAGAGGAATCAAGATGCAGACCTTGTGCAGAGCAAAGAAGAGTTTGGAAGAAGAAAGAATCAAGTGCTAAGTGTCATCAAGAACATAATGAAGGAGCAACAGTAAAGGATGCAAAGATAGTTTGTGCAGATGAAGAAGAGTCTGAATTAATTTATCCAGAGGAATGGGAACCTTTGGAGGAATTAGATTTCCTTATGGAACCAGAAGAAGGTGAAGCATTGATCTTGAGGGGAAAGTTTATGTACTAGGGTGAAGTAAATGTGAATGAAGAAATAGAAAAGGACAATGATCTTGAGGCAGCTTGTAGAGAAGGCTTGCTCAGACCACCGACCAGTGAGGCAATGTAAGGCTTGCAAGTATATTGTTGAACCTTGACCATGACAAGATGAAGAACCTGAGGCAACTGGAAGGGTGGGCTTGCTCAGACCACCGACCACTGAGGTAGTGCAAGGCCTGCAAATAGAAAACTGAACTTAGAGGAACTTGAGGCAGTTTGTAGGGTGGACTTGAATAGAATGTCAACCTTGAGGTAGTTGCAAGTACCTGGGCACAGATCATCGAACCCATTGAAGAGACAACATTGCTTAGTAGAGCTTGAGGTAGTTTTGTAGGGTGGACTTGAACAAAATGCCGGCCTTGAGTTAGTTGCAAGTACTTGTGGACAGATCGTCGTACCGATGCATTGGATTTGATACAATATAGACCAAAGTGAAGAGGCTCACTTTTCAAATATCCCCAAGAGTCTGATGCAAGGGCATCCAAAAGCATTCAAAAAATTGAGGCAGTTACAGTGAAGTTCAGTTTATCCAACATCGTGGCTAGTTTAGTATGTTGATAATCAAAGGTTGTGGATTAAAGGGTTTGTTGTCAAGGATGTCTAGTGTTTCCATGTTAAGTTTCAGGGATTCGCATGAATATTTGGTCGAGTTATGAGTATCTGAGTTTTGATAGTTGTTTAGTTGTTCTTGAGGGAAGATGATGTGATTCTAGCAACTTGAGTGTTTGTGGACGTTTCTATGGTGATTTGTGATGTTCAAGGATGTTTTCAGATCGTGTGTTGTTGGTCCACATTGATCGTTGTGTTCACAATCAATGATTTTCTTTCGTGAGTTCATGTTTTCCATGTTCTTGGCCGACAAGGTGTTGTAGCGTGTTGTGAATCTTCGAGGGAGAATCTTTGAAGGTATTTCATGTTCAAGGATGTTGATTTGGGTCCTTGCTTTGTTGTGGTCGATGCTGGTTGGTTTGCATTATAAATTGTTAATTGTTTGGGGCTGACCTATTTGGGTCTACACGTTATCTTACTAGCTGTTGTAATTGGGCTGACTTGTTAAGGGTTAAATGATGTGTGAATGATATAAATAGAAGAGAGAGGATTTGTTATGACAGACATAAGGGGGATGGATCAATAAGGTGCTTGATAGTGCGAAGTATGAAGTGCGGTGATGAGGTATTCCAATCTGGAAGAATCCCTGAGTAGAGGCAGTTTGGAGCAAGAAATGGAGTTGATGGCAGATTGTTGTGAAGATTGTCATCATTTGAGTTATTTTTAATCCCTAGGCTATGACCTAGAATTTGTTAAGTCTGAGAGGCATCTATAATGTGTTTTGAGATTATAATATAATGAGGAATGAGCTTTGAAGGCTGGGTTTTTCCCTGTTAGGGTTTTCCCAAGATATATCTAATGTCTTGTGTCTGGTGTTCATGAATGTCTTTTATCTTTTTGTGGATTAACTATTAAATTATGTTGCATATCTGTGGTGATCATGTAGTTAGTAATTACACTGCAAGGTTGGACTGTCTTTAGTTGGATCCTCCTACCTTGACTGCATCATCTTAGCTACATTTTAAGGAATATGAAATGACAGACCGAAAGTCTGTATCTATTTTAGCGTTAGCCTCATATAATCTCTTCTCAAAAATTTGTTCTCATTGACACAATCTTCCCATAAATCTTCGATAGATGGGTGATTTCAATATAAGCTCCCTCCATAGAGATTCTGCTTCACAAAACCCTTACTGTCAAAATTAGCTCTCATAGACAAATACTAGAGGTTATATTCCTTGAGAACTCCTTCAAATCCCCTGGCCACCTGGTTTGTTTTGCACATAAAAGAAGGGGTTTGCAATGGGAATACATACTCTCATTTCCCCATGCACATATACTTAATATTAACCATGGCCATTTGTCGACAAACTTCCAGAAATATCAGTAAATCTTTAGGATACCGAGGTAATTTCAATGGGGCTTTCTCAAAACCCCCTATTCTCAAATAGGAAAACTTATCAAATTGGATATAAAAACTCCCAAAATTTGATACAAGAGAAATTGATTCAGGGGAAAGGTGCATTTCTGGATTTCCATCTATATTCCTCACAACCTCCATTAAAAATGCATCATTAACATGACAAAAGTCACCCATTCCAAATTGTTTAGTGAACTGAGGAAAGTGTTTATACACATGCATATCAGAAGTTGGGGTTCCTTGTGGCTCCAACCCAGGCCAAAAGGACCTCTGACTAGCTACAATGTATGTCAAGAAAGAACACATACAGAAAGTAGCAGTCTTATGGAAATTAATTAATTGCTCATTCAAATGGAAGCAAATAACTTCAACCTAGTCAATGAAAATGTTCTCATCATAGATTATCAAGATAAACCGACACATCCAGTCCTCAAATAACTCAAATCATGCATTCCCAACAATGCGGTGCAATAAAGCAATAACATCTACAATTTCTTCCTTAAAATGCACTCTTTTGAGTTTAGTCGATAGTTGCGACTTACCTTTCCTTTTAGACTTCAACCAGGTTTTGGCCACGAAGTTCTTACACCAATCTTCATTTGCTTTGAAAAATTCACCTGCCACAATGACAAACATGTCTTCTACAGGTTCCCTTTCTAGAATCCTCAACACGCGGGAAACAGCTTTAGGAGAAATTTTTGCAATTACAGTCCCGTCCACAACTTTAATTTCCCGTGTCTCTGGAATGTACCTTCTCGCACATGCACTTATCAAGTCCACACTCAACACAGCTTTTGGAAACCCTCTAGTGTGAGCTAGCCCACTTTCTAACAGTTTTATATCTAGCTCAGACTTCTCATCATTCTCCAGGTGCTCCCAAAACTCTTCTAACTTAAAAGGTCTGAGTTTCATATCCCTTACGTTGAGCCAACAATTTCCAATTTTGGACTGCATAAACTCCCAACACATAAAGAAACACACAAACACTTGGAAGAGTAGATTGCAAAAAAAGGAAATGCAGGTGAAAAACTTAGCAAAAATTTTTCCACCTCAAGTTATGTCATCAACAAGATGTGTGTTTAATGCTAGACCAGTCGTTTTCAATTCCACTGTACATGAGCTCAAATTCATAGATATAGAATGTTTGCACTTGAGAAGTACTAGCCTTGGAAAAGAACGAGAATGCAGGCTAAATGTCTGAGTAAAACTTTGCCACCCACTTATGCCATCATTTTTGATAGGATGTGCATTAAATGTAGCATTCAATTTCATTCCTCGAGAATATAGCCTTTAAACCTACATGCTTTTTGAAATTCTTGAAAAGACAACTCAAGGTTAGTTTGTACATAGCATTCAATGAGATGTCAAATGATGATGCCTTTGAAAGGAAAGATAAGTCCATAATGTCGTGTGGTCGCTGAAAGTTGGAACCTTAGAACCAAAGTTTGAAGTTTCAAAGTTTTCAAAACCTCTAGCCCACCGACTACAAAGATGACCAAGAAAGATAAATTCTTGAAAAGACAACTCAAGGTTAGTCCGTACATAGCATTCAATGAGATGTCAAATGAGGACACCTTTGAAAGGAAAGATAAGTCCATAATGTCGTGTGCTTGCTGAAACTTGGAACCTTAAAACCAAAGTCTTAAGTTTTGAAGTTTTCGAAACCTCCGATCCACCGACTACAAAGATGACCAAGAAAGACTTGCAACTCAACAAAGTGAACCAAGTCGTGGAATCAGGAAGTTATGAAAATTTAGAACTCCACGACAAGGTTATAAAAATCTGAGGACTAGTGACTAAGGTTAGGAAAAGCACCAAAACCGCGACTTTGAGTGATAGTAACCACAACAATGAAACTAACCAAAAATCTATCATTCCAATTCCAATAATAGATAATCCACCGACAAACTACTCAGCAAAAGAAAAATAAATCCACACACCATAACTCAAAGGTTATGTATGCATGAACTTCAACATTGTCTTTCTATATTGAAATAACTCTCTCATCCTCCATTGACTACAAAGATGACCAACAAAGACTTGCAACTCAGTTACTCAACAAAGTGAACCAAGTCAGGGAATTAGGAAATTATGAAAATTTAGAACTTAGCGACAAGGTTATAAAACTCAGAGGACTAACACTAAGCTTGTTTTGCTCCCTTATTTTGAGTCTATCATTTCTCTAGGTATAACATTTTACATGAATTATTAATGAAATTTGATCAATGATCTTTCATTAATCTTCTTTGTCATTATGCATTGATGTATGTTTTAATTTTGGCTCTAGTTTAATGAACTAGTTAAAGTGCCTTGATTAAAGCATGGATTCATATAATTTTTTTATGGATCTAATAAGTAGTCATGGAGATTGAGTATTGATGTGTGAATTGTAATGCAATTTCACTAAGATTATGGATGCTTGGAATGAAAATCACCTTAAAGTTCATATTTTAATTGTGTTAAAAAGTAAAACTTGAACATGTACTCAGTGATTCATCACTCAACTCAATGCTTAATAACATATTAACAATAGTATTAGTAGCATATACTACCAAACTTTTTCTTCAAATGATAAAATAAATAATATAGATAATTGAACATCAACACATTATTGAAGTCTGAATTTGAGATTTTTTATTGATTATCACATGAAGGAATACATAGAGGCATTGGAAATGCAAAATATTTCTCAAAGACAACTCTGCACAGAGTTGAGTTGGAACTTGGAAACTCATATTATCAAAAATAAAATCACTGCAACACCTTTTCTATCAACTTCCACTGTTCATGTGGTGGAATTGTCATTTGTTCTAACTGATGTTGTTTGACTTGAAGATTTGTTAACAATTCATGATTCAAATCGGGACTTGTCTTGAATTCTTCAATCAATTTTTCATTCAAGGTTAGCAATGGTTTGATGGAATCCAAATAGTTCACCACATCTAGGTTATGAGGAAACTGGCCCAAATCAATCTTCATTGCATCGTTCATCTTCTTTCTAAAATCATTCTTTCCAATGAATCACTCATTTCTGTCAAAAGCCTCTAGCAAACCAAGCTCTGTGAAGTTCCTTACCTTTTCATCCACCTTCTTCATCTTGTCTGCAGCCAAATGCAAATATTCCTTTGTTTCACACATTCTCAAACACTTTTCAATGATAGATGACAACATCATTGATATAGCAAGCCGATTAGTAATCCCTTTTGATTTCAAAACATTGTCTCTAGCTTTGTAGACTATTGGTTGAATTTGATTTGCAAATTTCTCTAATGCCAACCCATTTTTGTTGTCCACTAAATATTTTTTGAGCTTCTTATGATGTCTAATAGCATCAATCAATTGAAACATGTCACACAAATGATCAATCCTCTGCATTATTTCATCCCAGATCTTTTGTTTTATATGCCTCATTATTTCTCTACAAAATGTAGATAACTTATTTTGACAAGACTTAATTTCATTTTTTGCTTCCATCAGCTTTGTCTCCAATCTTTCATTTATTTTTCTCTCCTCTAAT
>VDFB02281492.1:310664764-310839454 GCA_007258455.2 Sequoia sempervirens
CATTCTTGAAAGGTGAGACATCTGTGGGATGCCCTAATTTGGACTTTCGGGCAGCACTAGGCTCGAATTTTTCAAGCCAAGGGATGAAGACATTTGATAACAACCTATTTGCTTCGAATACTGGGATGGATGATTCTGGGTTGTCTAATGGTGCGCGAATAACAAAGATTAATGGCTGTCTTGAGCGGTGCAAGGAGAGGCCAAAACTGGTTGTTCCGGTCGAAATGATTGCTGAAGATGTTGAGTATTATTCAAATCACTCCTTATATTGTAAATTTTTGGGGACGAGGGTTTCCTTGCAATTTTTGGAGGTTTGGGCCCGGAGGACATGGGAGCCAGAGGGGGAAATGGAGATAATGTTGTTGGCGAACAATTATTTCATGGTCACTTTTAATTGTATTGCTGATCGCAATAGGGTATTTGAGGGAGGCCCTTATTTTCATAATAAGGTAGGGTTGTTTATCAAGCCATGGAATGCAGGTTTTAACCCCGCTGAGGAACTTCCCAATCGTGTCCCGGTGTGGGTTTCATATGCCGAGGTTCCCGGTGGAATGCTGTCGAGAGGATGTGCTGCACCTTTTGGCCTCAGTGCTGGGAAAACCTGTTGGGACCTCATCGCAAACTTTGGGTAAAAAGGTAATGACTTTTGCTCATATTTGTGTTGAGATTGATCTAAGTAGGCCTTTGCCCAATGCAATAGATATGTGTGCGGGCACTTATTCTTGGGTGCAACAATTAGACTATGAAACTCTTCCTTTTCATTGTCGGCTTTGTCGAGAATATGGCCATTTGCAGTGGAGATGTCCAAGGTATAAGCCTACACAATCACAACCTTCACAGCCTGCTAGCAATCTTCCTGAAACAGATAAGGGGAAGAGCAGTTCTCATGATGATGTAGGTGTGTCTGATGGTTTTGCTCTGGTCAAAGCTTGAAATCGGAATAGGGGTCAGAAGAGGCCTTTTAAAGAAAGGCAGGATGAAGGTATCTTTAATAGATTTGAGGTTTTGGATGGGCTCGACCAACAGGAGGTAAACCCAGGTTTGATCAACTTAGATCAGGGGCTTGTGGGCTCAGCTCAGGAGGATTTTGTTCTTGATTCTTCTTTGGATTCACAAAGGGATGAATGTCTGCAAATGGAAGCTGGTCAACAGCTGGTGGTGTCAGAAGTGCAGGAACCCTCGGCCGTTGTTACTTTAGTTGGTGAGGATTCTTCTCTTCCTAGGTAGACCACTGGTTCAGACCCGACTAAGAAGATTAAACCTCCCCTAAAATTGGGCATTTTGCAGAAGGATATTAAGAAGGGTGGGGCAGAGAAATTTGCTAAACCAGGCAGAAAAAAGGATGTGGAAAAGATTAAACTGGCAGGCAAGAATTTGGTGGAGTCAGGGTTGGTAAAGACTCTGGATTCTCATTTTTCAAGCCCTTTGAAATGATTGTTTTGTCATGGAATGTTCGGGGCTTGAACAGCGGCCCTAGACAAAAAGCGGTTCAGGGTTTAGTTAGAAGGCAAGGTCCTGATGTCTTATTTTTGCAAGAGACTAAGTTATCTGTTGAGAATATGCAAGGCTTGGCACCTAAGTTGTGGAGGAGCGGGGAGTGCCAGTGCATTGGAGCTCATGGAGCTTCTGGGGGTTTGGCATGTTTATGGAATCCTCGAAGAATCTGACCTCTTTGGTGGATTTCTTCTAAATCCTCGATGTCTATGATTGCTATTAGTTTTGAGACAGGGGAAGTCATTCTTTTTTCTAATATATATGCTCCTACAGATTTTTAGGGTAAGCAAGGTCTGTGGGCCCATATCAAGCTTATCCGTAGCATGATGCCTTTTCATCCATGGATTTTGGGTGGAGATTTCAATGCTATTTGTGAGTTGGTTGAGAAGCGTGGTGGTTCTGGAAGGTTGGAGCCCTCTGCACTGCTGCTTCGTGATAGTATCAATACCTTGAATCTTGTTGATATCAAACCCAACAATGGTCAGTTCACCTGGAACAATTGTAGGGTTGGGGATTTTTGCATTGCTGAAAGATTAGATCGATTTCTAGTTTCTTGTTACTGGGTTGGAGGGATGTGGTCATCTTACTCTGTGATCTTGGATTGGAGAGGGTCTGACCATTGGCCTATTAAGCTTGCTACTGAGTCAACTCAAGTGCCTCGTTTTCCCTCTTTTAGGTTCCAACTTATGTGGTTGCGTGACCCTTCTCTGTATGCCTTGGTGACTGCCTGGTGGAAGAAAGGTAGACCAGCCCATGGTACGGCAATGTATACCTTTGCTAAACAACTTCAATATGTCAAATTTGAGCTCAAACGGTGGAATCGTCAGTACTTTGGGAATGTCTTCCACGCGAAGGCGAGGGCTCAGGAAGATTTGGATGGTATCACGAGGAGGTTAAGGGAGGATGGGGTGACTGCTGAGTTGCTTCAAGATGAGGCTCGGGCTGTGAAAATTCTAGAATGGGAACTGCGTGAGGAAATGTATTGGAAACAGAAGGCTTGCATAGAGTGGCTTCAGGAAGGGGATAAAAATACAGCTTTCTTTTTCAATTCAGTGAAAGCCAGGCGACATGGCAATTCTATCTCTAGTCTGGTGAATGATAGGGGAGACCATCTTTCTTCCTTCCCAGAAATCTCAAGGGAGGCGGTGCAGTACTTCGAATCTCTTTTTAGGGAGGATTCACAAGGGGGGTCTCCTGAGGAAGCGTAGATTCTTTCTTGTATCCCCTCTCTCGTGTCTGGGGATTTGAATCGTCAACTCATGTGTGATATCTCATTGGAAGAGCTTGAAGGGATTGTTTTCAATATGAAGAAAGGGAAGGTGCTTGGTCCTGATGGCTTCCCAATTGAGTTTTTTCAGGAATTTTGGGATATCATCAAACTTGACCTCCTGGCTGTGGTTCAAGAATCTCAACAAAATAAGCAGATGTTAAGGGCTCTAAATGCTACCTTTCTAGCTCTTATTCCCAAGAGTGAGGGGGCCGATAGGTTAAGCCAATTTCGGCCCATTTCTTTATGCAATGTAATTTATAAAATTCTTTCTAAACTTATTGCTGATAGGGTGAAAAAGGGGCTTGAGGAGCTGATCTCCGAAGAACAAAGTGGTTTTGTAGCTGGTAGGCAAATTTTGGATGGGATTGTGATTGCTACTGAGGTCATCCATTCTATGGCTAGCTCTAAAGAAAAAACAATGTTTATCAAACTGGACATGGCTAAGGCATATGACAGAGTTAGGTGGTCCTTCCTGCGAAGAGTTCTTGGTGCTTTTGGTTTTGCTGAAGAATGGATTCAATGGGTTTTGAGCTGTGTTACTTTAGTCTCTTTCTCTGTGCTTATCAATGGGAGTCACTCTGAGTTATTTGGTGCTTCTAGAGGGCTACATCAAGGTGATCCTCTTTCCCCTTACTTGTTTATTCTTTTGGCTGAAGGTTTGGGAAGATGGATTAAACGAAATGTGGAGTTTGGTCTTATTCAAGGTTGGAGGTGGGGTGGCACCTTACCTCCGCAAACTCACCTTCAGTTTGTGGATGATACTGCTTTGATGGGGGTGGCTACAATGCGTGAGGCTTCTAATTTCTGGAGATTATTGGATGTTTACCTAGTTGCTTCTGGTCAACAGATTAATGAGGGCAAGTCTTCCATTTTCTTCTTCAACACTCCTGGTCCCATTCAGCAGAGGATTGCCCAAACTTTGAGATTTCAGATCGGGACTCTCCCAGTGACTTACCTTGGCATTCCCATCTCGGTGAGTAGATTGCCTAAGGAGTCTTGGCAGATCATTTTGGATAAATTTCGAGCGAAAGTTAATCACTGGACTCATCGATGGCTATCCTTTGCTGGTCGTGTCCAGTTGATTAAGTCTGTGGTGCAGGCTCTGCCCATTTATAGATGTATGCTTCAGGTTGCCCCTATGGGCTTTCTTAAGGACCTTGATTCTGTGGCAAGACAATTTTTATGGGCTGGGTGCTTGGAGTCCTCCAAATGGAGTCTGGTTAGATGGGAGGTTGTTTGCAGTCCGAAACATTATGGTGGACTGGGCTTGAGGCAATCGGCTTTGACTGGGGAGGCTTTGGCTGCTAAACTGTATTGGAGGTGGTGTAATGAGCAGGATAAGAGTTGGGCCAAGGTTCTCTCTCAGAAGTATCTCCCGGGGATCCCGCATTCCACTATTTCTAGGTACCCCCTAGTGGGGAAGGGCTCTGTGATATGGGGCACCCTCAAAAAAGGGGCGGTGCTTATTAAAGAAGGATTATTTTGGATCTGCAAGAAGGGGACTGAAGTCCAATTTTGGTCTGATTCTTGGGATGGTTTTCCTCCCATCACCTCCCAATTTCCCAACTTGTTGAATCTTTGTCAGAGGTTTCTTGAGGCTGGTTGGTCGAAGGTGAGTGATTTTAAGTCCTTTTCCTCCTGTGGTCAGATGGAGATGGCCAAATGGAAGTCCCCTGCCGAGTGGCCGGATGTTGGTTTGCAGGAGGAGTGTGTTGTGCTGCAAAGTATCCTCTCCAGTCGAAGATGTAGCTCTCTTCGAGAGGATGATGTGCTTGCCTGGTCCCCCAATCCTAAGGGGACCTATACTGTAGCTTCTGGTTATAGTGTGTTACTGTCTCATAGGTTGGCTGGGCTTGAAATTCAGTGGTGGAAGAAGGTCTGGAACAAGCTTTCTTGGCCAAAGTGCAATTGTTTTGTTTGGTTGTTGGCCTGGAATAAGTGTTTGACTTGGGATAATATTCGGAAGAGAGGTTTCCATGGTCCTTCTGTCTGTGTGATGTGCGGGGCTAATGAGGAGGACTCTACTCACTTGTTTTTTCGTTGCTCTTTTGCCCTCCAACTTTGGCATTTTTGGTGGGGTGTTTGGAAAACTCCTTGTGTTCATGCTTCCTCCTTGATTGATTTTTGGCAGGGGATGGGTCGGCCCCCTTCTGGGGCCTCCTTTTTACAGGAAGTGTGGTTTGTGGGGCCTATCTTCTTATTGTGGCAGATTTGGCTAGAGCGCAATCGTAGGATATTTCGTGGAGAGCGGAGGCTGGTGCAACAAATTTGGCAGAGATTATTGGGTATGGTTCAAGAAACTATGGATGCTAGGTGTGAAGTGGAATTTCCTTTGGTGAAAAGTGATACAGAGTTGGTGGAGAGATTGGGGATTCAGGGGTCATCGTTGGCTTTGGCAGGGGCTCGGAGAGGTCGACGGGAGAAGCAAAAAATTGTTAGGGATGGAAAATGGCAGCCTCCACCTTACGGTGTTCTGAAGATCAATACTGATGGATCTTCAAGGGGCAATCCGGGACCAGCTGGTATTGGGGGGATTGGTAGGGACTCTTTGGGCTCAGTGATCTTCCTCTTTTCAATCTATGAAGGAACTCAGACCATCAACCTTGTGGAAGGGTTGGCTATTCTTGACGCTCTTGAGAGAGCTCATGCTTTGGGATGGAGAAGGATTGTTTGTGAATCTGATTCTCAGATTCTGATCAATTTGCTTATAGAGAAAAAAGTGACAGATGTCAACTGGCAACTGGCTAGGGTTGTGCAACAAATTCTTCGGGTTAGTTCTTTGATGGAAACCGTGACTTTTGTCCATATTCCACGGGAGTGGAACAGGGCAGCTGATTGTCTGGCGAAATGGGCTTCTGAGCATGCTGAGGGATGGAGAATTGAGGAGTGGGAGTTGGTTCCTCAGGAGCTCCGTCTTGATTTTACAAATATTCTTGCTGAAGATAGGGCTGGTAATGGTGACAGATGATGGTGTTGGTTGTTTATTCTTAGTTTGGGTCGTGGCTCTTGTTTTTCCTTGGGACCTCGGTCCTTTGCTTCCTTTGTAATGTTGCTTTCTGATATTCAATAAAGTTTTTACCCCTTTTATTAAAAAAAAAGTGAAATATTGTGTGGTTCACTATCAAAATATTTAAAACTTGTTGATTTATGTCAAACAATGATATTGGGGTCGGTGGAGGATGAGAGAGTTTTTAGTACATTGGGCTTTTTAAAATCAAAGTTACAAAACAAACTAGACAAGAATTTGGAAAATTTCTTGAGGGTGAAAGGAACTACGTATAATGTCTTCAATTTTCCTTTTGAAAGGGCACTCGCAATATGGAGGTCCACATGTGAAAGAAGAGGGATCAGGTTGTGCAACACTCCAATTCCAAAGGCTGGTACTGGTGGCACTAGCAGTGGTAATGGGACTAGGACATATGACATTGACAAAAAATACACAATGAATGTTGAATTTGAGACATAGGCTGAAGAAAATGAAGAGCATACTCAGAATCAAGATGACTCTTTTACTTTATCTCAAGATGAACGTCAGTTTGAGGACCTTGACTCCGTTTGGGAAATGGAAGAGAATTAGCAACTTTTAGGTATTTATACTGCACTCCATGATTCATGAATTAGTTTCCATTGTTCCAAATTATAGTTGATGATATTTTATATTGTATTCAATGAAAATTGAAATTGTGAACATTGCACTTCATGATATTTTATTTTATATTTCACTTCATGAATCATATTCCAAACTGTAGTTAATGATATTTTATATTGTATTCCATGAAATTGTGATATTTTATATTTTATATTGTATTCCATGGTATTGAATTTGATATGTGATTCTACATCATTTTTAAAGAACAACACTTATCAGACTACTTATAAATTCCTATTGCATTTCCATTCACACAATCTTTGATAAATAACTAAAAGGAATATTAATCTATTCCTTGAACAGAAGCTAACAGTTCAACATCCATAACTTATAAGCTAACAAAAGCTAACAATTCAACATAAATAACTTATAAAGGCATCCACACAACTTAAACAATAAAAGCTTAAACTACCAAATCACCTAAATTTCATATTGATTCTCTGCTTATTTTACAAGGTGGTAGCTACCTTTTATGATATGCAATGAATAGAAATTCAGGATGCTTTTAACTAGAAAGCAAAGAAAGGTGTAGCTTTTAACTAGAAAGCTTTGAAAGGCATGCCAATATCAAACTATAAACTAAAGCAAAAATACTTGAATCACTTCAAAACTAATAAATTTCTTTAACTGAACTCAACCATTGCCATAAGCATTCATTCAAAGATAAACATCTGATAGCAATGCAATCTATTAAACATACAAAACACCAACATAGATAACCATTGGCAAGATATTCAAAATAAACAGAATAAATCCATACACCACAACACAAAGATTATGTCTGCATGAACTTCACCATATGAGTTTCTATATTGAAAGATAATTGTAAAAAAAAATTCAAAGCATAAAAGATTTTTTGCTCTAATGAGGAAACTCAAAGTTTTCCCCAAAAGATCCTTACTGCATCAGCCAAACCCTAACATGAAGCATAAACCAATTGTCTATGGTAACGGTTTCTTGAAGACAACCACACCCAAAAATTCAAATAGTCTTTAACTTAAAAGAACTAAAATTAAAGAAAGTATCATGAAATGCTAAAAATAACTATGCATCACTTTTACGCTTCATCTTCTTCAAATTCATCTTCTAGAACTTCAACCACTTCATGTTCCAGCACCTTTTCATGTGCCCTCATCTTGGACCTGTAATCTCGATTTCTAGTGATAATTGCAAATATGTCCTTGCTCCCTGGCGTTGTAGTAATCTGCAACCTGGTTCTCCATTTTCCCATAGCAATTTCAAACTCAACCAACATCTCAGATATTTTCTCTTCTCCAAATTTATAAGACTTTAGGTGGATCTGCATTCCATTGAGTTTCGAGGACTCCCATGTCACTATAGCAAGATCAACTATTTCTTTATTGAATATCTCTCTAAAATTCAAAGAGATCTCTTTTATATCTAGAATCCTTTCATCAAACTCATCAGTAATTTCCACTCCCAAAATACGACAATCTTCTTTAATTTCCCCCAAAATTTCAAAATATTAAACAAGTGTTTTATTAATTTCCTTCACTAGATTATCATATGTATTCAATTTCCATTCCAATGAATTAGACCAGGAAGGGTCTAGCTCCTTAGGATTATTCACAATTTGCTCACCAATTAATATCTTCTGATCCATAGAGATCAATTCTTTCATTTCCTGAGAGAGCACATAGAGACTAGTTTGATCTTTTCTGACCTGTTGAAGTTTTGTTACTAACTCCTTCCTCTTTTTAATAACTCGAGTGTAAAAGAGCATAGTTTTATTCAGAAAGAAGATAACCTCTTGAGATATTTTATCAATCCCCTCACAAGTAGCTCTAGAATAGCTCAAATTCTTTTTAATTTGTTGTATGGTGAGCACATCGATGCCATCTACCTAAGAAGTTGAGGCTTCATTAGATGTAGGAGGAGTGGCCATGGAAGAAATAAAGTTACCCAATGTGAGGATTTGAGATTGCAGTTTTATATTTTCTTTTCTTTGTTCTTTCACTCTTTTAATCAAGACATTGATTGAATAATTGGCATGGTACACATCACCTTCCAATGTTGGAGTCCTCATATCAACATGTGCGACTTTGTAGTCTGCCTCCATTATTTCATCTTCATTTAAATCCTTCATAGGCTCAACAATTTCTAACATTTTATTTCTAGAAGTAGAATCAGTCACCATCCTTGACATCCTCCTAGCTTTCTTAGGTTTTGAAGAGCTTTGAAGTAACTTTTCAACTGTATCCACTCCGACTGTCATTGTAGGAATATGCTTTCTCTTCTTCTCCACTGCTTTTTTTAGCCATCTTGGGGAGGCTACTACCAGACTAGAATCTTCATTTCCACTAATAGTTTCTTTAGGAGTGCTAGGAGTGATAGGTGGATTCTCAGCCGAAGGCAGAGAAGAGGGAAATTTAGACAGAAGAGGAAATATATCATCTTCAATGATCTGTTGAAAGATAGCTTCAGAATCTGTAGGCACATTTTTTCTTGATTGGTCTTCTTCTTAGGGGTAGGAGAAAGCACACTATCTTGTTCACATACATTCTTCACTTGACTATTTCTTCTGGCCTATCACCATCACCTCTTAACTGAGAATTTGCACTAGAGGACCTAATAGAGGGTTTCGTCGATGATACACTTGCACCAGATGCTTGCATTGACCCCTGTTCATTCTTCTGTGATGACTTAGGCTCCTAAATAGGACCAGTAACTTGCCGCCATTTCCCATCCAACCAGTCCTAGGTTATTTTAAGCACTGAGGCATCATGCACCCTCATATCTAAAATTTCACTTTGGCTCCAATCAACCCTAGGGTGGGATTTATCAGGCAATTTTTCATATCCAGTATCTATGATTGTTGAATCCTCATGATGCAGGGGCATCCAAAAGCATTTAGAAAATTGAGGCAGTTGTAGTGAAGTTCAATTTAGCCAACATCATGGCTAGTTCAGTATGTTGATGATCAATAGTTGTGGATTAAAGGGTTTGTTGTCGAGTATGTCTAGTGTTTCCATGTTAAGTTTCAGGGATCCGCATGAAGATTTGGTCGAGTTATGAGTATCTGAGTTCTGATAGTTGTTCAATTGTTCCTGAGGGAAGATGATGTGATTTTAGCAACTTGAGTTGTTGCGGATGTTTTTGTGGTGATTTGTGATGTTCGAGGATGTTTCCAAATCCTGTGTTGTTTGTCCACATTGATCGATGTGCTCGCGATCGGTGATTTTTTTTTGTGGGTTCATGTTTTCCATGTTCTTGGCTGACAGGGTGTTGTAGCGTGTTGTGGATCTTCGAGGGAGAATCTTTGAAGGTATTTCATGTTCGAGGATGTTGATTTGGGTCCTTGATTTGTTGTGGATGACATTGGTTGGTTCACATTGTAAATTGTTTATTGTTTGGGGCTGACCTATTTGGGTCTACATGTTATCTTACTAGTCGTTGTAATTGGGTTGACTTGTTAAGGGTTAAATGATGCACAAATGATATAAATAGAAGAGAGAGGATTTGTTATGATAGACATATGGGGGATCGATCAATAAGGTGATTGATAGTGTGAAGTATGAAGCATGGTGATGAGGTATTCTGATCTGGAAGAATCCCTAAGCAGAGGAAATGTGGAGCAGGAAATGGAGCCAATGGCAGATTGTTGTGAAGATTGTCATCATTTGAGTTATTTTTAATCCCTGGGTTGTGGCCTAGAGTCTGTTAAGCCTGAGAGGCATTTGAAATGTGTTTTGAGATTATAATATAATGAGGAATGAGCTTTGAAGGCTGGGTTTTTCCCTGTTAGGGTTTTCTCGAGATATATCTGGTATCTTGTGTCTGGTGTTCATGAATGTCTTTTATCTTTTTATGGATTAACTGTTAAATTCAATTGCATATCTATGGTGATCATGGAGTTAGTAATTAGGCTACATGGTTGGATTGTCCTTAGTTGGATCCTCCTACCTTGATTGGATCAAATGGTATCAAAGCTGGTTATGAGTCTATTAGCTGGTTGTGGATCTATTAGGAAAAGAGACGGTGTTGAAAGAAGTGTGAAACCCTTGAAGAAAGATCGAGGCAAGAAAGATTCAGGTAAGCATTCAGATTCAGTTGTTTATCTGATTTGTTTCAATGGGGAAGAGTGGGAAGAGGATGAAGAAGGAAAATGAAACCCTAATATATGAAAGGGATACTTTGGAAGAAGAATTGTGTGAACTCAAGAAGTGTAATGCAAAATTGATGGAGAGGATGAAAGAACTAGGAGGAGACAAGTATGATGCTCTTGAAGAGGAACTGAAAAATGCAAGAAGGAGAAATGAAGAACTAGAAGTAGAGTTGGATATGTTTGAGGATCTTGAAAAGGAATTTGCAAAAGGATTCAAGTTGTTTAAGAAGGTGGAAAAGAGGAACAGAGATCTGGAGGAAGGTTTGAAAGAGCTGAATAAGGAGAATAGTTTGCATAAGAATGAAATATCTAGCTTGAAGGAACATGTTAATCAGTTGGAGCAATTTCACTTATTGTGTGCCAGAAGGAGAATGAGAATCTAAGATCTAAACCTGAAGTGTGTGGTGTTTCATGTGATACTAATGATTTGTGTGATGTTGTAGAAGTTTCTTTAGGTTAAGTTGAAGGTAACAAGGTAATGATGCCTACAATTGTTGGTGATGGTATTGGTTTCAAAATCATGCAAATAATGGAATATAAAGGGAAAGGATTGGGAAACTATCAACAAGGAGTTATAGAGCCTATTGAGTCACTAATGAGATCAAAGAGTGAAGGCCTTGGATATGACAAAGGTAAGAATGTTATTGCAAGTTTGGATCGAAGAAGAGAAGGTATGTATTGTTCACATTGTAATAGGCATGGACATGAAAAGGAAGTGTGTTGGGATCTATATCCTTGTAAGTTATGTGGATTAAGGAATCATTCTGATAAGAAGTGGTGGGATAAAATGAGGAGGAGAAGGCCTGTGACAGGTTGTAAGTAGATGGATTATGGATGGATTGATGGAGCAGAGTGGAAACATATTACTTGTGTGCTTAGAATATTGTATAGGTGGAAGAACTAATATGTTGGAGGAAAAGAGGAATCAAGATGCAGACCTTTTGCAGAGCAAAGAAGAGTTTGGAAGAAGAAAGAATCAAGTGCTAAGTGTCATCAAGAACCTAATGAAGGAGCAATAGTAAAGGATGCAAAGATAGTTTGTGCAGATGAAGAAGAGTCTGAATTAATTTATCTAGAGGAAGGGGAACCTTTGAAGGAATTAGATTTCCTTATGGAACCAAAAGAAGGTGAAGCATTGATCTTAAGGGGAAAGTTTATGTACCAGGGTGAAGTAAATGTGAATGAAGAAATAGAAAAGGACAATGATCTTGAGGCAACTTGTAGAGAAGGCTTGCTTAGACCACTGACCAGTCAGGTAGTGTAAGGCTTGCAAGTAGATTGTTGAACCTTGACCGTGACAAGATGAAGAACCTAAGGCAACTTGCAGGGTGAGCTTGCTCAGACCACCGACCACTAAGGTAGTGCAAGGCCTGCAAGTAGAACACCAAACTTAGAGGAAATTGAGGCAGTTTGTAGGGTGGACTTGAATAGAATGTTGACCTTGAGGCAGTTGCAAGTACCTAGGCACAAATTGTCGAACCCATTGAAGAGACAACATTGCTTAGTAGAGCTTGAGGCAGTTTTGTAGGGTGGACTTGAACAAAATTTTGACCTTGAGTTAGTTGCAAGTACCTATGGATAGATCATCGTATCGATGCATTGGATTTGATACAATATAGACCAAAGTGAAGAGGGTCACTTTTCAAATAACCCTAAGAGTCTGATGTAGGGGCATCCAAAAGCATTCAGAAAATTGAGGCAGTTACAATGAAGTTCAGTTTATCCAACATCGTGGCTAGTTCAGTATGTTGATAATCAGAGGTTGTGGATTAAAGGGTTTGTTGTCAAGGATGTCTAGTGTTTCCATGTTAAGTTTCAAGGATTCGCATGAAGATTTGGTCGAGTTATGAGTATTTGAGTTTTGATAGTTGTTCATTTGTTCTTGAGGGAAGATGATGTGATTCTAGCAACTTGAGTGTTTGTGGACGTTTCTGTGGTGATTTGTGATGTTCAAGGATGTTTTTAGATCATGTGTTGTTGGTCCACATTGATCGTTGTGTTCACAATCAGTGATTTTCTTTCGTGAGTTCATGTTTTCCATGTTCTTGGCCGACAAGGTGTTGTAGTGTGTTGTGAATCTTCGAGGGAGAATATTTTAAGGTATTTCATGTTCGAGGATGTTGATTTGGGTCCTTTCTTTGTTGTGGTTGACGCTGGTTGGTTTGCATTGTAAATTATTAATTGTTTGGGGCCGACCTATTTGGGTCTGCACATTATCTTACTAGCTGTTGTAATTGGGCTGACTTGTTAAGGGTTAAATGGTGCATGAATGATATAAATAGAAGAGAGAGGATTTTTTATGATAGACATAAGTGGGATGGATCAATAAGGTGCTTGACAGTACGAAGTATGAAGCGCGGTGACGAGGTATTCTGATCTGGAAGAATCCTTGAGTAGAGGCAGTGTGGAGCAAGAAATGGAGTTGATGGCAGATTGTTGTGAAGATTGTAATCATTTGAGTTATTTTTAATCCCTTGGCTACGACCTAGAATTTGTTAAGCTTGAGAGGCATCTGTAATGTGTTTTGAGATTATAATATAATGAGGAATGAGATTTGAAGGCTGGGTTTTTCCTTGTTAGGGTTTTCCCAAGATATATCTAATGTCTTGTGTCTGGTGTTCATGAATGTCTTTTATCTTTCTGTGGATTAACTATTAAATTCTGTTGCATATCTATGGTGATCATGTAGTTAGTAATTAAGTTGCAAGGTTGGACTGTCTTTAGTTGGATCCTCCTACCTTGACTACATCATCTTAGCTACATTTTTAGGAATATGAAATGACAAACCAAAAGCCTGTATCTATTTTAGCGTTAGCCTCATATAATCTCTTCTCAAAAAATTGTTCTCATTGACACAATCTTACCATAAATCTTTGATAGATGGGTGATGTCAATATAAGCTCCCTCCATAGAGATTTTGCTTCACAAAACCCTTACTGTCAAAATTAGCTCTCATAGACAAATACTAGAGGTTATATTCCTTGAGAACTCCTTCAGATCCCCTGGCCACCTAGTTTGTTTTGCACATAAAAGAAGGGGTTTGCAATGGGAATACATACCCTCATTTCCCCATGCTCATATACTTAATATTAACCATGGCCATTTGTCAAAAAACTTCTAGAAATATTAGTAAATCTTCAGGATACCAAGGTAATTTCAATGGGGCTTTCTCAAAACCCCCTATTCTCAGATAGGAAAACTTATCAAATTGGATATAAAAACTCCCAAAATTTGATACAAGAGAAATCGATTCAGGGGAAAGGTGCATTTCTAGATTTCCATCTAGATTCCTCACAGCCTCCATTAAAAATGCATCATTAACACGACAAAAATCACCCATTCCAAATTGTTTAGTGAACTGAGGAAAGTGTTTACACACATGCATATCAGAAGTTGGGGTTCCTTGTGGCTCCAACCTAGGCCAAAAGGACCTCTGACTAGCTACAATGTATGTCAGGAAAGAACACATACAAAAAGTAGCAATCTTATGGAAATTAATTAATTGCTCATTCAAATGGAAGCAAATAACTTCAGCCTAGTCAATGAAAATGTTCTCATCATAGATTATCAAGATAAACTGACACATCCAGTCCTCAAATAACTCAACTCATGCATTCCCAACATTGTGGTTCAATAAAGCAATAACATCTACAATTTCTTCCTTAAAATGCACTCTTTTGAGTTTAGTCGATAGTTGCGACTTACCTTTCCTTTTAGACTTCAACCAGGTTTTGGCCATGGAGTTCTTACACCAGTCTTCATTCGCTTTTAAAAATTCACCTGCCACTACGATAAACATGTCTTCTATAGGTTCCCTTTCCACAATCCTCAACACGCGAGAAACAGCTTCAGGAGAAATTTTTGCAATTATAGTCCCGTCCACGACTTTAATTTCCCGTGTCTCCAGAATGTACCTTCTAGCACATGCACTTATCAAGTCCACACTCAACACAACTTTTGGAAACCCTCCAGTGTGAGCTAGCCCGCTTTCTAACAGTTTTATATCTAGCTCAGACTTCTCGTCACTCTACAGGCGCTCCCAAAACTCTTCTAACTTAAAAGGTCTGAGTTCCGTATCCCTTACGTTGAGCCAAAAATTTCCAATTTTGGACTGCATGAACTCCCAACACATAAAGAAACACACAAACACTTGGAAGAGTAGATTGAAAAAAAAGGAAATGCAGGTGAAAAACTTAGCAAAATTTTTGCCACCTCAAGTTATGTCATCAACAAGACATGTGTTTAATGCCAGACCAGTCGTTTTCAATTCCACTCTGCATGAGCTCAAATTCGTGAAGATAGAATGTTTGCACTTGAGAAGTACTAGCCTTGGAAAAGAACGAGAATGCAGGCTAAATGTCTGAGTAAAACTTTGCCACCCACTTATGCCGTCATTTTTGATAGGATGTGCATTAAATGTAGGATTCAATTTCATTCCTCGAGAATATAGCCCTTAAACCTGCATGCTTTTTGAAATTCTTGAAAAGACAACTCAAGGTTAGCTCATACATAGTATTCAATGAGATGTTAGATGATGAAGCCTTTGAAAGGAAAGATAAGTCCATAATGTCACATGGTCGCTGAAAGTTGGAACCTTAGAACCAAAGTTTGAAGTTTCAAAGTTTTCAAAACCTCTAGCCCACCGACTACAAAGATGACCAAGAAAGATAAATTCTTGAAAAGACAACTCAAGGTTAGTCCGTACATAGCATTCAATGAGATGTCAAATGACGACGCCTTTGAAAGGAAAGATAAGTCCATAATGTCGTGTGCTTGCTGAAACTTGGAACCTTAAAACCAAAGTCTGAAGTTTTGAAGTTTTTGAAACCTCCGACCCACTGACTACAAAGATGACCAAGAAAGACTTGCAACTCAACAAAGTGAACCAAGTCATGGAATCAAGAAGTTATGAAAATTTAGAACTCCGCGACAAGGTTATAAAAATCTAAGGACTAGCGACTAAGGTTAGGAAAAGCACCAAAACCGCGACTTTGAGTGATAGTAACCACAACAATGAAACTAACCAAAAATCTATCATTCCAATTCCAATAATAGATAATCCACCGACAAACTACTCAGCAAAAGAAAAATAAATCCACACACCATAACTCAAAGGTTATGTATGCATGAACTTCAACATTGTCTTTCTATATTGAAATAACTCTCATCCTCCACTGACTACAAAGATGACCAACAAAGACTTGCAACTCAGTTACTCAACAAAGTGAACCAAGTCGGGGAATTAGGAAATTATGAAAATTTAGAACTCAATGACAAGGTTATAAAACTCAGAGGACTAACACTAAGCTTGTTTTGCTCCCTTATTTTGAGTCTATCATTTCTCTAGGTATAACATTTTACATGAATTATTAATGAAATCTGATCAATGATCTTTCATTAATCTTGTTTTTCATTATGCATTGATGTATGTTTTAATTTTTTCTTTAGTTTAATGAACTAGTTAAAGTGCCTTGATTAAAGCATGAATTCATATAATTTTTTTGTGGATCTGATAAGTAGTCATGGATATTGAGTATTGATGTGTGAATTGTAATGCAATTTCACTAAGATTATGGATGCTTGGAATGAAAATCACCTTAAAGTTCATATTTTAATTGTGTTAAAAAGTAAAAATTGAACATGTACTCAGTGATTCATCACTCAACTCAATGCTTAATAACATATTAACAATAGTATTAGTAACATATACTACCAAACTTTTTCTTCAAATGATAAAATAAATAATATAGATAATTGAACATCAACACATTATTGAAGTCTGAATTTGAGATTTTTTATTGATTATCACATGAAGGAATACATAGAGGCATTGGAAATGCAAAATATTTCTCAAAGACAACTCTGCACAGAGTTGAGTTGGAACTTGGAAACTCATATTATCAAAAATCAAATCACTGCAACACCTTTTCTAGCAACTTCCACTATTCATGTGGTGGAATTGTCATTTGTTCTAACTGATGTTTGACTTGAAGATTTGTTAACAATTCATGATTCAAATCGGTACTTGTCTTGAATTCTTCAATCAATTTTGCATTCAAGGTTAGCAATGGTTTGATGGAATCCAAATAGTTCACCACATCTAGGTTATGAGGAAACTAGCCCAAATCAATCTTCATTGCATCGTTCATCTTCTTTCTGAAATCATTCTTTCCAATGAATCACTCATTTCTATCAAAAGCCTCTAGCAAACCAAGCTTTGTGAAGTTCCTTACCTTTTCATCCACCTTCTTCATCTTGTCTGCAGCCAAATGAAAATATTCCTTTGTTTCACGCATTCTCAAACACTTTTCAATGATAGATGACAACATCATTGATATAGCAAGCCAAGTAGTAATCCCTTTTGATTTCAAAACATTGTCTTTGGCTTTATAGACTATTTGTTGAATTTGATTTGCAAATTTCTCTAATGCCAACACATTTTTGTTGTCCACTAAATATTTTTTGAGCTTCTTATGATGTCTAATAGCATCAATCAATTGAAACATGTCACACAAATGATCAATCCTCTGCATTATTTCATCCCAGATCTTTTGTTTTATATGCCTCATTGTTTCTCTACAAAATGAAGATAACTTATTTTGACAAGACTTAATTTCATTTTTTGCTTCCATCAGCTCTGTCTCCAATCTTTCATTTATTTTTCTCTCCTCTATTTTTTTTCCCATTGTGCATTTCCATTCACAATGCTTAGTCTTAATTTTTTAAAGTGGATTTTTCCTCATCATATTTCTTGTTTCTCTCATCTAGCCTTTGCTTTAGTTCATTCACTACAGCCTCATTCTGCTTATCCTCTTTGCTTGTTGATGTAGAGGCAGATTTTTTTATTCTTTTTTTCTAATTCATTCCTCTTGTTATCTGTTGCTTTCCTCTTTGCTTTCTCATTTGCTAGGTTTGCCTAGAACTTTTCAATTTGAGTCTGCAACCTTTTTTTCTCTCTATCTTGATTTAGCAATGATGTGTACACCAATTCATTGTTCTTCTTTGATACATTAATTTTGTCAGTATTTCTGAGTCTAGAAAAATCCAATTGAATATTGTTCACCTGGAATTCAAATCGAGCCATATGATTTGCTAGTTTGTTTTAAACTGTGGGAATAAGAATTGTGTACTCCATGATTTCTCTATTTGTGTCAAATGTGGGTATTACCATGGTTGTTATAGGCTCTGAAGTTACAACATACACACTCTCCATCAGTTGCTTCTTTTCTTTTTTATTCATGTCTGATTTCTTTTTAAACTCTTCAATGTAATCAAAACCTAGGGACGCAAGAACAATGGAATGCTTGAATGGCGAAGGAATAGGAGTACTTGCAGTTGCTAATGATGTCGTAGCTAGACTAACTGGTAGTGGGGGAGTGCTTAGAAATAATTCCTTTGTGGTGGATCCACTGGTAGTGTGACTTGGACCTATCAAAATCCTTTGCCTTTTCTGTATGCCTTGATCACCTCGTGTTTATGTGGTATATTGTGTTGTTGTCCTCTTGTGTGTAATTTGTTGTTGTAGCATATGTTGACCACTACTATTACTACTACCCATACCATCACCACCAAAGGCAGTGCCAGTTGCACTAAGCTCTCCACCATGGACATGTCCTAGTTGTGATTGTGTCTAACCATGAGGATGAGGATTTGAAGCTCTAACAAATTGACTTATATGCCCTAGGTCTACTTTTTCACCTCCAAGCCCAAGGCCAAATTTATCAACTGGTTTTCTATGCTCTACATCTATTACCGTCCAAGGGCCTTGTATTTGGCACCCCAAAGGACCACCTTCATAACCCATTTTTTTAGCTATGGCTACTCTTGTATTATATGCTTCTTTCGTGGTCTCACTTAAACCAAGTTTGAAATTGACATGGCTTTCTTCTTCCCTATCATCATTAGATTCATCATCATTTTCTTTATCTTCCTGTTCATCTGGGTGCTCTATATTCCACAATTTTCTAAACTCACAATCTTCTTCATTATCTCCATACTCTGCAAGAGCTCTTGGATCACCTACCTCCTTCATCATAGACCAAAAGGCAGTAATTTTTTATCTTGACCTTTTTTTCCTGCAACTTCCTTCTCTAGAGAATCAGGCATTTTTACTCTACCAGATGGTTTATGAATTTTTTTATAAAAATTGTTGTACCTCCTAATTATCCTTCGATGCAATGCCATAATTTCTGCTAACAATTGTTCAAAAGAAATACCATTCTTAGCAACACTTTTCTCCATTGCTATTTTGACCTCATCCCAAGAATCCTTGTTTCTCAAGTTTTCAAGCAAGGGTTTACTTTGATGTTGAATTATATTTGCAACATTCTTATTGAGCACAATCATTGATTTAATGGCGTCACATGGATCATACTACTAGTGACATATAGCATCAAAATAAAAAAAATTCAAAAGATTATGTGCCACACTAAATGATTTTCTCTCAAATGTGATCCCTCCACATGAAAAAGGTAAAGAAGGAAATAAGGTCTTCTTTTGTTGACCGATAAAGTGTAGTTCATCAATACTTTGCATTTGCCTTACATATTCCAAAGCAAAAACCCTTTCTGTCACATGTATTGGAAGTTTGTATGGTTGTAATCCTGATCCATAAAATATTAGCACAATATATTCTTCCATTAAGTACCAATCAACCAAGTAGCTACTTTAACTCAATAGGTATCCCACCTCTATTTCGAATCGTATAGAATTTCATAAGCTCAAGTGATTTACACATCCACATGGGAAAATCTCAATCTCAATATTCTGTTCCAATTCTTAGGATAGATTCCTCAATCAATGATTAGTATGATGTTATAGGTTACTCTACCCCTATATGTTCCAATCAAGAGCAAATGTACAACTCAACCAAATAAGTTATTCCCAACCTATAGGCGTTAATGAGTAGTCCAATACATATTCCAACCCAATAGGTAAAACTTAACCTAAGGTTTCTCTCTTTAATCAAATGAACTTCTTGTCCTAATTAGGTTATTCTTAAACCTCTATGGTTTCCTTCAAGATTAAGGTAGTAATCAATCAAGTAAAGATAATTGATTTGGTTGCATAGCATCACATCCTACGTTATCTTTCACTCCATCGTGCTATGGATTAATAGCTAAAACTTATCATTCCCAGGTCTCTTAGCATAGTAAGCTATAGTGTCAAGTCACTTTACAACATGGATATATTTCATAATATGTAGTATTACTACTTATATATAGAAATAACATTGTTATCTAAATTCCCCATATAAGGTATATATGACTGTAGAGACACTTTCTTCCAATTCATGAGTAACCTAGATCTTCCCCATCCAACTTCTCTATTTAATGAGCGGAGGAAACTGAAGCCCAGATATATAGACAGGGCCCCGGGCTGGATAATATGATGGACCAACGATCGACCAGATTCCTGACTGGTCATGCCTACTTTCTCGTAATAGGATAGAGTAGTAGACAGATAATCTGGCGCCGGCTTTAAGATACATTTCTTGCTAGAGGGAAGGAAGGGATCTTCTGGTCATCATGATGACATGACCATATAGCACGGGACCCGGGGAAAGAAATAGCACGGGTTTGAGCCGGGTGAGTATTCAAATCGTACTCACTCGGGCCCGGAAGTAATCATCCATCCGGGCCCGATAGGGCCCAGTTATATGGGTAGGGGGCATACCATAAGTCGAGTATGCCTGGATCGGCGCTGTATCAATACTTTGCATTTGCCTTACATATTCCAAAGCAAAAACCCTTTCTGTCACATGTATTGGAAGTTTGTATGGTTGTACTCCTGATCCATAAAATATTAGCACAATATATTCTTCCATTAAGTACCAATCAACCAATTGTATTTCTTTTCCTAGTTGAATACAGTTTCTACATGGCATAGGCAATCTAGGTATTGGAGTATTTGTAATTTCTTGATGCAATGGAGCCAAAAATTAGTCTACAAAATGACTATAGTTCCTTCGAGAATCATGCATCCTTATCACAGTGGTCCATTCATATACTGGAGCCATTTTATTTTCCTCAGCATTACTATAGGGTTGAATCTGAAGCTTCTTGGTCTGAAACATTCCTCTAAATTTGAATAGAAAAAGATATCACAAGTAGGTTGTGAACCTAAATGTCTTGGTGGAACCTCCTTTAATCATTAAAAATTATTTATGCATGGATTCTATAATGTGCCCAATAAAATTATATTTGACATGTGGAACACCATAATGGATATTATATACCATTTCAAAGCGGCTTGCACCCACTTCCAAATTGCTATCCAGTCTGAGGCAAAATGCTAGCATGGAAATAGTATCCTGAACCCATAGTTTAAAAATATCCAAATCATAAGGAGGCTTATGATCATCTTTCAATTTGTTTCTATCCTGAACTATTCTATTTAAGAAAGATTTTTTTTCCATTTCATCCACTACTTCATAATCACTAGCAAGCTTTTCTAGGTTAATGTGGATATTTCCAAATTCTTCGGGTGTAAACCCCAACACTGTTCCAAGTTCTTTTGCATTAATGGATAAAAATTATTCTTTGCTATCTTTATTAACAATTGCTCTTTTGTTATCATCATAATTTAGGGCACATACCATGATAAATTCTGGGAAAGGGAAAACCTCATGTAACATCATGCGCCCTAATCCAGTTACCCATGGTGCACTAATACTATTAACTTGCATTTGCTTTGTAGCCTTATTCTGAGATGAAAATATAAGTTATGAGGTACGCCTACCATAGGTTTTAGGATCATAAATATCATGGTATTCATTAATGAAACTTGGGATTTTTAGCAATTTTTCATAATGTATTTTTTTATCCAACATTGTTCTAGTGGTACTGGTGGTAGACATGCTAATACAATGTGAAATTGTGAATTCCCTATTAGTACTCCTTAATTTTTCTTAATTCTTAAGCCTCTTAACCCTAAAACTAAACTTCAAAGTTTGAAAAAAAAAGATTTTAAGAAAGTGAAACGTCAAACGATGAAACGTAGTCGCAAGAATTCTTTAATTTATCCAAATTTTGATTCTTGAAACTGGGTTACTAGAATGGCTTTGTTGGAAGTGGAATTATGGAACCCAAAATAGGGTGGTGCACTGCAATGAGCAAAATGAAGACTGAAATCTCCCCGTGTGCTGACCTTCTCACTTCAAAAAAAATCACTTAGCAATAGAAAGTGTTGTTTTTTCGAACATTAAAGTGAATGAAACTGAAACGCCTATAAATCTACATGTTACTTCTATACTACACAATTAGTACATGGCCGACAACATTTAAAACAAGCCATTTATGATTTACTCTTGCATTGACAACAAATTCTAAACCGTTGATCTTTGTTAATATGACAGTTATAGGGTGATTCCAGAGGTTTAAGTTCACAAGCCCAACGCTTTGTACATTTCATTCTGGAATGCAACTACAACCATACATCAAAATTTTATCAAACAGTTGAGTAATTTATGATATAAATAATAAACATGTGTTTTAAAGTTGCTTTAAACTTTCATGCGCTAGGATTGAAATCAAGTCCAAGGGGCCAGTAACTTAACATTGCAAAGGCCTTAATAAAATGAATTACAATATCACATTAATAACACAACCATTAATAGAACTTAATGTTGCAAAGGACTTAATAAAATGAATTACAATGTCACATTAATAGCACAACCATTTATTTTATTACAACTGAATTACAATGTCACATTATTACATAGTACAAATACAAATGTTAGTGCAAGCCCCAAGCTTCTGTTGGACCACTGGTGAAAATGTAAATATAATACATGTTTCTCTGAAAATAAATGGGACTTGTCGGGTCAACCATGCACTTTGAAAATAAATGCATGGGACTTGTTAGATCAGCCATGGGCTCTGAAAATAAATGCATGGGAAACAAGGTGCCAATCAAACTGGGGAAATGGGAGCTATGAAGATACAAAATGTACTTATCCCCTTTCAGAACTAGACTCATGCAAAAGATGAGGAGTTGTAAAATTTCTCCCATTTAGAAGATGCACTCTAAAAATAAATGCATGGGGCTTTCCTAGCCAACCATGTTAGGGAATCAGGAGCTGTGAAGATACAAAATGTACTTATCCCCTTTAAGAATCAAAATCATGCAGAAGATGAGGGGTAGTAAAATTGCTCCCATCTTCTAATTGCAGCCTCCATGCACTGGGATAGCACTTATCTCCATCATAGCTCCTCATCCTGGTTCAAAACCTATCTGAGAAGTTAGTTGAACCAAATCAGCTTCTTTCCAATTCCACCCATTTTGAACTTGAAGGAAATTGGTCTTTTACTCTATAATTACATAACTAGAGGCAAGAGAATTTAAAGTATCCCCAATAATACCACATCATCTTCTTCCTAAATATTTATTAACCTTACAAAATGAAAACCCTTATGACAATTCAAACATTGCACTCAATAGTATAGCCTTTAGCCTTCAATGAATGATTTCAGTTGTGCTCACTATCCTTATTGAAGGGCCAATAGTGCCGCCAATAGTTCCACTACTAGCCTAGTCCCTATGTACACCTCACACGTGTCATGTGTGAGGTTGGGTATAGTCATAATCATGATTCGTGCAAACCAAAAAACTGACTTAATTAATTCGTGTAACTTAAGCCTTACATTTATAATTTATATGTTTAATTTGATTGACATCTGGACTCTGACAACCTGGCTACATGCAAACAATATGAAATCATTACAAATCTTCATCATCTACTATTTTACAGTACATCGTGCATTTTTCAATATAAAGCTATCCAATCAATCACTCTGGTTGTTCATATTGCATTAATCTACACCACTGCTTGTAGTACCGCAACCACACTTTCTTCAAAACTATTGAGAATTTCAATAGAATAAATGAAGGGTAGAGTCATTCAACACATTGAAAAGAGAGAATTAAATGTCTCATTTTACCTTAATCATTATCAATGTCCACTAATAAGTCACAATAAATTTCACTTATGATCAAAAGTTCAAAACTATATGTTGATAATTACTATTAGTTTTAAAAGCCACATTTTTATATTGACCAAAGAAAAATGGATTTACAAGAATGGAGCCATGAAAAGTATTTTAAATTAAGTAGCTATTGCTAAAGACTGAAGTACATAGTACATAACCAGCATGGCCAAAAGGCAACTGCAAAAAGCCACTAACTGTGACAAAAAACTAGTCACAAAGTACATATTACAAGAACTGTTACACTGTACAATAAAATATAGACATGTGACACATCACACAATTCATTACTAATTTCTTTTGTAACATTAGTTGAGGCCATCAACCGAGTGTTTGAGTAGAACGTGAATTGAATTTAACAAACTAAAAATAGAGAAGAAAAGAGAATCACCCAAAACCTTCCTCCAAAACTCCAGACTCTTTAATGATTCAGTTTTCATATCACATAGTAGACCCCATCTCATATTAACCAAGGCAAGAGCCTACACTGTAGAAGCATGTAATTCCACTTTCCTGAGGATTCCATGAACAGGCACTAACCCACTTTCAAAATTGTAATGCTCCAGCACCAACTCTAATGAAGAAATAGAGTAAATGAAAGGTTGCAAATAACATATTGCTAGCGTCTTCACCAAATATTTATCGAGCAAAATTTCTATGAAATTGGACAAGAAATCTGAAGCTATCTTAGAATATAGAGCACGAGGGTTGTTCTGAAGCCATTCCCTACCCACAATTATTCTTATAGCATCCTCAACCTGCACACAAGGAATTGTAAAAACCATACCCAACTTTCATCTGTCGTATGCATCATCCCTTCTTTTCTACCAAAAACATTTGGGTAGCATGACATGCCATGAAGACTCCATAATATCTCAGTTAAATTGAGAATAGAGAAGAAAGAAATCAAAGCCAAATATATTATAAATGATATGAAGAACATCAAGTTGGTGAAGTATATATAGAAGTTAGCACAAACACAATGAGTATGACATCACACTTATCATTTTTAAATTCACCACTATCATTGATGTGACAATTAACATTTATTTCAACACTTGAATCCTTAAAAAAAAATGCTTAAAAGGTATGTCCGCAACAGGTGACAAGATGACTGCATAGTGCACATGCAAATAAAGTTATTTTTAAAATGGGGACATCGCTAGGTTGATGAGAATCGACCCTCAAGATTAAAGACTTATGATTTAAGGATTTGTCATAAAATATTTTGGTCCAACTTAGGCAATATTAAATGGTAAACAAGAGCCCGATGACCAACAAACCTAAATAATTAATAAAATCTCAACCATTGATTTTTAAAAATCTAACAGTTCTAGTGTTATTCTGTAGGTTTCAATTTGCAAGTCTAGTGCTTCAGATATTTGCTTTTGGAATACAACTATAGCCGTCCATCGAAAATTCATCGAACGGTCCCTCTTTTAAAAAAAACTTTATGCACATGCATAATTCTGCCACTTAAATTCTTCTATCGCTTATGAGTCATTTCCACAATCCTTCAACCCATCGGGTTCATTACCCTGATAAGAAACGAGATTTGATCTCTCCACATGTCCACATCTAATGGTTCTAGTGTTATTCTGAGGGTTTCAATTCAAAAATCTAGTGCTTTAGAGATTTACTTCCGGAATGCAACTACATTTGTCCATCAAAAATTCATCAAACAGTCGTGGTTATATTGATTTGCGTTGACATTTTCCACTGAATTTTTTTATTAGTTTGAGATTATGCTAATTCGCCAATGTTTTTTCTTATGCATTTGAAAATAGGTTTAATTCGCCAATGAATATATATTTTTGGTTTGAAAAAATTTTTTAATCGCCAACAAAATTGTTTTTTGTTTGCTTTGAAAACAGGTTTACTTCACCAATGGAAATATTTTCTAGGTTTGAAAATAGATTTTAATCGCCAATGAAAATATTTTATTGGTTTAAAAAAATTTGCAATTCGCCAAGATTTTCCACAAAATTTTACCAACTAGAAATTTTTTTCCAATTGAGATTATTTTTTTTCTGAAAAACAAAAAAAATTGCCACTAAAATTAATATTTTTATCGAGAAGTATACAAGATTTGCTAGGATTTTACGCCTTCACCAAGGGGGGGTTTCTTAAAGTTATACCTGATTGATATTATCATTGAATTATTTTCAATGATTTTTTTTCTCAAACTTGAACATGATAGTAGTTAGTAATTTCTTCTTGGTGGGTTTTCAAATCTTGTCACTATAATATGTGAATTGTATTTATTCATAAATGCACATAAATAGTGTTTTGAGTAAGGATACATAATTTTTATGTGCATATATGAATAAATACATACTTATAATGTTTCAAAAAAATGAACTCTTAAAACAATGACAATATGATTGTAAATTTATATGTATATGCATACACACACACACACACACACATATATATGAACACATGTATGTGAGAGACTATGATGGTGCATTTGTTCTCAGATATCCATGTTCAATGAAACAAAATCAGCAAGTCAGTATGATTGTATAAATTGCTGTAAGAAGTTTAGGTTTATGAAATTCTTATGAAATATAGAAAAATAATTCCATCTGCATTATTATATTTTGTTCTCAAGATTTTTGAATAGATGTATAAAGAAAATAAATGGATTTTCAATAAGTAAGACTAAATATGTTCATTGAAATTTATTATTGAATATGTGTTGTGCATTCATTATCGATATCTAGTCTGAGATAGAGGTGTATGTGAACACATGGCCACATAATATTACTTGTTTATTATCAAATCTTTGGCCATTAATGTAAAAACACTACTTGCATTATTGGTCCACCGTGTCTAAAGTTGTATTTTAATAATATGTAGCATGCATAGCTAGAGGGTATCTATAAGTTGCTTGATAGATTAAATTCATCAATACACAACATTAATTCTCAGATGGCTTGATGACCTCAAAGTTTCCCTAGATCTACCACTCTTGCAAAGGGTAGGGACACTTCTAGTAGGAAGGTGTGGGGGGATGATTAGTTTGTGGTTGGAGGAAAAGAACTTAAGTGATTATCTACCTCTTGCAGTTGATTATTGAAGACTTATATTATCAAAGACAACATTCTTGATTCCTTTTTTTATGTTATCATGGATGTACTATTAATCTCATCCAAAGGTGACGATATTGTAATTATATTTGTGTACTATGAACCTAGATAATTGAGTTGTAAACATGACTATTGTACTAGCTTGTATTCTTATATACTTGAATGAGAGAAATTATTATTGCAATTATGTATCTTTGTATGAAAAAAAACACTATGCAATTATTTTATTAATGGATCATTTCAAAAAAATTATGGTATTCTAAATTAAATGAACCAGATTGGGTTTGTTACAACAAGTTATTAACATGTAAAAATTGAAAGAAAAAATTAAATTTACTATAAAAAATTGGAGGCTCCTTGTAACATGCCCATTGTTCTACCCAATGATTTCTTCTATGCTTTAACCTCAAGTGAATAAACTAAGATGACAATTACATAGTGATAAAAATTTTATTTTCAAAATAAGATAATATGCATATTTGATATAATAATAATTCATCTTTCTCACTTCATTTCAACAAAATGTTACAATATTTCCAAAGTAATGATTTCATAAACAAGATACAATTTACATTTTCTATCTTCCATATAAATAGATACAAGATACATATATAGCTCATCTGAGCTCCATTGGCACTAGAAATACAAATGGTCCAGGAAATGCCCCATCAAATCTTGGCTTGCCGACTGAAGAGGAGAAACATCACTCAAGTGCTTTTCCGCCATCCATGGACTTACTGTGGTCCCTCGCACATCTACCTAACAAGTAAGATGGCCCTACCCTTCGACAAAGAGCTTGGTCTAGAAACCTCAAAATACTATCTAATCTTGAGCTTGATGTTGTGTCCTACATAACTAGAACTTTCCCATAAAATGACAATCTCGAACTAGCATTCTAAAAGGTAACATAGTGAACTGACAGTATAACCAGTGGCAAATTACACCACTTTGGCCAAAGTATTCATCACCCCTAATTCAAAATTGATGTCACACACTCACCCATCATCCTAGATCGATTTGTAATGACCATTCATATTCTTTGCATATGCAATTCCCTCCATTGGGTTGTACTAGCCCCAGGAACAACCTATTCTCTTTTTATATTTACCAAGATATTTCTACTAAGTATTTCCTATGCATAAGCTATCCCCTTCATTGGGTTATCTAACCCCAGGAATAACCTATGATCTCTTCTTGACTATGACTTCATTATATAGACAACTATAGTATAGCAATATAAGCTTCAACAATAAGTGACTCCATTTCAGAGCATATTTCAACAATAAACAATTCTCATCAAAAGTGTAATTTCACCAATTAATGACCTCAGCTCAAAGGCATGATCTCAATAATAAATCGACTCCAATCGGAAGTATAATCAATAATAAATTGATTGACTAAATCATATAAGCTAATCCCAACCTATTCTGCTTCCCTCAGTCTATTCAAATAAAAAACCCTACAAAATAGGTTATTCCTAACCTAGGGTTTTCATCAAAAGTAATGCAACAATCAAGTGACCACAAATAAATCATAAAACTTATACATTCAGTAAGACTTAGTTATTCACATTTTTGCAATGTTCACTATATTTGTACCTTAAATGAAAAACATTAATGACTTGTGAGGGGTTGGTGCTTCTGCACCCATAGTCCTCTTCATAATACAGTTTCAAATTATCAATACATGAGTCCATTAGGATTCTAAAATTAAGATTAGATTCTTACTCAAAAACAAGAAGAAAACATAATCTTAAGGTACATTTTATCAACCATATCATTGAATGATGATATAACCATCAAGTTATACCCTAGCCCTAGGGAAAAGAATCTCTTCCTACTTCTTAGGATAAATATAGTAATCAATCGAATAAAGATTATAAATCTAGGTTCACATAACATAACAACCTAATAATGTTGAAATTTCTACTTTATGCAATTCAACATAACCCAAGTAACTCTATCCCCTTAACTTCACAAAATAAGCATCAAATATATATAAGCTCTATCTTACTATAGTATTTAATATAAATACCCATTATGGATACTATGGAATATATATACAGACAATCAAGTAATAGAATTCCCTGAGCAAGATTCATTAAGAATCCTTCCTATACAGTCAAAGATGATATTAACCATTTCATGATAACAAATAAAACACATTTCCAAACAAGGAATCCAAAGACACACAATCTTTTCAAAACATAAAAAAATCATGATAGAGTAGAAATCAACATGCCTGTACATGCAAAGCTCCAATTGAACAAACTGGATTCCTAGCTTAGCCTTTCCCAAAGTTAACTTGCAACTCAACAATTATCTCTTCCTATCTCCAAAATCTCTCACAAGATCTCTCACAAAACTCTCTACACTCATAAATGTAAATAATACCAACTCAAATTTCATAACAAGAGAGTAGATATGTGTCCCAAATGAGGCAAAAAGCACCTCTATTTATACAAAATTGTGAACAACTACAGGTTAAAAACAAGCTATGAAAGATGACACTTCTCAATCCAAAAGGTTCAACTCAACAGTAAGGTGGCAGATTTACAAACTAAGTGTCAGTGAATTGCACAACCAGTCACTTCTCTCATGGACAATAAGAATATCATTCAGAAATGCAAGGTAACTATTCTCACAAGTCAACTCTTTTAAGCCAACTTCTATTTGACTAATTCTCTCATTCATTTTTTTCCTCCAACACTGGATAGTGTTCTCAAAACAAACTTCTAAAGGTATGCAATTATTCATAAATTGGCACCACATAAACATCATGCACCCTATTTTGGTGGTCTGTTCAAAGACCAAGTCAAAGCCCCATTATATGTTTCAATTTTCCTTCTTAATATTTGACTGTCTTGCTTGAATTTCTTGAATATACCTTGTGCTTAGGATTACGCTCGGGTGCATCCTTTCTTTTCTTTGACCTTGTCATCGGTGGGGACTTGGGAGCTTCTTCTACTAAGGCAACATCCACTCCACTGTCTGTTTCACTTTCAAGCTCATCCTCAAGCTCACCATATGTAAGTTCAGTGCCTTGTGCTTTGAGTTGGGAAATTTGGGCATCTATCCATTTCCTCGTTTTGCTTTCAATAGGTCATGTCAATATATCAAGGTCAGTGACCTCTTCTTCACTCCAATCTACCACAGGTAGGGGCAGGTTGGCCACAATGTTGTATCTATCATCAACAATACTATTGTCTTCCTCCACCATCTGGTTAGGCATGGGGAATAGATTCACTAACTTCATGAACTGGGTTGTCATTCTCATATAGTGCCTCATTCACACTTCTTTATCATCTACACAATTGGCCCAAAAATCCTCGACTTGAGGCCGATGGGAATATTATCTTTTGACCCATTTCTTCAGCTTTCCATAAGGATCCATCCTTCCTTAGTTAGTATGGAGATCTAAGTTGTATTCCACCAGTTCCTTCTTTGAGTATTCCACACATTGGGAAATGGGACAAGAATACATTCCTTGCTCGAAGGTTAGGGGATATGGAATCCTAGCTCTATGCTTTTCACTTAATAGTGCGTGGTCATTTTGCAATTGTCGGGAAAATTCAAGTAGGATCATGCGGTTGTTAGGGTAGCATGACAACTAGTAGGGATTCCATAAGAATCCTTCTATTCTAATATAGGTAAACTTCAGGAACTGTATGAATAGATAACCGAACCGTTGGATGAAAGCCTTGGTGCTATGTGATACCCTTCTCTCAAAGTCTCCTCCCAAGAGTCTAATTATGTGACATGCAATCATTCACCCTCCGATATTCTCTTTTGAAATTTATGTACTGCAACTGAGGATAGTTTTCATAGACTTTAGGTTCTCCTTTCTTTGTTCCCAGGGTGCCTGCATTGAAGAGTCCTTTGTACGAGAATTTCTCCACTAGGAGATACACTAGATATGAAGTCATGTAGAATTTGGAACTCTTCTTTACCACCATGAGCTAGTTGTGTTGATTTTCACTGATTATCTTGGCCTGATGAAACTTGATTTTACCTCAAATGATCTCCTCAATGAAGTAAAACATCCATTCTTCGAAGAAATTAGCAGTTGAGAGGTCCATTACCCTGCTTAGTAGGGTGACCAAATTATGGTATTCTTCAAAGAAGTCACTTCTGAACAATTCTTGAGGCACTTTGGCAGCATTGCCCCTCTTTTCCTTCAACCAGTGCTAATTGATTATTGTCTTGCATGCTAAAGGGTCCTGCTTCCACATGTTTTCAGCAAATTCCTTCTTTGTTTCTTCCATTACATCGAATGTAGGGATGTGGAATGTTCGACCGATAGATTTAGCAGATAAATCTACCAACACCCTTCCATCATGATCAATAATCTTTCTGCTAGTGTGGTAGCATTCTCAAAAAACCATGACTAGCTTCAGGGCAATTAGTACAGGAGGAAAGCCGACTACCTTGGCTAGACCACTGGCCTTGATCTTTCATGTATTTTTGGTTGTAGGGTTTACCATCACCCTCTGTCGGAACTCATTTATGTCAACGTTGCCCAAGATTTGTGTCTAATACTGAGTCCCAAGTAGAAGAGAGCTTGGAGGTACACTTCACTCCATTAAACTAATATTTCATTTGGTCCTTTTCTTCTTTTCCCCTTGGAATGCATGTGAGCTTCTTTCCTTTATCAACTTTCTCAACAGACCTCCTTGATGGACCCGCGACAGGTTCCATAAATCCTATATGCAAAAGGCATCGTAAGTGCATTTATATGAAAATTAGAGCATGTGTTAGTCAAATCCTGCAAAACAAGTGTTAGATCCATTGACACATCATTAAAAGATCATAAGATTCATCATTAATCCTCATTTGGAGCTCATTTGAACCATTTAGGAAAATGTGGGCCCAGGATGTGGGTTTCCTTGGGCTAGAAGCTGTCAGAAAAGGGGCGATGAGAAAACGGACATGGAGCCATGGAGACCCGCAAACGACCACCCACAATAATAATTCTACATGGGGAATTTGGCAATCGAAGTTCTTGTAGGGTGGTTTGGAAAGTGCAAAAATTGGGTGTAGGCACTTGAAGTTGCTTGATCGAACTTTGATGTGTTTGTGGGTTCGAGGCAAGTGGAAACCTAAAGGTTGGAGGATGTTTAAACTTGGTTGTTGGGTTAGCAGCCTTCAAGGGATGATGACCCGTAGGAGGAAGTCTGCACTGTGAGATTCATGGGAATCTCAGGCATTAAGCATCATGTTTTAAAGTTTGACCGCTTTGAGAAGATACGGGAGGGAGCTATCAGGTTGCCATCGAGTGGTTGCTATTGAGAAATGATCTTGGAGGGATGACAGTCCGTAGGTAGCGGTCCACATAAGTGGACCTACCATGACCTCATACCCCTAGTTTACATGTTAACCATTTCAAGATTCAGCGAAGGGAGGGAGGAGTCCTCTATGAAACCCACCATGTAGGAAGTTGTGGGTGCATGGACATTAGGGAACGACAATAGGGAAACAACCACTCACATGCGACCACCCGCACCAGCTAGTCTGAATGCCACTTTGACTTAGTCATTTTTGGTGTTAGGAAAATTTAGAATGGTGATGAAGGGGTCGGAGTCCACATGGCAGGTGGATGGGATGGTTTCACTACTAAGCAATGACACTTGAGTGAAGGTGAGCTGTACACAGCGACCTGCAAGCAGTGGTCCGCAAGTGCGCTTGGACTTAGCAATTTTAAGTGATCAAGGGCAATGATATTGATGGGACCCACACTATGGGCGGTGGTCAAGGTTAGGCTGCTAATCAATTAGAAAAGGGAAGGTGGCCATCTGCAAGCAAAAGTCTACATGGCAGTTCCCACATGGGGTTTAGGACTTAGTTGTTTTCTTAGAGTTTTCAATGTTAACAAAGGGGTGATGGCAATAGTGCAGGCCGTAGGAAATTTTTTGCCATTCCAAGAATGGTGAGGATGGGATGAAATTCTACATGATCTTGATAGTGCAATTTGAGCAATTGTTTTGAATGTTGAGCAGAACCGTTCATTAGGGAACAATTATAGCGAGGGTCGTTGGGCGATCAAAGGTTTTATCTCTAGAATTTTAACATTATTCTACAAACCCTAGTGTTAGCCTCCTACAAGGATCTCCTAATTGGGATTTTATAGCCATAATTCAAAGACTAGATATCTAACCTGAATAGCTATTCAATCATCATGGAGGTGCATTTAACTTGTCAACCCAGGGACGTAGACTTGAAATTGGTCAGCACTATATGTGCACTAGGAATTCCTAAGTAGCCATCTCTACTCTACAACTAAGAAACACACAATACTAAAAGTAAATTGTAGGAAGGGAATAAATCAAATAATAAACATTAACCGATAACTATGCTAAATAGAAATGCATAACAAGAATAAAGATCTGGGTGAATAGACAGGAAACTACTCTATCTGCTTTGGTTACAGGAATAGACACAGAATGGACTTCTAGTGGTTGTAGGAACAATCAATGCTAGATTTCAAACTAAGTACAAAACAAAAAAAATAACTAAGCTAATTACTTTAAAGAAAGGATTACTCACCAAGTGGCCCCCCTTGGATGAGTATCCACTAAAACTAATACAAACTCAAATACTCAAATTTATACTATCATCTTATTCATGGAGAATTATGTAAACAGAGTAAACAACATGACTATATTGAAAAGTAGAGTATGCTCAATACATTATCAATGTCATTTTCCACAATCAAGAACTAAGGGGACGAACCTCCCTATAAGGAGATTCAAATCCATATTTATTCTACCAGCTAAATAGGGCATTCCCTTCCCACTAACTGGGAGGATTCCATTTAGAGAAAGCAAGGAAAAGGGTGGCAAAGCAGTTACGCCTGTAGGGAATCTAGTCAGACATGCATGCCAAAATGTGGACTCAACGCTGTAGTAACGCTTGCAATTTCTCAATGCCATAAATACAAGGTGATTATAATTGACTATCGTGGGGAATCTACCACCATCGCTCTTCAATTGACTCCTTTGAATGATTCCCCTACATGATCATCTGTCGGTTTCCTCTCCCAACTTAGCATCCACCAATTGTGTCCTGCATGGTAATGTTAGTAAGCATAATAATTGCACATCTAAAATCACCTTAGAGAAAATTCATTAATCAAACAAAATTAATAAAGATAATCTCCATAATATGTTAATGTCATTGAAACTTCACAAGGATAGGATAAACCCATTATCAACAGTTTGAGGGAAACATTATTCAAAATATTAACATTTGACGACTAAAGTTCATGATAGTGCTAGCAAATGGACTATAAATTCTACCCAAGATTTAACCAAAAACTAGGCTTATCATTCCCCCCCAGCCTAATGTCTTGTTGGTCCTCCAATAGTGGAAGGGTTGTTCTTTTGTTTGGTTAAGGCTGTGAAGTTTACAACTGCAGCTGGGCAACATCTGTTGTTGTAGTACGTGAGTCTAGATCCTGATAAAATCTGCCTAGTTTTTCAAATCTGTTCCACCTTGGCCTTTCTGTATCAGCATCATTCTAGTAGAATCTATAGTTTGGTACAAGCTACATAAGAATGGGTGGCTGGAAGGTTAGGGGAATCCAAAATCTCCCATTTTCTCTACCAAGCTAGATGTACCTGTTAATTCTCTTCAATGCTACAACATAGTTATGAATAGAATGGGGCTCGACTTGTTTCAGCTCATCTATTAAACTATTCCATCGTTGAGTTAGATATCCTCTTATGAGCTCCTCTTTTGTTTTGTTTTAACCTCATACTCAGTATAGAAAACTTCAATCCAGGGCATGATTTTGTTACCATAGCTTGGTCTGAGGAGCATCTTGAGCCATTCTCCATGGATATCCCTTGGGTTACTCGACTCGGCCCTAATGGATAAGGGGATATTGGATTCCATTCTTCTATAAGCATTGTTCTGCTCACCCCAATTAATTTCATTTTGTGCCCAAGATATAAATGCTCTCAGTTGAACAGACCCGACATACAACAATGGGTTCCAATCATGATCCTGTGTGACAGCATAATTGTGCAAATAAAATTCACATAATAGATTTTTCATCTCAAGGGAAGTAATTCTGTAGGCATTGAAGAACTCAGCAGGAGTTTCAATGGAGGGGTTCAAATATGAAACAATTTTTGATAACTTGAAAGAGAGATATTTCTCTTTCAAGTGTAGGGCATAAACCCTTGCAGGAGCTCTACATTCAAGAATTTGTGGCACTAGGGTCACAATGTTATCTACTTTCTTCTTTAAAGTAGCAATCTCCTCATTTTTCTCCTCAATAATCTCATCCCTCTCTTGGATTTCCTTTTTCAACTTCTTTCTCTCTTGTTTCCATTCTCTCTCCCTCCTTTATATTTCTTTCCATAGGTTTAAAATTGTTGCATGAATTGTAAAATTAGGAGGGTTATGAATTCCTACCAATGTTTTTTGTTGATGGATGCTCCCCATATGACACTATCTGCATGAACTCGGGTTGTTTAGTTGTCTATGGATATAGGGGTGCTATCTCTTTTCCCTCTTCTTGCTACAAGACCTCTTGTTCCTATTCCCGACCTTGTTTTGGCTCTTGCTGTGCTTCTTGTTGTGGCTGCAGGAACTCCTGCCCTTGTTCTTGGTTTTGCTACAGGAACCCCTGTCCATCCTCAAACTCCTCTGCGATACTAGCAAGGTCTACCAACATCACTTTTACTGCTTCCTCAGAGATATCTTCTTTCTTTTTCTCAACCTGTTCTCGTTCCACTGAAGCTTCAATACTCCCATGTGATGTCTCATCATGCCCAGGGTTTTCTTGTGAAGGTACATAAAAAGATGGTCCAACTGGTTTTGATTTCCTAGAGATGCTCTTATGTTTCCCTTTAGCTATAAGATGAATAGGGCCAGCCTTTCTTTTCCTAGCACTTGGCACCTCTTTTTCTATAGGCTGGGTTTGACCTTTTTCTTTTTCTTTTCTTGCTTCAACTTCTTTCTTCCATACCCTAGTTCTCATTAGGGTTTGTAGGGGGCATCGTCATCAGAATCAAACGAAGAGATTTCTTTTTCTGAATGTTATGTTTCAAAGGAACTAATGTTTATGGCCTCCTCTACTGCTGCAGGAGGATTCATACTAGAATTGGCACCAAAAATTGAAGCACCAGGGGTGGCTTCAACTATACTTAATCTTCTGCTAGACCTATGAGATTGAGGTATAGCCTTAGGTGGAAAATGCTCAACATTGACAAATTCTTCTTGATGGTAATTTTGATTAACTTGAACAAATTCCTCCCTAGTTATTCTAGACACATCATGCAAAGATTTCTTAAATAGAAATTTTATCAAGCAATGGTGGGAGATAGAGTTATCCCTACCTTTTTGGGTCTCGACTGCCATGATGGAGAGAAGATTGTATAAGACATTGGGCATGTTCATCCTCCTTCCGTGCCTCATGTGACTCAGGAGCTTAAAATGTACTGTATGTAGATTTGACAATTGTCCCTCATAGGTGATATACCTTATAATGTGAACAACTGCATCCTTCCATGGTTTAGGAAGAGACATTCATTTTGTGCCCTGCTTGTCAATGCTAATTGGTGGGTTGCCATCTATTGTGAATTCTGGTCTGGCCTATCTGGCATCCCTAGAGGCAAGGTAATGCTCACCATCAACAGGTAACCCTAAAATTTTCAATTATCTCCTCAGTCACCACCACTTCTAACCCTTTTACTGTGGCTTTTCCTTTTGAGAGTTTTTGGGCGAATTCAAGTGCAATTCCCTCATCAAAGCCATCTAGCTTCATGAAATAATCAAACCATCCACAATGTTGAAATTCTGCTAGACATTGTGCATCTTGTAGCAAAGCATCATGAATTGAGGGCTCATTCCAAATTAAGCCACCCCCCATTATTTGAAATCACTATCACTGAACGAAATTTCCTTCCCCTACAGTTTTTGTTTGGAAAACCACCACCTTTATTGCTAAATTTTTACTGCCAGTGTCGACTGGATTCCCTTCTTTGTCTCTAATTTTTACCATTTACTACTTATTCTTAAGATTATGACAAGGAAATTAAGGGGAGGAAAGGGGTGATAAATGAGAGTGATAATGGAAAGAATTGGTAGCTTAGTTAACAATACTTCACACATGCGAGCTAGATTTTCAAATCAACTTATGTAAATATTCTGACGTAGCTAGGTTACGGTTTGATGTACGAGCAATTTATTTGCATTTTTTTTATTCCCCCCTAGCCTAATTTGACATGTGTCAACATATGTGGGAAGTGTAACAACCTAACCAAACTACAGTTTAAAAATATCAACTGACAACTAACTTCAGCTGAACTGCAAGTAACTTGTTTTCGAAGCTAGGGTTTCCAAATTGTTCCAACTAATTCAAACATGCAACTATCTTTTGAGTTTTTAGTTTTAGTTGTCATGTAACATCTAACAGTTTTCCACCAACTGCTCACGAAAGATCAATAACTAAATAACCGCCAAACTAGGGCTTCATTTGTAATTAGACAGAAAAGAGAAATTTAATTCTAATGTCGTTACATCATACATTTCATCAACTAACTTTTAATTTCATTTTCAGCTGAAAAGAAAGCTATTAACTATAAACATATAATAGAAAATTGTAGAAGGATAATAAGTAATTTTTCTTCGCTTCCAGAAGATAACAACTAATTACTACAGCTATAAAACAATTATAACAGCTGAATAAATTCAAGTAACTATCTCACTAAGTATCTGAGAATCTTCAATGATTATTAACATAAAACAATAGCATTCATGGCATAGATGAAAATAGAAATTCAATTAGCATTGTATGTACTGGATTTACGAGAGAGGAAGAAATACATTTGACATCATCTCCATATCGTCATACTTGGAAATCTTTATCGAGGGAAAGAGAATTATCATCAAGGGCTTTACTGCCCAACCAAGACCTACTGGTCTCCTGAGTTTCTTCAACTGAAGAACCCGCCCTTCACGAGGGTAATCAACATGGATTAATTTATCATCATGTCTCTGAGCCTGGTGTCATGGACCTATACTGCTAGTCGATCCCTCCTCTATAGGTTCCTTCTATCCAGAGGGATCATTCTGACCAGAAGTATATCTGATACATGATAGCTGATCAATGCCTAACTGGCATCATACCTTGGCCAAGGATTTTTTTTTAATGTTACTGGCACTCCTGTGCCATCAAAATTCTCACCCTTGCTCGACACGATAACTCTCCAATCAAGTTATAATTTTATAATAGCAATTTAATTACCATTTCTTCTCTTAGTCTGAGGTTATAAGTTAACCATCAAGTTTCATACATAAATAAGGAGATTCATTGACATAAAGGATTTTCAAGTCTCATATTTATCCCATTAAGGACTCGATGAGCAATAATGTGCCCTAAACCAACTTCTAATTAGAGAGGAGAGGATTCGGTTTAACCCGATAGATCATTTTCCTTAGATAATTTTTCAAATGGTTCAACTGAACCCAAATTCAAAATATTTCTCTTAGATTGAAGTCAAATCTTGACCTTAGGAAAATATTTATTCAAAGTCATGTCTTCAATTCTTCCTTCAGGATTCAAGGTTCAACAATTTATAATAGATTATATTATGATATTGCCATATCAGTGTTGGTTGTCATTCTTCATAGTTCAGGTGAAACTTAACCCAAGGAGTATGTATATTTTCAATTCCCAATTAATGTCCCATGTGACTTTTAGTTAGGCTTCAATTCAAACATAAACTTCCTCATTTGTAGATATTTGATTGAACTCATCTATAGAGAAATATATATATATATATAGAGAGAGAGAGAGAAGAATAGGGCAGTGCGTTATAAGGTTTCCCTAGTCTTAACATTTGAAGGTCAGATAAAGAACTCGATGTGGCAGGTAATTCATTCTTAAACAAAACAACAGTATAAGGGTGAAGACTTGATCACGACAGAGAGGTTAAATGCACCCTAGATTCAAGATGATTAGAACTACTTCAGTTTCAGATGACCGGCATTTCAGACTCTAATCCAAGGGATTCTCAGAAGAAACAACAGAGTCAACTATCAAACACACTCTAAATGACAGGAGAAAGACCCGCTCCATAAATTTTCTTGAGATAAGAGATGCAAGATATATCAATAAATACATATACTCCCATGGCATAGGTAGGAGAGTATGGTGAAATTTATTCGCTGAAGAGCATCTACAGATGATACTCATTTCCCTAAAAAACTTAGAGATTAGAATAGGGATTGAGAAACAGAGAAAAGGAAACTCAGCTCAATTCCAAGAGACAAAATTATTTGCAATGGTTCAAGTAGCAACCAGGCCGCCTTAGTTAAAAAAATAAAGGTGTTGGAGAATAACTCAGATGAATTTAAGATCAGGTTTGAGGAAAAGAAAAGGGTCCCACCCCAGCTCAAAAAAGAAACAGGACTTGACTACATCAAGATGGCAGATAAAAGCTTCCAGATTTTTCAAACAATAAAACAAGTGCCTCAAAGCATAATGAATTTAAATGTTCCCATCAAATCAAGTTAATCCAATATTGAGATTTATCTAATTCCAACTGATGAGGAATTCAAACGAAATTCCAAGATAAATTTATGGTTCGACTTCAATCTAACATACAAGAATGTCACACCAATATAGTTTATACATGCCTGAAAGATGATTCAAAATTTGATGAATGTTCTATTCAGAGTTCTCTTGATGAATGGCACCCGAGACTTAGTCTTCTTCACAATTTCCAGCTATGTCCATCACAGAGAAACCAAGTAGCCGCTTCTGAGCTCGTTTCCAGGAAGAAAGACTAGAGAAGTAGTAAAAATGGAGAAAATCGACATAGATTGAGATACAAATATGAAACCAATTACCAAAATTAGACTGGAGTCATGGAGATGGGATTTCAAGTATTTCGAATTCACCACCTCATGGGAAAAGAAAAGCAAATGTTTATCTGACTTAACCTTTCATAGCTTCTACCGATTATAGCAAAATGATGACCAAAACAAAACTGATGATAATGGACAAAGATGGAGATGATGGATTGAGTTCTATACGGGAGAATGTCGTTGCCCATAAGTTTTCCCCCAGACTGGTTCAAGAAACCTTTCCTCTGCCCATTCTTGGGCGTTTCTCTAACACGATGGTGAGCTGCCTGGAATCCCGACAAAAAGCTTGACGCCAACACTACCAAATAATTTTGATTATTTTAAATTTCAAATTGATAGCCTTAGTTAATATCGCTCCATTATTAATTAAATGATCTATTTTGACTCGCGAGATTAACATATATATATATATATAACAAGAATCGTTTCACTCCATTTTAAAAGAATATAATAAATTTTTAGTTATATATATTTTATTTATTTAATACTTGATTAATCATTTGAAATTTCCTTCAAAGTTGATTAAAGATTTATACATTTTTAAATTAGCTTACAAAGTATATAAATATCATAAATTATTTATGGCCAAGTTACTATGTCAATTCGCTGACTTATACTGACTCGAGGTTGATGATAAAATTTGATCCATTGTTAACCACATCCTCTCCCTGACAATATTTCCCTTTTCCTCGCAACGTCAACAATCCTGCATCCACTGACAAGGATTATGGATTAGATCATTCTTAACTGCTTAATAATATGCATTTAAATTTGATCTCATGATCTCATTCAACTTCTTATGAACAATAATTCACTGGAAAAATTAAAAGTTCATTAACATTATAGTTATGATAAAAGATTAACTATTCATTCCCAATGTCATAATCACATGAAAGCAGTTATTTGCAACTAACATTGCATTTGAAATACATAACCAAACATAGTCTCAATGTAAGGGATGTGACAGGAAGGGAGTGGCGGCTTGACAGGAAATAATGACACATTATGCAATCACCTATAATAATGTGTGATAATTAAAAAAATGTGCTCAAAAGGTAATTAAGAGATGAGAATTACTGTGTACATACCTAAGCGTGTGAAGGATGTGTTGCAAAGATCGAGGAGAGAAAGTACCAATTTGCCTTTTTTTGAAATGATTGAGCAATTAATCAAGAGTGAAGCGAAGTGGAGTGAGGTGGAATGAAATGATGGAAGAGAGAGAAAGGTGGTACGAATGGACAGATGGGTGGATGGGTGAAGAAATGGATTTCCACTAAGGTGGAAATCTTTATTATGAAAAAATACGTACCTTAATTTAGTCAAAAGATGGGACGCTAGGTCCACCAACTTCAGCTGTAGGAAGCTCATGTACTGAATGTTGAGTGAATTGTTGTAGGGGCCCTTCCTTGGAGGCTATCTCAAGCAACTTGATTCTTTCAGAGCTAATGATGGTGGGTTGAACAACTCCATTAGGAAAGACTTCAGAAATATTGAACGGTCCTAACCACCTTGTCCATAACTTCCATGCATTGTCCTGATGCTTTAGATCATATGACAATACCTAGTCACTTGGCGGAAACTCGTTTTCCCAATCATGCCATCTCATCCTTTGATTTTGCACTACTTTAGTGTGGTGCAAGGATACCCTTCTCATTTTGACTGAAGCATTTGGCTGCATGACCAAAATAGGAATATGGGTCAAGGCTACCTTAGAAAATGCTCTGTAACAGTCTTTTGTCCATTCAACATCTCTTGCTAGGTGAGTGTACAATGGCAAGGGAAAATGATCTTTCTTAGTGGCAACGTTAATTTTTCTGTAATCAACATTAACTCACCACTTCCCCCATTTTTTTGGCATGATCACTAATAAAGACATCCACTAGCCATCCGAAATGAGACAGATAAATCCAACAACTATCAATTTATGCAGCTCTATTTTAATAGCTTCTCTTAATGCAGGGTTGATTCTTTGTTGAGGCTGCCCTACTAGTTGACAATCAGCTTTGATGTAGATTTATCGAATGTAGAACTTAGGATCTGGTCCCTTGATATCATGATAGTTCCATGCAAATGCATGTTGATGAGACTACTACAATTGTTTGAGTCCATATGGCATCATGGTATGGAACATGCCCGTTGCTGTAGGAAGAGTGACTGCAAGAAGAGTGACTGTAGGAAGAATGACTGCAGGAAGTTCAGGGGGAAGCATCTAGATGGAAGTAGAAGATGATGTTTTTCCCTCTTCATAAAGGTTCTGGATTATAATAGATAACACCTCTTCTTCATCTTGAAACTGCAAGAACTTCTACCTAGAATCATGAGTTGCACCATCGAGTTAACTTCCCCGGTTTCCTCATTGACATGTGGCCATAGAGAGAAAATCATGAGGTCTGTTGGATGCTCCGATGAGTCTAGAAGGTATATATCATTAGGATCCATCATGGAATTATTAACAAGTTGTAGGATAGTAGGAGGAGGTCTCATACATGCAACTTTTAGTTATTGTAGGATGTGCTTAGTCATCGCATTAATTGTTGCCCCAAATCACTCAGGGAATTGTTTACTTGAATCTTGTGGATAACAATTATTGCTACATGATTATTTGGATCATTGTACTTAGGAAGGGTCTCTTTTCCAAGCATGATGTCAACAAACTATCTCATCACATGGACTATAGTTGAGTATTTCTTCTTTTTTCTTGACTTCTTAAGATAAGCTTCCTTGATTTTCCTTCCATGTATAGGGACACCCTTTATGGCCTGAAATAGGGATGTCTGAACACATATATGCTTTAGCTAACCCATGATGTCAAAAGTTTCATCTTCCTTTCCTTTCTTATACTTGGCAACTTCTAATTCCTAAGGGAATGGCGGCTCTTGTTTAGGATGTTTAGGTACTGTTGGCTGAATAAGATCATTCAAAGGTTCATGTTCCTCTTCCATAGGTAGCTCAATGATGATGGGTGTGGAAGGAGTGGATATAGTAGTTACTGAAAAACAAGTGAATATCACCTACATGCACAACATATGTAGGGAATTGGTTTGAATTAGCAAGGTATATTAGTTGCAACCGTGGTGTGTTATTTAGGTAGGGTGTGGGTTGAGTTGGTGGTTGAGTGAATTTGTGTGCATTAGCAAGTGGAGGCGTTATAGCAGGCTACTGGGGTTGAAAGGATGGCTGCATGGACTTTGACTGCCTGGTTTGGCCCAAAAAAAGATAATGGAGTTGGTAACATACCTTGTTTTGGAACCCAAGGCTTCCTCTGTGCACCAAAGTGGACTTGATCTTCCTTAAGCTAAATTGGTTTAATCTTAGGTGGAATCTTGTTTTCAATGTTAGTTACCATCTTGCATATGTAGTCCTTCTTTTGTCTATAATGAGGGTAGTATTGTACTGACGTTGCCTCTACCTCCATATATTTATCTTTGGCTTGAAGTGTACCTAGCTAAGTAGCTAGGTTGTTTGTAACATCTTGCTTGAAATCTATTAACACATTAGCAATCTCCATCCTTGGAACTCCACCGGTAGAATATTGGTAAGTTATCTCTTCTTTTGAAGTTGTTCTAGAATAATCCTGGCATATTTCCTTGGTATCTTTCGAAGAGACTTGAGTGATATCTCCTCCTGCCATCAGGTCCAGAGTATTAGTGTAACTCTCATTGATTCTTGACAAGAAAAGCAACTTCTGAAATTCTTCATTAGGTGCATGGTGTGGAGATTCCTGCATGCAAGACAAAAACCTTGAAATGTAATCTTCCAAGCTCTCATCTTCCTTTTTCTGCATCCTAGAGGCATCACTTCCTTCTGTATCACTTCCCCAACAATATTCCTTGTATTTTCCAAATAACTTTGTCTTCATGTCCTCCCAAGTTTCCATGGTATTTCTGCCTAGACTCATAAATCATCCTAGTGCAACTTATTTTAAAGTGGTAGGAAGTAGCTCAAGCCCAGGAGCATCAGTGGTGTAGTCATGATCCTGGAAGAGTAGGCCATATTCAAACAAGAAGGTATCACCCAAGTTTTCTTGATAGATTTTCAAGGCAAAGGGCTATCAATCTAACTTTGGGTCTTTAATGGAAGCTTCAAAACTAGTCAAATGGTTCTTCTTCTTCTTTGTTTCTGGGAAAATTTGGAATCTCAACTAGTTGTGGTATCAACTCAACATCAACTAGCTCACACAAAGAATGAGCAAAAGAACAATAGATCATTACTCATCTAAACAAGGGGTATTCTAAGACAACTTGAAAGAAATGCTATAACAAAGAAATTATCAATGACTTCGAAGAACCTCCTAGCTTGACACCATCCCCAACAATGGCACCAAAAATGTCGGCCTCCTACAAGGATCTCCTAACTGGGCTTCTATAGCCATAATTCAGAGACTAAACATCTAACTTGAATAGCTATTCCATCATCATGGAGGTGCATTTAACTTGTCAACCCAGGGAAGTAGACTTGAAATGGGTCACCACTGTATGTGCACTAGGAATTCCTAAGTAGTCATCTCTAATCTACAATTAAGAAACACACAATACTGAAAGTAAATTACAGGAAGGAAATAAAGCAAATGCTAAACATTAACCAACAACTATGCTAAATGGAAATGCATAACAAGAATAAAGATCTGGGTGAACAAACATTAAACTACTCCTGCTTTGGCTGCAGGAACAAACACATAATGGACTTCTAGTGGTTGTAGGAACAGTCAATGCCAAATTTCAAACTAAGTACAAAACAAAAAATAATAACTAAGCTAATTAATCTAAAGAAAGGATTACTCACCAAGTGGGCCCCCTTGGATGAGTATCCACTAAAACTAATACAAACTTAAATACTCAAATTCAGATTATCATCTTATTCATGGAGAATTATGTAAATAGAGTAATCAACATGGCTGTATTGAAAAGTAGAGTATGCTCAATACATTATCAATGTCATTTTCCATAATCAAGAACTAAGGGGACAAAACCTCCCTAGAAGGAGATTCAAATCCATATTTATTCTACCAGCTAAATAGGGCAGTCCCTTCCCACTAACTGGGAGGATGCCATTTAGGGAAAGCAAGGAAAAGGGTGGCAGAGAAGTTACGCCTACAGGGAATCCAGTCATACATGCATGCCCAAGCATGGAATCAATGCTACAGTAACCCCCACAATTGCTCAATGCCATAAATACAAGGCGGTTATAATTGACTTCCGTGGGGAATCTACCGTCGTCACTCTTTAGTTGACTCCTTTGAATGATTCCCCTACATTATCATATGCCAATTTCCTCTCCCAACTTAACATCCACCAATTGTGTCCTGCATGGAAATGTTAGTACACATAATAATTGCACATATGAAATCACTGTTGCTCAATCTTTACCAATGAGCTCAATTAGTTAGGATAAATCATGTGACAAAGATTCAAGAAGGCCAAATGGAACTTTTGCACAAGGGAAAAATTAATATATTTGATGCTAGGTCATAGGGAACTCAGTCGGGAAGCCTGCCTTATTCAAGTTCGGCATGAAAATCCTCTAAGGAGAGAGTCACCAAGACCTTCTGGATGTCTCACCGACTGGAAATGAGCTCACCAGAGGATTCCGCGTTTGGCATAACGTCTCGCCAAAAGAAGTCAGGTCTCGGCGACAAAGAAGGTTGGCATCGGGGGTTTCCTGCACTGGGAAGTCTGCCTGACAGAAGGAGGTCCCCCCAAAGGTCGGAGCCCAGTGATATTTTTGCCTTCGGCAAGAGGTCTGGCCAAAATGTTGAGGTCTCCCTGAAGTGCTCTCGGCTCAGCAAAGGGAAGCTTCGGTCGGTATGAAGTCTCACCGACCGAAGGGAGTCTCGGCGACATGGGGTGAATTTGACATAGGCCCTCGCTAAGATGTCTGGGTGAAGCGGGGAAGTCTCGGCAAAGGGCAGCAGTGTCGACAAGAGGTCTCCTCGACCCGAAAAGGTCTCGCCGAAACAAGTTTGGGCTCGGAGAGAAATGAAGATATCACTGCGAGGTCTTTGCGAACTAACAGAGTCTCGCCGAAGGGGATTTCATCGTTGGCATAAGGTTTTGCCTTCAGTATGAAGTCTCACCGACCAAAGGGAGTCTCGGTGAAAGGAGATGTCTTGTCGACCTGATAGGAACTCAACGAAGGACTGGAGCTCAGGTAGAGCAAAATATGTTGGGGTGACATCAGTAGACTCGTGCTGATATGGTTTGTAAATATTAAGTTCGAGGAGACTCCGGGAGGAAGTTTTACACTTGTTATGATGTCTTACTGATAGGTTGGGGTCTCAGTGATATCTTGTGCATCGGTATGACCCCTGAGAGCTCGCCATGAAGTCTTCCCGACTTGCCGATGTCTCGCTGAAAGACATGTGGAGCTCGGTGGAGTGAAGTATGTTCAGGGTGACATCAATATAATTTCGCCGATAGAAGATGAGAAGAGTTCGCCATGTTGTCTAGTCGAACGCGATTGTCTTGGTGACCACAGAGGTGATATCAGTATGACTTTTGAGCTCGACAGAAGCTCTCATCGATGGTTTCAAGCTATTTCGATAACCACAGGAAGATTTAATCACATCCGGGAGACACAATTAGTGTCTCACCAACATGCGATTCTACAGGAGGAGCTTTTGATCGCCCGAAGAATCTGCGTGGAGTATACCCGACCAATCAGAGAGATATAAAAGCGAGCCATGAAAATTTGACTAGGATGAAGAAAATCAATGGAATGAAAAGCAACGTGTATCTGTTATGAGCTTAGGAGCATTCAAAGTGCTTAGCCGAAGAGGTTCAAGGAGGACATGAGGATCATAAATGAATGCGGTAGCTGTGAAAGATCTGAAGGCTTCTCCAGGGAATGACTCTTCACCAACATGGACACTCAAGGTGCAGCATTAAATTCAATAAAAAGATCTAAGGAGAGATCTATCCCGAGGATAGATATTTTAAAAACCCTAAGGGGCTGACACATTTTGATAGACAAGGAATTTTTTGCCTTTTTTGTAGATAGTTCAGATTGTGCATTTTGGGGAGTTAGTGATTTTTGACAATCCTCTCTCTATTGATGTATGCTTTGTAGCTCAACTAAGAATTTGGAATAAAACACAAAGTTTACCTCAGAAGCCAGTGTTAAAGTTTGTATTACCCTCAGTTCTGTATTTCTTTTAGATTATGCAAGTTCTCAACTGTGTTTTCTAAAATTTGTATTCATACCTTAAAGTTGTGAATTCATCTTTCCTTCTTCAGATATGTATGTAGAGAAAACCTTTTAAGAATAGTGCATAAGTCTAAAGGGGTCATGCTGAATAAGTAAAAATACTAACTATTAGCTTCTCAGTGTATGTTCATCTTATTTTCTTTTCATGATTTATTATCAACTCAGTGTATCACCATAGTTTAGTTTCATTCATGTACTCCTTCTCCCTTTTCCCTTTATGGAATCGTTAGTTTAGGTGATACCCAAAGGAATCTGGCCTTCTCCAGAGGTTCATTTCAATTTCTAGGTGACCCACAGCCTTGAAATGATCCCATGTTTCACTAGAAAGCTCAGTCTCCATCACTATGCGTAGGGTGCATTTCTAGGTGATAACAATCACCTTAGAGAACATTCATCAATCACATGGAAAATTAATATAGATAATCTGCATAATATGTTAATGTCATTGAAACTTCACAAAGATAGGATAAACCCATTGTCAATGGTTTGAGGGAAACATTATACAAAATATTAACATTTGACGACTAAAGTTCATGATAATGCCAACAAATGGACTATAAACTCTACCCAAGATTTAACCAAAAACTAGGTTCATCACCTAGCTACGGAAAAAAAATACCGTTTGAAATTTTAGATGTGGGCCTACCTGGGAATGATGGAAAAATTTGATGACAACCTTGATTTCGATCCAATGTGAGCTTATGCAGATGCAACTCCTTGTTCTCCATTTATGTCCTTAAAATTTTGAAAATGTGACTATGAAAATGATAGGTGAGGTCGCATATTTATAGGCAAAAGTTCATTTATGGTGTTCATTAATTTCCTAGTACGATGATAGGTGAAGTTGGTAGGATGCGGGAACCTAACCTGGTGTGGACGTCAGACAACAGAGAACAATGTGGGTTCTAAAATATGAGTGGACGCTTGGGATTCACCATTAGTTAACAACTAAGTGACAACGACGACCTACGAAAGGAAACCCACAAGGGCGGGTCCGTCGAGCTCCACAGACATTGGGGCAAAGTGTAAAGGGAATCCCATAAGGGAATACCCACAAACTAATGACTTAGTAATTTTAGGAGTGATGATTTTGGCCATTTGAAATGTGATGAATTTAATGCACATGACCACTTTAAGCTCATAAATTAGGGGCACACAAAATGAGGCAAAGGAAAAGATGACCTGATGAAGGAAAAAAGAAAAGAGGGGGTCCTCGGTCTAAACAGGGCATGTGTGCAATAGGAACAACAAATGGCGACTCTGCTGGGAGAACGTTCCTAAGCATTCTAAGGGTAAGGATTCATCTGAAACCCCAGATCTTTGGTTTCATAGACTAGAAGCCAGTTTCCATAAGTGAACTAAAGACTTGAGGAGAACGAAATCCTTGGTTGAATCCGATCACAAAAATATCTCAGGAGTGTGTGTGAAGTGTGTCCATTTCCTTTCGTCAGAGACCATAATGGATAGTAGTCAATCAGGCGAGGTAAGCTATGTAAATCATCTAACCCCAAAAGTAACCTAGACATTGCTTTGCTGCCAGTCAGGCGTCCATAGCCCCGATGAATTTGTCACTGCGACTTGATGAATATTTCTCTATTGCCAATTGGGCATCCATAGGCCCAATAGAGGTTCTTGCACACCCACATAGTTGCCTATTTCAATTATTTTCTTTTCTATTTCCTTCTATTTAAATGTTTCATTTTGATACTCTTTTCTTTTCCCAACTACATAAGCATTGAAGCTCATAGAGGGTTTGGAAATCACAGTGGTCACTGGAGCAAAATTAAGATTTTGCACTTGTCAAAACCTCATGACGACTATCGTATAGCTCGTCAGAAATATTTAAGGTGTGTTTTTTCATATGTGATCTAAGATAAGTGTGAGAGGATTCAAATAAGGGTTTTATCCTAGATCAATTTAGAGTTCAAGTAAGCAAACCCACTTCATGGGAGTGGTCAGAAGTCGGTAGTAACAAATGAAGACTTATCCAAAGAACAAATGGGAGTGGAAAAAAATTAGGCCCTCTGATGAGTCAGGCATGACCACTGCATTGAGATAAGGAGACACCCTTAGCAAAACAAAAGCCGGGAAAGCGAGCAAAAGTAGGGCGGAAGCAAACAGTAAAGTAAAAGAAAAGAGCCTACTCTAACTATATACAAATATATACAAAGAGGACAAGCTTGAACAACTCACGCAAGGAAATAGTGTTTAAGGTATTTCCCATTGACAGGCAATAGAATGTCCTCCCCAGTTAATGTTTTGAGGTGAAAGGCATTATCCCCTAGAATCTCATAAATCTGAAAGGGGCCAAGCCAGAGCTTGTTGAATTTGTCATGTCCCCCTTTCTTTTCATGGGCCTTGTCCCAATAGAGGACTAAATTAGTGATCCTAAAGGCCTTTACTTTGGTTCGATAATTGAACCATCTTTTAATTATGCCCTGGTGTTTGGCGAAGTTTTCTATTGCTTGGTCATGGATTTCTTCTAAATGCAACAATTTAGCAAGGAAAACTTCTTGGAATTCTCTCTCCTCATAGTATGTATTAAAAAATTAGAGCCTGGGGATCTTGAGGTGGACTAGAAATATTGGCTCTAAGCCATAAACCAGGCGAAATGGGGAATTCCTCGAGGAAGCCTTATGACGGGTGCGATTTTCCCACAGGACGAAATGTAGCTAGGTGTGCCAATCTTTTGGATTCTTGTCGAGCAACTTTCTGATCATAAGTAGCAGATTTTTGTTTGTGGATTTAGCTAAGCCATTTCCCTGAGGGTAGTAGTTTGACGAGAATTTAAGCATGATTCCATAATCAAAGGCCCAACTAGAAAACTTAACGGATGAAAAGGTGGGACCATTGTCACAAACGAGGGAAAATGGGAAACCAAAGAAATTCAAAATAAAACTTTCTAAAAAGTTGGTAACAACTTTAATTGTGCATTATCTACATGCTATTGCTTCAGTCCATCTAGTGTAGTAATCAGAAGTGGTCAAAATGTACCTGTGGCCTATAGAGGATGGTGGGATTACTAGACCGATGAAGTCAAGTCCCCACTAAGTGAAGGGTCTCATCTCCATGACTGGTTGCAACAAGACAACAATGTTCCTTTCTCGGGTGGCAGCGGTTTGACAGACATGACATGATCTAGTGTGGTTATGTGCATCCTTGATTAACATTGGCCAGTAGTACCCAACCCACAATATCTGATGAGTGGTTGAAGGCTGGATCCATGACTAGTGCCAAATCTTTCATGGAAATGTTTTAGCACCTCAACTGCTTCTTCTTTTCCCAGGCATCTGAGGTAGATGCCTTCATGATTTCTCTTGTATAGTATGGATCCCTACAGCATATAGTTTTTTCTCTTCAATCTCAAAGCATGTTTATGTAATCCTTGTAGCCACGATGGGCACTTGTTGCTCAGTAAAAAATAAACATCATCATACCACTCTCCTGGAGAGACGTCCTATAGTTGGTACTATTGCACTATGAGCTCGGGTTCATTTTCAGCTATGGTGCGAGTGAGGGTCTATCCTTAGACCAACTTCATGGGATAGATCTCCATGTCATATTCTTGTAATAACATGACCCATTTTTCTCTTCTTTCCCCTAACTCATTATGCATTAATAGGGTCTTAACTATTGGATTTGGTACAATTGCAAATACCTTGTTTCGAAGAATATAGTGCCAAAACTTCTTTACTCCTCTAACTAGAGCATATACCTTCTTTTCAACATTGTGATAACATAATTCTATGTCTTTCAGTGGAGCACTCATAAATTCAATGGGGCACTCATTTCCTTCATCATCTTTCTGGGTTAACATGATGGCGCTCAAATGATCTGAAGCAAATGAATAGATGTAGAATGGCTTCAGGTAATTTGGACTGACCAACGCTGGAGCCTCTATAATTGCTTTCTTGATTTCTTTAAAAGAATGTTTGGATTTTGGTGTCCACTCCGCCTTAGCATCCTATTTAAGCATGGTGTTCAATGGCTTGACTATTTTAGTAAAGCTTGTAATGAACTTCCTGACAAAGTTGATATTTCCAGAGAAAGACTTAACCTATTTTTTACTACCTAGAGGTTGAATTTTTTAGTATGGCCTGGATGTGCTCTGAATCTATTGATACCCCCTTTCCTGAGATCACGTGTCCTAGAAGCTTCCCCTCAGTCACTCTGAAGATGCAATTCTTTAGGTTTAGTGAGATGCTAAATTCTCTACATTTCTAAAAAAAATTGCACAAGTTGGAGATGTGGTCCCCTCTTTTCTTAGAGAACATGGTGAGGTCATCCATATATATGATGATGCACTTGCCGATGAGATCTTTGAAGGAAATTTCCATGGAACGATGAAATGTAGCACCAACATTGATCAATCCAAATGACATTCTTCTATACACAAATGTCCCCCACTTTGTGGAGAAAGTTGTTTTATGCCTATCTTCATATTGCACCATAACTTGGTTATATCCTGAGTAGCCATCTACAAATGACATCATTTGAGATCCTTTAACTATTTGCAACACTTCATCTAGTGAGGGCACTAGATAGTTGTCCTTCTCAAAGGCTCTATTTAGATTCTAGAAATCCACACACAATATGATTTCACCATTCTTTTTCCTAACCGGAACCAAATTTTCTACCCACGTGGAGTGCCTAACTAGGAAGATAATTCTGGCTGACAACAACTTTTGAACCTATTTGAGAATAATTGGCTCCAACAACACATTGATTGGGCGTTGGGGCTATCAAAAAGGGCTTACATCAGGCCTGACAAGAATTGTATGAGTGATAATTGAAGTATCATAGGTTTTCACATCTTCGTATTCCCAAGAAATTACATCATGTTACATGTGTAAGGCATCAATGATCTCCTTTATTTCTTCTAGTGTGCAAAATTTTCCTATGAACACATTTTTTAATTTCTTCAGTTGTACCCATATTATGAACGTCACATTGATTATCTATTGACTCTCTCTTGGTCTGTTGGTCCTGATCCCTAATTTGATCCAAGTCAAATATTCTTTCTAGTTGGACCATACCTCATGGTATTGTGTTGGTTTTAAGGTTAATGACCCCTTCTATAACTAGTTCAACCTCCTCATGTTCCATCTCATCAATGATTTGAGTTGCAAACACATCAGAACTAGTATTAAAATCATGGATATGTTTTTCATCATTAAAAACTTGAAAGTTGGTGACATTGTCAGGCACTAATGGGGTAGAGGTGAGTTCTACAATGAATTTCTTCAAGATGGTTAAGGACAGGGGCTGAAGGGTGCTAGTTGCTTGAGCTAATGCATCAACAATTTGATTCCTATTGCGAGGGATTAATTGAATGTTGAATGCATCTAATCCTTCTATGAGATCCCATACCCTATATCTATAATTTGCTAACCTTTTATCATGATAGGAGTAAAGTTTCCTAACTTTTTTCACTACCAACTTAGAATCACCAAACACTTGCAGCATTTCAACCTTTTTTCTTAATGTCATTAAAATTCCATGAACTAATGTTTCGTATTTAGCTACATTATTTGTACAATAAAACTAGAGTCTATGGGCAACAAAATATGTCTTACCCGTAGGATTGATGAGATCAAAGTTGGCTCCTGCTCCTTGCTTAGACTTAGATCCATCAAAGCATAACATCCAAAACCTAGAGGAGTCTTTGACTTGGGGTCTGGTTAGGCACACTTCCTTTCTTGGTTGCAGATCTAATTCTATATTATTAGATGGCTGCGTAGATCAGGACTGGACTTGATTCTGTTGTCTTCCTACAACCTCTTTGGGGGGGACCTGTCCCTTGATATGCTCAACTTTTGTTTGACATAGGAAACATTCAAATTCTAAATGGGCTACATTGTGCACCCTGCACCATCTTGGCACTAGTAGCTCCTAAAAATCCATCCTGGTTCCCAAATTAAGTTGATCCCATGCACATTTCTGCATAAATTCTTGGAATCTATCCAACAATCCAAAGTTGCCATCTTCGTAGGATTCTTCATCTTCGGATTCGACTAGCACCTCTGCACTATCGAGAATGTGGGTTAAGTTGGTGGGAGCATTGCATAGTACAAGAAGGACCTCCTTGACTAATTCCTCTTCTTGGAATTCTTCTTCACCTTGATAAGCCATGGGACAATAATTCCCCAACTCTGTTTCTACGAACAACACCTCATTTGTGTCATTATAATCTGTGATCATGAAATTCATTTGAGGTTCTCTCTCAATGCGGATCTGGTTTGGTAGCCCCTTCCAAGGCAACCACAGATGAGAGTAGTCTATTGCGACATAACCATTCAAGGACCAGATGAAGTATCATCCTAGTATAATTTCATATGTGTTACGTATGTCAACAACTTGAATGCCAATTACCTGTTGCACCCTTTGGTCAACAACAATCTGCATTGGTATTCTATTCATTTCTCCAACTATGTTCACTTTTGTCTTATCTAGCTAATTCACTTTTCATTGGGAGGGAGTCAGAGTTATCCCTAGCACTTGGCACACTACAAAGGGCATGACATTAGCCAAATCCCCCAATTCTAATAGGTAGTTGTGTAGGTACTTGCCAAATATTTGAATAGTCATTAAGAAGGAAGGGGTCTCCAACTTTCCTTGAAATATCTCTATTGAGACATCAGCTTGAGCCACTTGGGTTTTGTCTTTATCACTATATTTATCCTTGGCTTGCACTTGATTTGAATCCTTGGTAGGAGCTATATCTACAGGTGGATTTTTTCTAACTTGCTAGTTTGGGGGATAATCCAGTTTCTTTCCCAGGATTTCTCTAATTATGAGCTCACTATCGGAAGTGTCGAAGGAAACCATCTTGGCAAGTACCTCTTGGGATAGTTTTGATGGGGCGGTTATGTTTAGTGACCTAAAGAGGGCATTCCAGACAACAAGTACCTTTAATAGCTTAAAGGCCGAAAAACCAACTTTGACCTTCTTCAATTCCTTAGCTACGTACTCTCCCATTTGTTCAACCTCCACTTTAGATAATTTACCTTGGGAAAAGCTAGTGGGTTGATCTTAAGTTTGATTTGGTTGCCTATTTTTGTTAAAGTACTGAGTAGGCACATGGGGGTAAGTTGGATTATTGCTAGAATTAGGGTTGAGCAGAGTATTAACGTTGTTGGGGGAAGTAGAAGTTGTGAAAGGGCCTCCAACTTGTCTATTCCTTAGGTTATAGGGAGTTTCCTGTTGGTGGAACATATGGACTTCATCCTCATGAGGTTCTTCCTCATCCATTGGACCATTATCTACTGAATCAAAGAGTTTGGATAAAGCATTGTCGTTACTTACCTCTTTCACCTCTTCGCCTTTGGGGGAAGCTTCCTTCTCAAGTGAGTTGCTTTCACCTTTTGGGAAATGATTTTGGCTGACCACCAGCACTAAAGAATTGTATGGCTCCGAAGGGACTAAATCTATGAAACTTGAACCATCAACTGCATTCTGGTATTCTACTTGAAAGATTTCCATGACAGTTTGAAATTTTGGGCAATCCAACTCAGAATGCCTATTCATCTTGTGGATCCAACACCATCTGGATAGGATCGCCTCAGCTAGATAAACCTCACTATAGGCTTATCCGTGCTTGTTGGTAGATCAAGAGGCATAGGGACACCACCATTTTTTGGCCTTGTGTTCCACGTTTGATTTTGCCTTTGTGAGGGCCTTCATTCAAAGTTTTGGCCCAAATTCTGGCCTCTTTCATAATTTTTCCTAGAAGAAGCACCCGAATCATGATTGTCTCAATTGAGGTTAGCTTGAATGCTCCTTTGTGAAGCCTATAATTGGTTGTTTTGGTTCCTCAAGTACAAAATCTTCGTAGACAACTTCTTTACCATTTCAATCAATTCATTGATTTGATCCTTCTTTGCGTTGTTTTGATGTGGTACATAGTTCTTGTAGAACCCTAATACAAATACCTGCAAAACACAACAAATGAATACATTAGGAGATCAAATGCAAGTAAGAACAAGGATTCCCCATGAAATCCATTAACAAAACTCAAAATAAGAATGAAAAGAAGAAAATAATGAAAGAATAAGAAAGTAGATTAAATCCTATTGAAAGCAATGCAAACTCTTGATCCCATGGGGAAATTGGTGCCAATTTTATGTGGAAATTGGCCCTTTCCCAATTCCAATGATGCAAGTTTGATGAAGGATGGTGAGTGCTTCAAGACCAAAATCTGCATAACCTAGCTACCAATTTGAGAATAAGGATAAAGATTGCTAAATATTTGAGCATGGTAACTTTACTCAAATTGTGGATGATAAAATGAGGATATGAGCTCTTTATTTATAGGATTTCAAAATGGATGAATGTCCAAATTTGAGCAATGTGGGACTAACATTCATCCAATGATATGATGCCACTTGTCAAGCTATGAATGGATGATGGATGTGCAAGATTTGGGGTTTATGCCAATAAATGCATAATATTTGAATTTTAAATTTGTTGAAATGACATGCAAGAGGGAAGGGAAAATGCAATAAATGCCACTTGGCTCAAGGCAAAGGACATGTAAGAGATTTTAAATGCCTTGTTGGATGTACATGTTGACTTGGAATTTTTGAATTCAAATTGAGAGAATATTCCAAAAGATGCCTTGTGAGGAAAATAGAGATTTAATAAATGAATTAAATCTATTTTCTTGTGCAACTTGCATTATCTAGAGGATGTGACATGAGATGAGATTAAATTAATTAAGGGTTAATTAATTTAATGAGAGAGGTTAGATGATGTGACTTATTTGACTCAAATTTATGGATTTATTTAAATCAAATAAGAGAGGAATATGACAAGAGATTAAATAAGGATTTTGATTTATTTAATTAAAAGAGATGGTGTTATATTAAATCAAATAAGGTTTTAATTTATTTAATTTAATGGATAGAGTTTTGAGATTTAATCAAATAAATTGATTATTTAATTAAAAGGGATAATTAGATCAAATGGATTGATTTAATTAACAAAAGAGATGACTTGATTAGATAAAATGATTTATTTAATCAACAGTGGAATATTGATGAATTTAATCAGATAAGGGAATTTGATTAAATGGTTAGACTGATGGATGATTCAGGAAGAAATGATGTTAGTAAGTTAGGATTAGATGCACGATATCAATCAGTATATTTTATGTGTCTACAGTTCTAAAGGAAGACCGGCTGCGTCGCAGGTTGGTTCTGTTGTGCAGGTGGGAATTCAGAGCCTTGTAGGTATGAGGGAACTTGAGGCTATGGAGTGCATGCCTGCTATGGTTATGACTACAATTAATGGGGCACGAAAGGTGCTTGGTTCAAGGGCTGCCCTGGATGTAGGACTATTGGCAGTTGAGGAACTTGATTTAGAATGGGCGTCTATTTGGCCAAGGTATGGGTAATCCCTTGGATTTGTGTTGGATGAGCAGGTAGACCCAATGAGGGAAATGGTTCTACAATATGTTTCCCCAAGTCTATGCTTGTTGTGACTACTTTTGTGTATGCATCCACCAACTTTGCAGGTGCTGGGCACATCCTTTTCACCAATGCAGATGTAAGATTATCCAAGGTTGCGTAATAAACTAGCCTAGCTGAGGCATCATCAAATATGTAGGGCAGCTAAAAATTCATGTAGGCTCTATGGAATCGATCATTGAAGGAGATAATGGGCTCATTAACCTCCCTCTTGATGGACATGAACTATTGGTATAACTCGGAGGGGTTGACAAGAAGTTTGAACTTCTACAGGAATGTGTCCTTCATTTGATCCCAAGTGGTGATGGATCCAGTCGGCAGATGGATGTACCAATAGAAGGCCTCCTCCCCTAATGAGTAAGGGAAGAGCCTACAAGCCACATATTCATGTTCTATCTGCATATCCTTCAAGGCTGTTTGAAATATCTTGATGTGCTCTTCTACTATATTTTACAGATTGCATGGGTGGAACTTAGTGAAAAGCCTTCCAGGTTCTTTGGCATGTCATGGTAATCATTGAAGGACAATAGGGATGGGTTGTTACCCAACCAAGCCATCGTGGGGGGTGGAGGTTACACTTTTTGTGCTACAGTAACTTGAGGCTACAATGGAGCAACAGTTGGGGCAATGCCTTGAAGGAGTTGTGTTGGGACTAGGACAAAACCTTAGCTATGGGAGGTGAAGGGTGGAAAGGAAGTTTGGAGTGAAGGGGTGGAAGGAAGTTCTATTAGAAATGAAGGGGAGGAATGGGATGGACGGATGGAAGGAGATGGAAGGAGATGGAAGGGATGGAGGAGATGTAGGTTGAGCAGGTGGGGCTAAAGATGATGCTTCTCCCTTTTTGGCTCTCTTAGCCTTGGTGGGAGGTTTTAGCTTCTGGAATCCTCCCTTGTTTGGTGTGGATCTAAGTACTCTATGAGACCTTTGAGGGGAGGAGGAACCAATTCAATCCAGCTTAGCCTGACTACCCTCCCTCTAGTGCCAGTTCTGTTGATGGGTGTTTTTGCACTTCTCAACATAGGAATCACACAAGTATGCTACCTCTCTTGAAAGGTAATTTTTGCAATTAAGTTTTAGAAATCACCCCATGGTCTCTTGGGTGTCAGGTCATGACTAAACTTGGAGTAATTTAGTTGGTTGACGTGATTTGTTAGTAATCACAAAGGGAATTTATGGTTGGATAAGCATGGAGGGAATTGGACCTACAAAATGAGTTTTATAAGTTTTGAAAATGGATGCACACTTGCTACAAGTTCAGAACAACAAGCTAAAACTCCTCTTGAATCATCAAATTTAGCTTTGAGATGATGCTGGAATTTTGTCTTACTTCAATCTTCAAAGAAAAGTCAAAAGGGAAAAGGGATAAGAAGTTTCCTAAGCCTACAACTAATGTTGAACAATAATAATGGAGGGTGCTACAGTGGACAACCTTCCCAAAACTAAGTTTCACTTAACCAAGGATAGCCTACAGTCTCATGAAACAAGTGCAATCTTCTAAGGTTTGCAGATTTTCAACCATTCATTCACCATTAAGCATGAACAATAGATGAACTTAAGTGCAACAATGAAATAATGCTCAGACTAACTTTACACAGTTGTTTATCATCAATAAACAACAAAAAGTATGAGCAAGGAAGATATCAACACTATAGCATTCTTCACCATTAAAGTGCAACATATACTAACAACTAGAGCAACTTAAAAGTAAAACAAAAAAGCTAAAATCTAATATTGGGAGAATGAATCATGCACACATGTGGAGAAAAACATAATAATCCATGAAAATAATGCTATTCTCATTAAATTTTTGTAGCATGCCTTTACACAACAACTCAACTCTCTTTTTGAAAATGAGAGGAGACCCCTATTTATAGTTTTCCAAAAGAAAAATGAATGGACAATATTAAATTTTATTGTGTGGCTTAAATTCATTTTACATTAGGGTTTCACCTACCCCCAAATATATGACAATATAAAATACATCTTTGTCTTTTCCCTATTTTGTCATCTACTGACCCTGACACTGTAGTAGTTTTTTCTTGTAGTGGCTACCATCCTTTATAACTATTTTGTCATATATTCATCATCTATGACTGGTTTTCCTGCATTCTTTTGGGGAGTAGCATACTCCAGGAATTTCTCGATCAGATCCTGGAGCTTGTCCCATTCCATGATATCAGATTGAAGCATTTGGAAGGATATCTTCTTAAGTTTCCTAGTAATCTGCTCCCAGCTCTTAGTGCATTTTGGGGTTGCTTTGATGACCTATTCAGACTGCATGAAATCCCTCACAACAAAGTCAATCAATTATAATGATAGTGTATTGGTGGCCCCCTTCTCCATCTTCTTGAGGAAGAATGGCATGATGTTTTCTGGATCTATCTCAAGAGCAGGCATCTCATAATCTATCATCATTTTCAAATAATCCTCACTATCAACCTAAAGTTCTACAACCCATTCAAGATCAAGCTCCAACTCATGCAAAGCCTTCTTTAGAACATCCTTCCTATAGTCCAAACCCATTTTCCATGTCTCCACTAACTAGTGATCATCCTTTAGGAGATCCAGTTCCTTTTCCCATATTGCCCAGGAGAGTTTGAGGATGCATTCAAGTTTAGAATATGTGATTCTATATAGCTCGGAGAACCTATGGCATGTCTTTATCATTTCATCTATCTACTTCTGCAACCCTCAGAACTTGTTGAATGCTTGAGCAGTGTGGCAGATACCCATGTCACCATTATATAACACCCGATTGAACCTATCCATTGTGGACTTGGTCTAGTTTTTCATCTTTTCCATTTTGTTCAGCTCTTCTTGGGAGAGGAGAGTGGGCATGGATGACATTGTAGGGGAATCTTCTTCAATGGATGTCCACTATTGGATGTAAGTGGTAAGATTCACTACCTATGATTTTAGCTCTTCCTTCGTGGATTGGTCCTTGTTCATTTGTTGCATAATGGTAGCCATGAACCCTTGGAATTCATCTATTTTTTGCTCACAGGTCATTAGGCTTAGATTGATCGTTGATATGCTGTAACCCTATCCCTGCATGGTGCCCATATCTTTGTCTATCATAGGAGTGGAAATTTTTATTATTTGGGATCCAGAGGCGTCCACTATGATATGAGAATGGACCTTGGGCTTCTTCTCCTTTCTTGTTTTTGTTTGTGCTCTGTCTAGTATTGCCTCAAGTCTAGCTTTTGAGTCAACAATCGAAGGAGTTTTCTTTTTCAATTGTTGCTCCAGTTAGTCAGGCACCTTGGTTTGTCACTTGGGTGATTCATGATCACCTTCATCTCTCTGTTCATTCTAAGGCTGCTCCTCTTCATTGCTAGGAGCCTCTTGATCATTCTTTTCTTCTTCGTCCAAACCTTCTATTTGCATAGTCTTCCCTCTGTCTGGCTTGGTAGAAATAATATTTTCCTCAGTGATTTCTTCTTTCTAGGGTACCTTCTCTTCTTCATGCTCAATCTCAACATGGTGCTATGGTTCAGGGCTCTTTCTCAACACATTCTCTTCTCCTTTATCTTTATCTTTATCTTCCTCCTTTTCTGGAGGTACTTCTTCTTCCTGGACTAGGCCCTTGTCTTGGCCAATTAGTGGAGGCTCTTCAAGTATTTCCACTTCCACATCGGTGTCAAATTTCTCCTTAGAGAGGTGTCCTTTATAATCAACCTTTTCACCTACATTTTTGGGCTACTAGGGCAGCTCCTCATCTAATTCTTGGTTTGATGTTTCTATTACATACCACTCATTGAGGGCCTCAATGTCCTCTTTTGAAGAATGTTACCTCTCCTCATTGGATGCCACTTTGTCCAAATTTATGGTTATCCCACCTTCTGGGTGCTCAAAATAATCATCTCGATCAAAGTCCTCAAGCTCCTCAACTACATCCTTTGCAACCTCTCTTGTTTTGTGTGATGGTTTTCCATCTCTTCTGAGATCTGCATCGTAGCTTCTATCTTTAGTGGCTTTGTAGGTGGTGGAGGAAGAGGCAATGCAGTAGCAATTTGGGACATTAGAGCCTGATTCTTGGGGTCAAGGATTACCCTAGAAAGTTCATTGGGCATGCTTTGCATATATGCCACAAAAACATGTGGAAAATTAAGAGGTAGCATAGTAGCAGTGGACATTGTAGGAAGTGGAGTGGAGAGAGTAGGAAGTGGAAGAGGGAGTGAAGAAGATGATAGTGGGGATGTGGTGGAAGAGGAGGAATCGAGTACCATTACCAGAGTAGTTGGCGAGGTGGAGTGAGATATCCATGGCAGATAGAGACGAGACATGCAAAGCTTGAGAGGTGGAAGGTGGAGGAGTGGCAATGGTAGCATTGACAACGGGGGTGGAAACAACAAGTGGTGAATGTGGGTGCTTGGCTTCTTCTTCTTCATGTTGGGGGTCCTCCTCTTGGATGGTGGGCATCTCAAGTAGCAACGCCCCCATTTTCTTTGCTCTCCTAGATGATTCTCCCTTAGTGGACTTTCTTGAATATACCTTGTGCTTAGGATTATGCTTGGGTGCATCTTTTCTTTTCTTTGACCTTGTCGTCGATGGGGACTTGCGAGATTATTCTACTAAGGTAGCGATTGCTCCACTATCTATTTCACTTTCAAGCTTTTCCTCAAGCTCACCATATGTAAGTTTAGCGCCTTGTGCTTTGAGTTGGGAAATCTAGGCATCTATCCACTACTTCGTTCTATTTTCAATAGTTCATGTCAATATATCAAGGTCAATGACCTCTTCTTCACTCCAATCTACAATAGGTAGGGGCAGGTTGGTCACAACGTTGTATCTATCATCAACAATATTGTTGCGTTCCTCCACCATCTGGTCAGGCACGGGGAATAGATTCACTAGCTTCATGAACTAGGTTGTCATTCTCATATTGTGCCTCATTTTCACTTCTTTATCATCTACATAGTTGGGCTAAAAATTGTTGACTTGAGGCCGATGTGCATATTGTCTTCGGACCCATTTCTTTAGCTTTCCATAAGGATCCATCCTTCCTCGGTCAGTATGAAGATCTAAGTTTTATTCCACCAGTTCTTTCTCTGAGTACTCTATGCATTGGGTAGCGGGACAAGAATACATTCCTTGCTCGAAGGTTAGGGGATATGGAATCCTAGCTCTATGATTGCTGCTTAACAGTGCATGGGAATTTTGCAACTGCTAGGAAACTTCAAGCAGGATCATGTGGTCGTGAGGGTAGTGTGACAATTGGTAGGGCTTCCTTGAGAATCCTTTTGTTCTAATATAGGAAAACTTTGGTAACTGTATGAATAGATACTCGAACCATTAGATGAAAGCCTTAGCGCTGTGTGATACCCTTCTCTCAAAGTCTCCTCCCAGGAGTTTGATTATGTGTGCAATGAAGGCGTCATTCACCCTCCGATATTCTCTTTTGAAATTTCTATACTGCAACTAAGGATAGCAATCATAGACTTTAAGTTCTCCTTTCTTTGTTCCCAGGGTGTCTACATTGAAGAGTCCTTTGTACAAGAATTTCTCTGCTAGGAGATACATTAGATATAAAGTCATGTATAATTTGAAACTCTTCTTTATTTCCATGACTTGGTTGTGTAGATTGTCACTGATCATCTTGGCCCAATGAAACTTGGTTTTACCTCAGATGATATCCTCAATGAAGTAAAACATCCATTCTTCGAAGAAAGCAACATTCAGGAGGCCCATTACCCTGCTCAGTAGGGTGACCAAATCATGGTATTCTTCAAAGAAGTCACTTTTGAACAATTTTTGAGGTACTTTGGCTGTACTACCCCTCTTTTCCTTCAACCAGTGCTGATTAATTATTCTCTTGCATGCCAGAGGGTCTTGCTTCCACATGTTTTCAAAAGATTCCTTCTCTATTTCTTCCATTATATCAAATTTAGGGATGTGTAATGTTTGGTCGATAGATTTAGCAGATAAATCTACCAACACCCTTCCATCATAATCAATAATCTTTCTACTAGTCTGGTAGCATTCTCGACAAACCATGACCAACTTCAAGGAAATTAGCGCAAGAGAAAATCTGGCTACCTTGGCTGGACCATTGACCTTGATCTTTCATGTATTTTTGGTTGTAGGGTTTACCATCACCCTCTGCCAGCACTCATCTATGTCAACATGCCTAAGATTTGTGTTTGATACTGAGTCCTAGGTAGAAGAGAGCTTGGAGGTACACTCCACTCCATGAAATTGATATTTCATTTGGTCCTTTTCTTCTTTTCCCCTTGGCACATGTGCGGGCTTCTTTCCTTTATCGACTTTCTCAATAGAACTCCCCAATGGACCCATTGCAAGTTCCATAAATCCTTCATGAAAAAGGTGTAGTAAGTGCATTTATATGAAAATTAGAACATGCATTAGTCAAACCCTATCAAATGAGTGTTAGATCCATTGATACATCATTAGAAGATCATAATATTCATCATTAATCCTCATTTGGAGCTCATTTGAACCATTTAGGTGAATGTGGGCCCAGGGATGCAGGTTTTCCTAGGATGGAAGCCGTTTGAAAAGGGGTGATGTGAAAATGGCCTTGGAGCCATAGAGACTCGTAGACGACCACTTGTAGCAAGAATTTTATATGGGGGATTTGGCAATCGAAGTTCTTGCAGGGTGGTTTGGCACATGGAAAAATTGGGTGCAGGTACTTGAAGTTGCTCTATCAAGCTTTGATGCGTTTGTGGGATTGACGAATGCAGGTGCTGAAATGTTGGAGGAAGTTTAAACTTGGTCATTGGGTTAGTGGCCTTCAAAGGACGGTGACCCATAGGAGGAAGTCTGCACTATGCAATCTACAGGTGTCTCTAGCATTAAGCATCATGTTTTAAAGTTTGACCACTTTTAGAAGATGTGGGAGGGAGCTATTAGGCTCCTGTCGAGTGTTTGTCATTGAGAAATGACCTTGGAGGGATGATGGTCCACAGGCAGTGGTTTGCATAATCGGACCCGATTTACGTGTTAACCATTTTCGAGATTCAACGAAGGGAGGAGTTTTGTATGGAACCCACCATGCAGGAAGTTGTGTGTGCATGGATGTTAGGGAACAAAAATGGGGAAACAACCACCCGCATGCGGCCACCTGCACGAGCTGGTTTGCATGCCACTTTGAATTAGTCATTTTTTGGTGTTAAGAAAATTTAGAATAGCGATGAAGGGGTCAAAGTCTATGTGTTGGGTGGATGAGATGTTTTTTTTGCTAAGCAATGACACTCAAGTGATGGCGAGCCACACATAGTGGTCCATAAGCAGTGGTCCACAACTCTGCTTGGACTTGGCAATTTTAAGTGATTAGGGGCAATGACATCGGTGAGACCCACAACATGGATGATGATCAGGGTTAGGTTGCTAATCAATCAACAAGGGAAGGTGGCCATCTGCAAGCAAAAGTACGCATGGCAGTTCCCGTATGGGGTTTAGGACTTAGCTATTTTCTCAGAGTTTTCAATGTTAACAAAGGGGCAATGGCAAGAGTGTTCTCAAAATTTTTTATCACACAAAGAATGATAAGGATGGGATGAGATTCTACATGACCTTGAGGGCGTAGTTTGAGCGTTTGTTTCAAATACTGAGAGTGGAACATTCATGTAGGATCGATTATAGCGAGGGATGCTGGGCGATCTAAGGTTTTATCTTGAGGATTTTAACATTATTTTACAAACCTTAGATATGGAAAAAAAAACCATTTGAAATTTTTAACACGTGCCTACCTAGGAACGATGCAATAATTTGATGACAACCTTGATTTTGATTTGACGTGAGCTTATGTGGACGTGGGCTCCTTGTTCTTTGTTTCTCTCCTTGAAAATTTGAAAATGCAATGGTGAAAATGAAAGGTGAGGTCGCATATTTATAGGAAAAAGGTCATTTGTGGAGCTCATTAATTTCCTGGTACGACAGTAGGTGAAGTTGGTGGGATGCAGGAACCCAACCTAATGTAGACGTTAGACAATAGAGAACAATGCAGGTCTCACAATGCTTGCAGACCTTGGGCTTCATTGTTAGTTAACAATTAAGTGAAAATGATGACCCGTGGAAGGAAACCTACAAGGGCGGATCCACCGAGCTCCATGGACACCAGGGAAAAGTGTAAAGGGAAACTTGTAAAGGAATACCTACAGACTAATGGCTTAGTAATTTTGGGAGCAGTGATCTTGGCCATTTCAAAAGTGATGACTTTAATGCACATGACCACTTTAAGCTTAGAAATTGGGGGCACACAAAATGAGGCAAAGACAAAGACGACCTGATGAAGGCATAAAGAAAAGAGGGGGTCCTCGGTCTGAATGGGGCGTGTATGCAATAGGTACAACATGATGTAGGCTATTGATTGGCTCCTACAAGGGTTCTCCTTCAAGTGTTGACAATTGGTAAGCTCTTGATCCATAGCTCATTGTAACAAGAAATGGTCCTAACCAATTAGGCTCAAACTTCCCTTTATTGTCCTCATCTGGAACATTCTTCTGATTTTGATTGAGGACAAGATCCCCTACCTAGAAAGAACAAATCTTGATCTTCTTGTTGTAGCTTTGTTTCATTCAATTTTGGTATCCTTGCAAATGATTTAGGGCATCAAGACAACACCCATCAAGGAATTCTAATTCATTCAATCGAGATACCCTATATGCTTCATCAGTGATCAGATTCTGTATTGACACTCGTAGTAAGGGAAGATCAACCTCAATAGGTAGGATGGCTTTTGATCTGTAGACCAAGGAGAAATGGGTTGCACCTTTAGGCATGCAGATGCTAGTTCTATAAGATCATAGGGTGGGATTTAACTATACATTCCAATCATGACCAACTTCATTGACCATCTTCTTTAGGATTTTTAGAATGGTCATGTTTGTAGCCTCAGCTTGACCATTTCCCTATTGGTAGTGGGGTAAGAGAATAGATGTTGGATGTTAAATAATTGGTATAGCTCTCTTACATCTTGATTCTTGAAGGGTGTTCCATTATCTAAGATAAGGGCTTGTGGAACACCACAGTGAAAAATAAGGTAATTCAAGATAAACTTAGAGATTTTCTTCCCCATTATATAAGTCATAGGAATGGCTTCCACCCACTTAGTAAAGTACTCAGTGGTTGTGGTGATGAATTTGTAGCCATTAGATGAGGTGGGAGTAATCTTTCCTATCAAGTCAAGCCCCCACTGTGAGAAAGTCCAAGGTGTGACCATTGGTTGTAACTCCTGAGTTGAAGCATGGATTAGATCTCCATGATGTTGAAATTTGATACATTTCTACACATATTGATGAGATTCTCTTTCCATGGTTGGCTAGTAATACCTCATCCTCAATAGTTTCTTGGATAAGGATATTCCACTATAATGGGAACTACAAATGCCTTCATGTACTTCTATTAAGGCGGTCAAGGCTTCCTCTTGGTTGAGACATCATAGTAATGTCCCCTCAATACTTCTATGATATAAAGTATCACCTAATATGATGAATTAGGATGCCTTTATAATGAAGGTCTTCTTGAGGTTGGAGGTAATATTAGATGGGAGGGTACCTCTACTAAGATAGGTGAATATATCATGATACCATGTGGAACCAGGACCAACGATTACAAACACAAATTCAGATTGAGGAATTTTGAAAGCCAACACAAGAAGTTGTTCTACCAAGAATTCACATTGAAGGACATTGTGTGGCATGTCTAACAAAGACCCAATTGTCACCATGACATTTGCTACTTGATTGTTTACACGAGCTATCTTCTCAAAGGTTATATCAGTGAAGAAGTCCTTAAGAATTTCTACCATCTTATAAGGAGTAAATTTATCATCCTTGGTTTGGTATTCATCGTTGAATTGGTTAACAATCAGGTATGAGTATCCATAGACTTTTAACTCTTGTATCTACCACTGGACTACTATTCTTAAACCTATTATTAGAGCTTCATACTTGACAATATTGTTAGTACATGGAAATGATAGCCAGTATGACTTTGGAATATAGTCACCTTGAGGGGTGATAAATAGAATGCCCACCCTTGATCCATGTTGGGTAAATGATCCATCAAAGTAAATTTTCCATTGATCTACTACATTGAGGAGAAACACTAATTCATCAGGAAATTCAGATATCAAAGGATTCTCTGCATCAATGGGTGCTTCAACTAGTTGGATTGTAATTACTTTTCTTTTGATATCATTTCACTCCACATACTCCATGTAAAAATTTATTAGGATAATTATCCATTTGGCCATTTTCCAAGTAAGAGTTGCTTTAGATAATAAATATTTTAATGGGTCGATATTAGCAATAAGCTTGATTTGCTGTGAAAGCATGTAATGCCTAAATTTTTGTGAAGCAAAGACCACTATCAAGCATGCCTTCTCAATGGATGAGTAATTAATTTCATATCCTACCAAGGTCCTGTTGATGTAATAGATAGCTATTTCCTTTCCCGTTTCATTGTGTTGGGATAGAAGAGCACCTAGTGTTGTTGATGCTACTAAGATGTATAGGATCAATGGCTTGTTTGGTATCGGTGGCATTAGAATTGGAGTTGATAATAAGTAGTTCTTGATTTTTTGAAAGGATTTATCACATTTCTCATCCCACTTATATGTTATTCCTTTATTGAGAAGATGTGAGAAAGGGTGGATCTTGTATTCAACAATTGTGTTATGAATCTCCTAATGGATTGTAACCTTCCTTGTGGCCCTCTCATCTGTTTTAGTGTTTGTGGTGGCTCCATGTCTAAGATTTATTTCACCTTTTTTGGATCTATCTCTATCCCTCTTTGTGGCATGATCTAACAAAGAATCTTACCTGATGTAACCCTGAAGACACTTTTTTAGATTCAGTCTTACCTTATATTCTGAGCCTGTTGAAGATTGGTCCCAATACCTCTATGTGCTCCTTTATTTTCTTTGATTTGGCCAAATATCATCCACATAATATTCAACTATTTTTGTGGATCATATCATGAAAGATTAAGGTCATCACCCTTTGATAGGTCACTCCAACATTCTTTTAGCCCAAATGAAATCATGTTCCAATAGTATGTTCCCCATGGACAAGTGAATGCAGTTTTATGTTGATCCTCCTTAGTGATCATGATTTGGTTATAGCCTAAAAATCCATCCATGAGCGATAACATTTCATGTCCTGATGTTAGATCGAAAATGATGTCAATGTTGGGAAGAGGAAAATCATCCTTTGGACATTTTTTGTTCAAATTCCTAAAATCTATACATATTATGATGCCCCCAGTGGGTTTGGAGACTAGTACCAGGTTGGAAACCCACTCAGGATAGTCAATTGGTCAGATAAATCTGATGTCAAGGAGCTTCTCTAACTCTAGTTTAACCAGTAATGTAATATGAGGGTACATTTTTCTCAATTTTTGTTTCACTAGTTTGGCTTTAGGATAGACTGCTAAGTTATGTACAACCACTTTAGGATCGAGTCTAGGAATGTCTGTGTAGGACCATGTAAAGTTTTCCCTTCTTTCTTTCAAGAATGCTGCTAAGTTTATTTGTTCTTCATCCAACAAGGATTTAGCATAAAAGGTTATCTTAGGTGCTTCTTCTATTCCTACATTCATTGGAGTAGCCTTCTTTGCTAGTACTGCTATTTTTTTTGGATGCATTACACTAAGGGGGAGATTGAATCCCTCATCCTTGGGTGCCTCAGAGAGGTTTTCACCTTTGGATGCATCCTTTCTTTTTACTATTTTGTGATTTGAAAGTGCCATAGTTTGGTTTTCACTTAGATACTTGCATGTGATTCTCATGTAATCAATTTTGTGACTAAGGGATTCAATCATCTCCCCATAGTACGCCTATGTGTCTAGCTCTATATCAAATATTTCTTTGTGATCCCCACATGGTAAGTTGTTATGGAGTCCCATGAATTCTAATATCACTTCAACATTTTTGAATATATCTAGAATTGGTGGTCCTTGTTGGTCCCAGTTAATGAGTTGAGGGTACACTAGGCTTAATTCAGTGGTTTGGAAATTTAGGGTGAAAGATGTTTAGATATCATAAAGAGAGATTTATTCTCAAATAGGTTGTCTATGTCAAGGGGGAAGTCATCTAGGGTAGTTTCACATGATGTTGGTAACCAAGAGGAAGCCTTAGGCCGTTTATTAGAAGTACCCTTTCCAAGAAGGGTCACCTTACTAATAGTACATCCTAAGCCAAGATTCCTTGGATGTCTCTTAGGAATGATGAGTTCTAGTAAACCATTGTCATTTTTTTCCAACTTTTGATTCTTGTTGTACCTCCATCCCATCATTAGTTGTAAAAATTTATTATCATCTTCCATGGGAAGAACATGCATGGGTAGGTTGTCCTGATAGAGAAATTTAGATACATCTTCCTCATTGGCATACTCTTTGTTCAAGTCCCCCCACTTGGTGAAGGTGGTAGATGCAAGCTTTAATGTTTCAGTCACTTTGTTGATAGGTGTGGGTTTTCCATGAGATATGGGGGAAAGAGGTAACTCACCCAACACAAAAGTGTCCTTTAGATTATAATCTCCACAACTATTATCCTTGATTATTGCCTTGATGTTGGGTATATTCTACACAATGGGTGTTTTGGTTTTTGAGGTAGATGCAAGAGAAGATGGGTCAACAAATGAGGAGGATGTAGTTCCTTCGTCATTCTTTGGTATTTGGGGGATCTTGTAGAACTTATCCTCAAGGTTCTTGCAATAGTAGAAAGGCTCAAGATCTCCATGGATAGTGACTTCTTTATCCTCAAAATGAAACTTGACACATTGGTGATAAGTGGAAGCTACTACTTGCATGGCATGAATCCATGGTCGACCAAGCAGGCTGTTGTAGGGGAGATCAAGATCTAGCACTTGGCAGGTGGTCTCAGCAATGATGGGTCCCACCTGGATAGGTAGCTTGATGATGCCTTACAATACCCGTTCTTGGTCATCATATGCTCTTATGGCTGTAATTTTTATCTTTTCAATAACATCCTCTGAAAAACCCAAGTTCTTGACTAGTTGAAGGGTGCAAATGTTTAGACCAATACCTCTATCTACTTACTCTTTTAACTTTATTTTTATGAATAGTGACCTCAAGGTGCAAAGTGTGATTGTGAGATGGTTATGTTGGGAGGTCATGTTTTGAGAAGGTGAGAATATGGGGGGTAGTGATATGCCATATCATAGATGAAAACTGCTATGTATCAATATTCTCAAGAACAAAGGAAGTTGATCCTTTTCTAGTATATCCCTATGTGTAAGAGATAGCTTCAATAGTTCTAGACTAGAGATTTATGCAGGGGTCTTCTTTATTTTATCTAGGAGACTGTAGTTGCTAGGGTTTGACATTGACAATGTAGGTTGTTCCCTAGGTTGAGATGAAGCTCCTTAGATTGTAATCTTACCATGTTGTATGGTGACTCCACACTTTGCACTAGGTCCTTTGATGGCGACGACTATTACGACATTGTCACAAGAGGTGACCACATTGGAATAGACATGTCCCACGTTACTGTAATTTTTCCCTTTTCCCTTTTCTTTCCCCTTATTATGATCTAGCATTAGATTCTTGTATATCTTGAGGTCTTGGTTATTGGTTGATAGTTTGATAATTATGCCTCCATTTTTTATGACATCCTAGATAGCATTCTTCAGTTTCATACAATTTGATGTTTTATGTCCTTTAATCTTGTGAAACTCACAAAGATCCTTTTCGTTATACCAAGGTAGTTTATCTTGAGGTTCTTGATACGATTCTAGAAATTAGGGAACACAATCAAGTTGGATTGTACAAATTTTTGCATGGCAGATTCAATAGGTTCCCTCAATGGTGAGTATTTACATTTAGGGTAATTATTCCTATTAGGGGGTCCTCTTTGTTGGGTATTGGTGTTATTGAATTAGTTATCTTGTGGTGGTGGTGGGGTTTGTTGTATAGTTTGTTGTGTGTTGGTTGGTTGATCAGTGTTTTTCCTAGGAGCACTTATGACAACTTTAGCATCAACAATACCATGATTTTCATGTTCTTGTTCTTAGTCAACACATAGGGCTTTTCATTTGAATTGGTAGATGGTAGGTTGTCTTTATACGCTTGTGTGTTTCCTTGTGAGATCAGACCTCTCTCAATGTTGAGGGCCCTAGGGACAAGCTCATCATAGGTGGTGATACATTGTATCTTTAAGTGGAAGGACAACTGGATCAACATTTTCTATGATAATCCCCACATGTTGCTCATTAGGAATGGGCTTCTTTCTCTTACTAGCTCTTTTCCTCCACCTTTGTAGGAAATTAGCGAAGGTTTCTCCTTTGTTCTACTTGAGAGTGTACAACTCTTCTAATCTCACATCCATGTCTAGGTTAAAGGAGAAGTGATCTATGAATCTATTAATGATTTCTTGGAAGGTTTTGATACCTAGGGGCAACTGTGAGAACCAATCAATGGCAGGGCCTACCAAACTCTGTGGAAAGAGACACATCAAGTATGAATCATTGTAGGCAACCTCCATACACATGGCATGGTTCAATTATTTGATGTGATCCATAGGATTTCCCCTCCCTTTGTATTTATCAAATTTAGGGACCTAAAAACTGGGTGGGAAAGGTACCATTACGATGTTCATATCAAATGGGTATGGACACAAGTTTTGTTGTGTATCTGGTTTTTTTTTTTTTTTTTCCCGTTTGAATGTCTTGGATCTATTGCATGAGTGCCTTGAGCTGTGATGACATATCATCTTGAATATTTGGTGGAGGAGCATATGTTTTTGTCTTGCGGGATGGTGGATGAGTTATAAGTGGGATTTTGATATGATGAGGTGTTGTATGGTGTGTAGGGTGGAGTTTGATACTACGAAGGTGATAGTGGGAGAGGTGTATATGATCCTAACATATTTGGATTGATGATGTTTTTTTGAGGATTGTAGTATAAACCTTGTTGTTGATGTTGTTGTGCAAGCACTTGTTGTTGGGCATGTTATTGTGCTAGAAATTCTTGTTGTTGTGCTTGTTGTTGTTGTTGTTGTTGTGTGACCAAGGATTTTTGTTGAGCTTGTTGTTGTTTTGTTGTGTGATTAAGGATTTTTTTGAGCTTTTTGTTGTTGCAAGGCTTGTGCTTGGGCCTGTTGTTATTGCAATGCTTGTTGATAATATTTTTGTTGTTGAAAATCTTGAGCTTGAGCTTGTTGTGCTTATATGGCTTGAGCTTGAGCTTGTTGTTGTTGCAACACTTGTTGATAAGCCTATTGTGCTTGTTGTAAAGCTAGAGTGTGAGCTTGTTGCACTTGCAACATGGAGGTGTTTTGTTGTTGGGATACGTGAGATGGGTTTTGGTTGATCATGGTGTGAGTGAATTGTGGGTTGTTTTATGCTACCATTCCTTGCAATATTTTTGATTGGGAGGGAGGAAAATTGGTTTGGGAGCCCATTTGATCTTGCATGATTTGGGGGACCAATGGTAAATATGATGATGTTGCCATTTGGTATTGCAATGTCAATGGCACATTTTGACCTTGGATCAATTGATTAGAAGGGTTCCCTTGTTGTGTTTGATGTGGGGCCAATGCCTTGGTTGATGGGGCTTGTGATCAATGTGTTGCTTTGATTTGGATTGATGATAGATGGGACTGATGTGGATGGTGGATTGAATTGATTAGTTTGGGTAACTACCTGTCTTGATGTGTCAATGGGGTTGTTGGAAGCACTTGTTGGGGTTGAATTTGTGTGAGGGTGTTAAATTTCCCTTGTTGTCTTATTTGAGGTATTTGGTTCAGATTACCTTGTGTAACGTTGGACACACTTTGGGTATTTGTGGTGATGGATGAAGATGGTTGCGCTTGAAATGTCAAGGCCATTGTGGTGCTATGGAGTGTAAGTGGTTTTTATGGATGGAGGGGATGCTCTAGAATGGTGGTGGAAGAATGAGATGTGGCCCAAAATTTTGGCATCCAATTAGTTGTGTCTTGGGGAGAATTGGTGTGTTGGGTACCCAAAAGTGTGTTTCCTCCTAAAGGGAGAGTGTGACCAAGATTGGTGCTAATCCTAGTTGAAATGCTAGGAGTTGATGTTTGACTTGGAACAAGGGATGGAGTTGGTTGATTCGTAGATTGGGTTAACCCTTGTGTCAAGGTTTGTGCAAGAAAATTTGGAGCCACATTTTCAAAGGTTTGATGATATTTTAAATACTCAAGGAGTTCTTCCTTGGTGAGCTCAAGTGGGTTTTTTGTGACATCTTCTACCTCATACCCTAAAGGATTTTGTGGTTGTTGTTGTTGGAAAAATAAGGACAGACAACTTAGAGGGGGGAGTGAATCAGTTGTCACATAATAATAAAATTTTCCAACTTTACTTAACTTAATCTCAGATATGATGGATAAGCAATTAACCATAAACAATTAACACATCAGAGAGACAAAGAACACCAATATTTTTAATGTGGAAACCTTGTTAGGGGAAAAACCATGATGGATGTTAGTCCACAAGATTATACAATGTTAAAAGTATAATGAGAAATAATAAGGGGAATGCACACACATTCAAGAACATTTCCTAGAGCTCACTGCTCAAATACAAAAGGGGCTCATTGACCAACAATACATAATAGGATTAAAATCTGGAGGATATGAACTGAAAGAATAGCTTCTACACAAGCCTGATTATAGTTCCAATTAAGCACATAAAAATCCTTCACAAACTACTTCACACTTCACTCAACCTTCTTCACACTCTATTCTGTAATTGAATGATATTCACACATACACACATAAGAGCACACTCAACACTTTTCCAACACACAACACCGGTGAAACAATCACTCTTATATATTCGCTACGTGAGATTTCATCAATAACTTAGTCGGCCAAGAAAATAAACATATTTGCAATGTCGGCCCAAATTTACAAATAAAATTTTAATGCGAATGCACCAAGGTTGGCCACAATATAATGCAGACCCAAATTTGAAACTCCAACACAAAAATACTTCAATTAATTTCACCTCGACGATCCACAAAACACTACCACAAACATGTCGGTCGAGAAAAAGAAAAATGAACATATGCAGGAAATATTTCCTACCACAAGCACACTGATCAATGAGGACATACCAAAAGATAGATCATGATCTAGAAACATCCAAGAACACCAAGAAATAATAGAGAAACATTTGCAACAACTGAGATTTCCAAAAACACATAAACTTCATTCAGGAACACTGATAGAGACCATAGAAACACTGTTAGACCACAACATGATCAAATCTATACACAGACCTTTGAAACTTCCTGTAGATGATCTAGATACATTCATAAAAAAAACCTTTAGTCCAAAATAGATGAAATTCAACGTAAAGAACAAGACGCCTTCATGACCTACACAGTTCCATAGAGAACCTGGAACACTTTCTTTTACAATTTTCTCAATATCCTCGACATATACAACCTCTAGTACACCAAATTACAATAGTGTTGACATCAAAGACAACCACATATCAACAACACATCCACAAAATCCAACAATCTCCCCCTTTGGAATTGATGGCAACACATGATGTGAAAAATACCATCAACCCAACACACCTGCTTTCCCTTTGGTTCTGACTCTTCTCCTCAACTTCTCTTCGATTCTTAAAGGGATTTTTCACATTTCACTTCTCCCCCTTTGACATCAATGGAAAAGGTAACCATGACCTTTCCATATACACGCTCCAGACCACATATCTGTACATCTGACTACTCCCCCTGATTAGTAGCCATGAAAACATCAATCCAAATCAGAATATAGCAATGTAGCTCACATATTGATGCAAGTAAATGCATGTTCTTAGTTCTCATCAGGAGGGGTAACTACCCCTAGCATTCCTATGAGATAATAAAAAATATCCTTCAACAATGGTTTAGTAAAGATGTTTGCAATCTATTCTTTGGTAGGCACATACTCCAATCTGACTTGTTTCTCATTCACTTTTTCTCTCAAGAACTAAAACTTGATTGATATATGCTTAGTCTTAGAGTGTAGTACCGAATTATTTGAAATATTTATTGCACTTGAATTGTCACAGTATATGGCAATAGGCTCTTCATATATCACCCTGACATCTTTCAAAATTTGTTTCATCCATATTACTTGAGTACAATTTTTTGCAGCAACAATATATTCTGCTTTAGCAGCAAATAAAGAAATTGAATTCTATTTTTTTCTCAACCAGGACACCAGCTTCTTCCCTAGGAAGAAATCACCACCACTAGTACTTTTTCTATCATCTACATCACCAGCCCAATCCGCATCAGTATATGCACTCAGAGTGAGATCATCATCCTTTGGATACCAAAGTATAAAGTCAATTGTTCCTTTCAGATATCTGAAGATCCTCTTAACAATAGTTACATGTGATTCTTTTGGATCAGCCTAAAATCTAGCAACCATACATACAACATTCATAATGTCTGGTCTAGTTTGATCTAAATAAAGTAATCCACTGATCATTGACCTGTATCTAGTTTGATTTGATTTAGGAGAATCATCATTTTGTGTTAGCTTGCATTTGGTCACCATGGGAGTACCTACAAGATTTGAATCTTCCATCCCAAATTTCTTTAGTAGCTCTATCACATATTTGGACTGAGATATGAATATCCCCTTGTCTAATCAGGTCACTTGTAATCCTAGAAAGAAATTCATCTCTCCAATCATACTCATCTCAAATTCATCCTTCATCTCATTAGAAAACTTCATGCACAAACCATCATCTCCTCCAAAAATGATGTCATGAACAAAGAATTCTATAATTAATTCTTTATCATGATCCAATTTGAAATATAAGTTGCTATCAGTAGTACCTTTAGTGAATCCAAGCTTTAGTAAGTATTTGTCCAATCTAGCATACCAGGCTCTGGGGGCTTGCTTGAGTCCATATAGAGATTTCTTCAAGCAACAAACCATATCTTCCTTGTCAGTTAGCTGAAATCCATCCGACTGTTCAATATATACTTCTTCTTCTAGTTCTCCATTTAGAAATGCTGACTTCACATCCATTTGATAGACTTTGTAATCCTTGTATGCAGCATAATCAAGAAATAATCTAACAACTTTGATTCTAGCAACAGGGGAAAAAGTTTCTTCAAAATCAACACCTTCCATATGAGAATACCCTTTACATACTAGTCTTGCTTTGTTCTGGACCACTTCACCTTGTTCATTCAGCTTGTTCTGAAACTCCCATTTAGTACCAATCACATTTTGTCTTTAGGTCTAGGAACTAGTATCCATGTGTCATTCTTTTCAATTTGTGTCAGCTCTTCCTTCATAGCTTCCATCTAGTGTTCATCTTGACAGGCTTCAGTAACATTTTTAGGTTCAATCTTGGAAATTAGGCAGTATTCTTCTACAATCTTCCTTCTAGTTTGCACTCCCTTATTCTTATCTCCTATAATTTGGCTTTCAACATGGTTTAACTTTACATACCTTGGAGTTTTGGAATTTTCTTGAACTTCTAATTCTTCTGATCTTCCTTCAGTACTTGCACTTGTCTTTGCTTCCTAACTACCTTGACTTACCAAAAAAAATTAAAGTTGCTTTACCAGAACAACTGGAACATATGGCACAATTTGAAGTTGATTCTGTGTCTGAACATTCTTCCCTTTGTTTGTATTGTCTTCATCAGAATCATATCCACAATATCTTGATGATTTGATAGAATCCTCATCAACTTTTACATTTGCAGTCTCAACCATCTTTCTTAGTCTTCTATTATTGCATCAGTAGGCCTTGCTCTTAGTAGAATAACCTAAAAATATTCCTTCATCACTTCGTGCATCAAACTTGCGTATATAATCATCTCTTTTGATATAACACTTGCTTCCAAAGATCTTGAAATACTTAATAGTAGGCTTGTTACCAAACCATAGCTCAAAAAGGGTCTTACCAGAATTGCCATTAACATTTACCCTGTTTAAAGTATATAAAATAGTGCTTGTACAACTTCACTCCAGTAGCTCTGGGGCACATTTCCTTCTAGCATCTTTGTTTTAGCAGCATCCAAAATTGTTCTATTCTTTCTTTCTGCAACTCCATTCTGTTGAGGGGTTCGAGGAGCAGATAATTGTCTTCTAATTCCATGTTCTTCACAAAAAGAGTTGAACTCCCTAGAGGTGAACTCACCACCTTTTTCAGATCTCAAACACTTGATTTGCAGACCTTTCTCATTCTCTGCCATAGCCTTGAAACTTTTGAACTTTTCCAGTGCTTCACATTTTTCTCTTAAAAAGGAAACCCATATCATTTTAGAATAATCATCAATAATCAACATAAAGTACCTTTCTCCATGAATACTTCTAATTCTAGAGGGACCACAGAGGTTAGTATGTAGCAGCTCCAACAAATCATTTGAATGAAACTATTTGCTTTGGAAGGAGACTCTAGTCTGTTTACCCATTTGACATTCCTTACAAATTGTGTTAGTAGGCTTCACTAACTTAGGTAGATCTCTTACTGCTTGAGTGGAACTTACCTTGAAAATGTTATCAAAATTTACATGACACAACCTTCTATGCCACAACCAAATTTCATCTAATTGAGCAATTAAACAACTCCCACTAGCAGTATTTAGGTGAAAAATATTACCTTTTGTCTATTTACTAGTAGCAATCATATTGCCAGAACTTCCACGTATCTTGCATCTTCCATTTTTGAATTATAGATCATAGCCTTTTCCCACCATCTGTCCAACACTCAAAAGATTGTGCTTCAAGAATTCAACATAAAGAACATCATCAGTGTTATGCTTACCACCAAGACAAATAGAACCTCTGCCATGAATCACACCAACATTGTTGTCTCGAAATCTTACAACACCACCATCATATTTCTCTAGACTCACAAATTTGTTTTTATCACCAGTCATATGATGTGAGCATCCACTCTCAATAACCCACACATCCTTTTCTTCAACTCAAGCTACAAGAGCTTTCTCATCTTCAGTAGCCACATGACTATGTTCAACGGTAGCAATGAAAACCCATTCATCTTCATTTCTAGTATCTTTATCAGACTCATCATCAGTCACTCCTTCATCAAAGTAAAATTTCTTTTAGAATCTAGAATTGTTAGGCTTAGTTCTAGGGACCCTTTTAGGAAATCTTGATGCAAACTAACCTATTTTACTGCATGAAAATCATTTAATAGGTAACACTCCTTCATACTTACCTTTCCCTTTGCCTTCTTTCTTTACAATCAGTGCTTCCAATTCTTCTACCTCTCTTTCTTTCTCTTCAAGCTGCTTCAATTTTTCATCATACTTGGATATCTTTCTGGAACTCTCTCCTAGACTATATCTTTGCTTGTTACTTCTAGATATAGTAGCCTTGAATGCAGATTCAGTCTTTAGAACAAATTCACCAAATTCACTTAATTCAAAAGCAGCAAGCTTACCAACCAACGTGTCTCTTGACATCTTTGTTACTGATATGAGTTCTTCAATAACATGAGACTTCACTTTGTAGGAGGGAGGCAAGGATCTGAGTATCTTAGCCACAATTTCATCCTCATCCAGAGAACCACCGAAACATGTAATACCCATCACTATTTCATTTACTCTTTGCATAAAAGAGGTGATATTCACATCTTCACCCATCTTCAAATTTTCATACTTGCCTTTTAGACTTTGTAGCTTAGCCATCTTCACCTGTGCATCTCATTCATACAGAGTTTCCAGCTTCGTCCAAATCTAATGAGCTATCTACAGTCCTATCACATTAGCCATCTCTGAATCTGTTAGAGCACTCACCAAAGCTTCTATAGCCCTGATATTATTTTCAGCATCTTTGATCTCATCAATAGTGGAGGGACCATTTTGAGGAATAACATATGGATCTTTTGTAATCTTCTAGTAGGCTTCACCAATACACCTTAGGTGACATTGCATCCTAAATTTCCACAATGAGTAGTTAGTTCCATCGAATCTTGAGCTGTCCTTCTTGAATGTTTCCATCTCATATCACCTTAAGCTTTTAGAATTATTTAGAGGAACCTGCTCTAATACCAATTGTTGGAAAAATCAGGACAAACAACTGAGAGAGGGGGTGAATCAGTTGTCACAAAATAATAAAAATTTCAAACTTTACTTAACTTAATCTCATATCTAATAGATAAGCAATTAGCACATCAGAGAGACAAAGAACACTGAGATTTTTTTATGTGGAAACCCTGTTAGGGGAAAAACCATGGTGGATGTTAGTCCACAAGATTATACCCTGTTAAAAGTATAATGAGAAATAATAAGTGGAATGCACATGCATTTAGGCACACTGCTTAGAGCTCATTTCTCAAATACAAAAGGGGCTCATTGCCCAACAATACAAAATAGGATTAAAATTCAGAGGGTATCAACTGAAAGAATAGCTTCTCCACAAGCCTAATTATAGTCCAATTAAGCACATAAAACTCCTTCAGAAACTACTTCACACTTCTATCGACCTTCTTCACACTCTAATATGTAATCAAATGATATTCACACATACACACATAAGAGCACACTCAACACTTTTTCAACATGCAACACCGATGAAACAATCACTCTTATATATCCGCTACATGAGATTTCATCAATAATTTAGTTAGATAGGAAAATAAAACATATTTATAATGTTGACCCAAATTTACAAATAAAATTTTAATGCAAATCCACCAAGGTCCACCACAGCATAGTGGAGACCCAAATTTAAAAATCCAACACAAAAATACTTCAATTAATTTCACCTCGATGATCCACAACACGCTACCACCAACATGTCGGCCGAGAACAAGAAAAACAAACATATGCAGGGAAAAATTCTGACCACGAGCACACCGATCAATGTGGACATACCACAAAGATAAAACATGATCTAGAAACATCCAAGAACACCAAGAAATGACTGAGAAACATCCGCAACAACTGAGATTTCCAGAAACACATAAAATTCATTCAGAAACACTGACAAAGACCAAAAAAACACTATCAGACCACAACACGATCAAATCTATACGCGAACCTCTGAAACTTTCGGTAGATGATCTAGATACACTCATCATAAAACACTTTAGTCCATAGTAGCTGAAATTCAATGTAAAGAACAAGACGCCTTCATGACCTGCACAGTTCCATAGGGAACCTGAAACACTTTCTTTTACAATTTTCTCAATATCATTGACATATACAACCTCTAGTACACCAAATGCTAATAGTGTTGACATAAATAACAACCACATATCAAAAACACATCCACAACATACAACAATTGTGAGGGGCTAGAATGGCTCCTTGGATCAAATTCTTGTGGGTTAGTATGATTTGCGGTAGATATTCCTTTGGTTTGTTCCATGATTCTGTTGTGTTGTGATCTTGTTGTAACCATGTATTGTGGGTCAACTATGGGAGAGGTGTGTTGAGATTTATAATGTTGAAACTCTCTAGTTGACTCAAATTTGGGTAAAAGGGACCCTCTAAGTTTTTTTGGACCAATGGTGTGAATGGATGATGAAAAGGGGTGAATGATATGGGGGATGAACTTTCTAAACTTTTGGACAACACTTTTAGACAAAGAGCTTTGATGTTTTGATGTCCTGGATAAAAGGTGTTAATGAACTTGTAAATCTTTAAGGTAGACGTGCGACCTTTAAGATAAACTAGTCCACAAATGTGATAACTAACTCAACTAAGTGTATGGAAAAGGATCCATTTTACACACAAAGTAGCTAAGTTAGGGGATTGGTTTGATTATTGTCTAAGTCTAAAGAGTGTTGATGTGTCCAAAATTTTCTAAAGTTGTTTATGAAGTGAGATGTTAAATTTGTGAAGGTGGATGAAATGTTTTGACCCAAAATGTGTTAACCTAAAAGGGACCTTTATTTTGCAAGACCAAGATAGTTAGAAACATGCTATAGCTCTAAAGTGATAAAACCTTAAGAACTCAATGATTTTGATAAAATAGAACTTGGACTCAATATTTTGAAATACTTTCCTTGTTCAACTTTGTTTGTTTTGGGGAGTCAATGTTTGAACATACATCAATGTGGGGTGATCATTTGATTTAATCTTTTCTTAAGTGAGATTGTTTCATTACCACATCAAGAAAGTATTAATTAATGTTCAAACTAAAAGATGTCTATGTATAAGCAACCTTCATTTCACAAACTCCATTATGTGAAAATCATGAAGCTAAGGCCATAGTTCCCTATGTTAACTTTGAAAAGTGTGGATTTAGATATAAGTCCAAATATTTAGAAGCCTCTAAGGATAAAATCCTTAGGGAAAAGCAATAATATTAGGACTTTTCAAAAGGTATCCATACTTGATCCAAAGGGTTTGTAATTTGATGAATCATGTTAATGTGAGTTTAAGATGTTTTAGAACCAAGAAATGTGTTAAATCAACTCACAAGCAATATAACATTCCTAGCTCAAGTGGGTACATATCTTCTTGGTGGGCTTATCTCATTCCTCGAAGGGATAATTTTACATGCAACATTATGGAGGAACAAGAGAAAAAGAGTCCATTCTCTTTAAGCCTTTATTCCTTGATCCACAAGTCAGACTTGGCAAGTAACTTCTTGGAATCTAAGTTCCAATACACCACTTTAAAGAACACTTCAGAATTGGACTTGGTTGGCTACTGCAACAAGGTTATTAATGTCAACAAACCAAGAACACCATAATGCATATTCATCCGCTTGGGCACTTAAGGCTCTTTAACCATTCTTGTTCCACTTAAGGCATGGGATTAGGTGTAGTATGTTATGGATGCCCCAAATATATGCTACTTTCTCATGATTTCACAAAATTTAATATAGCCTGCCAGTAAACATTCTTGCAAGAACTTGACTACTAGTTCTCCATTGTGGGATGTATCTCATAGCAAGTCCTCTCTTAAGGGTGACTCAAAGCAAGGAAGTACACTTGAGTATTTCTCTTCACCCAAGATCACACGAGGTGCAAGGGGAGTGGATATGTACTGCAAGCGTATACAAGAAAAGTACATTTGAGTGTTTCTCTTCACCCAATATCACACGAAGCACAAGGGGAGTGGATACACACTACAAGTGTGTACAAGAAAAGCAAGCACATCAAATACTCATTCATTTTAACCCAATATAGAAAAATTTCTTCATTTTAAGCATCAATGGAAGTGTTTTTTTTCTAGTTTTAACCGATATTGCAAAATGAGGATGTGTGGGTTCAATTTTAACCAACTTTGAAAGTGAATTTTAAGCCCAATTGAAAGCTAGTGGTCCTAAGATTGTAAGTTTTAAAACCTAATGGAATTTTAGTAGTCCTAAAATATAAAGAAAAGAAACATATGAGGGGTTATAACAACCTCTAAGTGTCAAAACACTTTTACAATAACTAGAACAAAGAAAAATAGAAAATCAAAATTTTCCAAATTTTTTCAGTTTTTTCTGTGTTCTAGTAAATTGTGTTTTCAAAGGCCTTCATAGTGGAATTTGGGGTTGAAACTTGTGTTGGTCCCTAAAAGTTGACTTCTAAAGGCATTATTTTTTACGGATTGAATTGGTACTCTTGGATACCTTTCCAATGGTGCAAATGGATTCAAATTCTGAGCATTGAGTAGAAAGTTATGACCCCAACAAGTTGGGGTAAATAATTTCCTAGTTTTTTCCCAAATCTGCAAAACCAATTAGCCTCAAAAACAAAAAATAGATGTCAGTAGAATGTTAGAGAGAATATGAAGTTAAAAATTTAAAGCACATGTGAAAATAATCTCTTTGTTTTCTTTACCAATAAAAAGTGTCGTTTAACACAAAGGCACCGTCGAAATTGACAAAGGCGTCGCTATAATTGAAGTGCATCACTTTGGTGAAGTTGAAGTGTGTCGCTCTGCAACAAAATAGTGACATCAATTGCATCACCATAACTAAATTCATGACAAATCCAAAAAGTAAAATGTGTCACTATATTTAAATGCATTGTTGGATTTCATATGTGTTGCTATAATTCTTGAAAAGACATCGCTATATGGCAATGTGTTATAATGGCATTGATGTAGGCTTCAAAAGTGTTGTATTTGCAAACTAAAGAACACACAAATCTAAAGAGAAATTCATCAAATTTGGTTAGTATACCCCTCCCTCTAGTGCCAAAATGTGATCATTTTCATAGTATAGGTTAAATAGACTAGATCCATACAAATTTAAGGCATATTTAATCCACTACGCCATGATCCCAATGAGATGGTGTTCGAAAGCATAAAAAACTAAGAAACCATTAAACTAAACATGAAATAAACATGAAAGCTTGAGATAAACCTTTTCTAAGACCTCAAACCTTATCCCATTGGGGGAGTGGTGTCACATTGATGTGGAATGGTGACCCTTTCCCAATCCCTTGGATAATATGAGTCATTCTAATTGAATTTATTGATGAAAACTGATGAAACTGATGAAATATGAACAAAACATGGATGCAAAACTAGTTTAACATGATGAAAATGAGTGCTAAATACTAAAATTCTTGATGGAGATGGATGCAAGCTATGTTAAATTGAAAAAAGGTTCAAATATACAAGCCATGGATGTAAATTTATTCTAAAATGGATGCAAACTAAGCTAAAATGGAAGCCATTAATGAATACTTAAGCTAATATGGATGAAGATTAAGCTAAAATGCTAACAAATGCTAAATGTGGATGTATGTGAGTATGAATTTTGAAAGCATGACTTTACTTTGAAAAGGATCCATTTCTCTCCAAATGGTGAAGTATTTATAGGAGTGAAAATGAAGAATCAAGGGCTTAGATCAATTTGGTCAATCAATGTTCAAGATGAAAAGGAGGGTGAAACATGGATCAAGGATTCTCATCAATGGATGATAATCAAAGATCACATGGATCAAGGAAAGCATCAATGGATGAGAATGATTCAAACAAATACACTTTGTAACAACTTTGAAAGTTTGTTACAAAGTTTTTTAGGAAAGAATATTCCATCTTTGGAACCAAATAGGAGAATATTCCTTTGGAATATTCCCTATGTTAGTGGATGGGTGAGGAAAATTAACAATTAGTAATTAAAACTAAGTTTTAATTGTGCAACTTGAAGAATATGAGGATATCCATTAAATAATTGATTTATTTAATGAGAGGAGGGTGAAAATGACATTTAATTAAATAATATAGGATTATTTAATAAAATGAGAGGACTTAGGGGGTTTAAATTAAATAATTTGAATTATTATTGATTAAACAGGATGAGAGGTGAATGTGAAAGGGGGTGAATTAACCCAATTAGATTAATTAGATTAATAAATGAAAATGATTCATTTAATTAAATAACTAGGCCCTTATTTAATTAAATAGGTGAAAAGAGGATGAATTTTAGGATGAAACGATGTTAGTATATCGGATTCAGTTGTGTAGAATCATTTAGGACATTTTTGAGTGTCTACGCATAGTAAATCTATGCACAACTAAACATGAAGAATGAAAATATTTTACATCCTTTTTGCAAAGATGAAGAACTTTGGAAAGTAGATGTCCATGTGAGATACCTCAAAAATAGTTGGTGCAAATATTTATTGACAACTTGAATCCAAAATTAATCTTCCAATTTTAGGTCTACTACCCTACTAAATTTGAAGAAGTTTTTCAAAAGGGAATCCCTATTGAAAAGTCTCTTGTGGAAAAGGGACTCATAAAAATATTTAAAAGATCAAACAACAATTCAAGCACTTCTAATGACAAATCCAAATCTTGGTCTCATAAAAAAATGTGATGAATGATGGCATTATGGATGCTAAAATGATAAACAAAGATCATCCAATCCTTAATCTTAAGGGAATTAACCTATCTCGGATGCAAGCAACCAATACTAATCCATCATTATTCCTTCACAATTGACCAATGCTATTCCAAACAATCCTCAACATGTTTCTCTTAAACCCATGTTTCCTCTGAAATGACAATTTGCACCTCTAGGGGAACAAATTGAATCAATCTTAAAGAAAATATTTTAGTCTAAAATTATTCAACTCTCAAAGGACAAATATTATGACCCTGGCCCTAATAAACCATCTTGGTGGAATGATAATGCCTTTTTTGAATTCCATAGGAACAAAGGACATTGAACTTATTCATACTTTAGACTCAAGATCATACAAGACCTTATAAAATGGGGGGACATAGTGATTTATGACCCTATTGGATCCTTAAATACATATCATACTATATTCAAGGACCCTTTACAAAACCATGATTGGGGACAAGCCTCCATCTCAGGATCAAAGACTGATATAAATACCAATTATACAAAGGTGGCTTATGAGTACACAATTAATATTATTGACAAGTGGATAAAATTTCTCTATCATAACTATCAAAGGAAAAATTCTTGAGTGTGTTGTAACTACCCATAGATCTAAAGTGGTTCTCCAAGGAGCCACTTTTAGACTACAACTACCAAATTAGTACAATATTTTAGATTGTCTAGGAAAAACCCTTACCCAAATGTCTATTCTTGAGCTATTATATACATCACCCACATAGAAAGCTATATTAGATAAAGCATTGCAAGAGTCATATGCTCTTGCAAATCTAGATGCCAATCAATTTCAGGCCATGGTTGGGTATCTTTCTACCACCCACCATGTCACCTTCACCAAACAAAACGTCCCTTATGATAGGCCTCATCACAATGATGCCCTCCATCTAGAAGTTTTCATTAATAAGTATAAAATCAGATGAGTCTTGGTTGATGACAAAGTAGACTTGAATATTTGTACCTTGAAATTGGTTACTATATTACGATTTTTTGAGGCAAGTATTGATGCTTCTAAGATGATTGTAATAAAATCCTATGATGATGTGGAGAATTCCTCCAAGGGTCTCATTACCCTTTCCATCAGATTTGGTCCAGTAGTAGAAAACATAGTATCTCAGGTCTTGGATCTAGACCTTACATATAATCTACTCCTCAGTCATCTATAGATTTATATCATTAAGGTCGTTCTCTCTACTTATCACCAATGCTTCAAGTTCCCTTATAATGGAGTAGAGATTACCATATTAGGAGATCTTAACCCTTTTCAATACTATAGCAACTTGAAGGGTATTCCTGAATATCAAGTACCAATTAATAAAGAAGCCTCATTGACTACTTCCTCATAATATGATGATCCCACATTACTTACTAGGTCTTCATTTCCTTCCATATCCCTTCACGAACATAAGGTCCAAATCCAAGAAAAGGGATGCAGTGAATATACTATGACAAACTCCTTTTGCATTGACAAGTTACCTGCTTCTCCCAAGTCTTATGGTAAGCCAACATGTCAATAACTAGGCTCAGATTGAGACCTTCTAGGATCCTAAAGACTATTCAGTCCTTACTCTGTCCAATTTCCCTCAATCTTTCCACACCTATGATAATCCTATGGTCATGACATTTATGGAAATCCCCTTTTTGAGGACCAAACAAAAAATGATCAACCCTAGAACAATTTTTCAATCCTTACTCTATCAACCATATCTCTTGCTTTCTCATATGTTGATGATAACATTCCTTTAATCCATCCCCAACTTATAGATTGGGACCAACAAGGACCTTTGAGTTTAGACATCTTTGAAAATGATGAAGCAATAGTTAAGTTTAGGGGACTTCGAGAGACTATACTTGGGGTGATCACAAAGTTGGATTCACTATAGATCTTGATGCTACATCTTACTTTAGGGAGTCCACTCCATCTTCTACTTGCAAAAATGAAAAAAAATGTCTTCAGGTGAAAACCGAAAGGCATATTTAGACCATGAAAAATTCAAAATAAAAGACGTATCTAAGGGTGAAAACCTATTTGAGGCACCTAAGGAGGGAAGGCTAGATGTACTCCCCACAAATGAAGAGATGTATCCTTTGTTGGTGGAAAAAATAGAAGAAATTAATATTAGTATAACGTAAGACCCTAGGATTGTGTATTTTACAGTCTCCTTGACTGAAACAGAAAGGCCAAAATTTATGAACTTCTTTTCCACGAGACAAATTAATTTTGCTTGGTCCTATGTAAATATTCTAGAGTTAGATCCAGAGTTGGTTCTTCATCACTTCTTCATCTAGGGGAAAAACTAGTCAAGCAAAAAATAAGGAAAATGCACCCACAAATTTCCTTTTTGGTTAAAATAGAGTTGAATAAATTATTAGATGTCGGCTTTATCATATCTATTGATTATGTAGAATGGATATCTAATTTAGTGTGAGCAAATCCAACTAGGGGAATTTGCATATGCACGGATTTTAAGGATCTAAACAAATCTTGTCCCAAGGATGATTTCCCCCTCCCAAATATTGATCTCATAGTGCACCTCACTCTTGGATATTAAATGTTATCTTGACTGGATAGATTTTCTAGATACAATCAGATAAGAAGCACTTCTAAAGATCAACACAAAACAAGTTTCACTTGTTCGTGGGGTACATACTATTGGGATGTGATGCCCTTTGGCCTCAAAAATACTGGATAAAATTATGAGAAGGCTATGACCATGATATTTCATGATATAATACACATTATTATGGAGGACTATGTAGATGATTTGCTAGCTAAATCATTCACAAGGAAATTTCATCTAGAAATTCTTAACAAAATATTCACAAGACTAGAACAATATAAAGTTAGGTTGTATCCCAAAAAGTGCATCTTTGGGGTTACTTCTGGTAAAATCTTGGAGTACATTGTTTCTCATAGAGGCTTCAAGGTTGATCCAACAAAAATAAGAGCAGTAATAGATATACCTCCTCCATCAAACTTGACTCAACTAAGAAGTGTTCCTTTTAAATAGATTTATCAATGCCGACAAGCATTTCAATTGTTAAAGGATTACTCGATGTGACCACTAGTTCTAATGGCACCAATTGATGGGAAACCATTAATTTTGTATATATCATCCACATCTTCGACATTAGGGGCTCTCCTAGTACAACAAGATGGAGATGGAAAAGAGAGAGCTATTTATTATATCAACCATATACTAGTGGGCTATGAGCTAAACTATACACCAATTGAATGTGCATGTATCATTGTTATTTTTTCCACACAAAAAAATTGGCACTATATGCTAAATCATCAAAAAAATATCATAGCTAAGATAGATCCACTAAATTATCTCCTTAACAAAGAAGTAATCACTGGAAGACTTGCTAAATGGGTAATAATTTTAAGTGAGTTTGATACTCAATATGTTGATCACAAAGCCATAAAAGGATAAGTGATTGTTGATCAGTTAGCCAAGGCTCCTACTACAGTTGATCATCCCTTGGTGTCATATTTTCCTAATGAGGCAGTATTCACGACAATGACACCTATGACATGGAAGTTATACTTTGATGGCTCTTACACCCGCCATGGATCTAGAGTAGGAGTTCTTTTTGTAACTCCATAAGGAGACACTATTCCCAAGTCTTACAAAAATGATTTTCCTTGTACCAATAATATTGCTGAATATGAGGCATTGATTATAGAACTAGGAACAACCATTAAATGGAAAATTAGAGACATTCAGTTGTACAATGATTCTCAATTGATTATCAAGAAAGTAAACTATGATTATCAAACCAAAGATGAAAAGATTATGCCTTATAAAAGATTGCCGATAGATTTAAGTTGGATTTTGATGCTATTAGATTTGAGAAGATTCCAAGAGAACATAACATAGCAAATGATGCCATGGCCACTATTGGATCTCTCCTTGACATGCCACAAAATGTACATCAATGTGAGTTCTTGGTGCAACAGTTGTTGATCCCCACTTTTGAGGTTCTTGACTCTAAACTTGTGTGCAAAATTGTTGGTCTTGATTCCCCTTGGTATAATGACATTTCAGTACCTTCATGACCAAATCATTCCTCTAGACTTGTCTAACACCCAATGTAAAACCTTTATCTGTCAAGCCTCCAGATACGTTATAATCAATGAAACCCTTTAACATCATGGTCTGGATATCACTCTTCTTAGTTGTCTCAACTTTGAAGAAGAACAAACAACTTTACCTGAAGTACATGATTGTATATACAGAGATCATTCTAGTCATCCTGGCTTAGCCAAGAAGCTCATCAAGACTAGATATTACTGGCCTTCGATGGAGAGAGATGCATACCAATTTATTAAGATGTGTCTTCAGTGTTAGATTCATGGATACTTAGTTCATGTGCCGATACAGGAACTTCATCCTCTCACATCCCCATGGAATTTCTCTGAGTGGGGACTCAACCTCATAGGGAAGATCCATACCCCTTTAGCAAATGGTCATAAATGCATTCTCATTGCAACTAAATATTTGATAAAATGGATTGAGGCTATACCCATGACCTACATTACTAGCAAGAGAATAGAAAATTTCATCCTTAATTACATCATCTGTCGGTATGGTGTTCCACTATCAATCATAATTGATAATGGTAGACTCTTTTAAAACTAGGATTTCCATGAGATTTGTGAAAAATATCCAACATCATTTTTCTACCTCCTATTACCCTCAAGGTAATGGTCAAGTTGAGGCATCGAATAAAACTATACTCAAAATCCTCAAAAAGACTATCCATGATGCTAGTTATGACTAGAACCTCTAGCTTAATCTAGCTTTATGTGCCACCCAATTTTCCCTAGTTTATGGATTTGAAGCCATTCTCCCTATTGAGGTTGAGTTTCCATCACTAATATTCTCTTTACAACACTTTATTGATAATGAAAAATACAAAATATCTAGATTACATGAGCTAGAATTGTTGGATGAGTGACATTAGATGACATTAGTTCATCTTTGAGCATACCAAAATTGTCTTTGTTGTATCTATAACAAGAAAGTTCTAGTCAAGAATTTTGGTATTGGAGATCTTCTATTAAAATAAAATTAGAGGAATAAGTTGGATAGAGAAAAGCAAGGAAAGTTTGAGCCTAATTGGCTGGGTCCTTACATAATCATTGTTGTATATGGATTTGGTGCCTACCAACTTGCCACTCCCGAAGGTGAACCACTTACAAAGCCTATTAACAACACACACCTTCAAAATTTATATACTTAATCATTAAAAATACTCGAAAAAATAAAAAATAAAAAATAAATGAAAAATATAATAAAATTGAAAAAAATATATAAAAAAGCCGGTATTGGCATGGTGTGTTGGTTTATAGGTGGCATTGTTGTTCTTGCCAAGGTTCAAACCCCATTGGGGTGGTATTGTTGAATGGTTGTAATAAAAAATAAATGAAAAATATAATAAAATTGAAAAAATATATAAAAAAGAAAAAAAATCATCATCTTGATGAAAACCTAGAAAACATGCATCTTGTGTGACATCAAAAAAGAAAAAAAGAAAATAGTAAAGAGAAATAATTTTCCCTCTAGTGAAAACCACTTCGGTGGCATCGTGGGTAAGTACTATGGTGGAAACCTAGCAAATAGGCACCATGTGTAACAGGCTAGTGCTCTATCTTCTACCATTATTCTATTTGGTTTTTCTACTATATTTCATATTAAATTCCATCATAAAATTCCTTCCATTTCACATAAACTCCTAATAAAGTTATTTATACCTTGTATGACCTGAAATTGGTTCATATCTAGCATCGTTCAATTTTCATACCCTATCCCTAATAAATTTGGTCTATCCCATGATTTTTCATATTTGGTCTTATGCCTGACTAGGGAAAAGTATTAGATCTAGGTTTTTCAGATGATGCCCTTGAATATATTATAATAGAGGATATCCTTGGGTTATTTTTCTCCCTATGATGACCATCCACTAATTCACTTCCCATAATAAAATCACACACATATTACTTATTATCCACCATTCACAATAAACCATCCCCAACTCATAATAAAGTCAATCCACCTTCCCTAATAAACTATCGCTTGCTAAAACTGAAACATTGATCAGACACAAAAAAACCTTACACATAACAATGAGCTTAAAAAATCACACAAAAATAGATGAACTGATCAATTACCTGTCTTCATTATCTATCTTTGTCTATTGTCTTTTGTATTATATAGGTTGTATTCCTTGAAACCAAACTAGGCATCTTATACAAGGTGCTTTATTCCTAAAACCAAACACTCTTTTTATCATTCTCCATCTATGGAAATAAGATCTAAATGGTTGTTGAATCATTTGGTCTAGTGAGTCTTATCTTTTACTTGATTTATCTTTTATCATGTTCATATGCTAATCGAGGATATCTACAAGTTATTAGAGGTGTAAGGATGGATTATGAAATTTTTATGTTTGATTTTTGTTTATGGTTTGTCTTGACAATATGGCCAGGGTAATTAAGTTCCTAGTATGAGTCATGAAATTCCTTGTCTGCAATGTGTCTGTTTACAAAAAGGGATCACATTTCACACCATGGTTTTTCCATACCTTGGTGTATGTCACCCCCTTGCAATATAAAAATGCTCAATGATGATATATGTTCACTTATCAAGGCTCATGATGATCTATTCATCACTTTCCTTGTATATCCATTTATCTTACTAGCTATTCTTTCCCCTCCTCACTAACTATTCTTTTGGTTCATCCCACATTTTGATGTTGTGCTATGACACACAAAAACATGTTATCCTACATTCACATCCATATTCAATATCACATCCTCATGTGGTCATAGGTCCATCCTACATCCACAATTACGTCATAATCATACCCATCATAATCACATTCTAATATGGCATACCATATCATCTTGCATCTACAAGTATGTTAGTATCGTTATCCATAAAATATTAGGCATCCATCAATAGCATCATAATCATCAACATATCCATCTTATATAGAATCAAATGCATCATATCATATCAAAATAATCCAAATACATCCATATACATCATCACATACATACATAACATATATGATAAAGCATCTTACCATGAAAAAAATATTACATAACATATAGACATTATCATGAACATATCAAAAATCATAACATAAGCATAATAGAAGCATGCATATAGAACACATAGATATCATCATATAATCGCCACAAAATAGTGCATCTTATATATATATCCATAAAAAGTGTCATGGTACAATATCATAATGTCTATAAAAAATTGAGCTCACAGGCTCAATCAAAATGTACATGAGTGTCTAATACAATCATATATAATCTAATCTAACCAATGCTACCCCTATCCTTTGAGGGTGATTGTATCTCATGTTGGCCTCCTAATGACCCTACACCTGTATCCCATGTTTTTTCCCTTGGTGGTGGTTGTGGTGGTCTCTTGGGACTCTTCACTCATATGTTCAATATCCTCCTTGATTGTGACCAACTCTATGATCAACTCTATGTGTAGCTCAAAGCCCTCTATGGGGGTAGCATGATGTCCTCATATAACTCTCTATAATATTGGGTCTCTTAACCCACCTAATATAGTTGTCATGCCAAGTCCCCAATAGGTACACTAAATATCCCAATGAAACTAGCCAACCTCTACTTAGCTCGTTCAACTCTAATCACGACCACATCCCTCTCCATAGTCAATTGTATCATCTGAGCCTACAATCCAACTACTTATGTCTATAACCCAAATACCTATGCCTACAAATCTACAATCTATGCCTACGCTAGATATGGGGCATCCTTAACCTCTCCCTCATGTATCAACACATCCTCTAGGGATTCCCACATTAGCACCTCATGCAACTCCATCTCCACATAATCCTCTTGTTGTGCCTCCTCCCTCATCTCCTCCTCCTCTAAAATGATAGGTAATACTTGAGGGATGACAAGAATAGCCCAACCGCTCTCCCTCACACTCAGTGCCATTTTCCTCCATCATCTCCTCCCCATCCCTGCCTCCATCTCCATCTCTCCCTCTCCCTCGGCCTCGTAGTCTCCATGGAATCCCTCTCAACCCTCGCCTTGGTCTATCTCGGGGAACTGGTACACTTGGATCTATCAAAGGAATTGGTCGATGTTGTGCAAACCAGTTATCATACTCTACCATGGTCTGTATGTTTACTAAAATTGGCCCCGCTCCCCACTGTATAGATTGTAGAGCCTCAAACTCTTGAATGACAACCTATGTGTTGAAGCAATCAATCCTTACATTCTTCTCTTCATTTTAGAATTATTTTATGTGTTATTATTTTTAATTTGAGGATGATGCATAGTACTGAGACAACCTTTTACATTGAGTTCTTTGTCACAGTGCTGACTCAAATCCTTTAGTTTATTGTGTGCATGTGTTTTTATATTCTAACCCCGTGATGTAATGGTTTTTATGTTCTAAAATTGTTGTCTTGTACAGTTATTTCTTGTCTAATGCATTTGTTTTGTAGGTCTTCAACCTGGGGGCATGCTTCCTTGGTCTTAAGAGTTGTCTACTTCCTCTAAAGTATCCTTTTGGCATTATGATGTAATTTATATTTAGTAGATTTCCTTTAGCGTGCATATTAGTCTAGAATTCATATGTTTGCTAAAGTGGGGGAAAAATGTAATGTCATAAAATTGCACCCTTTACAATTTCACATACATTCTTGTATCCACTTTAGTGTCCACTCCCTTAGCATCTTATGTAGGCTCATTTTAGCCCCTACATTAGCCTTTTTCCCTCTTAGGATGCTGGGGACCCATTTTCAGCAACTACCCTCATGCGTCAGCTTTGCATCAAACCTTGTGCTTCTCCCATTCTTATCTTTTTGTAGCGTGATGTGTCTGGACACTAGCACATCGTGCAAACGTCCGAATTTTGTGCTAGCTTCCTGTGATGTTTCAATGTTCAAATAACCATTTCTGAGCATGTTTTCCACTTGTCAACTAACTTTGTCGGTGGTAACGGCTCGGGACACCCTGTAACCACATGGGAAGCTTCTTTTCCCTCCTATTCTCTCTTTATATGCTATCTTTTCAATCTATTTTGTTCTTTTGCATCTTTCTAGTTTGGGCTCCTACCTTTTCCTCCTCTATTGCTTTTGCTATATTGCTTGCACAGTTCCATACAACTCTATACATTAGAACTCTCATGTCCTTGCAACACTCTCTGCAACACTCTTGGCTCTTACAACTATCTTTCTTTCCCTTCTTGGTTACCTTAAGCCTTGCAACTGATATCTCCCTTACCTTTTGCTTGCAAGCATCCTGGGACATCACACATCCCCTATCAATTGCATCTTTATCTCCTAATATGGGTTCTCCTCCTTGAGTAAGGATCACTTTTATCACTACATATTTTCTCACTTTGCTCACTCTATATATCTAGTTGTCTGTGGAGGTGGGAACACCAAAATGGGGGTTTGACTGTTGAAAACCCCTATACAACCCCAACATTTTCTCTAGATCTTATGTATGCAGGTATTGAAGACATTCATGTGCTAGAGGCTTCATTACTTGGGTTGTTGTGAGAAGTTTCTATCTCTTATCCTCTTTAGTTTTATCATCTACTTCACTTTATTTTAGTACTGCTATATTTTATTACTTTCTCACATTCCAAGATTTCTTAGCAATCAGAGTAGAAGTAGTCACTTTGTGTTCTCTATGATAAACTCAATTTTTGGTCCGTACAAGACGCTAGTGCGCCTTTAGAACTCCAACGCACGGTGCTGTCATCCTTTGGTCGAGACCTCGTCAAGTTCATCCAAAAAACCTTTGTGATTTACTCTTTCTGATTTTGAAACTCTCGCTTTTTTCCCTGAGGTAGTTTAGGGTAGTTCGCCCCTTGGGAATCTCTTGAGAATAAAGAGACTCATGAGTAGCAAATCCCCCTTCTCTACAATATATATGTGGTTTAGTTTCTATACTCGAATTAATAGATAGTTTAAGACTGTAACCATGCATGAATTCTTGTTTCTATTATAAATCCACTATGTTATTTTGTAATCCCAACATATTTAAACAATAATATACATATATTTATATATGTATAATATATATACATGAAACCATATATATACATGAAACTATATATATAAACATAATGTATTTTCCATTAAGTTATCATTGATAAACATTTTATTTTTTCTATGATGATTCCACAATGAAACTATAAAACTAAAATTTAAAGTTGTCATTTAATTCTTATGGATTTGATTCTTTCCTTGCATGTGTTATGAAATGATTTCTTATGAATTTAACTTGCATGACATTAAAAATAAGTAAGTATTGCATGTACATTAAATATTGCATGAAATTGATAAATATCATTAGAGATCGAATTGTATGTCAAAATTGAATCACATGTTAATTATACATTTAACCATCATTATGCATGAAAGGATTAAAATAACAAAATATTTTCATATAATCATTTTGCATGAACAAAAAAGAGTTATTTATTTTTATGATCATTATGCATGTTATTTTCTTTTATATTTGATTAGATTTACCTTTTAGGATGAGTGCTAAATATGGACTAATAGAGGGAAGTAAATTTTCTTTTCCAGATCTACCTACCATTTATGATTTAATTTCTTTGGCCAAAGCTATGTGTACCATTGAATAGATGGGTATTATTAACTATTCTTTATAGATTATATCTACTGCAGCCTTTGATAGGTTTAAATTGTTATTTTTCATAAGGCTTCGCTCTTTTGCACCCGCGAGCTTATTTGTTCAATGTCCATTACATTAGCGGAAGTGACATGTGTCAACCTTGTGCACCTTTTCATTAGCTTGACAACATCTACTCTCAGTGCATTGTGTTGGAGCGCCATTTGGAGGCTCTTCTTGCCACCTTTTGGCGATATTACATGTTTTTTATTATTCATGACCCATATTTTTGAAGGTTTCATGCATCGAGTGAGTGCAAGGTAGAGTATGTTTTGAGCCTGAGGATGGTTTAAGAGTGTTCCATTGGCCTAGGGTCGGTTGTGGGAGTTTGAAGTGATGTTGCATGTCAGAACATGGAATGTAGTCAACATCAGTGGGTTTCCATACAATTCATCATGTGGGTTGATGAAGAGAGTGGGATTTCTAGATAATGTTGTCACTACAAAGTGATGATGATTTCCCACTCATGTATTTGAAATGGTCATGTGATGGCAGCTCTCATGTGAGGCATGAAGCTGGAATCTTTTTGGTTGCAACCACCTCCTTCAGCGGGGATGTTCTCTCTATTTATGAGGTTCTTCTCTTTGTTTTGGGGGTTCCTATTTTTTTGATCACGAAAAAGAATTAATAGAGGATTCAATGAAAATATTGTAACACATCAAACCTTTATATGATATGTTCTTAAAGAATACATATAAAATATATAAAACTATTCCTTATTTTCCTTTGTATGTGTTTATATCTGTCTATTCTCTTTCAGATTTCATATTTTATGTCTATTTGTGGTGTTGAAAATTGTGGATTTACCCATTCCATCTTTTGGAATTTTAGTTACCTTATAACACATTTATATTTTTGAATCATGTTTAGTACTCTTTCAAAATTTTAAAAAATCTGGTTTAATTGATATTTTATTATGTTATATCAGGTTTGAAATGTTGTAAAAGCTTGACGCATCAATTTAGAATAGCTTGTTTCATGCATTATTTTTCTTTCTTTCTCCCTCCCCCCTTGTTAACAATGAAGATCCACCTTCTAAAATCCTGGAGGTCATTTTGTAGAGCATATTCTAGTCCCCTATTTGTAGAAATTCCCATAAATTGTATCTCCTAAGCATCAACTTTAGAGATCAACAATTTTTATGACATTCCCAAAGGGACCAGAATACTATCAGTCGATGTGGAAGCAGGTTTATGAGTTAGAGGCCCATCACCAGATCATTGATAGTGTGTAATCTCATATTACTCTTACCTTTGCTGGTGATTGTCAAACGACAAAGAACTATAGGAGGTGAAGTAACACAAACACCAACACAAGCTCAAGCATAGCAAGTACAAGCTCTAATGGTTGCTCAAAAAATTATAGCATGGAATAGCGATATCCTACTTTTTCCTCCAACCCCTCCAAAAGTGTGGGATCCCATTCTCGCTAATGCTCTAAAAGTACTCCCTAAGTTCATGGGAGAGGATTTAAAGATGCCAGTGGAACATCTACAAGATGTTATAGATGTGTGCACTGTGCACCATATGACATAGTAGAATTTCACCCAGAGGTTACTCATTTCTTCCTTTAAAGGGAAAGCACTAGATTGGTATAGACCCCTAGCCCCTAATTCAATTGCTATGTGGGATAAACTTAGGGATAGCTCTTTTGAAATATTTTTAGAGAAGGGTGATTGATCTTCCTTACTCCAAGCAATTGATAACCATCAAAATGGCTCCTTAGGAAGTTGCCATGGATTTCAACACTAGGTCTCGCAAGACTTGGTAAAGGATCCCCTTAATAGCTAGACCCCTAATAGGTATGGCTATTATTTTCTATATAAAGGCTTTTAACTCTAATATAGTTGTAATGATTTAGTCATTGGGGGGATAGACCCTTTCAGATCTATATGGCTTGGTCGTTAGAGCCGAGAACAATCTTATAGATGCTAGAAAGCTCCCTCCTTGACTGCCTATGTTGGTGTTCCTTGAGATACCACCTCTTTTTGGAAGATGAATTACTCTAAGAGGGGGGGGAGGCTGAATCAGAGTAATGTACAAATTTTCAAACTATTAACTTCATGAGAAAATTAAACAATGAACTCGAGACAATTTTATGAACCCTCTTAACTTGCAAAGTGAACTTTAAACACATCAAAGAACTTTTAATAGAATTACAGATTGAAAAAAGACTTACATAACAATGTCAAAGCATGATATTGATTGTTCATGTAAACTTGATTGAACAATTCCTTTTAATGCTTTATTTCTCAAGACTTCATGTATACTTTGAACACTTTATGACAAACTTAGACATTTATTGAAGTATTAGAGCATTTGCATTGACATGCGACTGAAATGAGAAAGATAAACATTTAAGCACGTGGACTAAAAATAGAATGCACAAAATTCATCACATAACACAATATTTTCCTGAGTGGAAAAACCCTCTTGGGGTATAAAAAACCACTCGAATAATTCCTTTTATTATTCATTCAAAGAGCACCAACTCTGTAACAATGTGGAGCACCAACTCCAAGTATAAACTAAAGCACCCACTTCAAGTTAGGAGCACCAAATCTAAGTACAAACTAAAGCACCCACTTCAAGTTAGGAGCACCAAATCCCAGTTTTACAAATGTCACAAATGATAAACCATTAAGACCTTAAAACTGCATTGATTTGTCGTCATAAAACCTTAATAGCGCACCAATAATATGATATTCAATAAAACCTTAAGAAGGCTGTCAAATGACTGAGCCTTTCAAAATACTCTGTTTTATCATCAAACCCTCATCACCAAGTGATGGCAGAAAAAGCCATACATTTATACAATGAATGAATGAAAAACAAGTTCTCATTTACAAACCCATATTCAAAAGTTCATTACCCTTCAATTAACTAGGGTTTTTCTTAAACTAAAAAAATGTAGTTGAGATCAAAAATTGTATTTCCCAAACACTATGAAACCCTTGAGTGAAGAACTCGGGTTATATAAAACTGAAACCATTTTTCCACAAATCCTTAACCAACATCAATTATACTTAAAAACAACACAAGATATTTCTAGATCTTAAAATCAATACCTATCATGGTGGCCAAAAGATACTACTAACCGGTGGAGAGAAGACCATAACTGCCTCACTAAAGATCACATTGTAGTCCACTGCAATTCCAGCTCCAACTCCTGTAACTACCCATATGATCATGGCGGCAACAACTAGGATTTCAAACCCTATGCGTAACAAACACTTATCTCTCTCGTATTTCCTTTCTACCTTTTGCTTCCAAACTTTGAAGAATTTATTAGAATGTATAAGAATTTGAAATCCACACCAAATAATGTTAACATCATTTGGAATCCGAAAGAAATCGACAAAATGATAATCAAATAATAAATACTATTATGCTGTCGATATTCCAAGTTATTATGCCTTTGTAAATTCCAAGTCACTATCCACGTGACTCATGGATTCTTTACAAATTGTTTTGAGTTTGACTGTCTATGATAAGAGTGACCAATAACCTGAAGCCGACTATTAGGTCAAACTTAACAAAATATTGCTCGTTGTGAAAAGAACCCGACCCTTATACAATTGTCATTTGAAACAAAAGCATATCGATTTACTTTTAAAATAAACACCTACCATTTGAAACAATAGAGGCCCGATAACTATCAAGGGAAAATAAAATATGTCCCCTTGTGTATAATTTAACACCAAAGTGAAACCAAGGTAATGCGATGTAAGCCAATATAATGCAAGTGATAAAATATTTCCTTGGTGAAAGATACTCAAAGAACCAAGTGCCAATATAACTTGTAGATTCAATTTTATAAACCTGTAACTAGCACCTATGAAGGCCAAAGTGAACAACTATATTGCCAATGACCAACAACTTGATATATACAATGAATAAATATAAGTCCTTATCAATGTGAGAACAATGCAACACATTTATATATATCAATGAAGAGCCAATGATATAAGTATACTGAAATGATATCACTTGAAACAACCTTCAAACATATCCATGATCACTGCACATAATCACACGAGATTAGTATCAAGGATCAAGTAATCATCAAACGAGCAGAATATCATCAAGGCACTATAATAAACTAATTGAGTAAGACCAACTATGTATGTTCAAGGAAATGTCAATAACCAAGTGAACCAAAAACATGCCAAGATACCAATCATAGAATTATGATCAAATCCATGAATGACCACCAATGATGTACCATGTAGTACCCAAGCCAATCAATATGTACCAAAATGAAAAACTGAGATCATGAACATCAACTGCCTATGAACAAGTACCCAAGAAATATGACAAACAATGAACATCAACAGTCGAAAAAGCCAAAAACGAAAGCCAAAAAACTCCCCCTTTGTCCTTGATGGAAAAAAACTTAGCCATTTGAACCACTGAACCAACATTTTCTCCCCCTTTTTGTCACAAGGACAAAGGAATAATAGCAAAGAATAGGGAGTGTCTGTGATCCAATATCAAATGTTGCTCAAAACCAAAGCTCTTTACAAAGTGATTGACCACAATAAAGTAGAGTCACAAATATCATGTGAAAATAACTTACACAAGATCAAGTGAAATATACCACAATCTGAACTGGATATACTAGAATAACCATGTCATATACTTGAAACAAAATATATACCCTAATGAAAATGCATGCCCTCAAACAAACACATATCCTGCTATAATGAATATATGGAAAACATCAGTACCAACATATGAAAACTGAAAAACAACTGAAAGTAAGTACTTGGCATGAACCATATAAATCAACTGTATGCATTATGTGCCACCCAAATCATATAAATGTGTTATCAAATCCAGTGTTGTCATCAAATACAAATAATCGCGATAAACATCTGAAAGCCAAATAACCAATGAATCTTGCTGCAAACACAAATAGAGTAGCAAACAAAGATAAGCAAGCTGTAAGAGAGCAACCATAGAACCAAGCTCCCCCTACAAAGAAGCTTCACATAAACATTGGTACAAATATTCCTTTCTGATCACCATATGTAGTGGTCTGTAACCATTTCTTTTCTCAAGCTTAATGCAAATGTATAAATTCTTCAATCAGTGACTTTGTATCTTTGATTCATTAACTTATGAACTAGTAGTATGATTATTAGGCCAACTCATTTTCATTGCATCAAATCTTGTTTTCAAAAAAAATCCTTTCATCCTGAGCACCACAAAATGACACAAAGCAACCAAATTTGTATCACATAATCCACCCAACATCAACACACAAGTCTCAAGTCACAATATAACTACAAACAACTAGTATCTGTCAAGTGACCTTCACTGTTAATGTCTTTCAACTAATTGCCTCTATCATTACTTCAATTCAAACTTCAAATAGTTCATTGTCCATTTTTATGCAAGAAAAATTCAACATAACACTTCACTGACTTTATAGAATTTCATTAAATATTGCTTACCAAATCACAAATATTTGAGAGATAGATTTAGGAAAGCACTTAAAATGATCAAACATAGCATCATTGACTTCATGAAATTACACTGTTAAAACGAATAAGCATATCTTATTATACTAGCTCCAAAGCAAGATAAATCCTCTTCAATACTTGTGTGCCTCACACACACACATCTCCATGCTTATGTAGTTTCATAACATCAAACATTGAAACCATTGAATAATATGCCAATAACATGTTATATCAGAACAAATTACTTATCAGAGTGTATAGAGAATACAATGATAAGTAGATGCTCGTGAAATAAGCTTTCTGTTCCAATATAATTACTTACCATGAATGGAAAAGTCTTGACATCTCATGTTCATAAACCATCCACTGAATACCAAGATTTATAGACAAATTCAAACTCCACCTTGTAACAGGCAATTATGATCTGCTTATGATATGCATCAGACAATTTGCGTCACTTTTCATTCAACCTTGAAATTACCATCAAAACTTTACTAGATATGCAACTTATTGAGAACATCAGCCAAGTTATCCAAAACCTTCACACCTGGTCCTATTATGATCATGTTACTGTAGTATGCATTCCAAGAAATGAGACATTCACACTGTCAAATGACATGAAACTTACTGTCTGATTTAGAATACTGTGTATAATAACTTATCAAAATGTGATGAATACATATTCAATAAAAATCATAATGCTACTATTTTGCTGATTGCTACACACACCATAGTACTTGTTCCAAAGTTATCTTGTCAAAACATAATGACATCCTTGATACTTTGAGATCCATTTATGACATGCATATTTGCATGACAATCATGAAGAATAGTATCATGTATACTGTCATTCATGTACTAAAAATTCATCAAATGACTGCAACAACAATCACAGAGAAAGTAGCATTTACAAACCAATCCAGTAATGCTTCTATAAACTATCAATAGAAGAGAAAACATTGTCTCAACTCAAACACAATCCTACTTCTTTGTTATATAAGATTGATGATCACAAATATACCACTATTCTTTCATACTTAACTCACATGGTTCATGAAGCTGACAAACTTCACCAAAACTTCAAAAATACTTGTTCCACTACATTCTAAAATTCCTTGGGGATAGAAAATAAAACTTTGGATTACTTCCCTAAAACCAAACAACCATTAAACACTAAGAGATGACCCTCATGCATCATGCACAAGACTAAGTCCTTCCTTTTCTTGCTTTCTTCTCCAAACCTGTTTAGTCCCTTTCTCTTTCCTGCTCAAGGTATCTACATTGTTATTTTTAAATGATGCCTTCAACTTAATCCTAAATTGTTGTGCCTTATGCCCAAGTTTATGACACTTAAAGCATGTGATGTTATAATTATTTTAAGGAGTAAATAAATCATACTTTCTTGCCAGTCCAAAACTTCTCTTATCATATCTTCCATACCTCCTACAATTTCTTGCTTTATGACCATAAGCATGACAACAATAGCAATAGCCATGAAATTGAGAGTGGTTATACTTGATAAATGGAGATATTGATGGCCTTTTTGTCCTTTCATCAACCCATTTATCTTTTGTTTGAACATCAACAATATGGTGACCAATATCAATCTTCACTCTTGGTGTTTTCCTGGCTGTAAACTTCTTTCCATCTGCAATAGCAAACACTGTCTCATGTTTAGATTCTTCTACATAGCTTTGTCCAACTTCATATCCCACTCCTGTAGGATCCTTAGAATGCTTTTTTCTGCCAATCATCTCATTCAAAATATTAGTACTATGATCAAATTTCTGATTTTTACCTAATTGAACCTTGACACTCTCAAGCTCTTTCCTTAATACAACTACTTCTCCTTTGAGTTTTAGACATTCAACCTTTTTAATGTCTAGATCAGAATTTTCTACATCTGCTATCCTTTTATACTCTTGGACTTCTAACTTCAAACTATTGATTAATTTATCTGATTCTTCTTGTCTTTTTATTAGCAAGTTATTTTCCTCCATCTTGTTTCCATCTTCAAGTTGATGCTTACAATCTATAACCAGTTTTTCTTCATTTTTAAGATCTGTAATAATTTTATCCTTAACCTCCCTTTCTTCTTGGAGTTGTTTCTCTAATTTTTGATTTACTTTTCTAAGCCTCTTAATCTCATCAAGTGCAGAAATAAGTTTTTCCTCAAGATGAATTTCTCCTTCAATATCTGAATCATTCATGTCCACCACAAATTCATCAAGTTCTATATTAGACATATTTTCTTCTAAATTTTTTTCCTTATTAACACTTATAGAGTCAACTAGAAAAAAACTTTGCTTGATACAATAGTTCACTAGACTTGACACTAGTGGTTTTCTTCTAATTTCTATTTCTTTTGCACTTACCCATAGTAGTCCTCTTATCAAGAACTTGGTTGAACTTAAATTGGTTAAGCTTATGTAAAAGTTAAGCTCTTTACACCAATATCAATTGAAATCAAATACGTTTTCACAAAACACATAGACTGTACAAACAAACATAAATACCTTCTCGAACTTGTGACATATTTGAAAAAATTCCAAGACCAGAATCAATACTAGGTATGAAACCTAATGCAGGACCCTACACTCTGATACCAATTGTTGGAAGATGAATTAATTTGAGAGGGGGGGTGAATCAGAGTAATATACAATTTTTCAAACTATTAACTTCATGAGAAAATTAAACAATGACCTTGAGACAACTTTATGAACCCTCTTAACTTGAAAAGTGAACTTTAAACACATCAAAGAACTTTTAACAAAATGACAGATTGAAAAAATACTTACATAACAATGTCAAAGCATGATATTGATTGTTCATGTAAACTTGATTGAACAATTCCTTTTAATGCTTTATTTCACAAGACTTCATGTATACTTTGAACACTTTTATGATAGCTTTAGACATTTATTGAAGTATCAAAGAATTTACATTGACATGCGACTGAAATGAGAAACATAAACATTTAAGCATATGGACTAAAAATAGAATGCACAAATTTCATCACATAACACAATATTTTCCTAAGTGGAAAAACCCTCTTGGGGTATAAAAAACCACTTGAATAATTCCTTTTATTATTCATTCAAAGAGCACCAACTCTGTAACAATGTGGAGCACCAACTCCAAGTATAAACTGAAGCACCCACTTCAAGTTAGGAGCACCAACTCCCAGTTTTACAAATGTCACAAATGATAAACCATTAAGACCTTAAAACTGCATTGATTTGTAGTCATAAAACATTAATAGCGCACCAGTAATATGGTATTCAATAAAACCTTAAGAAGGCTGTCAAATGAATGAGCCTTTCAAAATACTCTGTTTTATCATCAAACCCTTGTCACCAAGTGATGGCAGAAAAAGCCATACAATTATACAATGAATGAATGAAAAACAAGTTCTCATTTACAAACCCATATTCAAAAGTTTGTTACCCTTCAATTAACCACAATTTTTCTTAAACTGTCACCAAGTGATGGCAGAAAAAGCCATACATTTATACAATGAATGAATGAAAAACAAGTTCTCATTTACAAACCCATATTCAAAAGTTCGTTACCCTTCAATTAACCACAATTTTTCTTAAACTAAAAAATGCAGTTGAGATCAAAAATTGTATTTCCCAAACAATGTGAAACCCTTGAGCGAAGAACTCGGGTTATATAAGACTGAAACCATTTTTCCACAAATCCTTAACCAAAATCAGTTATGCTTAAAAACAACACAAGATCTTTCCAAATCTTAAGATCAATACCTATCACAGTGGCCAAAAGATACTACTAACTAGTGGAGAGAAGACCATAACTACCTCACTGAAGCTCACACTGCAGTCCACTGCATTTCCAACTCCAGCTCCTGTAACTACCCATATGCTCATGGCGACAACAGCTAGGATTTCAAACCCTATGTGTAACGAACACTTATCTCTCTCATATTTCCTTTTTACTTTTTTCTTCCAAACTTTGAAGACTTTATTAGAATGTATAAGCATTTGAAATCCACACCAAATAATGTTAAACATCATTTGGAATTCAGAAGAAACCGACAAAATGATAATCAAATGATAAATACTATTATGTTGTCAATATTCCAAGTTATTATGCCTTTGCAAATGCCCTGTCACTATCCACATGACTCATGGATTCTTTACAAACTGTTTTGAGTTCGACTGTCTATGATAAGAGTGACCAATAACCTAAAGCTAACTATTGGGTCAAACTTAACAAAATACTGCTCGTTGTGAAAAGAACCTGACCCTTATACAATTATCATTTGAAACAAGAGCATATCGATGCCAAAGTGAAAACAATAAAGCCCGATAACATTTGATTTCCTTTTAAAATAAAAACTTTCCATTTGAAACAATAGAGGCCTGATAACTATCAAGGGAAAATAAAATATGTCCTCTTGTGTATAATTTAACACCAAAGTGAAACCAAGGTAATGTCATGTAAACCAATATAATGCAAGTGATAAAATATTGCCTTGGTGAAAGATACTCAAAGAACCAAGTGCCAATATAACCTGTAGATTCCATTTTATAAACTTGTAACTAGCACCTATGAAGGCCAAAGTGAACAACTATATTTCCAATGACCAACAACTTGATATATACAATGAATAAATATAAGTCCTTATCAATGTGAGAACAATGCAACACATTTATATATATCAATGAAGAGCCAATGATATAAGTATACTGAAATGATATCACTTGAAACAACCTTCAAACATATCCATTATCACTGCACATAATCACACGAGATTAGTATCAAGGATCAAGTAATCATCAAATGAGCAGAATATCATCAAGGCACTATAATAAACCAACTGAGTAAGACCAACTGTGTATGTTCACTAAAATGTCAATAATCAAGTGAACCAAAAAAATGCCAAGATACCAATCATAGAATTATGATCAAAGCCATGAATGACCACCAATGATGTACCATGTAGTACCCAAGCCAATCAATATGTACCAAAAGCTGAAAAATTGAGATCATGAACATCAACTGCCTATGAAGAAGTCACATTACCAAAGCTTGTTTTGACATAATGGAAAAAAAATCACAATAGATAAAATCCAACACCTCTATCACCTAAAGATGCTCCCAACACATCTTCCATGCCTCCTTCAATGTATGCATATCCCAATGCACAAACTAGTGTAGCTACTCCTGCATCCTTGGTTGCAGAAGTGAGTGACATGAAGAATTTATTGTGAACCTTTTCAAATGATATACTTAACCTGAAAAGCCAGAAAGTTGCATCGCCTCAACCCCCTTACTAGAATTTTTAGTGCAATAGACCTCCCTTCCAACATAATAAATATCAAAGAGGGACATGAGTGAAAAATTTGTCCTATCCTTCAAACTAGATAGTTCTAGTCTCCACTGCGCTTCCAACTATAATGCCAAATCATAACAGAGAAATTGTAGCTAGTTAGAACAATCTAGTAGATGACTCAAATGCATGGTGTTTCCCATGCATTGATGCACATATGCTCCACAACTTCCCTAAAGGCAATCTCCAATAGAGGATTTTGAAACAACAAAATCAAGGAATCATTGTTGATACAAGTGCAAGCCCTTATCAGTCCCCAAGAGTGGAAAATGCTACCCTAGTGGTGTATATGCAAGACATGTCCCTTGAACAAGAAGGAGAAATTTCTTTAGACCATACCCTTTTTTGTTGGATGGAGGGAGAAGATGCAAAGTTCACCAATGATACATCAACGTCCAAAGCCCCTCAAGTTCAGTCAAATTATTACACCCAATCTAAGAGGAGGTTAACCAAAGAGCATGTACCTATTTCACCACAACCCAAGCCAATTCTTAGAAAGGTTTTGGAACCAACAGTAGAGGCTTTAATGCTCCAGAAGCATAGTGAGGTAACAATGAGCAAATAAAAGGATTCAAAATCCTAAATATCTAGATCACTCAATGTGGTCGAACAATTGAAGAAATCCCAAACCCATGTCTCCTTATGACACATTTTGGCTATCACCAAACATAAATCCTTGTTATGTGAGGCCTTGGGAGAGGATAAACTACCTCCACAAAATGATGTAGTCCTAGAATGCAATCAAGAGAAAGGCAAGGAGCTAGCTCAAGAGTCATGGGCTTTAGGAGCTATGAAATTCATAAACACAAAGGAAAAGGTGGCGAAGGAGGAGGTAAGTAAGCCAAAACCTACCCCATTTTTCTTAACCCTCATTATAGGGGATAAGCTCCTACATAATTCTATGATTGAATCTAGTGCTAGCACCACATTCATGCCTAAATTGATTGTGAATTCACTAGAATTATAATATGAGACCCTTGATAGAGGAATCAAGCAATTAGATGGAAAAAAAAGGTTCAGGTCATAGGTCTAATCAAAAGCTTACTTATAACTTTATATTCATGTCCCAACATTATAGTCACCCAAGAGGTGGTAGAAATTGATATCCCTCCCATTTTTGGGCTATGTCTATCTAGAGATTTTATTGCTAAAATTAGAGGATATTTTTCTTTGGATTAGTCTCATCTAATCCTAGAAACCAAGCACAGTGCCAAGATGAAAGTATTATCAAAATCCTTACACTCAGAGCACATAAAAGATAATGTTATGATGAACTTTGAGGCTACATATACATCCTTTTCAAAAAAATGAAATTTATTGTGTAGAGATGCTAAAAGATGAGGAGGCTAATAGATATAGGATCCCCAAGGAAGAAGTATTGATAAATGAATTCATGAGGAGTGATCCCTTTGGAAATTATGATGCTATTGGCCTTGGGACATATGTGATTTATGAGAAGATCAATTCATCTCGCAGGTGACTAAGAAGCATGAAGCCCAACATGAAAACACAAATGATGAATAAGGCCTATGGAATCTACACTTTGATGGTGCAAGATGCAGGGAAAGTTTAGGAGTGAGCATTAGCCTAGTTTCCCTAGTGGGAGTTGATAATCATAGAGCCTTTTGGTTCCAATTTTCCTACATAAATAATGAACTTGAGTATGAAAGTCTAATTCATGGTTTGAGTCTTGCAGAGTGGATGTGAGTCAAAAGGTTGAAGGTATTTAGAGAATTAGAGTTGGTGATCAAATAGGTCAAAGGAACATCAACTACAAAAAATGTGTGGATGTGATCCTATCACTACAAAGTGTGGGAAATAATTGAAGGATTTGAAGCCTTCGATATTCAGGTGATTCCAAGATCTTAAAATGTTGCAGTGAATAGAATGGCCACAATTGGTTCTCCGTTCTACCCGGTGACAAACCTGACATTAAATAAGAATATAGTACAAGTGATCATAAGACTTTTCATTCCCGATAATGATCAAAATTGGAAGTCTTTGAGAGTGGTGCTCAAATTTCCACATTTATTCAACATTTTGGTGAGTTTGCAAAATAATTACAACCTAAAATTGAAGAGGCTTATGAAGATTAGATCATCCAACTTAGAACCAATAGCTTTTGGAGGGTCTAATCACTCTAGAAAATATTTTTGATTTTGATGATGCCAAAAGTGACAAAATAAATTTCCTTGTAAACAAAGGTGATTACTATGATCTAGAAATTAGAGGTGACATGAAAATGAAAGTTGGGAAATATGTTCCTCAAAGGGACATGGAAAGGTTAATATATTTTTGTAATGAATATGAAAAGAGTCATGGCATGGACCTATGATGACCTAAGGGGTTATGACCCTAGTGTGATCTAACACACTATAGATCTAATTGAAGGAGCTAAAACAATCCGCTAGAAGTAGAGGTCGATCAATCCAAAAATAGAGTCCCTGATGGCCCAAGAATTGAAAAAGATTATAGAGTCTAAGATCATATATCTAATTAAGCACTCTACTTGGGTATCCAATTTGGTCCTTGTCCAAAACAATAATGGTGTCATTCAGCTCTATGTGGAATTTAGAGATGTAAGCAGAGCATCTCTAAAAGATCACTATCCTCTTCCTTCTATGGAAAAAATTCTTCAAATGGTGGCTGGGTAAGAAATGTTTTTCTTGCTAGATGGTTTCTTTGAGTACAATCAAGTAAGGGTCAAAGAAGGCCAACATAAAACTACATTTTCTAGTAAGTGGGGGTTATTTGCATATGCCAAGATTCCTTTCGGCTTGTGAAATGAAGGGGCTACTTTTTAATGTGTAATGGATGTTTCTTTCAAGGATTTAATCAATTTGATCATCCTTATATATTTGGATGACTTGACAGTATTCTCCAAGTATAAGGATGATCATTTTGATCATTTGGAGAGGGTTTTCTAGAAGTTCCAAGAGTTTGGGGTGTCTTTAAACCCCAAGAAATGTGTTTTCAGAGTCTCATAGTGAAAGTTGCTTGGGTACATGGTCTCTAAAGAAGGAATTTCCATAGACCCTGAGAGGATGAAGGCCATCAAGGAATTTCCCCTACTAGTCAATAAGAAATGAGTCCAATATTTCTTGGGTAAAATCAATTTTGTCAGTAGATTTGTCTTTGACTTTGCTAGTTTGGTAAGGCATATTACCCTTATGCTAAAGGACTTAGTTTTGAAATGGACTCCAGAGGGTAGAGTTGAATTTTAAGGAATAAAAGAAGCAATTTCTTTTTCCCCAATGTTGGTAACCCCAAATTTTTAAGACATTGCATCATGTATGTCTACGATGGTGAGCATAACATCACAATGGTGCTTACACTAAAAGATGAAAAAGAAAAGGGAGAGCATCCAATTACTTTTTGTTCAAAATCCTTAAGAGGGCATGTGACCAAATATAATTTTGTTGAAAAATAGGCATTTTCCATTGTGAAGGGTCTCAAGAAGTTCAAACACTTGGTGTCAAGAAGCATGATAATGGTTTATGTGGCTCATTCTAGTGTGAGAGAATACGTTATGGAAGGGGAAATCAGAATAAATGAGCCAATTGGATCACAAAAGTATTGGAGTATGATATCAAAGTTCAACCAATGAAAGTAATCAAAGGAAAAGGAGTTTGTGAGTATTTGGCTAATGAAATCAAGCCTCCAATTGAAGAAATTTTGGAGGAAGTTCTAGTCAATCAATTTGAGTCAAAAGAGTCCTGGGTTACAGATAGAGTTTGATTTATGGAGACTGATAAATATCTAGAAAGCTTCCCATCACACAAAAGGAGATTTTACAGGCTATAAAATGTTGGATGTGCATTAATTGGAGGGGTCCTTTTCAAGAGGAACTTTGATGGGGTACTTCTTTGATGTGTCAATGGACACCAAGCTAGTAGAATTTTGCATGAATTCTACAATAGTCCGATGGGTGGTAATTTCTTTACAAAAATAACCACCATGAAGATAATGCAAGTAAGATAATACTAGATGAATCTATTTGTGGATTGCCATAGCTTGGTGAAGAAATGTCAGCAGTGCCAGTTCTTTGTTGGAAAATGGAATAATTCAGGGATACCTCTCAACTTGATAGTGATTGATGAGCCCTTTGCTTAGTGGGGCTTAGATTTTATCGGGATGATAAATCTTATGTCAAGTACTGGGAACAAGCAGATTTTAATGGAAATAGACTACTTCACCAAATGGTTAGAATTAGTTCCCCTAAAAGGAGCCATGACGAATGAGATTCTTTATTTCCTGGAGGAGTTGGTGGTATGTTCAACTCTCCGACAACCATCATTTAAGATAATGCGAGATACTTCATTGGCTCAATTTTTTTTGAGTTTGCATTAAGGAATGAGATATTTCTTAAGATCCCATCCAATTATCATACCCAAAGTAGTGGACTGATGGAATCCACAAATAATAATTTGATAAGATTGATCAAGTGAATATGTGCAAATCATCAGAGAGAATGACATAAGTACCTAAGAATAGTGGTTTGGGTAGATAGGATTACTCCTAAGCAGGTGTCATAGATATCCTCGTATGAGTTGGTTTATGGGAAAGAGGTAGTATTTCCAATCTCCATAGAGATCTCAGTGTTGCAGTTGCTTAAGTTTGGATTTTCAGGAAGATAGAGCTATGGAGATGAGATTGATAGAGCTACTTGATGTTCAAAAATCTCGAGAGAAAGATCATGATGTCATCAATGGGTGGTTAAAAAATGGTTTGATAATAAAGCATCTGATCCTAGTTTCAGAGAGGGAGACCTTGTCCTAAAATATGAGGAACAAGCTCCTAAGTTGGGCCAACACACAAAATTCGATTCACTGTGGAAAGGCCCTCATTACCAGTTGCAAAGAGAGCAACTCATTTGAACTTGAAGATAGAGGGAAATTCCATTGGGATTTTAGTGAATGGAATCCATTTGAAACATTTTAATTAATGCTCAGTCTCTTTTGATACCCCTTGTAAATAGTTACTTTTCTTTGGTGTGTGTTTTCCTTTTTAATAAGCATGGTACACATGGGTTGTTCGATATCCTTTCCAAGTGTCCTACCAACTTGGTGTTCCCTTCAAGGAAAATCATGAAAAATTTACCCCTTAACTACTACTTCCTAGCCACTTTTAACACAATATGCCACTTGTACTCTCACATTGCTCTTTTAGCATTGAGGTTCCCAAAAAGGTGGCATCATGATTCACATACTCTCCATCCACTACAAAAGATAAAATTAAATTCACACAAGTAGCCTCAATAGTGATAGTTAAATGTTGTTTCCTCATTACTCATTTGCATTATTTCAAGAGCACAAGAGAAGCCGAAGAAAAATTGGCAAAGATTTTTGGTCTAGAACACGAAGAAGTGAAAATTGTGCTAAAAATTGTTGAACATGATAAAAGATTGAGAATTTAAGAGAAATTAAGATCCATGGAACCAGTGGCATCAACTCCTAGTGCCGAAGCAGAAGCATAGGGACTCCTCAACCTTTTGTGGAGTAATTCATTTGCCTCTGCTTTGGTCCCACTTGAATCAAAAGTGCCCTACACCAGGAAACTAGATAAAGGAACCTACAAGAATCCCAATGCATTCCTTGACTATGATAATGAAATACATGATCCCAAGCTACACAAGAACCCAAAACATCTTTGAGAAGGGGGTTATGAAAGAATGGTGAATAGAACATTGAAAGGTGAATATGATTCTCTAGGTGTTTGGCTGTGGAATTATGGTCTGCTACAGTTCATGCTGCCCTTGGTTCACCCTTGTCCTAAACTTGTAGATTCCTTTAGAAATTCATATGACCCCAAGAGTGGAATTATTTTTTGGGCACCATATTAAACTGGTTTTAAGTGCTTAGGCCATCAAAGATACACTTTATTTTTCTTTCGGCCTGTCAATTGAGGTATGCACACAATAAAAGTTAGAATATTATTGGGTAGGTCAAAGAGATTAGCTAAGGTTTCTCAATCATAAGCTCATGAGAAAAAAATGAGACGATACAAAAATGTCAAGGTTTCCTATTTTGTACAGGGGTTTCCATTTTTAGTATATGCAAGATGTATTTTCAATGCATTTTTTTTTGTTTTTGACATGGAAGATGATATCAAGATTCACAATTCTAGTTGGATTTGGCTTTCCGCTTGGGGAGAAAAAAAGAGAGTTTCAAGATGGAATTCATAGAAATTATTGTGGAAAACATGCATAATCAACTGGCAACCTATTCCAAGTATTTCTCTTTCAGGTATTCATCTTTCCTAGTTCATATGTTGTTACATCAAAATGTTGATTTCTTTAAATCACACATGAAATTATTCATTGCGGACGTATCTAACCCTCAAAAGGAAAACCTAGTGTTTGTATGAACCCATGTATTATCTACAACATTTGAATACTACACCTTCTCCAATTTTTTTCTAACTCTGGTCCTCTTGAATTTAATTCGCTAAGTGAACCTGGTCAAATGCTAAGCATCAAAAGGAATGGATGCAAAAACATAGGCCACCTTATGATTAGTTCTTTGAAACCAATTTTACTTTTTTAAGGATGCATGGATTTAGAGGAGAGCCTTTCAGGATCCCAACTTCCTTGACAGATAGAATTTTATCCCTGGAGCTAGCTAGGCAGGTATGTGTGATTGAAACAAAGTTTGTGGTAGGAAGTAAAAAGACAACCATCTTTACGACGCCCTTACTAGGGCTCACATTTTAGTAAGAAAAAGGTTTACAAAAGGCTTGTTAGCATCAAAATTAATTGAGGTAGGCCTTGTTGTAATTTTTGACCAATGGAACTATGACTCAGATGATTTTCTTGCGAGTTCAAAAATAACAACACAGTTGGTTCATGAACTGTGTCCATACTGAGAGGAGCAACACTCTCTAGAGGTTGAGGAAATATAAATGTTTATTAATTTGTCGAGCATCCATTTTGAGTAGCCAAGGCTCAAATAGATATCTTTTTATGAAATTATAAATAAATACGACTTGAAGGTCAAGATTGATATAAGGCTCACAAATTAATTGGAAAGAGAAGAATGAGATGCAAAAAATATTGTAACCTTCTGGATATATTTCCAAGAGATTCATGATCTCAATTCCCCTTATGACTGAGTCCCACAAGGGAAAGAATAAAAGGAATACCATTAATCCCTATGCCCAAGCAGTAGGTGTAAATTAATGATGTGTCAAGACAACCAAGCTCTTGTATTATTAAAAGGAAGATTATAGCTTCATAACAAACTTAAATCTCTAAGAGCTTTGTGGGTGAAGGATCCCCTTCTAAGGCTTTGTCACAACTCGAAAAGAAAAGAAGATGGTGGAGGGTGGATTTGAGCAATATTATGTAGGAAGAAGAGGATCTAGTCAAAATCACATAGCTCTTGTTGGTCTTCACAAGATAGGTATGTTTCACGCCCTCTCTCCTCTCTTCTCAATATTTGATCCTTCCCTATATTTCTTCAACTTTTCCTACTCCCCAGTTCACAACTACTACTACCATTTCTTCCATCATCTCACAACACCCATTTCCTAACCCTACAATTGTCTCATCACCTATGATTGATACCACTTTACCCTTATCTTCCATGCAAACTTCTTTTCTACCACCTTCCACCATGCCTTTGGTCTCACCTACTAATATGGTCTCTCCTTTTTCCCCATGCACTATGCAGGCTTTGCAAGGTATCATGCCTTTCTCCCATGAAACTCTATGTTTACCATTAACCTCCCCAGTGGGAGAACCAATGGGAAATTCTTTGGTTCCTAGTAGAGCTCTTAATTTTTTTTGAAATTTTTTAGATGAATCTTGCCTTGTTATGAGTCTGAGCTTTTGTGTCCAAGGGTAGGGTTTAGGGTTTAGGTTAAAAGTCCTCTTTTCAAAATTCACACAGTCATAAACCTTGAATGTTCTAATTCTCTGTTGACCTATTGTACCCATTTTCTGGTTGTTAAAGTTGTCACTCGAGCCATCGAGATCATTGTTTTCACCGACCCCTTGGTTTAGGTTTATTGGTCACCAAATGCCTTTTCATAGCTTTAATTTTCCTATGGTTGGGTTAAAATCTCATGTTAAAGAACTTAAGTCTTAGGTTTTCATTCCAAAGGGTCTAGGTGTTGTTGACCTAGTTAGTCCCTTCTTTAAGACTAACATTTACGTGTGTGCAAATATTGCTACCTGTTGGATCAGAAGGTTAGATTTGAACCATTCCTCGCCAACCCCGCACAAATAAAATAATGCTTTATTTAACTTCATGGGGTTAGCGGGCGATGGCTGCATGTCCTATTATAGGTGTGGGAACTGACCTCCACTATCATGCCCAACATTGTGAAGATTCAAATCAATGACATCGATGGAAGGATGAGAGTTAATCTTAGTCATTCCCTGCTGATCCTGTGGGATATGAAAGATGCTTTATTTAATCCTGCGGGGTCAGTGGGCTTATGACATGTGGATATCTTTCTCCTCCCAGAAGACGATGGTGGAACCCACAGGCGAGTGAGTTGGAATCTTGCTGGCCAATTTTCATTGGTTGAAGGATTGATGAGTAGTGGTGATAGAATTAGAAATGTGTTGATTCAATCTAGGTTGTGCGACACGCCACTTCACTAGGAGATCAATGACTATTATTTAAAACCAGAGTTGTGAGAATCATAGTCATTTAATTTCTTCATGTGAGTGAGTACTAATGGCAAAGGATGCCTATAGGATTAATCAAATTTGATCCTTATGTGTGTGAATGATTACTCTCCTGCAATCATTGAAGATGATATACAAATTTTGATGCACTTGGGTGATTAAGGGTCGTAATGCAAGATCCAATGATTGATCATCTGCTCTCTCATGTTGGATTTCATTGTGCATTGATGATCAACACACTCAAGTTTCTTGATAAATAAGAGTTTATGGCCTTTGTTTTTTCATAATTGCAATCAAAATCCAAAAATTATAAGTCTGCGTAGAGAGAGGTGATAGTTTTATATTTTTCAATCTTTTCTAGAAACCAATGGAGGGTTAATCTACAATTATAAGGTCTTATTGCTCTCAACTTATTTTTAGTGAAAATGAGTAAGCCTATTGTATCTGTTTCCCTAGTACGAAGGTCTAGAAGAATCAGCTTGTAGGAGTCACATGATGATGTTCCTAAGAATGAACAAGGCACACCTAGAGTTCTTGTGAATCCAAAGGAGAAGGGAAAGATGAAGGCATGTGGTAAGAAATATGTGTAGATTAGTGTCAAGAGTACCTATCATCTGAGAAGCAGGGTTGTCTTGGGAGAGTCTGCAAAATTTAAAGGGAAAGAGCCAGTGGGGTTTGTGAGGGAGGCAGGGAGGATGATTAAATATAATTGAGCTTATATGGGGCAACATAGTTCTCCCATTGAAATCTTGGATGGTCCCTCAAATAGTATGATCAAAACTGAATCGGGCTACTGCTATTACTTACTTTCCATGGGTAACCTGAAGGACACTGATGAATAGGAAGTGGTGGCTTCTCTAGCCTCTGCAAGGACATGAAGTGGGAATGTGTATTTTGGTTCTAAATGAGTAGGATTGTATTTGGGTCTTGGTTTTTGCTTTTTGGTGGTAACAATGCCTTGATGGTTTTGTATCCTTTGTGCTAAATTGGGTGCCTTTTGGCCAATATCATGAATAATCTTTTTGTTTAATGTGGGTGTGGGATTTGAAGGCTCAACAATAGCTAATAGTGATTTTGGCAGTATCAATTGGTTTATCTTCAGAAAATGGTGTGAAATTTTGTTTTCCACTATTCTGCAAATGATTACATATAACCATTCGGGGAATATTTAAAATTTAGTTGAAATTTGTTTTGAAATGAAATGTAATTGTAATTGAGTCGATTTCTTGTTGCTCCCTTGTTTTATAAAAGGGATTTCAGGGCTCATTACATGGGGTTCAAATTTTGAGTCTCACAATGGTCTAAGTGAAAAGCTAAGCTTAAGAAGAAGCATATATAAAAACACACTGATGAATAGAATAGTAAGGAGTCTAGGGTTTGAGTCATGTATGTAAGGATATTAAAATAGTTTTATAGAAGCCACAAATATGGAAGAAAATATTAGCTCTAAAATGTATACACTCCTATGTAATTCTCTTGCAAATTATAAATGAAACGGTTAATGATCTTTTTGTTTATCTTCAGCTATTTTAATTGAATGTGTGGGTTTATTTTTTCTTGAGCATAGGATTGGGTCACAGGTTTGGGAGGAAACAACATAGGATTTGGTAAGAAGTTATGTTTTAGATGCAATGAGTTGAAATACTATAAAGTAGTATGATAATAGTCTAGCAATTTTTGAGTTAAAAGGCTAATATATTACTGGTTGTTACAAATTTGACTCCATTTTCCCAATAGATGAAGCATTGGTCTTTTCATTAGGTTATTTTAAAGATAAATGAACTAGTAATGCACCTGACTAGAGATTTGGAATGAAAATGAAATTCGTTAAAAAAATTTCAATTACAATGTCTGAATCTAAAGTACCGCATATTTCCTAGTAATAGATATTATTTTTTTCAAAGGTCAGGCAAATCTTTAATGAATAATGTCTATTTGTACTTAATAGGAATTGATATGTGCATATAAGTGTTCTAAATCAGATGAATATCCCATGAACATGACAAGGAATACCCTCCTAGATCCCACAAAGCCTAAAGAGTAGGAGTAATGGCCGTAGAATCCTTACTCCTTTGTTGGCCACTAACTTTGAAAATTCTTGAGCATGAGGGTTGGCTACGTTTTAGAGGATTTCAAGGTTCTGCTAGAAAAAACACCAACAAAATTGGCAACTCTGTTGGGGAGAATTTTGAATCTCTAGTTGTAGAATGTACTATCAGAGAGTCAAGAATTTGGTCGATTTGAACACGTTGTTCAGATGTTGAAAAGTTCTTGAACCTAGAAAAGGTTTTGTTGCAACAAATTTCAAAGAATTTGAGTGTGACTTCGCTGTTGAAGAAGACACATAATGAAATTTACTCTTGAAAGAACTTCATATTGCTTCAAGTTTAATCCTTTGTGAAGAGAGGTGGTGAATCTGTCTAAAGAACCTGATCAAGAATATTGAAAAGTTTTAGATCTGTAAATTTTCAATCTAGAAGAAAGGTTAACATTTGATACAAATTTCTAGGTATTCTCATAAATTTAAAGAAAATATTATCATGTTTTCAAGAAATTTATGAGGAGCTTTCAATACTTAAGATGTAAATGGTTCCCAATTAGGTGAAATAGCACTAAGAGAGGGAATAGTAGTGGTAATTTTACATGCTTCTAAAGTGAAAATTGAAATTCATGTATTATTTGTCAAAGAAGTATGTTTATTTTTGAATTATGCCTCTAAAAAAAGGCTTTAAGGCATTAATGTTTGATCTATTTTTTATAATTACGGTTGAATTAGTAAATGAGGTAGTTGATAATTTTGTATGAGGTTGATAAGAATTGAATATGAATGCAAGAAGGTCGCTCCGTGAAGTGTCAAGTAAGAATATGCAAGGCACACAGTTTTCATCATACCCTAAAGAGAATTTCTCTATCAATAGGTATATGACACTAGTTTTTAGTGGTATTGAAGGTTCTCCAAACTTTATTCCTCAAAATTTTAGGAAGAATTTGCCTAAATTCATAGGGAAAAGTTTAGAATCAACTTCTAAGCATTTGCATACATTTATGGATTTGATGGGGGACTATGAGGTAAATCATGAGGATGTTATCATAAATTTTTTAGTTCAGTCTTTGAAGGAAGATGCTAGAGATTGGTTCTCATATTTACTAGCATGTTCTATAGCTTCATGGAATCAACTTAAGATAACCTTTGTAGAATAGTTTGGTGAAAGGTTGAATCCAAATGTGGTAAGAAAAAACTTTATGGAAATCCAGAAAAATGATGATGAGTTGGTTCCTGCTTTCAATCTTAGATTTGCAAAGGAAATAAGGGATATTCTTGAAAATATGCGACCAAATGATGCCGAATGTTTGGTTGTGTATTTTGGTGCATTTGACAATAAGATGAGTTATCTATTAAGAGATAGAGATCCTGCAACATTACATCAGGCATATCAAATTGCTATGGTCATTGAAAACAATCTGAAATACTTACTGATGAAAGGATATATGGCTACCAGTGTTGGTTATCCTAGCACATTTCATGCAAATAGAACCAATGGATCAAGGAGTAGAGATGCCTGTCAAGATGATAATGCTTCTACTATTCTGATTTCCCCATCACCCCAATATATAGATTATAGTGAGCTCCAAGCTGAACACCAACAAATTTTGAGAAAAGTTGATCATATGTCTTTCATTAAAAAATTGTATGAAATGAAAAGACACAAAGAAGAATCACCCTATGATTTATTCTCAAGATTTTTGATGCCTTATTGAGGGTTCCCATAAATTTCAGACCTAAGGATTCAATATGCATTGATTTTTTTTGCAAAATCTATGAGTTTGGGCCGAGTACCTTGCCAAAGGAATTGAAGCCTCACAACTTGGGCAAAGTAATTTATTCGATAAGGATTGTAGAGGGAGATAAGTTTGATTATGCACATGTGATGCCTCAGCATGTTAATGTTGGTTGTCTTGTTGAGAAAGATCCAAAAATAATGCAAACAAGTGAAGATAGTGTATCAGAGTATGAACACCCATCTTGTTGTGTGGGAGAATGTAATGATTGTAATCAATTCACAAGTAGCACATATGCAGATCAATACAACAATGATGAAGATAAAGACACGCAATATGATGAAAAAGTATATGTGCATGAATTTCTTCCCTGGGATGTCTTGGATAGGGAAGAAGTAAAAGAGATACAAGAGGTCATCCCATGTCATGATCTGATGAATAACAGTGGTGAAAATGTTGTTGATACTTTGTTATAAATTAATGATCAAGGTATTGGAAATGAAAGTTTAGGCATTCAGTCTAAGGAACCTGAATGTACTCTTAGTATTGGTGAGATTTCTAGCTGTGGTAATTATGATGGCATTGAGTTTAGTCATTCCTCTATTGATTATGATTCTTCTGATGAAGTAAAGATAGAATCCTTTGCCTTAAATAGGGGATATGTTGATAACTATGGGTATGTATGTTTGCTTGAGAGTGAAAATTTTTCCTCGTGTGAAGAGTTTTTAGAATGTGAGTCAATGATGTTACCTATAAATGATGGGGATGAAGTTGAAAATTTGTCTATGAGCTCTTCTAGTGATCATAATGACTTTGTAGATGATGATGATGTGAAATATTTGAACCTTCCTATTGAGGAGGAAGAAGTTTTTATGACAACAATGAAGCTTCCTGTTGAGGAGGAAGCTTTAGCCTTGACTACCCTAAGGATGGAAAAAACTTTGATGAGGAACACAAAACCCTTATGTGTTGGATTACAGTACCACTGAGAAGGGAGGGGCGAATTAGTGGTCAAATGAGAAAACCAATTTCAAAAATTCACTCACTTGATTATACAAAGTGAACCTATTGAAATACTTAAAAAAATATAGATATTATATTTTGAGGGAGTTACAAAGATATGTAAATCATAATATAACACTTAAATCAAAGGTGTTCAATCAAGCACAATATGGCACACCACCAAGAGAAAACATAACACTAGTTTTATAAGTGGAAAACCCTAAAAGGGTGAAAAAACACTCTAAAATTTTATTCCATTAAGCCTCATTCCCTTAAAGCTTGCTGATTACATATTGCATGCCTCACTAGCTACTCAACCTGCTTCACTGGCAATACAACAAGCCTCACTACCTGCTCAACCTGCCTCACTAGCAATACAACGAGCTTCACTAGCTACTCAACCTGCCTCACTGGAAGTCATCATGCCTCACTGGAAAATCACCATGCCTCACTGGAAAAAATCAAAATAAATAAACATTATAAGAGGGTTACTCTATTTCTAGATAATTCATTGCTCTATCTCTGCATTAGTTCTTCAAAAAAATTCATCTCCTTTATTCACCCATATCACCACACTAATACAAAATCATAATCTCAAAAATACCTCTCCTCTTTTTTGTTTCACATTCAAAACCACACACTCTTTTACAAAAATAGACAAAAATACCTTCACAAGACTCTCCTCAACACATAAAATAAAATAAGCAGATATAAATGAATAATGAACAATAAATAATTAAGGATTTTCTTCAATCCTTTGCTCTCATCTTGATTGCACCTTCTTTGAATTGCAATGAAACAAAGAAAATTTTATCGGACCATTTCCCTGTTATAATTTATAATTCCAAAATAATTCAATATCTTTGCATTTGCAAATCAACCAACTATATCTCTTCATTTTCAATTCAATCAACTGTAACTCTATATATGGAATTCAATAAACTCTATCATAGTTCATCCACATACAATGAAACACCCTCTTTGAAAGTTAATCTTCTTCAAATGCATATTCAGGAAACTATCTCAACCACCTTTCCATACTCTGCTATTCATGTCTCCTTCTTTTCAAATTGTTAAAAAAAATCATTTCATTAACATATTCAATAACTCCTTACAGAGCCCAAACCACCATCTCAATACACTAGATGATAACATTTCATTACCTATTCCATTGTTTTTGAAATATAGTTGTAAAACTATTGCAAACTACAAGCATATAGAAAGACACATAATCCTATCAAATTAGAAACTCTTCAACTTCCCGTTAGAATTTGAATATATTTTATATATCATTTGTTGATCTCTACCTCCCGCCACATTACCAATTAAATAATATCCCTCGATCTTCACTTAAGTGGTATAAGATATGTTCAAACTTGTTTGATTGATTACTCTATAAGGGTGGGTTGGTTAACCATGAGAATAACCCCTCTTAAATGGTCACTTAAGTTTCCTTTAACCTTGTATCACCGATCACTTTCCAAACATAAAAAAAGTATATTTGAGATTTGACATTCTTTTTAAAAAAATAAACCCTAGAATTAGAAACTTAGGGTTTTAGATTTGTTTTAGGATTTTAGAACTAGTTACCAATTAAATGAAGAAACCCTCAATCAAGTCCAAAATTCCAATGAACTTGAAACTATGTGATTACCTTAGAATCTCTAATATTGACCAAAAATTTGAGCTTTGATAAAGAATTAGGGTTTTGAAACTTAAAAAGCAAGAACCTTAACACCAAAGCGTTTGTGACTTGGGACAATACTAAAATGTTGTAGAGCAACACTGACATGATTTGAACCAAACTAAATCAACAAGTTTCTCATCAACCAACACCAATCAAAGTATCATAACAAGTTCTAAGACAATGCAATATTAGGAATGAGATGATTAAACCAATTCTCTTTGTCATGTAAGATTCTTCTACATTAAACCTCAACATCATGAGATGTGGCAACTCATGTAGAAACTCAATGACAACACAATCTTTGACTTTCTTGAAGCAATACTGAAGCAATTCAAGTTGAGATACATAAACCATGAACACCAATGACAATATAATTCACTCTCAACCTTGTAGCAAGCCAAAGCATCAATCATGAGATGAATAAACATCTTTGCAATTTGCATCAACCAATTACCTTTGCATATGACACCAACACTGATATATTTGACATCCTTAACCTGTATCAACAATAAGCAACTCAATGAAGCAACTCTTTTGCATCATGAACATGAACACACCATTTTTATATTAATGTCATGCAACAAACACCAACACCATTTCATTATTGAATCAATAACATGAAATGAGTGACCTATGACATCAATGGTCTTTGTCTTCACCTAAACCACTCATATCTATAACTTTGACATCAATGACAAACATAATGCAGACAAACTCCCCCTTTGGCATTGATGTCAACCAATCATTGCACTTGCACCTTGTTGCTCTTCTCCCCCTTTAACATCAAATGAAAAAGTATCATTAACTCCCCCTATGAAGTGGACTGAGTGGACTGATTGAATAAGCATCAAAGCACTAATAGAGTGACTATTTTAATATCCCTGCAATAAGTGTCTTACAAAGCAACTAAAAAATATGACTGTCAAGACTAAAGCATGAAATAGAATATATATAATTTTCATGATACTGCAACATAATGAATACACATAGTTAAACCTATGATTTTGAAGTTTCATACCATTGAACAATAGTGAAGAAGAATAAAGTGATATTGCTATTATCAGATGAGCAATACCACCATATGTAATGACTGCAAACTGAGATTGCAAAATATTACCTAGTCTTATCACTAAAGAGATGATATGGCAAGACCATCAAGATCATTGTTATACTTCACTATCCCATTGTGCATAGGAAAGATGATACATCTCTCTCCACTATGCACACTATTATGATATTCACCATGCCACTGTGAATATGCCAGAAGATACTTCATTGTGCAATCTTTGACTAAGAGACATGAAAAGAGTAGAAAGATCACTCATAAGCAACACATCACTACCCAAAAGCCATAGACTAATCATCTAGAAAATCATTGTTAATTATACCATAACTATCATACCCCTATGATTTATCAAGTGCTTAAGAAAAAACCCACAAATAAGAAGTTATTAAAAGCACTATCTAAAAATTGTCACTCTGTTATCAACAACACACTAGGTTATCACACAAGGTATATGTTACACTCAAAGTGTGGTGAAATTTTCCTCAGTCATTGTCAACATTCAACATTGCACTAACATCAAAATCATGAATCATTTTCACTCTCAAAGCATCATTGTCAAAGCATCAAAGAAGAGTTGAACCACTGTCATTTCCAAAGATACAGTCCACTACCAAATATCATATTAGAGTTTATGTCTCTCCAAAATTGCATACAAGATCATTGAAAACCATTGGCAACCCATAAAAAAGGTAATAGCACTACTAAGATTATGTTATAGCCCTATACAAGAACTAGAGAACAACATTGTAGCACCATAACATTTTTCAAAAACCATATCACATTGTTAGATGCAAATAGCAAACAGAGACTAATAGTAACCTTTGAGAAAGAAAAAAAACACCATAACACAATACCAATGTCACAACATATCGAAACAATCAAGCCACTCCCCCTAGGAATGATAATTTGTGACAAAAAATCATGTTTAATCACCTTTCTCATGAACATCAAAGACTATACAACCAACACTCAGCTTTATCCACAATGAACAAACATGAAATGTCCTTATAAAATACCATAGTACCTTCTCACTACCGTTTATTTTCCTTCATTTTTCATGGGAGACTTCACACTAATTGATTTCACTATCACTTTTTTAATGTGACTACCTTGTGATGAACTAAATTTTGTAGACCTCCTCTCTCCCATGTTGGCATTCATTGATATATACAAATGTCATGGAATTTCTTTTGTAGTATACCATAGTCAAAAAAGGTTTCTACATTCATGGAAGAATTGTCAGTACACAAGAACACTGTCAATTTTTTCAAGTCTAGCATTACATAGACACTACTACCAAACCCAGATTCACTAATTGTACCCCTGCAACAAAAATTTCTCTTGGCAGCTGAAGACATATCACTGTGCAAAACATACATGTAAAACACTATCAAAGCCACAACCATAATTGGTTGTTATGTAACTACCTTTAGATCATAGTGTTGAATCACAATCAAGGTTTGTTTATATTCAAAAAGACTGTTAAGGACTGTTTACAAATATTTCCTCTACAAATTCTACCATCTCACCATTAACATTGAACTATTAATTGCCTAATACATGTCTTTTCCTTCCATGGACTATTATGTATTTGATGCCTAGGTTGTTGCTCATTTCTTTGTCTTGTGACCTCAAATTCTTGTATTCATGCTCTTGCTTCTCTCTAAATAAACCCCTTCCATCACTGTTAAATCATTGTTTTCTAATACAAAGAATTGACAATACATCCAATAGTAAGACTTCCAAGACAATGGCACACACATAGAGAACTATACAATGATAGACAACTTCCATATAAAATGAAAAACAAATCATCAAGATCACTGCCCCAAATCCAAAGATTAAATACCAAACAAGGTCACTGCTTTGACAAATAGCATTGGCCAAAAATTATTGTTCTCCTCAAGGCTTATGAAAGTATATATGCTTGATATGTAATGATTAAAGAATTTCTCAAAATTTTACTATTTTTCTCGAATGAGCATATGAGCATATAAAGCAAGCAAACCATGGATAATTTGGAAGCAATATGAACTGTCACTTCTTTACTAATCTTTGTCATATGCAATTTTGCAACCTCCTTAACCTATTTTTATAACTTTTTCACTTTTCTCTTTACAATTAAAGTACAAAGAAAAAATGTGTACTATCACTTGCAACAATAAGTTCTTGCACACTAAATAACTCTAGAAACCTTAACAAGCGCTACATCTTTATTCCAGGTAACCAACCTCAATTTTGATGTCTATGGGGCTGAATAATAAAGCAATAAACATCTCACCCTAACATCATGCTACTATTTAAGCTATTATAGACATATTTTGTGTATTATGCACAAGTTTAAGTTCTTCCTTTTCTTTCTCTTGCTTTCTTCTCCAAGCTTTCATAATACTAGTCTTCTTTTGATGATTGAAAGATTCCATTAAATTACTTCTACAATATTATACTTTATGTCCAAACTTATGACATCTATAACATTTGACCTTGCTTCTTCTATTTAACCATTCATAAGATCTCTTACTACATCCCACTTTCTTTTCATGCATCCAACACTCTATTACCCTATGACCAAATTCATAGCATGAATAATAATAACCATAGAAAGAGTTTTCAAACCTGGACATTTGATGCTATCTTGAATGAAAATATCTTATGGAATTATTCTTGTTGACTTGTGTAGGATAATTTCCTTTTGTATTCTTCTTGTCTTTAGCATTAGGAGTAGCAGAATAATAGTTTAGATCTATTTTCTTCCTTGGTGTTTCTCTAACCTTAGAACTCAGTCCTTGCTTGGGATTATAAACTCTTTTGTATCCTTCATCACTATTGTTTTGATCTGCAAGCCTTTTGGGAGTAGTTCTTGATTCTCCTTGTCTATATATTACCTCTTGTAATGATTTTGAATCCATTGGTGGTTTTCCAATGTTCTTCTTGGACATTGCAACATCTTTGTAGCTTTTTTCTGCTTCATATCCTAACCCAAAATTGTTTCGTATTGACCTTTGACTTAGAATCATTTTCTTAAACAACTCAGTGCTCTGTTCCTTTTGAAGACTCCTCTTCAATTCCTGATTACCTTCTCTAGTTGTTTTCTTAGAGACATCATTTCAACCTCTAGCTTTCAACAATCTTTCATTTTGGTTTGTAAGTTTATGCTAGTGACTTCTTCAACTCGTCTAGATTCTACTAGCTGCAACTTTAGATCCTTAATAAACTGATTAGATTCTTCACACTCCACTTTCAGTTTTTTTGCTTCTTTAAGGGATGCAAGTGCTTTGACCTTGGACTCCTCTTCTTGAAGTTGCAACCTTAAACTCTGATTCTTCTTCTTGAGTTTCTTAATCTCATCTAGGGCATAAATAAGATCACCTTCAAGATCAGTTTCACATTCATCTTCATCACACTCTTGTTCATATTCACTCACAAAGCAATCTCCTTTGTTGTCAACATTCTCAACTACAAAATAATCTTCTAACCTTATATATTCTTCAATTTGCAAGTCATTTCTTACAACTACTTCTTCATCTTTTGTATTTGGTTTAGATGGTGCTTGTTGTTTAACATTCTACTAGGTATTTCTTTTTCTCTTATTTCTTTTACTTTTTTCCATGATAAGTACTCCACTACCAGGATATCCTAAGTTGATTAAACTTGAGCAAGGAACCCAAGGATTTGATACCACTTGTTGGAGTACAGGACCACTGAGAGGGGGGTGAATCAGTGGTCAAATGAAAAAATCAATTTCAAAACTTCACTCACTTGAATATACAAAGTGACCCTATTGAAAATACTTCAAACAATCTAGATATTGTATGTTCAGGGAGTTACAAAGATATGCAAATCATAATATAACACTTAAATCAAAGGTGATAAATCAAGCACAATATGGCACACCACCAAGAGAAAATGTTAACATAGGTTTTATGAGTGGAAAACCCTAAAAGGGTGAAAAATCACTTTGAAATTTTGTTCCATTAAGCCTCACTGGCTAAAACCTTGCTCATTAATATTGCATGCCTCATTGGCAATACAACAAGCCTCACTGGCTACTCAACCTGCTGGCAATACAACAAACCTCATTGGCTACTCAACCTGCCTCACGGGCAATACAATGATCCTCACTGGCTACTCAAATTGCCTCATTGGAAATACAAAAAGCCTCACTAGAAAACATCATGCCTCACTGACAAATAACTATGCCTCATTGGAAAACATCAAAAGAAATAAACAAGATCAGAGGGTTACTTTATTTCTAGACAATTCATTGTTCTATCTCTACATCAGTTCTTCAACAAAATTCATCTCCTTTATTCACCCATATCACCACACTAATACAAAATCATAATCTCAAAATTGCCTCTACTCTTTTATGTTTCACATGGAAACTACACACCCTTTTACAAACCTAAACAAAAACACCTTCACAAGACTCTCCTCAACACATCAAAACAATAAGCAGATAGAAATGAATAATGAACAACAAATAATTAAGGATTTTCTTCAATCCTCTGCTCTCATCTTGACCGCACCTTCTTTGAATTGCAATGACACAAATAAAACTTTATTGGACCATTTCCCTGTTATGATTTATAACTCCAACACAATTCAAGATCTCTACATTTGCAAATCAACCAACTATATCTCTTCATTTTGAATTCAATCAACTATAACTCTATTTATGGAATTCAATAAACTTTATCATAGTTCATCCACATACAATGACACACCCTCTTTGACAGTTAATCTTCTTTGAATGCATTTTCGACACTATCTCAACCACCTTTTCATACTTTACTATTCATTTCTCATTCTTTTCAAATTGTTTTAACATAATCATTTCATTAACATCTTCAGTAACTCCTTACTGAGCCTAGACCACCATCTCAATACACTATATGATCACATTTCATTACCTATTCCATCATTTTTAAAATACAGTTGCAGAACTATTGTAAAATACAAGCATACATAAAGACAAGTATAAGCCTATCAAATTACACACTCTTCAATTACCCATTAGAATTTGAACAGATTTTAAATCTCATTCGTTGATCTCTACCTCCCGCCACATTACCAATTAAATAATAGCCCTCAATATTCACTTAAGTGGTATAAGATATGCTCAAAACTTGTTTGGTCGATTACTCTATAAGGAAGGGTCGTTTAACCATGAGAATAACCTCTCTTAAATGGTCACTTAAGTTACCTTTAACCTTGTATCACCAATCACTTTCCAAACATAACAAAAAAGTATATTTGAGATTTGAAATTCTTTTTAAAAACATAAACCCTAGAATTAGAAACTTAGGGTTTTAGATTTTTTCTAGGATTTTAGAACTAGTTACCAATTAAATGAAGAAACCCTCACACTAGTAGAATTTGGAAAATATATGACTAGGTGACTAAAATTTTTAGTCACAACAACTCAAAATGACTAAATAGTTAGTCATCAAATCCAAAGTAGAATTTTTTTTTAATAAACAATTCGGCCAAATATTGGCATGATGTATTCATGTGTGTGATGTATTGGCACAATTATTCACATTCATTGCAAATTCATTTGTCTCACTTGACCTCACTTCATTCGTTCATTGCATACCTTGCTTCATTCATTAGCTTGGCATGAGGCGTTTTGATCAGCAGCTACTTGCATGGGGGATAAGGATTCAAAGAGGACCTAGAGACTTTTGAAAAGGTGGGCAAGGGAAAGGAATTCAGAGCTTTTTGCAACAAATTTAAATTCGCTGAGGCCCTCTGTAGCGAATTCAGAGGTAATTCAAAACCCTCATTACATTAAACAAAAATTCATAACACTCATTACAATCTAATACTTTTAATAATGTTCTACTGCTCTTCATACTATTCTTTTACAATCTTACCACTGTTCTGCTTCATAATGTGCTCAAGCTAAATATAATAAAATTTGGGTGTCAGTGCCAAATTAGAATTTCCTCAAACAATTTTAATGCATTTTCAATGCAAGCGTAAACTGTCCTTGTGCAATGTAAACATGTGTTAGATTTACCCACACATCAGGCATCTAAACAAAGATGTTTCTTGCTGCAACTTCTCATACCTATGTAAAAATTTCCTTTGCAATATCAAATTGATCCCTTTTAGCTAGTACAATGGCTTCCTCATTTGTAGCATAAACATTTCCTGGTTTCTGTACCAACACTTTACAATATAGGTCTCTAGCCTTCTCAAGATGTTGTGCCTCCACCTTTGGATCCCTCCTCTCATTGCGAAAAGCTACAAAATAATTCCAATTTCCAAGTGAAATGTCAACATAAGAATTCTTTGCATCTGATTCACTTTGTGCAACTTTAATTGTTTCTTTGCTTTAAGCCAGTCATCTATTTTCAGTTCCATTTTTCCAAGCATATATAAAGCATTTGATGAGTTTTTATCCACCTTAAGTGCATCCCCAATCAATTATAGGCTTAGTTGGATCTCATTCTGAGCCTGAGCCATGATTGTAAGACGTAGATATGCATCAACATAATTAGGAAACTTGAACAATATTAGCCTGTATAAAATATTTTCTTTTTCAGTATCATGTAGCTATTCAAACAACCTAGCAAGATTAAATAATGTTGTGACTTTATCCCATGGTAACTGAAGTGAAACACCACCTTCTTCTAGTCGATGGAAGAATTTTGTATCCTTAAAGAGCACAGGAAAAGCTACAGAATTAGAACTGGGGCTTTTATTTATGAATTCAACCCAAATGTCATTTCCTAATGCCTCCATAAGAGTTTGTTGAGCCAACTCTAGTTCATCATGCTCAAAATGAAGAAACCCAATGTTGTTTAACAATTGAATGGGTACTTCTTCTCTACTCCTCTTCAGAAGAGACTTTGGCGTCTTAAGAGAATCTAAGGTTGCACTAGGTTCTAAGAATATTAATAACTCACCCATCTTGATAAATGCATGGGCATCAGGTGGATCTATGTGAGTTTCCTTTCTTAAAATTTCCAATGCCTTCTCTACCAGCCCTTGTTGAGCATATATATGGCCTACAACTTTAAAGCTCTCATAGTTCTCATGGTGGACCTCGAAAAGCTTTTCAAAATCTGAGAGAGAACTCTTAAGATCTCCCAGCTTCAATTGAACCTATCCACAAAATTCTGTGGCCTCTGGCTTTCCTTGACAAGTGGTGTCATAATCACCTTTACAATAATAATATTGTGCAAGATTAAAATATGAATGAGATTTCATGAGAGGGTGGTCAATCGAAACAAGAGTTGTCTCAGCCAAATGTTCCACAAGAAAATGTTGCCCTGTAGTGAAGAAAAAATGGTTTGCTAAATGATTCAATGCCATTTCAAAGTACATGTATAATTAAAAGGCTCTACAAATATTTTCCATTCCTTCATGAACACTACCTTTTTCACTAACTGTGAGAATCCTACAAGTAAAAAATGCACAAAACTAACCGCAAAGATTTATGTAGAGGTGGACTATCATTTCCTAATGCCTCCATAAAAGTTTGTTGAGCCAACTCTAGTTCATCACACTCAAAATGAAGAACCCCAATGTTGTTTAACAATTGAATGGGTACTTCTCTGCTCTTCTTCAGAAGAGACTTTGGCGTCTTAAGAGAATCTAAGGCCACACTGGGGTTTGACAATATTAATAACTCACCCATCTTGATAAATGAATGGGCATCATGTGGATCTATGCGAGTTACCTTTCTTAAAATTTCCAAAGCCTTCTCTATCAACCCTTGTTGAGCATATATATGGACTACAACTATTAAGCTCTCATAGTTCTCAAGGTGGACCTCCAAAACCTTTTCAAATTTTGAGAGAGAACTCTTAAGATTTCCCAGCTTCAATCGAACCTATCCACAAAATCTTGTGGCCTCTGGTTTTCCTTGACAAGTGGTGTCATAATCACCTTTAATATGATAAGATCGTGCAAGATTATAAAATGAATGAGATTTTATGAGAGGGTCGTTAGTTGAAACAAGAGCTATCTCAGTCAACTATTCCACAAGAAAATGCTGCCCTATAGTGAAGAAAAAATGGTTTGCTAAATGATTCAATGCCATTGCAGAGTATGGTTATAATTCAAAGGATCTATGCATCTTTTCCATTCCTTCATGAACACTAAATTTTTTACTAACTGTGATAATCCTACAAGTAAAAAATGCACAAAATTGACCATAGAGATTTATGTAGAGGAAAAACATCATTTCCTAATGCCTCCATAAAAGTTTGTTGAGCCAACTCTAGTTCATCATGCTCAAAATGAAGAATCCAAATGTTGTTTAAAAATTGAATGGGTACTTATTCTCTACTCTTCTTTAGAAGAGACTTTGGCATCTTAAGAGAATCTAAGGCTACACTGGGGTCTGATGATATTAATAACTCACCCATCTTGATAAATGCATGGGCATCATGTGGATCTATGTGAGCTGCCTTTCTTAAAATTTCTAAAGCCTTCTCTACTTGCCGTTGCTAAGCATATATATGGCCTACAACTTTTAAGCTCTCATAGTTCTTAGGTTGGACCTCCAAAACCTTTTCAAAATTTGAGAGATAACTCTTAAGATCTCCCAACTTCAATTGAACCTATCCAAAAAATCTTGTGACCTCTAGCTTTCCTTGACAAGTGATGTCATAATCACCTTTAATATGATAAGATCATGCAAGATTATAATATGAATGATATTTCATGAGAGGGTGGTCAGTTGAAACAAGAGCTATCTTAGTCAACTGTTCCACAAGAAAATGTTTCCCTGTGAAGAAAAAAATGGTTTGCTAAATGATTCAATGCCATTGCACAATATAGGTATAATTGAAAGGCTCTATGCATCTTTTCCATTCCTTCATGAACACTACATTTTTCAATAACTGTGAGAATCCTACAATTAAAAAGTGCACAAAGCTAACCACAAATATTTTTTCCCATTTCAAACAACAAAATTTCCAAAAAAATGCATTTAAAACCTACAAAAAAATGCAAATAAAATCACGCTGATTTTCGTGCCAAAAAAAACTATGAGACCATAGCTTGTTACTATTATGCTTTGATATATTTTTTCCAAGCATCCATATCTTTTTTGAAATCACCCATTTTAGGCTTTTAGCCATAGCAACAAGGCAGTGAACTATTTGATAAAATGCTTTGGTAGCATAGAAAAGGAAATGAACTTTGGAAAAAATGCTTCAAAGAAATGTGGTCTCATGGTGATGGAATGCCATGACATGAAAATTTTTATGGATTGGCATGGCATTCCATCACCATGAGACCACATTTCTTTGAGGCATTTTTTCAACCAGTTCACTACCTTTTCTATGCTATTGCTTAATATTATGCTTTGATAGATTTTTTCCAAGCATCCTTAGCTTGTTCAAAAGCACTTTTTTTAAACTTTTAGCCATAGCAACAAGGCAATGAATTGTTTGATAAAATTCTTTGGTAGACATGTATGAAAAATGTGGTAGCATAGACAAGGCATTGAACTTTGGAAAAAATGCCTCAAAGAAATGTGGTCTCATGGTGATGGAATGCCATGAAGAATGCCATGACAAGTGAATAATTATGGATTGTCATGGCATTCCATCACCTTGAGACCACATTTCTTTAAATTATTTTTTCAACCAGTTCACTACCTTGTCTATGCTATTGCTTACTATTATGCTTTGATATATTTTTTCCAAGCATCCTTAGCTTGTTCGAAAGAACTTGTTTTAGGATTTTAGCCATAGCAATGAGGTAGTGAATTGTTTGATAAAATTATTTGGTAGACATGTATGAAAAATGTGGTAGCATAGATGAGGCAGTGATTTTTTTTTTAAAATGCCTCAAAGAAATGTGGTCTCATGGAATTCCATGACAATTAAATGCAATTGGCAACTGATCCTAGTTATTAGTTATGCAATGTCAAGTAATTACATATCTGCTTAGGTTAACTTTATAAAAACTATATTGTAATTGAAATTTTGTCATCTATCAACATCTAGTTATTAGTTATGGAATGTGAAGTAATGCTTTGAGTTTGAAAGATGTGCAATGCAATGTAATCAACAATTTGAATATAAACTACAAAAATATATTTTTTACAATTCATTAGTTAAAATCTCTATTTTATTTGCTCTCTATAACTCTATTGCTATGGAAATGCCTTTCAATTAAAAAAATAGTTTTTGTCTCTTAGTCTAATTTTTTGTTGTTGCTATGTGTAGAATATAATAGATGGATCAATGTCAAAGGTTGAAATATTATTCATTTGATGAGAGAAAATACAATGAGAGTGACATGGAAAAATATCCATGTCCATGTAATGACTATCTTGGTGGAAAGGTGAAAAAAAGAAGTCAGATTTATCGACATATGATAAGATATGGGCATAGTGGTATAATCCCTTGGATGTTAATTATTACGAAGATATGATAGAATGGAAGAGTGTGAGAGATTCAGAGGCAACAAACATAGATGAAGTGGCACCAAAAATAGATGAAGATGCAACAATGTTAGACAAAGGGTTTTAATTTTATAGAATGTTGAATGAGGGTCTAAATGATGATTGGGCCAAGTTGATGGAGGATGCTTCAAAGCCTTTGTATGCTAATTGCAGGTTAATTCATTTGACAACAATCCTTCAAATTCTTAACTTGCAAGAGGTGTTTGGTTGGACAAATGAGAGTGTAGATCAGTTATTGGCATTGTTAAGTTTGTTGTTACCACCTAACTCCACATTGCCAACAAAACAAAGTCAATGTAGAAAGGAAATCATTAAGCTAGGCTTAGGGTATGAATAAATCCACACATTTGTGAATGATTGTGTATTATTTCACAAGAATCTTGCAAGTGAGAGTGAATGTATGAAATGTCATGAAGCGAGGTATAGAGAAGGGTTGAAATTAGTTGTGGTTCCTAGAAAGGTTATTTTCCACTTTCCAATAATCCCACAATTACTCCAAATGTATAGGTGTTGAGACATTGCTGAAATTATGCAATGGCGTGCCCAAAATAAGAGCACTGATGGTGTAGAGCCATAAAAATGCATGATTCTATGGAGTAAGAACCACCATTTCAGCCCACATCAATAGAGCTATTCTAATTAAAAGCTAAACCAAAAATGCAAATCTAAACTACAGAAAACAAATAATGCTTTTAAAAGAAATCAATCTCCATTGTCTCCCTATCACCAAGATCTTTGTTTATGCCTTTGCTCTCAGATTTTTATGAGCACAAAATGCAATAAAGATGCAAAGATGATATGAATATGTAAATTTGTAAGCAAAATTTGTGAGAGAGAAAATGAGAGGGAAATCCCACTTTAAATAGGAGTTCTTTGAGGATGGAGAGGGGTTGAAGATGAAATATGGGATAAAAGATGTGAGAGAAGTAAATTCCATTATCCCACATTGGTGGGTTAAATGTTATGCATGAGAGTGAAACTGATAAAGGGATATTAGATTAAAACGAACCTAAATGATTAAATATGAGTAAAATGTTTTAAAGATGCTTTACTAAAATGCAATATTTCATGAACGATTTATGCAAATGATATGATTAATATGCAAGTTATGATAATTAGTTATTATGAAAAATTAATAAATGACTATGATAATTGATTTATTAACGGAGATGAATATGAAACAATTATGGATGATAATGATAATTGATTTAATATGGAAATGATGTTTGTGACTTATTATGCAAATGGATTATAAATGATTTATGATTTATTATGCAAACAGGTATGAATGATAATGCAAATGGACATGAACGTTAATGCAACGAATATTGAACGAGCATGAGATGGTTCAATGATTTGATGAAATGCATGAATAGAAGAAAGTATTGAATGAATTGATTAAGTAAATATTAATATCTATTTAATCAATAGACGAATATTGTTATGATTGTGAGGACAAATTTGAGTGTCTACAGATGGAAAACAATGATATGTGCCTGATTGTAAGACGTGGATGAAATTTGATAACAGATGGCCTAATTTTTCTCAATATCCTTGTAATATAAGGTTGGGTTTGGCTCTAGATGGGGTGAACCCATTATCAAATCAAAGTACTAAATGGTCAACATGGCTAGTGTTTTTAATAAATTATAACTTGCCTCCATGGTTAGCAACTAAACCATTTTTCTTAATGCTATCATTAATTATACAAGGAATGAAAAGTATGACTTCAAATATAATTGATGCTTATCTAGAACCATTATATGATGAGCTAATTGAATTGTGGAAAGGAATTGAAGCAATTCAATCTTTAAGGGATGGTCATTCAATCAAATTCACTTTAAGAGCTTCCTTATTGTTTACGATTCATGATCTTCCTACATATGGCATATTGTCTGGTCTCAATGTTCATGGATACTATGGATGTATTGCTTGCAACTTTAATGATTTTGTGAGGCACTCAAGAATTTTGTGTAAGTGTATTTATTATGGACATCATGCTTACCTTAAAATGGATCATCCATATCATCAATGAAAAACATGGTTCAATGGTCAAGAAGAGAATTGTGAAGCACCATTGCTAATAACAGGTGATTACATTGTTGAGAATGAACAAAAAATAATTTCATTTATTGAAAATGATGGGATTGCTAGTAGTAGATATGATCCATGTAATGAAAGCGGTGTAAAAAGGTTGTGCATATTCTATAAGTTTCCATACTTTAAGGATATAGCCATTAGGCATACTGTTGACTTTATGCATACTGAGAAAAATATAGCTTATGCTATTATAGAAACTCTTTTTGGTGCTTTTGATACTATTTCATCATGTGAAGACTTTCAAAAACTAAAGATTCATCAAAATATTTGGGTTGAAAAATATGATGATGAAAAATATAGAAAACATAGTGCTCCTTATGTTTGGACAAAGGAACAATATGCACAATTCTTACAGTTGATGTCTTAGACTTTATTTTCCATTGAATATGCAAGTGGTAGTATTAGAAGCCAAATTGACATTAATGGCTTAAGAGGCCTCAAGACCCATGACTATCATGTCATAATGGAGAATATTTTACCTATTATCATAAATATATTAAGTTTGGAAAAGGGGCCAAGATTGGCAGTTATAAGGTTGGGCCTAATATTAAAGAGAACGAGTTTACATGCATTAGATCCTTTGAACTTTGATAGTTTGAGGGAGGAGGTTGTTGAAGTCCTTTGTCTATTGGAATGGGAATTTCTACCAACAATCTTTAAAATTTCTATGCATCTTTTGATACATCTACAATATGAGCTGAAGTATTGTGGCTCGGTAAGAACAAGATGGATGTATCCTATAGAACGATATATGACGGTTTTGAAAAAAAAAGAAAAACCAAAAGGTAGCATGTTTGAGGGATATTCAATGCAAGAGGCCATGAGATTTTGTACATAATATATGAAGGATTTTAAAAATGTCAATCAACGTGTATGGGACAATGATGAAGAAGAAATAGTTGTAGGTGAAGTATTAGAAGGCAATGGATGTTGCTTCAAGTTATCACATCAAGAAATAAGTGTGATACATGCCTATATTCTTCAAAACACATCTTCATTCAATAAGTGGCATAGGTAAAAAAAATACACAATAATTTATTTACTCAATTGCATTTACACATTTATATTATCAATCTTACTATTTGTACGTTAATATTCTATGTAGAAAATATGAAGAATACAATCAAGCTTGGATGCAACATCGACCTCAAAGGCGCATATGTCATGTTGATTTGATTGGAGGTGATTCTTTTCCAAAATTTGAAGAATGGATTGCTAGTGCAGTTAGTGTTGAAAAAGAAGAAGGTCAAGATATAACAATAGAGGAAAGTGAGCTTTCACAATCTCCACATTTATGGGCTACGCGATTCAGTGGAATGTGGGCCTATGGTAGTCATTTAAGAGTGAAAGAAAAAGAAAAAGGAAAGATAAATTGTGATTGTGGTGTTAGTGTTCAATTTCTTCATGAAACTAAGAAGAAATTTTATGTTGGATTCATCCAACAAGTTATTCTAGTGGACTATGGTGAAAATAGTCCTATATTATTAAAATGTAAGTTGATTTGACCATCTACAGTACAATTTGATGAGTATGGATTTGTACGGGAAAATAGAAGACAATTTTTATCAGAGATGGATGAGTTGTATGTTTCCCCTCTTCAAATTAACCAATCATTTCCAATTGATTATGTAAGAAGCCTAAGATGGTCGTATTTCATTCAAACAGAGTCTCATTCAAAATGAAAATTCATGGAAGTTGTTGATATAATGCCTGATGGGAAATATGTTAATTTACAAGAAACATTTGAAGAAGTGGATGAAGATGATGATGGAGTGTTTGAAGAAGAGATTTTTATTACCAATGAAGAGGTTGGGAGAGAGAATGCATTACATGTCAAAGATGAGGATGAGGAAGAAAATCAAGCAGATGCAGACATGAATGATCAAGATTTTGATCTTGTTGGAAATGCAGGCTATTATGATGATGTTTTGTCACCTTAAGAGGTTATCTTGTCACCCAAAATTTGGTTATATGTATGGTGTAATTTATTATTGAATTTGATAAAGATATTAGTATAGGTATGCTTATTCACTGTTGTTTTACTGATACATTTCTGAATGTAATCATCATTATTTTGTTGGTACATTGTATACAAAACCTGAGATGTTCACTGCTAATTTGAAGTGCATTTAAAGTTCGGTTTAATCATTCTTAGTTTTCTTACTTTGGTTGAAAAATTGAAATTAATTTTGTTTAGTTAGAATATAATTTCTTGTATGTCCTATATGTTTTCTAGATGCAAACATATAATGAACATTTGTGATTTAATAATACATATAGATATCTTAATAATAGGTGAAGTAAGCCTCCCTATTAAAAAAAAGAAATGATCTCTTAGTTTTGAATGACACTGAAAACTAAAAATGATAGACTACAAAATTAGAAAATTGTTCAATCTTTTCAATAAAATGATATCTAAAATATTGCATTCATAATAAAATCCAATACTGCACTACCATAGAAATCAATAGAGGTATGCGTAGGATGATGGGACATATAGGTCAATGTACAAATTCTTATAGCAATACCGTGGCAACCAAATATGAATACCATGGGGTGGTGTTGAGAACATGTTAACAACTAAAGTAAACCACATCCCTGAAAGGGGAAAGCACTGACAGTGCGGTACGGTAGTGAACAATCACTCAACCGCTAGAATTAACTCACTATCTCGTGGGATTCCAAAGGGGTGTGCAAGGGCTGGTGATACTACTACCACTTCCGCATAGTGGTCTTCATATGATAGAGTGTTATGTCGGTGAACAGTCACTCAACCGCTAGAATTAACCCACTATCCCACAGGAGTCCAAAGGGGTGTGTGCGAGGTGGTGGTACTGCTACCGCTACCCCATAGTAGTCTTGATATGATAGTACGGTATGGTGGTGATAAGTCAATCTACTGCTAGAATTAACTCACTGTCTTGCGGGAGTCCAAAGGGGTGTGCGCAGGGTGGCGGTACTGCTAGCACTACCCTGCAGTGGTCTCTAAATGAAAAAGTGGTACTACGGTACAAGCTATCAAGCATTAAATGATTACACTGTTCGATTTCCCAAGATCAATGACATGTATTCAAACTTGAATTATGGGTAGATTCTAAAATATTTTGCACAAATTAACATTAATAGCGAGGTGACCGAGCTCAACAACAAATATTACTTGGGACTTGATGACATTTTGACAATCATTTACAAAGCTCAATGTATCGGAGGCAAGGGAGTTCAAGAAGGAAAAATTTGAAGTTATTATTTTGCTGGGTAAGTTCATAGAAACCCTATGTAGCAAGTGTATAAGAACTGATTTTGCTTCTACAAGTAGACACCTAAAAAATCAAGTAGGAGTAAATTCTTCATCATGCCACCCAAAAGAAATCAACTTGCAAGTAAAAAGGAAGAGTCCACAGTTTCTAAATAAAAGAAGAGGTCCTTGCAACAATCCATTTTAGATGTGTTACCTAATTCTATAGACAATGGATCCAAAAAGTTGTTTAAAGATACAAGCCATGGATGTAGAGACCCAATTATCCCTATCTCAGGGTGGGATTTGTATTTGTACTTATATGAAAAAAGGGTCGAGAAGGTTCCAGTTTTGAATCCTTGGACCTTAGATTTGGCCAAATTGATAGTCCCAAATTTCTTCATAGATGTTGAGTTTATTAAAGTATTGGAACAATATTATCACTCGGCTACCAGGACTATAAGAATGGTGTAGGAGAACCTTGTTTACATAATGCCTTCAAAGGGCATAATTTGCAAAATTTGAATTTTCAAGTGTAAAAGCATTACAAAGGTATTGTGAAGTCACAATTAATGTATCAAAAGTTTTTAATAGGCCTTTAGGAGGTTAGTTGGGTAAATTTGAAAAAATGTTGCTAAATATTGCTAAATATTGCAAAGTTGTCATTTGTTGTCAAAATTGTAAAAAGGCAAAAAATCAGAAAATGTACAAAAAACATGGAATACCAAAGGTCATGGGGTAGTTTAGTTAGTTTCATTCAATGGAGGAAGATGGAAAGCCTTTAAAAGAAATTGTAAATCATTGCTGAGGTAGGGGATGTTGTATAGACATGTAATGAATTGGAGGAAACGAAAAAATCTTGAATAAACTCTTTTTTTCTTCTTCAGAAATTACTAAAAATAGTTGCCTTCAGACCTTTGTACGGATTTTTACGAGCATGGAGGCTCATGTGGATGTTTGTAAATGATGGATCAGTCAATCCCACTCCTTTTCCATTTTATTTTATGCATTTTTGATCAATTTTGAGGTAGTTATTATAATTTTTCTAAAATATATCAAAACCCCCATTAGGGTAAAGAGAGGAAAAGAAAATTAAGCTTCTTTCATTCTAACCAATAAAAATATTTGATTTTTGGTATAAGGACTCTTGGATGCATGTATTTTGGTGTCCCATTGTTTCAGGATCAAGAGGTTAAGGGTGATATGCAAATGGTAATGTTTTGGACCGTCTTAGTTTGAAAATCACAATTTGGGAGCAGTCAATGGTGGTTGTAACCTAGGGTTTGTAAAAATGTTTAATGAAATGGAAATTTGATGCATTTTTAAGCTTTAACAGATCAAGATTGATGTGTTTCAAATGGTTTTTAGGAGAATTTGATGTTGGAGCTATTATACTCAATAAGCCCTAGTGTTTGACTGGCCTAATTAGGTCTATTGTGCAACGATACAATCCTAATTTGATCACTATTCTTCAAAGTAAAATATGATGGATTTTAGATATGTTTTAATACACTATAATGGGAATTCAAAATGCTAAGTACAATCATGTATAAGGATCTGTATGAAAAGATATGCTTGACAGGCATGATTTTAATGGCTACTAGGAATATGAGTGATCAAAGAAGAATTGAGATTAGGTGAAGGTGCAGACCTTAAGGATTGTTTACTTTGATTAAGTTAAATATTCTAAATGATGAAAAACTCAGTGGCAACCTTATTCAAGTTTGAGAAAGTAGAAATCCAAATGTGTGCTATGTTGAGGTCTTGGCATGGTGAAGTATTTAAGGTGAACTTGAAGATTTGAGTTTATTTGTATGGGCAGACCTTGTAATGGGTCATTTATGTGTAAATGGTGACATTGAAGGTGTATAAAGGTTTGGCAGAGGTCTAGGGTCATGGTTTGGTCATTTTGATGTCTTGGTGCTTTGTGAATGCAAGCTTCTTCAAAGAATGAATTGGTAAATGTTGAAGTATTGGTTGGTTAAGTGCCTTTGATCAAGTTTTTGTGCTAGGTTCAGTCAATTTGATGCTGATAATGGTCTAGAATATGGATTTGATGAGTTTGGGACACTGGAATGTGGTCTTGGAGTTTTGTAGAAATAAAGAATCAAGGGAAATTGTATGAGATTTTGATGAAAAGATTAGTGAATCAAAGATGCTTGTTCAATTTGATCTTCTCCAATTGTGTTTGGGTCTGAAGTACCCTAGATGTTTGGTGTTTTGGTAGATTCTCTTGTACAAAATAATTCCAGATGGTTCACCATTAGTGGTGCTAACTAAAGAAGCAATTATAGAGTTTTTTTATGTTAAACAAACAAGCTATCACTAATATCGACTTGGAAAAAAGTGAGGAGGATTATAGGAGATTGAGAAAAACCTACAGGAGTGATGAACTTCCTTTACACATGAAAAAGGGTGTAAACAATAGGAGGATACCTATCTCCCCTCCCAAAATGAGCCATTTGGCATAGAAGACTTCCAAGTATATTTCAAAAGAAATTATTTTGCTTTGTGCCAAGTTCTTGGAATAGATGTTGAAGAGAGGATGCCAACATATCTCATGATGATGGAAATTAGGATACAAAATCCTGAAGTCAACATTGAGTATGACTTTGCTGCTAAAATTGAGAAAGGGCTACATGAGGGATTTTTGCAAGTAAGAGAGAACTTAGCTCCCACCACTGTCAAGAAATACTCTTTGCTATGTCAATTAATATTGTACCAAAAAAAAATAGATTGACTAAAAGAATGTGTTTGGGAATGACTGATGATGAAGGGAATAGGTTTCCTATACAAAATTGGTGTTACATCTAGGATATTAGATGTAAAAATAGTGATTATGTAATATTTCATGATGATTTCGTAGTAAAGGTCATGGCCTCTCTTGTTCATATTTCACCAATTTTTTTAATAAAATCATGTAAGTATTAAGACCTTTAGCATTGAAGCCAGAGCAGGGACACACTCACAATTTTGGTGACTGGTTCTTCTCAGTAGACCAAACAATAATAAGGGTCTATGGGTGTCCTCAAGCCCCACATGTTTTACCTAAATTTGTTTCTATTCAAATTGAATTTTTAGAATTTATATGGAAAATGTTATGGATGGAGCAAGATGTTATGAAAAGATAGAAAAAGGGGACATTCCTCCATGCCCTAACTGAATGTGAGGGGCTATCCGTAGGGTCTGACACTCTTGAAGAACTGTAGAACTATTTGAAGATGCGGTAGTCATTGAAGTCATGAGGAAAGAGTCTTTGATCCTGAAGGACATATTAATTTTATAAAGCAGACACTTCTCACTAAAGCTGGGATTACCCATGTAAGGGATTATGAAGAAGATATAATAAGAAATTGCTTTAAACCTGATGAATTTTTTCAAAGGAAGATGAAGTGGGAAATCATAAAGAGGCTTGAGGAGGAGAAGAAGAAAAGGGACAGTGGATTCCAAGGATTCTATGTTGAAGAAAATAGTCCTCTCAGAAGGATGAATGTAATAATTGACAACTTTGAAAGATTATATGTTGAACTAGAAAATAAACCTGAGGGCCAGTCTTCGAAACCCTTCAAGCTACCCATCAAACCAAGTGGTATTGTAATCACAAAGCCCCTACCAAACATTACCACAATACAATAAGAAGCATCCCCTAAGTAACCAAGTCCTAAAAGGCAGAAGACACATGGAGTGGCCCCCTTAGTGGCATATGAAATAAGTGGAGTAGGGGATATTGAAGAGGTAGCTAATGCAATTTTGAATTTTAAAGATGGTAAAGTTGATCATCCACTACCTAATCTTGCAACTGATGCTCACAAACCAAAAGAAAGAGTGGATGTACATGGGAATAATTATCAAGAAGTGCATGATGATGAAAGGGTGATTGCTTCCCTTACATTTATTGAAGATGATGAATTTATTCAAACTCCCAAGTTTAAGGATTTCTGGTTTAAGATGAAAATGAAAGAACTTGAGGAGAGACTCCAAATTAATAATATGGGCACTAAGGATTCTCAACATGGTCAGATTATTTCCTAGACTCTTGAAGAACTTAGGATTAATGAAATTATTGTTAGCCCCCAAGAAGCAAGAAAATTGGTCTTAGAAAGTAATATGCTAATTATTCCTGGGATGGAGTTAAAAAAGATATTCTTACTAGATCAAGTAAGAAGCCAAGAATATCCCATGTTGGTTTCTAAATTCAATTTAGATGAGGGAATGAGTGGCATAGGTTACAATCCAAGACTTGAAAGCCTAGCCTTTTGGATAGATAAAAAAAGAATAGAAAAACCAAGATTGCTTGATGTTCTAAAAGAAATGAGAGGGATTTCCATGGTAAAGACACTTCAAGACATATAAGCATTGGAGGCAGCTACTATGACAATGCACTCAACAATGTTTACTAGGGATGCGGTTAAAGATATGGAGCTTAGATTGGCAGAATATGAGAAAGCATAGACTGATTTGAATGATGAAGTGGATAGGTTATTCATAGAAAATGTGAAATTGAAACAACAGTTGAAGGGAGAAGTGTTGGATCTCAGTTGTGATCATATGGTTTGTCCTTGATGACAAAATCCCTTTTAGTTGATTCTACTTGTTGACAGTTTCAGATTGGTTTGTCATGCTTTAGCTTGTCACAGGTTATCTTTTGTACATTGTTTCAGTGACAAAAAAAGAACATATCGGCGTGATTATGCTAGGGTCTCCCCGATCCATTTCTCTGTTAAACGTCTGTGTTGCCTATTGGCAAGACGTTTTTGATGTCATGACGATTTTATTTTACATACAAGCAGCTTTCGGCAAGAATTCTCCATGGTTTTGGCGACAGAGGGTGATCTCTATCGGCATGTTGTTTTCATCAAGCGCTTTGTGTCTTGCCGACCGGCACAAGAAAGAACATATCAGCAAGAGTTGCGGCATCGATATGATGTATTACTGAATTCATCATGTCTCCCCGACTGGCAACAAAGGGTGCTCTTCGGCGAGAGGTTTTTCTTTGTGGTAACGTCTTGGCGAACTTACTTTAGTCTTGCCGACTGTTGGTGAAAAAATTGCATATCAGTAGGAGGTCTCTGCTTCAGTGTAATGTCATAGCGAACCCGTCAGGTCTTGCTGACTAAGTGTTATGAGGGGCTTTCAGCGAGAGGTTGGTATTGTCTCAGTGACTCAAAGTGGATAAATTTTTTCAGTATGACATAGTGTGCTCTCCAAGAGGTCTCCCCAACATTGATATGTCTCGGTGATGCATAAAACAAAAAGGAACATTTTGGTATGACTCATGTGCATCGAAGAAAGGTCTTGGCGAGTTTTTTTTCTTATACCGACCAACCACATAAAGGTATACATCTCGGTAAGAGTTAGGGTTTTCGGCATGAGGTCTCGGCGAGTGACCTTCGGTCTCACCGATGGAACAAAAAAGGACTTTGTTGGCATAGGATCTGACTTGTCTCAGCGACAAACAAGATGGTGGGTGACTTTTAGTATAACAAAGTATTATTCGATATGATTTCTCCCCGATGGTTGAAGGTTACATTGACACATAAGAGATAAAAAAGTCTTTTGGTGAAACATAATGAAATTTACATAACGTTTCCTCGACAGCAGAATGTCACAGCGAAAAATAGAGGGATGACTAACGGCGATAAATTTGCCTTCGGCATAGGTATTAAATTGTCTCAGCGAATAGGAATGATCACGTGAGATTTCGATAAGACATAGGATGCTCTACGAGAAGTCACCCCAACTATGCATTGTCTTAGCGAAGGTAGAGGAAGGATACATCTCGATGAGAGAACTATTTTGTATCAATGAACAGAAGAATGGTACATGGCTCTTAGCATGACATAATGTATTCGTTATGACTTCTCCCTGACTCTGATGGGTCATGGCGAAAGCGATAACTAAGGGGAATGACTAGCGATTTAATTGCCTTTAGCAGGACTATCTGGATGTCTCAGCAAATGATTTACAGACTCAATCACTGTGGCCGACATGGGAATTTCTAAATATAGTTGCAGGCTAACATCATTGGTTGGCATCGAATCTCAGAATGGTTACATGGAAAAATATTCTCTAAGAATTGGGAGGTTATGGTTCTCAGCTGGTGGTTTTGATGAGATTCTCTCAGTTACTAATGTGGAAAATAATGCCCTGTCAGAGTATTGTTTTTCATGCATTAGAGGTTATGATTTACTGTTAATGGGCAGTCACGAATCTTGAAAGATCTGCTAGTTTCATTATTGACACATTACATTCATTACAAATTGATGGATTCTGCTTATGGGTATTTTGAAAATAGTTTCAAATGAATATTTTGTTTTAATGAAGCATCTGGTTTTTGTGAAAGGCATTTGCAGTTTCAAAAAGGAACTTTGATTTATAATTGTCAGTTTATTGACAGCCTATTGCACAAGCGTTACTCTTGCAGACATTTATTTTTTTGGCATCCTTTTTCCTGAAAATAGAAAGGAGGTTTTAGCTCTCCTTTGACCTCAAATCTCTTTGAAGACTACACACTAAAAAAGATGTATAAAATGCAGTGTTGTGAATACTGAAAAGCTACTAGATAGAAATTCTGAGATATAGTTATTTTGGCCAAATCAAGAGATGTATTGGAAAACTCTATGATACAAAATTTGGAAAACATGATGCATAATAGAGAGTTATGAGCTTAACTGAAAATAGAGAGATCCTCTGAGATATTATTATTGTTCTGAAAATAAATTGAGGGGTTGGTGCTCCTTGAAATTGGTGTTTCAAAATGAGGGGTTGGTGCTCCTTGAGTTGGTGCTCAGAAATTAGCCTATAAGGCATTGTTAACAGTGGTTTTTGAAGATTAAGCTAGTAAGGCAGTTTAGGAGTGGTTTTTCTACCCCAGGAGGGTTTTCCACTCGACAAATCTTTTGTCTTATTGTCTCTTTGTTTTGATGTCATAATGTTTCTTGATTGTGATAATTTTTATTAGTCTGAACATTTTTGAATGATAGTTCCTTCATATCTGCAAATATTTAGTTCAATTATCTTGCACAAGTCATTGCTGAAAAGTCTAATTCAAAAGGAAGCTTAAAGGTTCTTATTTGATTCATTGCTCAAGAATAGTTATAATTTTCTAAAGGTGTTTGTTGTCTCAATACCTTTCTTGTCTTTAAAGCTGCATTCAAATCAATTGTTTAAGAAGTGAGTCAATGATGTTGATCATCATTTGCACAGTCTTATGTGTTGCACCTACATTGTCATCATGCTTTGATTATTAATCAATGTTAGCCATAACTATTTTGGAAAATTCAAGATATCTCACTCAAATCATCCTTTGGCTAGGTATGTGTAAATGCATCCTTTTGCATATGCTTAGTCAAATTTATCAAAATCATCTTGTCTAGCTTAGTGTATGTAGATGAATCCTTCTCCATATGCTTAGTGAAACAATCATCTTGTTTGAATAGGTGTGGGTGCATCCTTCTCCTCGCACATATTCAAATTATCATCCTTTGGACAAAGCTATCCCTGAGATCATCATCCAACATCTTAGGATCTTTTTGTTCAAAAAACCAAAACCAAAGCATAAACTCAAGGACAAAATCTCAAAATCTCAAAAATCTCAAAATCCAAAATCAAAATCCAAAGTCCTAAAAATCCTAGTGTCTCATCTCAATATTTATTGAAAGACAAATAACATCCATATCATCCATCCCTAGTATCATCATCATATCATCACCTTTGATCCTCAAAAGCATCCTAAAAACTTTCACTTTGGGACATAAAATAGAGATCAATCCAAAGAATCAAGAGATTTCATCTCCCATATTATTGATCCTTGTTTTATGGTCCAAACAAGATCTCAATACAAGAAGAGTATGGAATCCAACAAAGAAACACCCGCTTCAAGTGACCTTAGCCAAACCAATGCAGAAATGAATCTAACAGAATCAAGCAACCCATTGACCCTCTCATCATCACAACATCCCCAAGAAGAAAATCAAGGAAAGGACCTCACTTTCAGAGTGTCTCGAGAGGAAATGGCAGAAATGCTCCAAAATCCAGACAACCATAGAATCATCAACATAATGATGAGACTTAACCCTTCATTATACATGCTTGAACTAGAAAAACAAGGGGCCAAGTTGCCTTCAGATTTTGATGTGACTACTATTGTGGATACATCATTTCCTCCAATTTCATCCACCATCCCCATTTCATCTACACCCCCATCTCAAAATGTCACACAAAACATTCTACAAATCACAACATCATTTTCTCCAACCCAACCAAATGTCAACAAGGGAAACACATTCTTCAATGCTCTTCAATCACATCCCCTTGTTAATAATCAAAACATGGACGCAAACACCACCTTGGAACAAAATATATCCGAAAACCCATTACACAAGAATGTTCCTCTCACATTCCATCATGATCCATCATCATCATCCTTCCATGCAACACCACAAACGCCTCTTCTCACAAATTCACAAGAGGGAGATACGTTCGGACTAGGGGGTTTATTCGACACCACGACATTTTCACAACTCACGCCTCTTAAATTTCAACCTCTTATGCCATTTCCATTATCATCCGCACCAATCCTTGGTCTAGGGCTTCCTCCCCTACCAAGTATCAATCAGACCTACATCCCAACCATCAATCAAAGCATTGCACCAAACACTCAAAATTTATCATTGATATTGCAACAACAAATGATAAATACACAAGCAATGGCAACACCATCATACACACCCTTAACATCACAAAGAATGGTCTCACAAGGACCAATCACATCAATACCATTATCCAGCATTGAAAATATCAACACAACATCATCATCTACCACCATTCCAAATCCACCACCACCAACGTTCACCACATCAAACCAATTTGACGTAGCATTACAAACCACTTTTCAAAGAGGATACCAACAAGTGCAAAAATAAAAAGCCATGTAACAAGCCACTCAAGCTGCGCAAGCTACCAAAGCTACACAAGCCACATTACAAGTGCAACAAGCACAACAAGCCCAAGCTTTATTGCAACAACAACAACAACAGGCCGCCCAAGTTGCACAAGCATTACAAGCATAAAGAGTCGCGCAAGCACAACTCTTATTACAACAACAGGCCACACAAGCACAAGCTCAAGCACAAGCGCAAACTCAATATCAAGCACAACAAGCGCAAGCACAAGCACAAATTCTTGCACAAGCAGCACAATTGCAGGCATATCAACAAGCATTGAAGCAATACCAAGAGCAACAAGAAGCAGTAGAATTGGCAGCCCAACAACAAGCATTGTGGGAACAATAGCAAGCACAAAAACAAGTGTTGTTGGAGCAACAACAAGTGCAACAACAAGCCCAAATCCTAGCACAACAACAATAGGATCAACAACAGGCATTGTTCATACAAAAGCAAGTAGAAGCATACTTCGCTCGACAGAACATGCAGATACCATCAAAAAATGCACCGACCAACCCATCCACCCAACTAACAATTCAAACACCCCAAAACACTTTCATCCCACCCCTTGATCCCCAGAATGATGTGACGACACAACTTAGGTTGCTCTCGCAACAAGTGCTCGACCTTCAATCAGGGCGGACAACCAAAATGCAAAGCAACTTGTGTCCCTATCCATTTGATAGGAGCCTAGACATGAAACCATTCCTTAAGGGATTTGAAATCCCCAAATTTGACAAGTATCGAGGGATGGGAAACCCTGAAGATCACATTAGGGAATTCCAGGTTCATTGTATGGAGGTCGCATATGACGATACTTATCTGATGTGGCTATTCCCTAGGAGCTTGGCAGGTCCCGCTATAGAATGGTTTTCCTGCTTACCTTCAAGCATTAGAACATTCCAAGAAATAAAAAATGAATTCATCAAGAACTACGCATGTAACATCGCAATGGATGTCAGTCTCAAAAAATTATACGCTCTAAAACAAGGAAAGAATGAATCTTTTGCTTCATTCCTTCAACGATGGTGATCCAAGGCCAATTGGAGCAAGTGGACCATGCCAGAACAACAAGTCTGCACGATCATAGCCAATCTTGAAATCCGCTGTCATTTCATCTCAAGGTTCAGGGAATCACCACATATGAGCAATTAATCTCCAAGGTGCTTAGCATCGAAAGAGCCCTTGTGACCCAACCCGCCGAATCAACGTCATATCACGAACCACAAAACAACCACCCATCATCAAACTACAATGATAAACCTTGTACATGGGTGAGAAACAAGAACATCACTAATGATGGCATCGTCGATGCCAAGGTGGTCATTAGTGGTCCATGCCAAAATACACCTGCACTGCAAATCCAACCACAACACCAAAACACTCATCACACAACATACCAACCCAATAATCCCGCCATCAATAACCTCAATGACCAAAGAGGACCACCCCAATGCAAAACTTATCCAAAATGTAAATACGCTATTTTGGGGGAACCATTGGAGGACATAATGAAAAATTTTATTGCCGAAAAACTCATCCAGCCTCCTACATTCAAAAATTACCAAGAACCCGATGTCAAACCCCATTGGTACAATGAGAACCAACTTTGTGAATTTCACAAAATCAAAGGTCACACCATGAATAATTGCATGAGACTCAAAAACATCATCCAAGATCTCATCGACAAGAAAATCATAAACATGGAACAACCTACTAGAAATCAAGATCTTCAAATCTACACGAATCCGATGTCGAATCATGGCAATAAAGGGAATAAAAATGATAAAGGGAAGGGTAGTGTAAATCATGTGTATGAAATGGTCGTGGCTTCCCTAAATGAGGACTGCATGGTCATCACCATCAAGGGCGCCCATGCCGAAGATTTTGGAGTCACCACAAGAGGCAGAAAAGTCACCATTACAGGATCATCCCAACCTAACAGAGTCCCCTCATCCAGAGCCATTCCACACACCTACAATGTTGTAGAGCAACTCAAGAGAATGCCAACACACATCTCCATCATGGAGTTGTTAAAAATTTCATCAGCGCATAAAAAGATCCCTGAGGAAGCATTAGCCTCATCCACTGTCCCCACAAATCTTGATGCAAAGCAATTCCAAGCTATGGTCAGCAATATCATAATGCCTAATCTCCTTACATTTTCTGACCAAGATTTCCCCACCCAACCATCTCACAACTATGCCCTCCACTTAGAAGCCATAGTACATAAGAGAAAAATAAAAGGGGTCCTAGTGGATGGAGGTGCAGGTTTGAACATTTGTTCTCTTAGCCTCATCAAGCAGTTGAAAATATTAGAAGATTTCATCGACAAAGAAAAGGGCATCACGATAAGAGCATATGATGACCAAGAAAGAGTGTCTTAGGGCATGATTAAACTTCCTATTCAAGTAGGGCATACCATCAATATGGAAACTACTTTCCAAGTCTTGGATCTTGACTTACCATATAATATCCTCCTGGGATGCCCATGGATTCATGCGATGAAAGCTATAGCATCAACCTTCCACCAATGTGTGAAATTCACACATAATGGACAAGAGGTTACCGTCCATGGAGATCCTGAACCATTTTCATATTGCAAGAATCTTGAAGCCAAGTATTACAAAATCCACCAAGTACCCAAGAATGATGAGGGCCCATCCACACCATACATCGACCCCACCACTCTCGCATCCACTTTTGCGACAGAGATACCCGCCATTCCCGCCATTCCCACCATCTCCGACATCAAGCTCATCATTCAGGATGATGATTGTGGAAGCTACAAACTCCCTAACAATGCTTTTGTGATAGGAGAGTTACCACAATCTCCTAGATCACGGGGACACCCACAAGAAAATCAAGCTTCCACATCACAAATGTATCCTAAGGATTATCCCGAATTCACAAGATGGGGAGACCTTGGTCATGAGGTCATTGGATCAGATCCATCTCACATGTATCAAGATGAAAGACCAACAACTAATTTACCAATGGATGAAAGAAGCAAGGGCCTACACATGATGCTTGCAATGGGCTATGACCAAAATCAAAGACTGGAACAAAATGACAATGGGCTCATTGTAGACATTGAAAATATACAGATTGATATCACACTTTGATCTACTAACATCGTTTCTTCCTAAATCATCCCTCGGTCTAACTATTTAATCAAATTCCCTTATCTGATTAAATTCATCAATATTCGTCTCTTAATTAAATAAATTATTTTATCTAATTAAGTCACTTTTCCTTGTTAATTAAATCAATTCATCTGATCTAATTATCCCTATTTAATTAAATAATCAATTTATTTGATTAAATCTCTAAAGTCTATCTATTAAATTAAATAAATTAAAACCTTATTTGATTTAATCTAACACCATCCCTTTAATTAAATAAATCAAAATCTTTATTTAATTAGCCTCTTATCATATTCTCTTTATTTAAATTAATCCAAAATCTAAATCAAATTGTCAAATCAGCTAAATCCCTTAAATTAATCAAATCATGATTAATTTAATCCTAATCACTCAAATCCTCTTAGATTTTGTAACTTGCACAATTAAATCATTTATTTGATTTAATAATTCCCTATTTTCATTCAAAAGGCATCTAAGTGGGAATATTCCTCAAATTTGAAATCTCTCCCCAAAAGGACTTGTCCATCCAACAAAGAATTTAAAGCTCTTACATTGTCTCTTACATGTCTCCCACTTGGCATTTAACTCATTTTTCATCCCCCCTAAACATGTCATCTCATCAAATTCAAATTTCAAACTTGCACATTCCTCAAAAACTTGCTCAACCTTCATCCTCTCACATGTTGACAAGTGGCATCATATCATTGGTTGAATCTTTGTCCCACATTGATCAAATTTGGACATCTCTTCAACTTATCAATCTATAAATAAAGAGCTTATATCCTTATTTCATCATCCACATCTCAAGCAAAGTTACCATGCTAAAATACTTAGCAATTCTCATCCATCTCATTGAATCATAGCTAGGTTTTTTGCAGATTTTAGCTTGGAGCATACATTCAAAGTCTTCATCAAGTGGATCACTCTCTTCTCATTCTTCTTCATTCGTTCATCATCAAGCTTGCAAAAGGAGTTGGGAAAGGGCCAATTTCCACATCAAATTGGCACCAACTCCCTCAAGAGATCAAGAGTTTGCTTGCATTAGATAGGATTTAATTGTTTCATTTGTGTTCTTCATTTTCATTTCTTATCTTTTGCAAATTTCAAATGGATTTCTTGAGGAATCATTTGTTTCTAACCTTGTGTTTTATCTAATTGTTTGCATGTTTATTGTGTTTGTGCAAGGTCTAGATTCAAATGGTTCACACTCATAATACCTATCATGCCAGAGATGCGACCCATAAAAAATCTTGGTCTTGGATGTGCCACTCCGAGAATAACCATACGTGGCTGAAGTCCTCTGGTTAGAATGGCTAATGTTTCTCCTCAACTCGTATTCGTACAACTACACTCACCAATAGCCACAAGTAGAGATGCACATAATTTCATAATTGAGCCCTATATTAGTAGCAATGACAAAAATACCTTGACCAATCTACCTAGGTTATTCAAAGATACCACCCTGTGTATGATTAGTACCATATCCTTTGAACTAGATAGTCAAAATCATGAGATCGTCTTAGTCTACCCCCAACTAATCGACTATGACCAATGAGGACCACCAGTTCTTGATACATTCAAAAACGATGAGGCACTCTCAGAATTCATGGGATTGAGGGATAACATTCTGGATGGAGATCACAAGGTAGGATTTATAATAGAGTTGGACACACACGCCTATTATGGGGAAACGATTGAATTCCTTCAGTTGCAAAAGTGAGAAACTAAGAATCATATCAAAGTCCTTGAGTGAAAACCACACTGTGGCACTCTCTGACAAGAAAATAGTAAAAAAAAAAGGATGTATCCAACAGTGAAAACCTCCCTGAGGCACCCGAGGATGAAGGATTCAATCTTCCCCTAAGAGCTATTCATCAGGAGAAGTCAGCAGTCTTGGCCGAAAAATGCAATCTGGTCAACATAGGAATCGGGGAGACCGCGCATATCACATTCTATGCAGAATCGCTATTATTAGAAGAACAAGAACTCCTAGCAACATTTCTAAAGGAAAGGAAAATAAACTTCGCATTGAGTTACACTGACATGCCAGGGCTAGATCCAGAGACAGTTGTCCATCATTTAGCAGTATATCCAAACGCAAAACCGGTCAAACAAAAGCTTCAAAAGATGCATCCTCAAATAGCCTTATTAGTCAAAATGGAGCTCAAAAAGTTGTTAGATGCAGGATTCATCCGACCCATAGATTATCCCGAATGGGTATCAAACCTGGTACTTGTTTTGAAACCTGATGGAGCCATCAAAATTTGTATGGACTTCAGAGATTTGAACAAGGCATGTCCCAAGGATTATTTCCTGCTTCCCAATATCGACATGATTGTAGACATTACAATAGGACATGAGATGCTATCACTAATGGATGGATTTTCAAGATACAACCAGATTATGATAGCAAAAGAAGATCAACACAAGACGACTTTCACTTGCCCATGGGGAACCTACTGCTGGAACATGATGCCATTCGGCCTAAAGAATGCAGGAGAAACCTATCAAAGGGCCATGACACTAATATTCCATGATATGATTCACAAAATAGTCGAAGACTATGTCGACGACATTTTAGCTAAGTCAAGAAAAAGACAAGATCATATAGCAACCCTAAGTGCTATCTTTGACAAATTGGAGGAATACAAAGTCAGACTAAATCCCAAGAAGTGCGTCTTTGGCGTACAATCAAGTAAACAATGATAATTAAGACTTTTTGATTTATGTTAAAAGTGGGTAATTGACAAGACACTTTTTGACATGTCAGTTAGGACAAAATTTTGAAGTGTATTGTAAAATATTTTTGAAGATCAATAGAATGGAGTTACAATTGGTGTCTGAATTATGGTTTCAATTGTTTGTTGAAGTGAATTAATGAATGTTATCTTGTTGTCTCTAATTTGATATTTCCTTGTTATTTATATCAATATATTAAGGGTATATTTGGTTTATCAAAACACATTTTCTATCAAACAATTCATTTTGTACTACATTTTGGTGTCAAATCTGTGGTAATTATGGTTAGTTTCATCACATTCAAATTCTGAATTCTAAGAAATTATATACAGTAAATAGATTGATGGTTGTTTAGATAGTGAAATTAGCTCTCTTAGAAATTAATTGAAATATCTTGTCTTGAAATATCTAGAAGGATTATTTTAATTAAAGAGGATTTTGTGGTTATTTTTCTAATAATGATTTTATAGTGCAGCTAGCTTGCTATTTTCATTCAAGATACAAGTCATGATCAAAGTCAAGCACATACCAAGAAGATGGTACTCTACTTCAAACTCTTAACCTCACTTAGTTTAGTATACTTACATGGGGATATTAAGGAAGTTTCTAAACAATTAATATATATCATTTGTTGTTTGTGAAGGAGAATCCCATGAGATCCAATATGGTAGTGGATCAATATCCAATTTCTTTTTTGCTAATATTGAACAAGTTTAGGGTGTTGCAACAACCAATATGTTATAATTTAGAGCATCAAAGTTTATAGTTATGGTGGCTAATACATATCCTCCTGCCATTCTTGACCCTTTGATTTCATTGGCCAAAGATAAGGTATTGATTTTTTCTCTCCTTGTACCATTTTGAAATTTGACATTATTGCAACCTTATAAGATGTCATATGGGAATTGCAACATTTTTAGGTTAACTCTATGTGCCATGCAATACCTGAATTATTCCTTAATTTATGAGAGGATTTCCTTCAATCATCTCTGATATGTTTCAACCATTCACTGGCAATCTTTACATCATGTAGATGTTGCAAAGGTGGATTAAAGGGATCGAAACCAATAAAATGAACACAATTTGATTCTTATTGTATAGGGTAGTAATCACATGGGTAAAATGGTGGGATTGAAACTAATGAAATGATGTTTGACATAGTACAAAACCCTTTCAACTACAAAGTTTTCCCATGATCAAATCCCCTAACTTGATACCCTTTTTTCTAGTTTTGAAGAATTGTAAGAGAATAAACCTAATTAATTTGCACAGGAACATCAAATTTTTGGACTTATACAGACGATGAGTTTTGAACCATTTGGTGGTGCTTCTGTGTATTTGTTCAAGTATTTTTTTCTTGCAAGTTTAATGGATGCTTTAAGTTTTGTTATTAATCATTAGTTTTAAACTACCATTGCATAAAGTACCTTATGTGTTTGTGATTTCAAAAATTGAATTGGGCGGTGCTTGTAAAGTGAATAGGGAAGATGATGTCATAGTTGGGAAACTTGTTGTGAAACATCATGTTAGCAATTTTTGGATGTTAAGGCTTCCTAGTTGGATATCAAAGATCTTTTCTCATCAACTTAATTTCAAGTTTATGTATAAATGGATTCTTTAATGGTGCGGGTCTTTATTGAGACAACACGTGAACCAGGGTTGACATTTTTGTTGTCCAAGTCTGATGGCATTCTTGGGCTTGCTTTCAATAAAATTTATGTTGATAATGTTGTTCCAGTCTTGTTAGTGTTGATAGCCTTCATTCTATAATATGTCAGCTTCACTCTATAATCTGAGTATATCACCTTTCCTAAATTTTGAACAAGGTTTTGAAATCAAGGGTTCAATATGCATATCTCAGGCCTATGTTGAACACTTTGTTTAAGGCATTTGTTGACAAGGCTACAATTTTTTAATTGATTTATCTTTCTGTTGTGTTTGGACTTTCTTTTGTAAACTTGCAATATACAATGCACTTTTATTCTTTCTAAATTGAGACTAATATTAATTTTGTTGGTTGTATTGAAGACAAATTCATTCGTGGCAAAAAAGGAAACACCTTGTTACTCATATCAGATGGCACGTTGCATATAAAGGAGGAAATATTCTAGCTAGGTTATTTTTGATTGCGTTGAAGGTCGAGAGAGCTTCATATATGGGACACGATCAACACTCTCCTTGCATTCTACACGTTATAGCTTGCTCTAGGAAGATTTCCCTCATTGTAGAAGTTTTAAGAGATGAAAGGGGAATGTGCTCGCATTGAAGGGCTTCAAGCATGTGTTTCCATCATTGTAGAAGTCTTTTGGAGAAGTTTCTAATTTCTTTCTTGTAGTCATTTCTTTGTAATATTGTAACTCAGATTTTTAGTCTTGTGACTGAAAATAACAATTGTAATACTCTATTTGTAAGCTGTAACTAGAACACCTTTCTTTTATTAATAAAGTTCATCGATTTTTCCTTCTCAATGGTTTTCTTATTGTGTACAATTGATGATTGATGTGTATTTTTGTGTTTTATGCTTAAATCCTCAAATATAAGTCAATTAAAATGACTAAATATACTACTAATTGACATTGATTAATAATTAAATTGACTAAATATACTGCCAATTGATAGAAATTAGTGAACAGTGAATAAAAATGACTAAATATACTACCAAATTGATCAAAATGATGATTAAAATTAATGACTAAATACACTACCAATGCACAAAAATCAGTGAATAAAAAAACTAAATAAGTGACCAGTTAACAACAATCAATGATTAAATATATCAGTGAATAAAAAAATGAATAAATAAGTGACCAGATTACATCAATCAATGACTAAATCAACAAATAAATAAGTGACCAATTAAATATATCAATGAATAAAAAATGACTAAATAAGTGACCAGATTACAACAATCAATGACTAAATCAAAGACTAAATATAACAGTGGAAAAAAAGGTGACTAAATAAGTGACCGGATCACAACAATGCATGATTAAATCAATGACTAAATATACTACCAAATTGATCAAGCAAAACAACTAATAAATGACTAAAAATGGTTTAGTTGTCAATCTGGTCATGTTATATATGACTGACAATAAACTACTAGTGGTCATGTGACCAACTATAGTCATTTATAAGTAGTTTTTAGTAGTTTTTTTAGTAGTTTATTGTTTTTCTTGTACTAGTGTCAATCAAGTCTAAAATTCCAATGAACTTGAAAACATGTGATTACCATAGAATCTCTAATATTCACCAAAAATTTGAGCTTTGATAAAGCATTAGGGTTTTGAAACTTGAAAAGCAAGAACCTTAACACCAAAGTGTTTGTGACTTGAGACAATGCTAAAATGTTGTAGAGAAACATTGACATGATTTGAACCAAACTGAATCAACAAGTTTCTCATCAACCAACACCAATCAAAGTATCATAACAAGTTCTAAGACAATGCAACATCAAGAATGAGATGATGAAACCATGTCTCTTTGTCATGTAAGATTCTTCAACATCAAATCCTCAACATCATGAGATATGGAAACGTCGGTAGTAACTCAATGACAATAAAATCTTTGACTGTTTTAAAGCATTATTGAAGCAATTCAAGTTGAGATACATAAACCATGAACACCAATGACAATATAATTCACTCTCAACCTTGTACCAAGCCAAAGCATCAATCATGAGATGAATCAACACCTTTTCAATTTGCATCAACCAATTACCTTTGCATATGACACCAACACTAATATCTTTGACATCCTCAACTTGTATCAACAACAAGAAACTCAATGAAGCAACTCTTTTGCATCATGAACATGAACATGCCATTTTGATATCAATGTCAAGCAACAGACACCAACACCATTTCACTGATACCATTTCATTTTTGAATCAATAACATGAAATGAGTGACCTCTAACATCAATGATCTTTGTCTTCACCTACACCACTAATATCTGCAACTTTGAGATTAATGAAAAACATCATGCCAACATTACGATCATGGAAATGAATCCTCTTGTCTCCAAGCTTGAGGTACAGATGCAATCTAGGGATTATGATATACAATTCATGGGTTTTAACATTGGTCACACCCACCCACATGATAAGGTAGGATTAATGGAAGAGACTCAAAAGGTCGTGATGATTGACAACCTGAAAATCCATTGGTGAGTAGGTAAGAAGGAGTAGGAGCTAAATAATTTCAATGCCATAGTCGAGAGGCTAGAAGTGGAGATAAAGGGGAGGGATATAAATATTTCCAGGTTGCAAAAGGAGCTACATGAGGCCCCCAAATTCTAATTGATGGAAATAAGGAAGAAAAAGCAACTGCAAATGCCAAGTTCCAAGCAAAGGAGCAAGAATGTACTTTGTTGTAGGAAAACCTTTCTAATGCCACTAGTCTACAATAGAAGTTACAACAAGATATGTAGAGCTTAGAAGCTAATTTGCAAAAGGAACTAGATAATTTTTGAGCTCAAGTCGAGGCAGAGAAGTAAAGAGTAATTGTTGAGGGTCAATTGCATGAAAAATGAATGAACTAGTAAAAATTCAACAAGAGCTCTCTAACTCATCAGAATCTAAGTGCAGGTTTAACAAGAGTTATAGGAGAAAGAGGCCAAGTTTCAAAGGGAATTGGTAGAAATACAAGCCTAAATTGACATTGAGAGACAAACAAAAGAAACCTCTAAATTTGAATTACAAAGAAAAAGCCAAATTTTAGTGCAACTCCAACATGAGCTTTCTATTTCTATGGATGCAGTAAAATGACTTTGGCTGGAGAATGAGGATAAGGAGTTGTGAATGCAGTAATTGCAGGGTGAGCTATCTAGTTCTACACAACAACCAAGCATCCTTCCTCTGATACAACAACCTTATGCCTCATATTAAGAAAAGGTAAAGAGCATCACAACTTCTTTCCAACTTGCACTCAAATTTATAGCCGATTCTTAAAAGTTGAGTGTGGATGTTAATTTTGTGGAGAAATAAATCTTATCAGTTATAATGCCAAGGGTTAGAAAATCAGAATTGTTGATTAAGAAGTTGTATCACAGTCAATGAGACCTTGGCGATGATAGGGATTGAGGATCAGAGGTAGGCTCTAGAAGGGAAAATGAATTTATTAAATGTAATAGAACAACTATTAAAACTCGGGATGTATGGATGCTCTAAGGGAAAAATTTAAGCAAATGATGGAGCATATTCTATAGTTGGTTCATTTGGGTCTCCCTTCTTTCTTCCTTCTAGATGGGCCGGTTCTGCCTGAGGATCAAATAAGGAAGCTTCTGGAAGATAGGAAACATGATTAATCTATTTTCCAAATGTTGAGATCACCCCCAAGTGCCTTGAAGATAGAAGGAATTTTACATCCATTATCTCAACTAACTTTTCACATGCAAGTTGCATATCTCAACTAACTTTTCACATGCAAGTTGCATTGACAACAATAATCAATCTCCCTTTTAAGGAGATGATCAACTTGGAATAGGTGTTTGAAGCCTTGTAGCAGAGGGTATATCCATCAAAAGTAGATTGGGCCTAATTCCAATTTGCTCTTTCAAAATTGTGTTTGAGTTCTTTCTATTGTTTCTTTTAAATTTTTGGTTTGTGAAACTTGAATTTTTGGATCGTTACCTCCATAAGCAAAGGTCCTTGAAAATTCACCAAAGCTGGAGACCATATCTACTATAGCCTCCAAAAGGTTTAAATTTTTATTTTTACAAGGCTTTTCTCTTTTACACCCACAAGCTTATTTGTTCAATGTCCATTGCATTAGTGAAAGTGACATGTGTCAACCCCGCACACCTTCTTGCCATCATGACAAAATCTACTCTCAATGAATTGTATCAGAGCACCACATGGAAGCTCTACTCACCACCTTTTGGGGATGTTATGCAGCTATTATTATTCAAGACCCATATTTCTAAAGGTGTCATGTGTCAGGCGAGCACAAGGCCGAATTTGTTTTGAGCCCGGGGATGGTTTAAAAGTGTGTCATTGGCCTAGGCTCAGCCATGAGAGTTTGAAGTGATGTCATGTGTTGAATTAGGGAACGTAGGAAACATTGGAAAGTTTCCATATAGTTCATCATGTGGGTTGATGGAGAGAATGGGATTTCTAGATGGTACTATCATCACAAATTGAGGAATCTATGATTTCCCACTTGTGTAGTTGCAATGGTCATGTGATGGAAGCCTCGTGGGAGGCATGAAGCTGAAATATGTTTTAGCTACAACCACCTCCTTTAGCGAGGATGTTCTCTCTATTTATGAGGCTCTTCTCTTTATTTTGGGGGTTCCTATTTTTTTTATCATGAAAAGACTCAATAGAGAAATTAGTTAAAATATTGTAACACATCAAACCTTTATATGATATCTTCTTGAAGAATGCAAACTGAATATATAGAACTATGCATTGTTTTCCTTTGCTATGCATTTATATATGTCTATTCTCTTTCAGATTTCATATCATATGTCTATTTGTGGTGTTGACAATTGTGGATTTCCCCATTCTATCTTTTAGAATTTTAGTTACCTTAATACATGTAAAGTTTTGAATCATGTTTAGTACTCTTTCAAAATTTTATAAAATTTAGTTTAATTGATATTTTATTATGCTATATCAAGTTTGAAATGTTGTAAAAGCTTGGCGCATCACCTTAGAATAGCTTGTTTCATGCATTTTCTCTTTCTTTCTCCCTTTTCCTCTCCCTGTTAACAACACAAAGTTAGCTTCTAAAATCTCAGAGGTCATTCTGTAGAGCACATTCTAGTCCCCCACTTGTAGGACTTTCCATAAATTACATCTCCTAAGCTTCATATTTAGAGATTAACATTCTCTTTACCATACCCTGATAGTAGGGAATAGCATGTTCATATGTGAAATGCATGTAGATATATCAGGTTGCACTAGATTCCATCCTACCAACCATTTTTAGGTTTCTAGGATTCTCATGTAGGGTTAGGTATTCTTCATGTTAGGAAGAATTTATGGGAAGCATAAGCTTCATGGTTGGGAGGAAAAATGCTTGAGCCATGTTCTTGTCTCTAGGTTTTTGGATGATCAATGTGGTTAATGGTGGCTAAAGACACCAGTGATTATGTTTCTTTACTTGTACTGTTATGACTAGATGGGCATGCGAGCTTGAGTCATAGTCTTTCATAAGTTATATCATGTACTCTATAATAGTTGACTAGATAGTACTTCATGTGATGTACCTTATTTTGTGTACTTAATATTTTGGCTTAGAAACTTTTACATGTGAGATGTAATATGTCATTGAATATATTGAATATTTTTCAATTCATTTCTATACTTATGTTAAAATGAGTTACTTTTTATTTTCATGAGATTGTTTAGGGTTTTAAACCTTATAGAGGGGAGAGGGATAGAGAGGCTTGATGGTGATTTTAAATAGTTAAAAATACCCTTAGACCAATGCAAGATGATAGGATCTTGTTAATTACTAAAATTTGACTATCTAAGAAATTATAAGATCCTCCAAAACCTAGAAACTATATTATAACTCCTAGAGATCTGAAATCATTATCAAATATCCTGAAACTATATACATGAAATATAACTTAAAGTATAAAGAAGTAAATTTCCATATATAAATATCACTTGTACTTAAATGTTTATTTTATGGATACAGTCTGAGGAAGAAGGAGATTGTGGGCTATATAAGGAGGTAGAGAGAGATGGGAAGAGAAAAATATATATAATTTTACTTCTTAAAAACACAAGAGCATTCTATTACACTCGCATTATTATCTACTTTGGGTATTTCCAACCCTTAGGGTTGAATTTTCCTTTGGCATCCAACCTAAAGGGTTAGAATTGCATGTCAAAGCCCATAGGCATGTTTTTGACAAATTCTAAAAAATAACACAATCTTGAGCATGCTCTCCATTAGGTTTTTATTTATTTTGATGTTGAGTGAAAAAAATTAACATAGTAGCATTGAGCTCTCTCTTATATTTCTAACCATGTAATATTTTATATATTTCAATTAATTTTTTGATCTCTAATTTCTTTTGATGGTATCTCCATTTTTTTCAAAAACCTACGTGTGGTATTTTTGGTTTCATTTTTTACTTGTTCATCAAAATTTAAAACAAATTGCATTTTTACAAACTATCCAAAAAATTTAGGGAGCACATGCTCAATTTTTTATTTTTTAGGATGTGTTCACTTTGAAAATTAGTAATAAATCATATATATTAAAAAGTTAAATAAAAAATTAAGCATGAACTACACGGTGTTAGTTAATTTTTCATTGAAGTGATTTTTAAAATATTGATATAAGTTAAGATTTTAGGGGGAGCACACCAAATGCTATATTTTTTTGAAAAAAACAAGAGCACTTTGTGTGATCCCCCTATTTGAACCCCTTAATCTCTACTATTTAAAAAAAATAGTAGTTTAGAAATTAGATTCAAAGCATTAAAAATATTTTTTCTTATTACATCTTTAAATTTTGAGCATAACTATCTTCAATTTCTCATCCAAGATTGAATTTTCCTAATCTTAGAAAAAAATGTAGCCACTTAAGACCCCCTTTTGGTCATTCATTTCTATGAACTTACCCTACTAAGATGTCTTCATCAAAGACAAGGACATATAACCTCTCCCAATCCTACAATATTTTCACTTACAATGGAATTCAAGATATCAACCCATCCTTTCCCATATGACAATCTCATTTCATTCTTTAAAATGGAACCCCTACACTTTTGAGTAGAAACACTATCTTTTGATAACCATTATATTATTTCAAATAGAATTGTAATGTTAAAAATTGCATAGCCTTGTAATTCATGTTATGTTTTGTGTCTGCTTTGGTTTCCATTTGCTTAGTGTTTTTGTAGGTTCATTTTAGCCCTTGCATTAGCCTTTTTCCCTCTCAACATGCTTAGTTCTTATTTCTTATTTCTAATGGTCACTTTTTCATTTCACCTTTGTGTTACCCTTATGTTTTTTTAGTGCCTCATCATTTTTTAGTGTAAATTCTAGATACTAGTTCAACATGCATACATCCTTGAGTTACACTAACATCCTACAAAAAAAATCATTTAGAGGTTATTTCTGAGCATTTTTCCACTTTTCACCTTCCCAAGCTAGTGGAAATGGCTTGGAATGATTCTAAACATATCATTAGCCTCTTCCTCTTCCTCCTCTCTCCTTTTTTGAATCAATATTTTCATTTTTGGCTCTCTCTCTTGGCTATCTTGCACTCTATAACTGCTACAACAATCTCAAGATTTATACAACACTCTCACAACATTCTTTTCAACTCTCTTGTCCTCTTGGCTTCCTCAAGACTCTATAGGTAACATTTTTCTTTCTTTTCATTTTTATTGCAAGTATTTCTTGTTGTTGTACCCTTGAGCACCTTGGTATCCTCACATCCCTTTCTCCTTCATTCTAGTTTTCCATTGTTCTTATTTCTAGTTGCACTTAGAGTAAGACCACACTATTTCTATTTATCTATCAATTGGTTGTTGTGGAGGTATAAATATCAAAGAAGAAATTTGACTAAGAAAAATCCCCAAACAATACCAAAATTTTTTATTTTTCATGCTTTTATGTATTTTTAGAGCACTCAACTGCATGGAGCTTTGCAAATGTTTTCTTGTTTGTAAATTTACTTCTCTTTTTCATTTAAATCTTAGTATTTAGTTTTTATAAATACTTTGATCATCTATTATTTTTCTTAATTTTTTGTTTTCCTTCATTGTGCTTGTAGGTCACATTATTCTAGGAAAATATGTGTTTTTAGTTTTTTGTTCAAGCTAGATGACAACACAACATGTAAATTTTTATGTGACACGTTGATGTCCATGCTAGTGGCTTCATCCACTTAGCTCCAAGTTCCTCATTTTTCCCTCTTTTCCATTATGTGACTTATATTTATAAATTATTATTTTATTTTTCAAAAAAAATATCTTATCAACCTTCTTCTAGTATTTTAGTTAAATATTTTTTTTAATTTTAAAGTCTTTATACTATTTTATAAGTATTTTATTAAACAATAATAAACCAATGCAATACTAATGTGAAAGTAGGGAAAATCATTTGACTAATGCATCTCATCTAAATATATTTTTTTCTTTTACAAGAACCCCTACCTTTGTATAAAAACAATACTTTACAATTGTCATTCCATTATTTAAATTGGTACCTCTACTCTTTCAAGTAAAAACTCCATCTTTTAGTAGTCATTATATTCTTCCAAATAATACCCATTGGATAGAAATCTCATGCATCCCATTATTTCAAATAGAATTTTACTCTTTTGAATAGAACCTTTCTCTTTTGAATAGAATGATGACCTAATAGGTGTCACAATACAAATAGTGTTCTAACATAAGGTATGCATAATGAGTAAAATTAATCTATGGCTACTCACCCATCCTAAAACTCACAATGTAAATAGTATTCAAACATTGTGTATGTACAAGTAGTGATTTCAACTTGTATCTAGTCACCCATCGTAAACACACATTTAATACATACTCATTAACAATTATAAATTCAACAAATTGTACTGGGAGACCACATAAAAAACAAGATTTTTATTCTAGCATTTCTACCTTAGTTGCATAAATCACTTCTAAAATCATAGAAGCACTTTCAAATCAAAATCAAACTCCAAAAGATACTTAGGTATAGTAGAAGCAAGGAATTGAATTTCCATTAGGCTAATTTACTAACCACCTAGTATACATAAAATTATCCAAAAAAAAATTGCAAGATAATATAAAAATGATATTTATCATCTAAATTTACAATCTATGCACTCATATATCAAATTCCACTAAGAAAAGCATGCATTTTCTTATGAAAAACTTGTGCCCATTTTTTAGAAAAAAAATAGCCAACCTGTTTTAACCACTAAAGAAAACTATACAATATAAAATTCTAAAATTGGAAGTATAATTTATCCCCTAGTTTGAAATCACATATCCAAAAATCAACAATACCCAAATCATCATTTAACATATATGACCAACTAATGTAGGTTGTTGCTTTTCAACACAACTAGTTCTTAGTTTCCTAGTTTACAATTTTCCCCAAATTCTCAATTCAATATAAATTGAATTCAAATTGTAAACATATTATTCTAAATCAAAGATTTAATATTACTAGTAGTCCTAAATTCACCACAAAAATATTTTTCAAGGCTTAATTTGATCAAACCCTATCATAGGTTTATATTCCCTTCACTAAGTTTTCTATCTATAAGTTTCACTATCACGAAAACTAAAGTTTACATTCCTAAATTTAAAATTCATCCATGTCTAAAAAAAAAATAGAGTTATTGTGAATTCAAATTCATCAAAATAAATAGGACAAAGACAATTATTCATAAAAATGACATAAATCCAATTTCTATAAGAAACATTGTGTCATCTTTTCCTAGATTCTCTAATTTTTCTTCTTATACAAGAAGCTACGTTTTGATCTCTAATTCCCAATTTCAAACTTGACGATCAAATTTAATATTTTTTAATTACTATTTAATATTATATAAAATTTTATTTTATTGATAAAGAGATGTACATTTTAAACTTGAATAAATCCATCCTCCCAGTATTGGTTATTCTCTAGTAAGTAGTCCATTGAAATCATACACAATTCATTCTATTCAACATGAATTCACTATAAACACTAATTTCATTAACTATTCAATATTAAATATTCTACAAAGCTTTTTCTCTCACAAGAATCTCACCTCTTCAAAGCTAAATCTATAAATTTTAAGATGTAAAATGCTAGGTGTACAAAACTCTCAAGTTCAACGGCACTTAAAATCCCCAAAGCTCTTCAAAACCTTGTATGTGTGTGAATGCTAAAACAAAATTAGTAATAGTATGTCCTCTCTTTTAAACTATCCTAAGTTTTATAGAAGCCATTCCCAAATATTTTCCTTAAATTTAAAATTCCCTAAACATAAAATATAAAATTTCTTATAAACATACAATTTAATATTCTAAATAAATTCATGCACATCCATTAGCTCTAATATTTAATAATGCATTTCTAATTCTTGTCTATCTCTCAACTTAAACAATTAAATAATAAAAGAATATTCAATTCCAATGTAATAATTTCTCTCTAACTAATTTTAGAGTAAATATTTTAATTCTAAAAAAAAATAAATTTTTTTTGGATGATTATATTCATTTCTAAGTTTCTTCCAAAATTAATTTTAAAAATGGTTTTACTATTAAATTTAATGAAAGAATTTGTCTTTATCTATTTTCTTTATTTTTTTAATTTTAATTTTTTTTTTTTTCTGTCATAGATGCAGATGTGTTGTTAATACAGGAATCCAAATTAGGAAGACTGAAGGTGGAAAAACTAGCTTGATATCACAAAGCATGGAAGCTATTCTCTGTAGATGTGCAGGGAGCCTCAGGTGGCCTAATAACCTTGGCCAAGCCATAGGCAGTTTGTGTAGAGGAATTAGCTGCAAATAAATCATGGTTAGCTTGCAGAATTAGAAGCTACAAAGCCAATTTATCTTTCATATTGATCAATGTGTATGGACCAACCTCCCTGCAAGGAAAGAGAGCAACTTGGAAGGAGGTGGAGGATCTAATACAGTCAAAGCACAAAAGTGTATTCATTGTGGGAGGAAACTTCAATGCTCTGCTGTGTAGCAGTGACAAGAGGGGGGTCTGCACTTAAGATCCCAGTCACAGATTAACTTTGAGGATTTCATTTTGAGAAATGCAATGTTGGAAATCCCAATGCAAGACTGCTCTTACACATGGAAAAATAGAAGATCATGGTTTAGCAATATAGCAAAGAGGCTCGATAGGTTCTTCTTTGGAGGTGACCTTAGCAAGTTTCCTTTCTCATTTGAATGCAACATCGTTCCCCAATCGGGTTCGGATCACTACCTGATAAAGCTAGAGATACTGGGGGATAGAAGCAAGGTAAGATGCCCATTCAGGTTTGAGAAAATGTGGTTCACAGAGCCTAGTTTCATCCCAATGATAGAATCATGGTGGCATAGTGAGAATCCAAAAGGCAATAAGCTATTCCGTGTGGTCAAGAAACTAAAACTAATAAAGCATAAATTAAAAAGTTGGAATAAAGAGACCTTTGGAGATATATTCCAAGAAAAGGAACAACTAGAAAGTGAACTGGGAAAGATCAATGAGGAGGTCATTGCAAATGGGATGAATGAGGACTTATTTGTCAGGGAAAGAGAACTTCTTTGAGGTTTAGAAGAACACCTAAAAAGGGAGGAATTTTTTTGGCGCGAAAATTCAAGAGAGCTTTGGCTACAAGAAGGAGATAGAAACACAATTTTTTTTCAAAATTCCACTAGAGAAAGGAGAGAATGCAATAGGATATCCAAATTAAAATGAAGTGATGGCACTGAAATAGAAGAGGCAGTGGTGATCTCTCAAGAGGCGGTCAATTTCTTCTCGACTTTTCTCAATAACCAGGAAGGATCCAACCTACATGAACATACCGCCTTCCTCAAACATGTGCCTAGATTGGTGAGCAGAGAGAAGAATAGAGTGATCCTCCAACCATTCACAGATGATGAAATTAGGGTTGAAACTTTTCAACTTCTTCCTGACAAAGCACCAGGTCTAGATGGATACTCGACACTTTTCTTCTAGAGGTGTTGGAGTTTCCTAGGAAAAGATATAGTTGAGGCGCTAGAAGAAGCCAGGGCTGTAGGAGACATCCTAAAGGAAATAAATAACAATTTTCTTGCACTAGTTCCGAAGAAGGAGAAGCCAAGGTCTTTGGAGGAATTTTATCCTATAGCATTATGCAACACATTGTACAAGATACTCACAAAAAAAATAGTGAACAAACAAAAGCCTTTGATGCTAGCCTTGATCACTAAGGAGAAGACCGACTTTGTCCCAGGTAGGTCAATCTATGAGGGTGCCATTATTTCCCTAGAAGTGATTCATTTCCTTCAGCACAACAAAAGGTCTGGCATGTTGATAAAGCTTGACATTAAGAAAGCCTACGACTCAGTTGACTGGCACTTTCTTTGCAAGGTTTTGGAAGCCTATGACTTTGATAATCATTGGGTCAATTGGATCTTCAAGTGCATGTCCACCCCACGTTACTCTATTTTGATCAATGGAAAGCCAGCTGGTTTCTTTCCAGCCTCAAGGGGATTGAGGTGGGGGGACCCACTATCTCCTTTTATTTACATCCTAATGGAAGATACTCTGGGGTGCTCTCTTAGTTAAGTTATGGAGGAAGGCAAGATCATAGGTCTACAAGTCATGGGGGGAATTCCTCCATGCTCACACCAACACTTCACAAATGACACTCTGCTTCTTGGCACTCCAGAGGAAGAAGAAGCTTAGGTATTCAAAAGCATCCTAAATTACTATGGTAAGGCCTCATGCCAGGTGGTTAGTGAGGTAAAGTCAAAATATCTATTTATAAACACTCCTCAAAGGTTGGAACACAAGGTGGCTCAAGTGCTCAACTTCAGGATTGGCTAGTTCCCCATCACCTACCTTGGTCTCCCTCTAGCCATCAGAATCAACAATTGCAGATTATGGGACCCAATGGTTGAAAATATGGAAAATCACATGTCTTCATGGGGTGGGAAATGGCTATCATGGGCAGAGAGGATCATAATGATCAAGGCAGTGATATCGACGCTACCTATATACCTCCTTTCATTTCTTTCTCTCTCCAATAGTAAAGCCTCCATGATAAATCAAGGTATGAGGAGATTTTTTTGGCAAGGGACATCAGAACAAAAGAAATACCCTCTCATCACTTGGGATGCTATATGCAAAGCAAGAGTCATTGGTGGGGTTGGCATACGTAACATCCTAAAACATAACCAAGCTCTGGGAGAAAAGTTGGTTTAGAATGTCTACAACAACGGCGAGGTAAAATGGGCAAGGATCTTGAGACACAAATATTTGGAAAGCCAGAATACGAATAACATTCTGTTGTCAGAACACCTCTCGTAGGGCTCCAGGTTCTGGAACTTCATGAAGGCATGTAGACCCCTCATACTCAAGCATCTATCATGGGACATCAGGGATGGTAGGAGTGTGAACTTCTGGGAGGAATCTTGGGGAGGTTTCCCATTCCTTGACAACATCACCACAATGGAGCAAATGACAGTAAGGCTACAAAAATCATGGGGTTCAAAGGTAAGAGACTACATGTGCAAATAGTGGTGTGATGGGTGTTTGATATGGTCATGGAGAGACCTAAGAACAATGCAAATACAAGGTGAAGATAGGGAAGTATTGCTGGGAATTATAAGGAAGAGAAGCATATAGATTATATCGGGAGAGGACAAACTAATTTGGGCCAATTCAAAGACAGGGAATTATAGAGCCAAAGAAGGCTACCGAAAATATACGTTGCCATTAAAGCTTTGCTAGGGAAAGTCTTGCCTCCCAAAGATAGGCACCTTTTCTTGGGCATCGATGTAAGAAAAGATATTAACAACAGACAAATTCAAGAAAATGGGATATGCAGGCCCTACCTAGTGTGTGCTTTGTAGGAATGCAAAAGAGGATGCAAATCATATACTAGTATGCTGCCCTTTTGCATAGGCATGCTGGAGGTGGCTATGCACCAAGCTGGGCTGGTCATGTGCACTTCCAAACAATATCTTGTCCATTTTATCCTACTGGCTAGAACTCAAGAAAGGATCCCTGTACAATGTGTTATGGAAGCTTTTCCCATCTCTTTGGGTGTGGGATTTGTGGAAGGAAAGGAACAAGAGGCTCCTCATGGACAAATCAAGAAGCTTCTCCATGTTTTTCAACCACCTTGAGGCTACCATAGTTGAAGCAAAAAACAACAGAATAATGTTAAGAATGGGTGATGACATCCAATTCACAGAATGGGATACCCAAATGAGGAAAGGATGGCATGGTTTGAAAGTTCCTAAGCCGAGACAAGTGAGGCAGGGGATGAAGATATTAAATCGCACCGATGTGGTGTGGTAGCTTCCCCAAGAAGGTTGGTTCAAATTGAATTTTGACAGAGCATCGAGAGGCAACCCAGGCACCTCTGGGGCTAGATGCATCATCAGAGACTCTCAAGGTCAAACATGGGCAACATGTTCTATCCCATTGCTAGAAGGCACACACATGGTGGCAGAGATGCAAGGTCTATTATGAGGCCTTTACCTCTACAAGGAGCTGAGCTTGCCAAGGATAGTAGTGGAAGGTGACTCAATGGTGTTAGTGCAAGCAATTAAGTCAAGGAAATTTCATAATTGGAAGCTTCAACCAATGTTGGATGAGGCATTGGAGGTGCTCCAAGGCTTTTCCTATTTTGAGATCAGACACACCTTCAGGGAAGCGAATGTTGAAGCAGACAAGTTGGAAAATGATGGTGCAGATGGCCTTAAGCACACCAATTTCACTATCTCTTGATAAGCCTGAATGATTTCTAAACAATGGCGCAACAATTTACCTCTCTTGGTTGGGCATCTTAGGAGTCAACATTTAAAAGTGTGGTTTTCTCTAGTGCCCATGTGCTTGAATCTTTGTATCCTTTCAATGGGTCTCTCTCATGGTGGTCGCATGTTTTCAGTTTTATGCAGGTTTGTAATGTCATGTAGATCCTAGACTAAGAAACGTAGTGTCCAAATGACAAATGCAATATTTAAAATTTTAATCATTAATAGAATTTACAATTTACGTACCAAAAAAAAAAAGAATTATAAATCAAATCTAACATTAAATCAATCCTAACAAATAATTTAAGAGATATTTTATTTAAATTCACAAATAATAATAAATAATAAATAATGTTTTAATTACCTTAAATATTCTAATTACTTATTTTATATTAATGCAACTTCCACACTAAATTGATTAAATAAACAATTAAATTTTAAATCACTTTACTTTGTATTTTAAAATAATATTAGTTATTACTAGCATAATTGATAAATTCAAATAAAAACTATTCTATGAAACAATTAATTAAGAAAACATTCATAATTTAACTAATATTTCTAATTATATTATATTAATTAATTAATTAATTCAAACATATATTACTTCACACTTTGGATTATGGTTTATCATCTTTGTGAACCAAACCTAGTTCATCTTTCCTAGTACCTATTCATATCAAGCAACACAAGTCAATACATGCTTTATGAGCACTATTAGAATAACTTTTTAATTGACATTTCAAATCATCATATGTATTTATTAAAATATGTCTAGTCAAAAGAGTTGAGAGTGATAGATGTTATATAATTTATGTATATTTCATGGGAAAGACAATAAAGAAGAAGTGGATTGGAAGTAGGAGGTACGAAGAAAGAAGGGAGAAGATATTGTTAGGATAAGGTGGTGTTTATCTTGCAATCCTAAATCATTTTCATGTATCTCCATGTTACTTGGAAGGTGTACTTTGAAACTTAAGGACAATGCTCAAAAAATACATTGTAATCCTTTATTTATGACATGTAAGTACACTTATATAGGATGGGTACAATCAATGATGATGGGGATAAGACATAATGGTAGAATATTCTTTCTGGGCATCCACTTTGGTGAGGATGCCACTTGGAATTGCATATTTGATGAGGGCCACACTGCCCAAAACCCACATAAATCACAATAGATACCAACATAGAAGATGGAGACAAAAAAATGACTCACTTTCAATTATTTGTCAGAAAATGAAATTTTAGATTCAAAGCTTACATGCTACAACCTCATGGGCTTGATTCATTACAACAAAATCAACTCTAAAAAAAAAAATACTATTCGGAGCCACAATCTACACTATCAAGGCCACCTTCTAAAACCCCCACTTAACCTTTTTTATTTTCCCCAATAACCGCCCTAGAATGTTCTAGAAAGTTCAAATTTCCCCTTTTTGTTTTGGCGCAAAAAGTCCCACCATTTGATTTCTAGCCTAGGAAGAATTTTTTTTATGAAATTCACTTTTTAGAGGACCAACTTCACAAGGCCATAACTTTTGATCTAGGTGTCCAATTTTCTCTTATTGCATATCGTTGGAAAGCTCTCAACAAGCTCAACAATGCACGATTCCACTATAGGTTGGTTCAACCACTTTTTGAGCTATTTTGGGGCCTCTAAAGTTTTATATTTGAATTTGAAGCTACATTGGAGAAATTTCTTGAGATGAAAACGTTAATTTCTCCCAAACTGTGTAGGGTATTGAGGTGATTCTTTCATGATTGGAAAAGTTTTTCAACTCTACTCCTTGGGGTAATTTTTCACGTCCATACGAGCTTGTTTGGGCTGACTTACTAGAAATAGTAAGTGCCCATTTTTTGCTATTTTTGACACCTGAAAATCTTATACCCCCTAAATGCCATCATGTGACTCAAAATAACTAAAGAAAATAAAGAAAACAATTTTTTTGTGGGTGATGCAAGATTTCCCTACATCGCTAGATGCTCCTACATCAGACACCCAAAGTAATTTGAAAAGTGACCCTGTCACTTCTCAGGAGTTAGATGGAAACCAAGATGGTTAAGCTTAGCCTTAGATAACCATTATGAATCTTCAACAAACCTTCCTCTCCATTTCACCAAGTACTCTACATATTGCCTATTTTTTGTGCTTCTACCCACATGGCTATCCAAGATTTCTTCTATCTCTTCCTTCTTTGAAGTAGTTGCTAGAATTTTACACTATTCTTTTATCAGTCCCTCCTCTATATCACCCTCATGATACTCTACCAAATCAACAATGTTGAACACATGAGAAATGTTTATTCCACTAGGAAACTCTACCTCATAAGCATTTCTTGAATCATGCTTCTTCAAGATCTTGCATGGTCCAAACTTCTTCATCTTTAACTTGTTGTATGTACCAACTGGAAACCTTTCCTTTCACATATGAACTATGACTTCATCTCCTACCTGGAACTCCTTATACCCCCTTTTCTGATCTACCTAAGCCTTATATTATGAGTTCATCTTATTGATATGTTTCTTCACCTCTTCATGCAAATTCATCAGGTGCTCAACAAAATCTTCAGCCTCAACACTACTCTTCTCCCCCTTATCCATCTTTCTTAGTTTAGAAGTAGTTCTTGGACTACTTCCATATACAATCTAGAATGGTGATTTACCTGTGCTCCTATTGAAAAAATTATTGTAAGAAAATTCCCCCTATGGTATAATCAAATCCCATCCCTTGGGCTTATATCCAACTAAGCATCTTAGCAGGTTTCCCAAACTCCTATTCACCACCTTTGTTTGTCCATCAGTCTATGGATGGTGTGTAGAACTAAACTTCAAAATTGTCTTCAACTTCTTCCATAATGTCCTCCAGAAATAACCAACAAATTTGGTATCTTTATCTGAAACAATACTCTTTAGTAGACCATGTAATCTCACCACCTCTCTGAAAAACAACTTTGCAACATGAATAGCATCACTAGTCTTATGACAAAATGAAAAGTGCCATATTTGAAAATCTATTCACCAAAAAAAAAATGGAATCATGCCCTCTCTATGTCCTTGGAAAGCCAAGAACAAAATCCATGCTAATATCCTCCCATGGCCTCTCAAGTACAGGTAATGGTTGATACAATCTAGTATTCTGACTTGTTCCTTTCATCATCTGACATACTCTACAACTTTGTACAAAATTATTCACATCTTGTTGTAACTGTTGCCAATAAAAATTCTCACTAACAAGAGCAATGGCCTTATCTCGACCAAAATGTCCAACCAATCCTCCACTATGCTTCTCCTTGATTATATTCTCTCTCATAAAACTCCTTGGAATGCATAATTGGATTCCTCTAAACAACATCCCATCTTGGATTAAGAAATCCAACCATCTCATCCTATCCAATGTAACAGGTTCCAAACAAGCTTTCCAAACTTCTGCAAAGTCTGGATCTTTAGGATATAAACTCTTGAGTTCATTGAACCCAACAACCTCTATATCCATTTCTATCAACAAATTTTTCCTTCTAATCAAGGCATCTAAAACTCTATTTGACCTTCCACTCCTATGCTTCAAAACAAAAGTATAACTCTACAAAAACTCAACCCATTTTAAGTGCCTTTGATTCAACTTTCCTTGACTATTGAGATACTGCAAATCCTGGTGATCAGTATATAAAACAATTTTTTTGGAAACAAATATTGTCTCCATTTCTTCAAAGCCTGAACTATAGCATAAAACTCTTGATCATAGACAAAATATTTCTTCTTAGCATCATTTAACTTCTCACTAAAATAGGCAACAAGCTTACCTTCTTGACTCAAAACAACTCCTATAGTAGTGCCACTAGCATCACAATCTACTTGAAAAACCTTATTTAAATCTAGAAGGGCCAAAATAGGTTGCTCTGTAACTTTCTTCTTCAACATATCAAAACTTTTGGTTGCTCTTGTGATCCACTTGAACTATTTTCTATCCCCTCTCATCGCTTCGGTTAGAGGTGCACAAATACTACTAAAATTCTTAATAAATTTTTTGTAAAAAATTGCTAGACCATGAAATGATCTTACCTCTATAACACTCCTCAGGGTAGGCCATTCAGTGATAGCTCTCACCTTCTCTAGATCCATTTTAAGACCCTCTGCTGAGGCAACAAATCCCAGATACACCAACTCTCTCTTCACAAAACCATATTTCTTCAAATTAATCAACAACTTCTCCTCCTTTAGCTTCTCAAAAACTCTTCGGATATGCATCAAGTGCTCCTCCAACGTCTTACTGAAAATAAAAAATCATCCAAATAAACAATAACAAATTTTCCTAAAAAATTCTTTCAATACCTCATTCATAAGCCACATAAATGTGCTCGGTGCATTGGTTAGCCCAAAAGGCATGACTAATCAATCATACAATCCCTCCTTAGTTTTAAAGGTTGTCTTCCATTCATATCCTTCTATAATTCAGATTTGGTGATATCCGCTCTTCAAAACTATCTTCGTGAAGTACTCAACTCCACTCCAACAATCCATAATGTCATCCATTCTCGGCAAAGGAAATCTATACTTGATGGTGATCTTGTTGATGGCCCTAGAATCTATACACATCTGTCATTCCCCATATTTCTTTGGTGCTAGTACTACAAGTACTGCACATGGACTCAAACTCTCTAATTAATCCCTTCTACAACAACTCTTTCACTTGTTTGTTCAACTCTTCACTCTCTGTTGGAGTCATACAGTGAGCTGCCTTATTCAAAAAAATGGCTCCAGGAATCAATTCCATCTGATGACTAATCTTTCTTACGGGAGGCAAACCTTCAGGTACATTATTAGAAATAATAGATTGAAACTCATTCAACAAATTTGAAACCTCTATAGGTACCTCAGTAGTATCTTCTTTATCAACTCTAGGGATCAATGCAAAACACATATGCTCATGCTTCATACCTTCTAGGAACTTTCTTCAATCAACCAAAAAAATTCTTGCATTACTGCATACCTTTTCTTCTACCTCTTTCAAGGGCTTCAACTTATGACTAACCCCATCCTTTGTCAAAGAATAGTTGTTGGCATGTCCATCATGTACTACTCATCGATCAAACTGCCACGGTCTGCCTAAAAATATATGACAAACATCCATAGGCATAATATCAAAAAATACCTCATCGTGGTAATTTCCATTCTTGAACTTTACCGAACATTGTTCATTTACCAAGGCTTTATGGTCCTTCTACAACCAAGCAATCCGGTATGGGTTTGGATGCCTTCTTCTCTCCAATTGTAACCTACTAACCATTTCTTCTGAAACAAGGTTATCGGTACTACCTCTATCAATAATAACATTGCAAGATTTACCTTCACACTTACATCTGGTGTGAAACAAATTTTTCATTTTAGTTGGTTCCTTCTCCTCATTCAACAAAGCTCTTCTGGTAACAAGAACCTCTCCTCTTCCCGCATCATCAGAATGTGAAGAATCAACATCTTCATCTACATGTGCAACTTGTGCATTATGCTCAGGCCTTCTATTTGTCCTTCCTTGATGTTGAGGACACTCATAGGCTCTATGTATTTCTTCTCCACACTGGAAACAGGTTCCATGGAAGTATCCTCTTCCTGGTCCTCATCTAGATCTTCCTCTTCCTCTTTGGTCTCCATTATTCTGATCACGAGGACAATAGGTGTTATCTCCTTTCTGGTTATGGCTGCTACTAGAGCCTTCACCCTTCTTTTGATCTTCATTTTGACCTCCATATGACTGTCCACAGGTCTTTCCTCTATGGCCTCCACCTCATTGTTTGTTCTCAAACCTCTTGTTCATTCGTTCTTCAACCTTTAGAGAAAACTGATAAGCATCCTCAATGGTGGTCATTCTTACACTAATACATTTGACTGCAAAATATGATGAAATTTTCTGACAAAATATGTAAAATTTAATGTTCGTCGGGTGCTTGTAAAATTTGATGTGTAATTTCTAATTTTTTTGAAAGTTTATCCCCGATGTTTGTCAAAATTTTGAC
>VDFB02281492.1:310839554-311008104 GCA_007258455.2 Sequoia sempervirens
ACTTTCGCCACTCCATCCACCTCCTGATGTCCCCCCTACATCCTATCTAGCTACCCCTATAGGTTTTCTAGGCTTTCACATCCTCCTCCACCTGGTGCAACCATCTCTCTAGTAGAGCTATCCAAGATTATGCCCCCACTAGTCTCATTGTTGTGTCATCCTCTTGTGGTGGCTCGTACACAACTAATGCTCTCCCCATAGGAGCATCCTTCTCTACCTACACCTCCTCTTCCTATTCCTCCACCACCTATCCCCCTCACATCATGATCCTCCTCCTCCTACTCTCCTCCATCCACATCTTCCCCCTCCCCCTCCCCCTCTTCCTCGGGTACCTCTTGTGGTTATTGTACCCTCCTCTCTGCTAACATCACTTTCTTGGGCCTCCTCTCCTTCCACCATTCTACATATCTCTCTGTAACCCCAAGTTTTTCCTATCCACTCCTCCATGGCTATACTACCTCTCCCAACTAATCCTAGATTTGTCTAGCTCTGGTAGCTGGTACCCTTCACACCCATTGACTACTCTCATGATTGATCTATCAGCACCTCTCCTCAAGCTCTATGATATCCTAAGGTACCCCAAACTGTCGAGTGACCCTATCTGGCTAGTTCATCTCAATAATGTGAGGGTCACGTCGAATCAAATAACACCATGAGAACATTAAACCTCTATATACCCTATCATCTCCCCTTTAGGAATGGAAGTCAAAACCCCTATAAGGCCTCTAGATGATCTGATCATCTATCAAGTCATACATCACTCGTCTCTAGAAGGATATGCTCCTCACCTTTGAATAGTATCTCATCCCTTGTTACTCAAAAATAATCCACAGATCTACCTCCCTCTCCACTACCCCTACCACATTTTTTTGCATGGTACAGATGTGCTACCACACCCACACTTATAACAAGGTCACATGGGTGATGCTACCCATCCATTTATAATATATGTAGTGCATATCCCTATACAACTATGTTAGTATGCAGGAGCCCCATGCATATACCCCCTCCTCTCCATACCTCATACAACTTCAATCAACTTGAGGTTGAAATATCTCCCACTCTTTTCACGAATGAGAATCTTGCTAATCAAATTGCACAAATATAGAGGTGGTGTTGGTGAAGACTCTAGGCATCTGTCCACTTCTAGGTGCATCCCCTATAGGGGAGGTCTATCATCTCGAATATTGCCTACATGCTTTGCTCCAATGGATGTTTGGTCACCCCCTCCATGATTAGTCCTTTGATCGATAGTCGTAGTATCCACTACACATCTTCTAGAGTCATGATCATCTCCCCTATGGGGAGGAGGAATGCGCATGTCTCCAAGATCCACCACTTGAACAACGCTGTCAACAGGGGCCTGTGTGCCCTAATTACGGGGAAATGCATCATATGACCAAGTCATGTTGCCTCCACAGTCCCCTAGTCATCCTTCATCAACTCTCTCACCAATGCCAAGGTCCTCGATCTCTACTCTTGTGTTCGCATTCTATTTATATCCTATAGTTATCCAACTAACATGTCATACTTTTCCATGCCCTTAACCATTTTCTTTCCTTAAATTTTTATTTTTCCTCCCATTTTTGTGCATTCACCCTTGTGCGAAGTGTGTTCACCCATCTTCTTTTTGCACATTCACCCATCTCATTTTTGTGTGTTCACCCCTTTGCTAACCCTAGCACATTCACCTCTAAAGGAATGTGCATTCAACCATCTACTATGGCCATGGTGCATTCGCCCCTAAGTGCTTGCACATTCACCTTTTTTTCATTCCTCCAATGCATTCGCACATGAGTGCACACAATTGCCCTTGTGTCAAGGTGCATTTTCCTTTCTAGAGCTTTTATTTCAAGGGAAAATCAACTTCATCATTGGCCTTGCATGTTCACCCCTCCCCTAATGTGTTCACCCCTGCACAAGCAACACATTCGCCCCTTTAGAGTTGATTCCTCTTGGGTAAACTCGCTTCAGCCCTACCTCATGGATTCTCCCTTTGCCAAGTGCATTCACCTATTTGGGGCATCACATAATCACCCTTGTAGACCAATCTCACATAGTCGAACCTGCCTTACCCTAATCCTCATTTGTTTTCCAATCCAAATAGGCATTTTCCCCTTCCCATTGATGTGATCACCTCTCATCTATAGAGGCGAATCTGCTAACCCCGACGGGTGAACATTCCCCTACATAGGTGAATCTGCCTTCACCCTACTTACCCCTCCCATGAATATCAATTAAAACATGTGTGAAATTAAGCGTACAAGCTCATTTTTTTAGGCGTACCTGAAAGGGGATCTCATCGCTCTAATAGTAATCTCATAAGATGTCCAATTGGTACGAGATATCACCTTTGTGTGTCATTTCACTCTCGAGATCACTCAATCTCTCGTGTTCACTAAAGTTAAAATGAATAGTAATTTTGGTTAATTACTATTTATAATTAACCTTTTCACCCCCTCTCCATTTTAACCCTAATTTATTTTGCTACCATTTTCATTCTATTTGTTTGTTTTCCTCTATTCGAAAGCCATTTTTCACTGTGGCCCTCATGATGCCCTCCTTTTTCCTCTATTGAGATGCTGCCCAAAGTGCCTTTTTCCTTGTTCTCCCTCTCGAGGGGGCATAATCCTCTATATTTCCTCCATTTTTCTTCCTATCACTTTCCCTGCCATGTTGGGGCATCTAGTCATTATTTTTCTTCTATCAGTCACCTATATTTTATTTTTCTTTGAAACATCATTATTTTAATGATATTTTGAAGAGGGGCAAAATGTAGACATCTAAATTTGACCATTCCCATGTGGTCAAATTTATCCCTTATTTCATCTATTTTGCATTCACACCTATATTAATTAAATAATTCCATTATTTGATTAATATTTATCCTATTTCTAATGTCCCCTAAAGTGTTTAATTGTTATTTAATAATTTACCACCCTTCTCTAAATTAAATAAATAGACCAATTTATTGATTTAGTCATTAGCCTAAGCATATATGAATTAAATTAATTTTTAATTCATTCCTCTTTCTCTCTCCTCTTGTCACATCCTCCATAATCTTCCTCTAATCCTGATTAACTTGCCTAATCCTCTCATTAGGATGTTCACACCACTAACCATGATTAGTGTCACATCCTGCATAATCAACAAGTTGGTCTTAATCACCCCATTAGCCTAATTAATCATTTGCACAACTATAATATTTGATTAACTATTCCTAATCTAGGTTTAATGCCAATTATGGCATGTACCTAGGTCAACCCCCTCATAAATACTTTCTCCATCTAGATAAGTCATCTCCTTTCCCTAAGAATTTTTAATTCCTTTTAATTCCCCCCATGAGCCGATGTGGAATTTTTAATTCCACTTTATTCTCCCAAAATCCTTGGAGGAATTAAAAGATAATTTTGAATTCCTCTTTCAAATCCCAAGCACCTTACAAGGGGAATTTTTAATTCTCTTTGGTCTTCCCAAGACCTTCTCCAAATTCTATGGAGATTTTTGATGAATTTTAAATTAATCACTTGTCACATTCTTCCCATGATTTGGATAGGATAAGACAAGTCTTGTCTTTTGTCCTTCCCTCCACATGGCTGCCACTACACCTCCACCTCATCATTCCCCATCCCCCTAAGATGGCACATGTCATCCTCTCATGAGTTGAGATACCTCAACCCTTATATTCAATCCCTAGATTGAATTGTGGCCATCCATTTCATTTCCCCTTCTAATGACTATCAAATGACAATCATTTTTCACATTCAACACTTCATGCATTCAAGCTTAAATTATACAAACTTTCCTTCAACACCATTATTGTAGCCATTTTTGCACTCATATTTTTCATTCAAATCCACCATTTGCACCTCTATTGCATCCATTTCATGATCTTAACCATGCATTTCTAGGTTTTATATTGTCAACACATCAAAAGGAGCACACAAATCAAGCAAATCAAGGGCCAACCAAGGGCCAAACTTATAATTTATTTCCTTTTCTTGTTCAAATTTCATTGTTTACCCAATCTTGAGTGTTTGTTTGTGTTTCTTGTCATTTGCATTAGTTATTATTTGCATTCTAGAGTAGACAATTACAATGCACACACCAAGTAAGCTCTCATGTTTTCTTTTATTGTTTGTCATTTATCATCCTTCTACTTTAAAGTAACTATTCACAGCATGGTGTTTAGAAATTTCTTTAAAGTGGGGGCATATAGTCTCCCACTCATTGTTTGCATAATTGTGTGACCTATTTTAAAGTGTGGTCTTCTTAATTCATGTGACATGTCTTCTTGGTGGTGAAATTAGGTTTGATGTCCTACAAGAGTGTGACCTTTCTTGGCATATGGAATTCCTCTTGGTGGTAATGCTATTGTTTGCATTCCCTAAGGTGTGAATCTTTTATTCCTTGGCTAGTCCTTTCTTGGTGGTGATGTCAAGTGTGATGTTCACTAAGGTGAGACCTTTCATGTATTAAGCATAACCCCTTTGCATTTAAAACTAGTTCATGGCCACTAAGCATAATACAACTTGCTTGTCAGTGATGCCTTTTATTTCATGAGTGTCTAGCATAATGCAGCTTGCTAGCCTTGTGAAAAATTTAACCATTTTTTGTGGTACCTTATCAAAGTTATTAGGGAGTATAAATTTTGGTATGGTTGACATATGGAAGGCCTATAGACCTAGTGTGACTTTTCCATCTGCCACCTTTTGTGGGTACTATTAGCTCTCAAAAATGCAGGCAAGATGACTCAAGAGCTGCCAATCTCTTGATATGCTTCAGGTAATAGACAAGGTTGGAAGAATTCAACCTTCTACTCTTTAGGTGCTGCAAAACCTGGGTGGGTGTACCTCTCTGAATAATGCAGACTTAACTTGTAATCAATCTTCTTATAACAACTTGTTCACAATGGCAGATGGGAGTGAACAATTATAATTCAACTTGAAAATGGTAACAATACTCTAGTCTAGATTCTAAAATGCTCAATTTTAAAAGATATAAAGAGAATGAATGAATTCAAAATGATAAAATGTAGAGACCAGTGCCTTATTGGGTATGTAGAGTCAAATGAAATCAAATGAGCAACACTCTCTGGAGAAAACTCAAATTATCTGGCATATATTCTGTTTACAACTTGTATAAACATGCAAAACTGTGACTACTAAGCTCTACTTGAATAATCCAATTGAATCTCTCTGATTACTGTGATTAACTAAAAGGATTTAGTCTTTACTTGAAAGAACCAATCAATCAATCACACAAGTACAACAAATGTGCACTAATAAATCAAATACAAACTTGTCATATCAATTTAAACAACCAGAAAGAGTCCATCTTGGAGACAGCTTAGCCATACTTTCATCAAATTCAATAGATAATTGAGACCAAAAATGTGCAGCAACATCAATTGACTTTCATAAATACCTCCGATTTGAAAACATGCATCATAGTCTCTGATATGATGAATTTATATTACTGTATCCATCAGAAATTGCCTACTATATATCAAATAACTAATAGCTCATATTCCCCATTTACAATTGCAAAAATGCTTATTTATACACAAGCATTTGGATAAAATGTTAAAATATGAGAACATGTCAGCTTAGCACAAAAATCAGGCTCCAATTGAGCTGGCAAGCAACGGCTCTCAGGTAGATACATGTCAGCCTCAATGTTTTGTGTTTCTGTTAATCACCTGTGAATAGTCGGCAAGACATAATATATCGTCCTGCTGAAGGCAATTCAATCGTTAGACATCCCGCATGCATTTTGCCATTGCTGTGACCGTCGATCGTCGGGGAGAAGTCACAGAGATTTCAATTATGTTGCGCCGAAACAAAATTTTCCTTACGTGCTTTCTTGTCACTGAGACACATGGGTATCTCTCGCTAATGAACTCCTTTAGCTTCATTCATATTCATTGTAGCTCATCCAGGTCGTGGAGACATCCTATAGATCCCTTTATGTTTTCTTGAGAGAAACTTTACCTTTCACACATTGCTATGACTTAAAGTTCCTCTTGTCGACAAGCCCATCATGTATGTCACCGTAGCTTCCACTGATCAGAGAGACCTCTTGTAGATTGTCCCATGCTTCACCGAAGATCTTCATATGTTCTGAATGTCGCCATGACCTCAAGATTTTCTCGCCGACAAGTCCACACCACACATACATGTCGCTGTAGCTTCTATATGTCGGGGAGACCTCACATAGACTTCACTTTGTTATACCGCAAGGCCCGATGCACTCTGAGTCGTCGAGAAAAGTTCACACTCTTGCCGATAAGATCCTTCATCGTTTTCCATCGACGAGACCGAAGGTCACTCGCCAAGACCTTACGGTGATCGCCCCAACCCATATCGAAGCATCCCTTGTTAAAATTATCTTCGCCAAGACATAAGAAGACTCCAGCTGAAAGTCATTTGTTAGAAAACCTTTGCACCATCGGTGAGACATATGGATATCGCCATGACATCCCCTTGAAAACATTAACTCATGCCGATATTGTATTCTATTTTCCTAGTCGTCAAGACAAGATGAAAACTGAGAGCTTCCACTGAGGACCAGACCTACACCGATATGTTATATCTTTCCACCACCGTTCGGCAAGATAGGAAAACTTCAGCTGAGACATAATGTAGAAACCTCCAGCCGAAAAGAAACCATAGTGCACTAGTGCATTTGAGACATCAAATTGCAAGACGCTAGCCAGTACCAAGATAAATGCGATAGAAGAAACCACCATGGTCAGCCAAAACAACAGAAACATCTTTGAAGTAGGCACAGACGTTGCTAGCAGAAAAATGGATCGGAGAGACCCAAATGTTGTCACGCCAAAACACCTAAAATAAGATATTAGCAAAAAACATAGTGGGTCGGGGAGACAATGGGAACCTATGCCGATATGAACCAAAATGAAAAATATGCATGACCCAATAGATTCAATGGGACAATATGGCAAGAATGGGTGAAATATGCATACCGGTAGGACCAAATCTAGAAATTTATGAGTGAAAACGATGTAAAAACATTAGATTTTTACATTAACAGTACACACTAGACCATTGTGTGTTTCTCACCCTTTTTCCTTGGGGCTCACCTAGTGTATACCAGACTAAACTAGCCCTTGTGAGAGTATTTTTGGACAAACCACTTAGGCTTGATCTATACCTTTTAGAAAAATAGTTCAAGCTTGATCCAACCTTTTTATTTTTCTCTTTGCATTAATTTAATTTGACATTGTATGATTGAGTATCTTATGGCATTGTTGCATGCATGTGTCTCTTTGTGCCTTTGTTGGTTTGATATGAGATCTTAGATCTTGGGAGCTTGATCATCCTCCTTGATACTTCTCATCTTATCTTCCTAATAGTTGTACAATTGGACTTCTCTTGATGCTTATTTGTCTACTTTAGTGTGAGTATGAGCATAAGTTTATACTCTCACTAAAGTGGGGGATAAATGTAGAGTAGGAAATTGTATACCCTTTACAATTTCACAAATTTTTTGCATCCCCTTAATTAATTGAACTTAATTAAGCCTCTAATTTACCAAATTATACATTCCAAACCCTGATTATTCTCATTTTTTGAAAGGGAAAACTATATTAAAAAATTTCCAACATTAATTAAATCACCTTGGAAATTGAGTGTCCTAGACTTAGGTCCTAGGAACCATTCACCCAAGGGAGAAAGGGTCCCCTTTAAGTCCTAGGACCCAAATTTAATATGTTTTTGGTGTCATTTTAATGATTCAAATTCAAGTTTCAAATGTCAAATTTTGAAATCTATTTTTTGAGAAACTAGATAAACACCTATAAATGCAGTCTTTTTATCAGTTCAAATCATCTAACATGAAGGAAACCTTAACTGGAGAAAATATTATTTTCAAAAGCATTAAAGAGCAGATTTACTAGTCATCTACAATAGCAATCAAGATTATATGATCATGTCAAAGGTCATGTGTGTTCATGTTATGTTTTGGAGCTAACATTGTGATGTAGGTTTCAAGCATTCAAGCATCAATCAATCAAGCTAATTCATGTAATATGCAAGCCTTAGAGTGATGTGTTTGACTCAAGGAAATCCATTAAAGGTTTGATTAATTGGTGAAGAAGGATTGAAAGTTGAGAAAAGGAGCAAGTTTGCAAAGTTGCATAAGTTGTCATCATTATTGTCGAGCTATGGAAACTCACTTATAGATTTTATTTCTGGCTTTCTGACAGTCAAACCTAGAGAAATTAGAAGCTTAGATCTAAGATCAGAGGATTGTAAAAACTGATTTTGGACCCTTGCACTAAGACCCATTCGCTCTTGGGTGAATGAGTCTTGTTATAGACCCTGAAACCCACTTTTTATCATAGGTGCACACTATCATGCCCTTCTCAAATCTTCCTCTAAGTTGTCATTTTAATTTCTATTATCATAGAGCTTTGTGCTTCAAGTGTTAGGTCATATGATTCATTTAGTTAATGCACTTTAAATCATTCCAAAAAAATGCAAATAAGTCATTTTTGTCATAAGAAAGCAGAGATCCAAGGTCCAAAATAGGGTTAACTCACCTCAAGGTTGAAAGTAAATCCTATCCCTTTGTGATCTTCTCTCTTTCGAATGAAATTGGGGAAAGGTGTGTTTGAATCCTAGACCATTTCATTATTCCACATTGATTGAGTTCATTCCTCCCTTTTCCCTACAATTCAATAACAAATCCAAGACAAACTTTTCTCATATCAATAAATCTACCTCTAAAGCACCAATTTTGGAAATTCCTAATCTCATATTGCCATTTTTCATTTATTCATTTGTACCAAAACATTCTTGTGCAACATTTTTAACTCAAAGGAAAGAGGCAGTAGACAAATTACCAATTTATTTCATGAGTTCTCCCTTTAAAAATTTGGAAGTTAGATATCCCCCTAAAAAAAAAGCTTTTGATTTGGTAAGAGTTGTTAATAAATTCCAACATTATATCTTATGCAGTAAAACCTTTGTGGTTGTCTTAAACCACATGTTTTTAATTCTTTATTGATGCAAAGTGAAGTTGGAGAAAGAAGAGGAAAATGGATGGCTATATTACTAGAATTTGATCTAGAAATTCAACTGATGAAACTAATTTATGGACAAGGATTATTACAAGCCATGGATAAGATTGATCCCTACATCATTTTTCAATAATACACCGTGCAATCCTTCACTAAAGAGTAATGGTATGCAGACTTGATCTTTCTCTTGTTGAACAATAAGTGCCCTGAGGGAATAAATTCCATGCATGGAAGGGAATTAAGATTGAAAAGTGTGAATTACATGATAAATAATGGGACTTTGCTTTAGAATAACTTTGAAGGTATTTACTTAAGGTTTTTAGAATAAAAACAAGACAAAAAAGTTCTGAGTAAATTCTATAGAAAGTACGGTACATGACATGAGTTTGCAAAATCTACTACACATAAAATACTTAGGGTTAGGTTGTTGGATGTTATTGTTATGTGGTTGTCATTGATGTCAACACTATTGGCATTAATATCTGAGATCAGATAGAGGTGGTGAATTCACTTGTAATGAGTTTAATTCTTTTTGTGAAGAGCATGGGATAAAGAGACAATTGTCTACACCACAGACCCCTCAGAAAAATGGAGTTGTGGAAAGGAAGAATAGGACAATTCAAGAAGCTGCTAGGACTATGATGCTGGAAGGAAATTTTCCTCATATCTACTAGAAAGAAGCTGTGAGTACTATTGTTTACACTCTCAATCGGGTACAAGTCAAAGGTGATATTGGTAAGACTCCTTATGAGCTATGGTATGGTCATAAGCCTACTATTAGATATTTAAAAATCTTTGGGAGTAAATGTTTTATCAAAAGAGATGAAGATATATAAAATTTTGATGCTAAGAGTGATGAAGGAATCTTTCTTGGTTATTCTACTAAAAGCAAGGCCTACCAGTGCTACAATTAGAGATTGAGGAAAGTAATTGAGAGTGATAATTTCAAGGTTGATGAAGACATAGTTAGACCATCCAGAACCTATGGATATGATTCAAATGATCAAAATGACAGTTTAGATAAAGGAAAGAAAGTTCAGACTTCAAATCAAGTTCAGATCATTTCGATGAATCAGAAAAATCAAGAGGAAGGAACTAGTGAAAGTGCAAAAGTGAGATTACAAGAGTCTGAATTTCAAGAACATCCTAAGACTCCAAGGTATGTAAGACTAAATAATTCAGAAGATCAGATTATTGGTGATAAGAACAAAGGTGTTCAAACTAGGAGAATAATTGTACAAGAATATTGTTTGATCTAGAAGACTAAGCCTAATAGTTTCAATGAAGCATGCAAAGATGAACATTGGATGGAAGAAATGAAAGAAGAACTACTACAGATTGAGAAGAATGATACATGGATTCTTGTTCCTAGACCTAAGGACAAAAATGTAATTGGAACTAAATGGGTCTTTCGGAAAAAACTGAATGAGCAAGGTGAAATTGTTAGAAACAAAGCAAGACTGGTGTGTAAAGGATATTCTTAGATGGAAGGAATTGACTTTGAAGAAACTTTTTCCCCTATTACTAGGATTAAAGCTATGAGACTATTTCTTGCTTATGGTACTTACAAAAACTTCAAGGTTTATCAAATGTATGTCACGTCAACATTTCTAAATGGAGAACTGGAAGAAGAAGTGTATGTTGAGAAACCTCATGGATTTCAATTGACTGATTAGGGAAATATGGTTTGTCAGTTGAAGAAAGCACTGTATGGACTCAAGCAAGCCCCAAGAGAATGGTATGCTAGATTGGACAAGTATTTGTTGAAGCTTGGATTTAATAAAGGTATTGTTGATAATAATTTGTATTTCAAGATTGATCATGATAAAGATTTGATTATTGAAGTCTTTGTTGATGATATCATTTTTAGAGGAGATGATAGTTTGTGCATGAAGTTTTTTGATGAGATGCAAAGTGAGTTTGAGATGTCTATGATTGGAGAAATGAATTTTTTTTGGGATTGAAAATTACTCAGCTAGATAAGGGGATCTATATATCTCAGTCCAAGTGTGAAATAATTTCTAAAGAAGTTTGGTATGGAAGACTAAAGCCAGCCATACACCTATGGTGACCTGGGATGCAAGTTGACACAAGATGATGATTCTCCTTAAGAAAATCGACTCAGATACAAGATCGATGATTGGTGGATTATTTTATTTAACTCAAACTAGGCTTGATATAATGAATGTTTTATTTATTATTGCAAGATTTCAATATGATCCGAAGGAATCTCATGTGACTACTATGAAGAGAATTTTTAGATACTTGAAGGGGACATTTGACTTTAGCCTATGGCATCCTAAAGATGATGATCTTACTTTGAGTGCCTTTACTGATGTTGATTGGGCAGGAGATGTGAAAGAAAAAAAAAAGTACTAGTGGTGGAGCATTTTTCTTGGGTAAGAAGCTAATTTCATGGTGAATCAAGAAGCAAAATGTCATTTCTTTATTCATCGCAGTAGGAAGAATACATTGTTGTTGCTAACAATTGTACTCAAGTATTATGGGTGAAGCAGATGTTGAAAGATATCAAAGTTGTGTATGATGAGCCTATTGCTATATTATGTGATAATTAAAGTGCAATTAACATTTCTAAGAATTTGGTGCTACATTCAAAGACCAAGCAAATATCTATCAAGTTTCACTTTTTGAGAGAGAAGATGAGTGAAAAGGAAGTTAGATTGGAGTATGTGCCCACTAAGGAACATATTGGAAATATCTTTACCAAGCCATTGCCTAAGGATAATTTTGATTATCTCATAGGGAAGCTAGGGGTGATTACCCCTCCTAATCATAACTAAGATGCATTTGCTTACATCAATATGTGCATTTCACAGTCACATCTTGATTTGGATTGATGTTGTGGTGGGGGGGGAGTAGTCAAATGTTCAAAAATATGGTTTAGAGCTTGTTTGGAGAAAGATAATGTATCTTTGCCATTGATGTCAAAGGGGAAGAAGATTCATGTGAAAAAAATTTTGGGGAGAAGAGTCATGTGAAAGAGTTGAGGAGAAAAGAGTCAAAACCTAAGGGGGAGAAAGTGCTAAGAGAAAGTTGCATTGATGGTGTTTTTCACATCATGTGTTTCCATCAATGCAAAAGGGGGAGATTGTTAGATGTTGTTGTTATGTGATTGTCATTGATTTCAACACTATTGGAATTAATGTCATTGAGGTTGTATATGTCGAGGATATTGAGAAAATTGTAATAGAATAAGTTGTAGATTGTCAATGATGTAGTGGAGTTCAGTATGTTGGCTAGCTCAATATGTTGATGATCAGAGCTTGTGGATTAAAGGGTTGGTTGTTGAGTATATCTAGTTTATCCATGTTAAGTTTCATAGATCCGCATGAAGATTTGATCAAGTTATGAGTATTTGTGTTTTGCCAGTTTTTTTGTTGCTTCAGTTGGTGTTTCTGATAGAGGATGATGTGATTCTAGAAAGATGATTTATTGTGGATGCTTCTGTGGTGATTCATGATGCTCATGGATGTTTCTAGATCATGCTCTATCTATGTTGCACATCCACATTGATCATTGTGCTTGTGATTGGTGATTTTCTTTTGCATATTCATGTTTTTCATGTTCATGGTCGACACGATGATTGTAGTGTGTTGTGGATCTTCGAGAATAATTTTTGAAGGTGTTTCATGTTCGAGGATGTTGTTTTGGGTCTTCACTATGTTGTGGCTGACATTGGTTGATTTGCATTGTAAATTATTTATGTTTTGGGCTGACAGTTTGTATACATTTTTTTTATTTTGTTGAAGCCGACATGGAGTTGATGTAATTCCTAGTTGCGGATATATATATATAAGTGATTGTTTCTACCATTTGAAGGTATGATGTGAATGAGATGCGTGAATAATATTCTAATCATTCAAAGGAAGAAGCAGAGTGTGAAGAAGAGTGAGTAGAGTGTGAAGAAGTGTTCATGTACTTAACTAGAACTGTAATCAAACATTAGCATATGTTATTTTCTCACTTCAAAATCTAGATGGTTGTAATCTGAATCTCTTTGTAAGATGGTGTGTCTTCCTTTGTAATTGAGCAATGAGCTCTAGGAAGTGTGCCTGAATACATGTGCATTCCCATTTATTCTTCTATACTTTTAATAGGTTATAATCTTGTGGACTAACTTCCACCATGGTTTTTCCCCTAATAGGGTTTCCACATAAAAAATCTTGGTGTTGTGTGTGTTTTTGATGTGGTAATGATTTATGCTTTCATGTTTATTTATCAAATTTGAGAATAAGGCTAGCAATTTTAATAGGTTATAATGTGTGGATTTGCTTTTCCACCATGGTTTTCCCCTAACAAGCTTTCCAGTAAAAATCTTGGTGTTATGTGGTTTACGATGTCGTGATGGTTTATTCTTTCATGTTTATTTATCAAATTTAGGGAATAAGGCTGATAATTTTAATAAGTTTAAATTTCTGTGACAACTAATTCACCTGCCCTCTCAATTGTCTACCCTTGTGTTGCCAACATAGGTATTATTGGCCACATCTCTTTTGGGATACACACCAACACATATGAAATTGTCACAAATGTCAAACATTTGGTCAAGAGAGAAACATGTAATAGGTTGCTTTTTTATTAGAACCCCTGATCTAGTACGCAAAATAGCTTAAAGGAATAAACGTTAAATGAGATGTTGCAGAAGCTAGAAAACAAGGATTCCCCATGAAATCCATTTACAACTTCAAAATAGGAAGGAAAACAATGAAAAGCCTAATAAAAAGAACAAAATAGATTGAATCCTAATTTAAATGTGCAAACTCATGATCCCATGGGGGAATTGGTGCCAATTTGATGTGAAAATTGGCCCTTTTCCCAATTCCTAAGATGCAAGCTTGATATGTTGACAAGATTGATTCACTTTGTTGATGAAGGATGAGAGCTCCAAGCCAAAAATCTGCAAAACCTAACTAAGAATTCAATGATAATGGATGAAATTTGAGAGATATTTGAGCATGGTAACTTTTCCTAAATTGTGGATGATCAAAAGAGGATATGAGCTCTTTATTTATAGAATTCCAAGATGGATGAATGTCCAAATTTGAGCAATGTGGGACTAACATTCATCCAATGGCATGATGCCACTTGTCAAGCTATGAATGGATGAAGGATGTGCAAGATTTGGGGATTACATGCCAATAAATGCCCTAATTTTTTTAGTTTTCAAAATTTGTTGAAATGACTTGTAAGAGGAAGAGAAAATGCAATATAAAATGCCCACTTGGCTCAAGACAAAGGACATGTAAGATGAAGTTATTGCTTTGTTGGATGTACATGTTGACTTGGAATTTTGAATTCAAATTGAGAGAATATTCCAAAAGATGCCTTGTGAGGAAAATAAAGATTTAATAAATGAATTAAATCTATTTTCATGTGCAACTTACATTATCTAGAGGATGTGACATGAGATGAGATTAAATTAATCAAGGGTTAATTAATTTAATGAGAGAGGTTAGATGATGTGACCTATTTGACTCAAATTTATGGATTTATTTAAATCAAATAAGAGAGGAATATGACAAGAGACTAATTAAATAAGGATTTTGATTTATTTAATTAAAGAGATGGTGTTAGATTAAATCAAATAAGGTTTTAATTTATTTAATTTAATAGATAGACTTTAGAGATTTAATCAAATAAATTGATTATTTAATTAAGGAGGGATAATTAGATCAGATGAATTGATTTAATTAACAAGAGAGAGAAACTTCATTAGAAAAAATGATTTATTTAATTAAGGGATGAAAGTTGATGAATTTAATCAGATAAGGAGATTTGATTAAATGGTTAGACCAAGGGATCATTTAGGAAGAAACGATGTTAGTAAGTCAGGATTAGTTGCACAACGTCAATCGGTATATTTTATGTGTCTACACCTTTGCAATTAGTGTATGAGGTATGACCATTTTCCTAATGGGCTTTAGAATTTTTGGTGTGATTAACTTGAATTCCTTTGCAAGTCATAATTTTATATTGATAGCGAGGGACTAATGCACACAATGGATCAAATCCCAAGCATAAAATAACTACAAAATTGATATTTTCATCAAGTTTCTTTAGTAAAACATTGTGACCAAGTTTGGGATATCATTTTCTCTAGTAGGTGAATGGCCCTAATTTCTCCTCTACACAATTTATTTAATGGTTGTTTGAGCATGAAGTAATTATATTTTTTTTCTTTCAATTACTATCCACAAGTTAATGGGGTGGTAGAATCAACCAACAAAAATATTTTAAATATTATCAAGAAACAATTAGAGAAAAATTATATGGATTGGCACATCCAACGTAATTTTTCCCTATGGGGTGATCCCACAATACTAGTTTACAATTTTTGACCAAACTGTACATTGAATTGAATTTTTTTAACTAAATCTTCACTTTCGAGCACCTATAGTGGCTAAACCATGAGGAATTTGAAGATGATGCAAACTATTGATTTGTGAAATTTTGTTTGTAGATTCTAAATATATTTTTTTCAAATTTTTGGAATTAGATTGCACTTCTTTTTCCATCTCCTTTGAAAGCTAGTTTTTAACAGTAAACACCATTTTTAAAGAGTGACGTTATCGGCTAACACAAAAAAAATTCTATGAAGGATAATTTTTTTTTTAATTTAGACTTGTAACTACGATATCTAGTGCATGGAATTGGTTTCATAGCATTTCATTGAATATTTTTTTCTTAATTAAGTTTCAAAGTCAAACCAGTTACAATTTAGATATGATTTACTAGATAAAACATAACTTTTTTTTATGTATCGAAATTCAATTTTATTTTTTTTGTTGGATCAGGGACATCAATATCTAGTGCATTGATATTTTTCTTTTTTTGATAATTTGCTATTTTTCCACATGTGCAAAATAGAGAGCTTGACTTTCGATGAAAAACCTACATTCACAAGAAATAAAAAATAAATATAATAATAAAATTAAATTTATTTAAAATTATACTTTTTGGGAAGCTTATAATGAGGAATATATACTTTCAAAAAATAAATTTTAAATGAATTCATTTGATCCCCCAAAAGGTAAATCAAAAGTGGTTTTTTATCAGCATTTTGATAGGTGTAAAGGAGACTTTGTTATAGGTATGGTTTAAAACTAGCGGGGTTCTATCCAAGGGGGTTTGATCAAACCCTCTTCAATTGGAATCCTTTAAATGGAACTTTTCAAGGCTTAAATCATTATATTTTCTAAAAATATGTGATTTTAGCAAAAAATAGGATCTCCAAAAAATTGTAAACCGGTATTGTGGGATCACCCTATGGGAAGACATAACTAGAGTTAGGAACATCACCTTATTAGTTGGTGTATGTTCAAAACCCTATTTTCCTAGTGAACTTATAAATTATGGTTCCTAAATTCATGAAATAATTATTTATCAATGATGATAATAAAGAGGTTAGACTTATGAACCTCTTAAGTTTAGAAGAGAAAAGAGACATTTCTCTCAATAGTTCTCCAAACATTAGGCAGTCATCAAATACTGGTTTGAAAAATGTATCGGGATCAAAGAATTTAGAATGTCTAATTTAGTGCTCTTATGGGATAAGGCTAAATAAAATAAGGATAATCACCAAAAAATTGACAAATGTTGGTTGGGGCCTTATCATATTTTAAAAATTCTAGGATAAAATTCCTTTAGGCTCATTAATTTAATCAGAGAGCTAGTGAAATTTCCAGTTAATGGGGAATTCCTTAAACATTATTTCATCCATAAAAGGCTTGAAATCTCCCTTGTATTATAGTATCTTTTTTTTTCTTGTTTTTGTGTTTTGGTTGTTCATGTGTTTGTTTTATTCCCCTTTGTTTGTGGGGTCTTATTTTTAGAGTTATTGGATGCAAGTTTTTATGCAAATCACTCTTAAAGGTCACTTGTTTGAGGTCTACATTTTTTATATTTTCAAACTATTTGGTTAGTCTTTTATCAAGGAATCCTTGGTTTATATTTATTCAACATTGATATGAAATATTTGCAAGATATGAAGACACTAAAAGAACCCATGTAAATGATAAGAAATCCAACCTTAAATTCATGACATAAGAATTTCAAGAGTGAGTTAGGTTTCAGATAGGATAACTCTACCACAAGTGAAAAATCTAATGTTATATCATTGTCAAGATATCCATGGTAGTTTTAAACCCATTTCCTAGGATTCAATTCCTAGAAATTGAGGTACATAAAAGGTTATCCAAAAGAAAGAAAAGAGGAAGTATATTCATGAGAAAAGAATAAAAGGAAATAAATAATGATATAAAATCAATTAAGTTCGGTAAACCAAATATCTCTATCAAGGCTATGGATGTTTGGCTAGTAGTAGAGCTATGTTCAAAAATAACCAAAGGTATCACTGTCAAAGTTATGGATGCTTAATTAAAAAAAAAAGCAATACCCAGTATATCCATGTGTGATAATGATGTAGCCTATTCTATGTAACTTGGATAATAGTCTTCCATTTTAGAACCTAAAAAACTTCTTGAAAAGGGAATTAATCAAGTGCACACACACAGATTTCAAATTTTCTACTAGGACTTTTAAAATATTAGCTCACTCTCATTGATGCAAATTTCATCATGTCAAGTTGAATGGGTATAAACTAGAGATTCTAGGATAACTAGAAGATTAAATATCTTAAAAATTTATAAATCATTTTCCCAAACGAGTTTCCATTTGGTATACCTTGCATACACACCCCATTTATTTAAGGTTGAAATGGACCCCCCATTTTGATCTTTTATTTTGTTGTTTCTTTGATTTTTTCCTTGGCATTTCTTTTTCTTGTTTGTTTGGTCTCGAGGGTTTTCTTTCCTTGATGTATCTTAGTTCTTCTTTGTTGGGTTTCAAAACTCCAAAAGGATTTTGGAATTTTACCCAAAAGTTCAAGTTCCTCTTGGATCTCTGGTCTCAACTCATCTCTTCTTTTTTAGGTTTTAAAACTCTGGAAGGATTTCAAAATTTTGTCCTAAAGTCTAAGTTCCTCTCAAATCTCTGGTCCTATTTTCATGTCTTCTTAGTTGGAGTTCAGAACTCTGGAAAAGCTTCATCCTTTTACCCAAAATTTTCAGTTCCTCTCGGATCTCCTATCTTGACTTTCCTTTTCATTGTTAGGCGTCAGGACTCGAACCAAATTTTTAACTTTAAGTTTTCATCTCAAAGTAGGCCAAAATCTAGTTTTTATTTCTTCTTTCACCCTTGTTTTCTATTCCCCTTTTTTGGATTCAGTTGGAGTTTGAGGTTTCGAATGTATTTTTGACCTTTCTTGTTTTTGGTTCCAAGGTCCGATTCCATCCCATGGTCCCGCTCCACCTATTGCATGCAAGAATTATTTTATGTTGTTAATCAAGTTATTTGCAAATCAAATACTCAAATCCCCTTGTGAATTTCTTTTGCAACATCCCAAACCAATTAGATTTTGTATTTTGGAGTGAGAGTCAATTCCTTTGTGCTCAAAACATGGTTGGTGGATTTCCTTCATTATTTTTCCAAGTTGGTTTTTTTTCCTTCTATTGTTTCCTCTTTCATTTTTTTTCTATTGGTTTGTTTGTGTGCTTTGATTTTGGGTTTTTTTGTTGTTTTTCATTGTTGGTTTATTTTTGGGCTTTGATTGGTCTTCCTAGTTTTTATTTTGTGCCCTTGTTTTTTATCAGGCCCTAGTTTTAGGTATGTTCCCTAGGAGGTACAGTATCATGGTGTTGATGGCTCTCCAGGCTCCAAACTTCCTTTCACCCTTTGACCCTTGTTCCTCTAGCCATTTGGGATTTTAAATTATTTCTTTGTCCTCTTGTGAACTAATTTGAGATTGAGGAAAAACTAAAGTCGTCTAGGATTTCGGACCTTGTTCGGCCATGTGGAATGTAAAATCAAGTGTCCCTAATCTATTCTTAGTTTCAACTTCTACTAGACGATAAAGAGATTCCTTGGTTTTAGAAATTTGATCAAAATTTTTGGTTCTCAATCATTTATGTCATATATCCCTTTAAGTTCTTAAACCCCAATGACACCTTTTTGAAAAGTGCCCATAGTCCAACATCTATTTTGGATCCAATATCTTCTTCCAAGTGTTTGAGTGGTACTTTTAGTCTCGATCAGACCTTTCCTAAAGATATCCTACCTCATAATTGATAATTCCCTCTTAAGAGTTTCTAACCTCAATCAAATGTTTTGAGTCAAGTCTAATGTTTAATGTTCGATTTTGATCCCGATCCTTGGTGAAATAACATGTAATGCACAAAAGGATCTTGACAATTTTTTTGCTCCTAATTGGACCTTTATTCAAATGGTTTAAAGAACCATTGTCTACATGTAGTTCCACATCCCACCGTAGAATAGCTATGTAGAAGAGGGGGATTCACTACCCACGAGTTCTCTTCATTCAGAGAGCCTCACAAGGCGAACTGCCCTAATCTACCTTAGGAACAACAACAACGAGAGTTTCAAAATTGGAAAGAACAGGTCATAGAGATTTTCTAGACAAACTAACAAGCTCTCGGACAAAGGACATTAGCGCAGAATGCAGAAAACAACATGGCGCGCTGGCATCCTAGAGGCACGCTAGTGTCTCATACGGACCATAGAATGAGTTTATTATAGAAAATTCCTAAATGACTACTAACTACCCGATTGCTAAGAATTTATCGAATGTGATAAAGTAGTAGAATGTAACAGAACTAAAATAGAGTGAAGAGGAAATAACAAAGATAAGGAGAAGAAAAGAAATACTTACAACCATCCAAGTGATGAAGCCTCTAGCACATGAATGTCTTCAAAACCTACATGCATAATATCTAGAGAAATTATTGGGGCTATAGAGGGGTTTGCCTCAGTCAAACCCCTATTTTGGTGTTCCCACCTCCATGAATAGCCAAGAAGATATAGAGAAAGAGTGGAATGAACAAAGCATGTGGTGAAAGAAAAACCCACTCAAGAGTAGAACCTGCACCACCAAGTAAGCATACAAATGATAGGGAGATATGAAATCTCAAGATTCTCACAAGTGTGAAGCAAAGGAGATAAAGCTACAAGGAGTGTTGTAGAGAGATCTTGAGAGAGCTTGAAGCTGCTGCAACAAGTTGTATGAAGCTCTGCAAGAAAAATAGCAAGAGTAAGAAAGGAGAAGAAGGTAGGAGCTAAAGCTAGGAAGATTTAGAAGACCAAATGGAATGGAAAGAATAGATTAAAAAGGAAGAAAAGAAGCTTCCTGGGTGGTTACAGGGAGTCCCAAGCCGTTTCCACTAACAAACTTAGCTGACAAGTGGAAAACATGCTCAGAAACGGTTGTCTGAGCATTGACATGTCACAAGATGCTAGCGCGGCGCGCTAGTGTCTGGACACGTCATGCTACAAAATGACGAGAATGGGAAAAGCCCAAAGTTTGATGTAAAGCTGATGTGCGAAGGGTAGTTGTTGAAAAGGGGCGTTGGAGCATCCTGAGAAGGGGAAAAGGCTAATCCAGGGGATGAAATGAGCCTACAGAAGATGCTAAGGGAGTGGATACTAAAGCGGATGCAAGAATGTATGTGAAATTGTGAGGGGTGCAATTTTATGACTATACATTTTTCCCCCACTTTAGCGGGCATATGAATCTACATTAATATGCATGCTAAAGGAAATATACTAAACATAAATAACATCATATGCCAAAAGGATACTGTCAAGGAAGTAGATAACTTTTCAAACCATGGAATCCTAACCCTAGTCTGAAGATCTAAAAAACCAATACATTAAGTGAGAAAAACCTGCACCAGACAGCAATGTTAGAACATAAAATGCTAAATGATTTGAGTCAACAAAGTAAAGAGACCTCGATGTAAAAGGTTGGTGTAGGAGCACCTATTTGATCACATGCCTCCATGAGGCCATATTGAGTCATTTGTTCCATTTTGATGTCTTGATGTTCTAATAAGGCCCAAGAGGCCACATTGGTGGTGTTATAGGTCCGAGGATGTTGTTCATTTCTCATATATTGTAAAAATTGGAAGTTGTCAAATCATGTCATATTGCAAAAAATGCAATGTATGGTAGTTGAAGAGGAAAAATTAAGTAGGTAAAAATTCAAGAGGTTAGGAGAAGGATAGAATCAGTTGTAGGCATTTTTTATGAGTTATTTTTGGTCTTCAATGTATAAATAAGCCTCACACAGGTCGAGGCAAGGGGAGAATTTGATTTGTAATTGAAAATCATTAATGGAATTCTGGTTTTTACTCAAAAAACATTGGTAAAGCATGATTATTTACTCTTGTATGGCCATGTACGACCTAATACTGAAGGGGTAGTCATTGGATAAGTTTGTATTATGTTTCTACTTCAATTTTCACTTGGCCTTGTTTGATTTCATGAAGGAGTGAGGAATTTATTACATTTTTTGTGCAAATAATCTGAAACCCTCAACTAGGGTATACAGAAGTAAAGAAAATGACATTTCTCATTCATGAACCAGTGAAAAAATATAAAAATTTGCATAATGATTGATTTATGTGTATATTTTCATAATCAAAGATTCTAGGTTGTGAGGTTTTGTTTTTCTATTGAAAACTTGATACCCTAGGATTGGGTTTTTGTGAAAAAACTAAGAAATACAGTGTTCATTGAAGATTTGATTGTTTTGGTTGTAAGAGAATGTGTCACCTTGGGTTTTATTGTTTAACAATGTGTCTAAAATGTGTAGTGACCCATCTCATAGGTGGCTTTATGAACTTTAGGGATTTGAATGCATTATTGTATACTGCCTTGTCAAAACAAAGTATTGACAGTCAAGTTTTTTGGTCAAGAATGAAGGTATAGATGGGAATTTTAATGAAACAACATGAAAAATGCATGGGAGATGGTGTGTTTGGTATGTGCAAAGATATGTGAACATGTTAGAAGCCTTGGGAAAGTGAATGAATGGTTGGGTTACTCATTTTCAATAAACCCTTAAGAAAGTTGGCTTAAATATGAATTTTTGGAATCTTGTCTCTTTAATGGTTGTCATTATTGATACAGTTGTTGATTGGTCTATTTTCACATGTTGAGCATACTTGGATGGAGTTTGTTGGTTTTTGTAAAGGATATCTTGAAGTTGGTTGTTGGTGTGGCCTAAATTAGACCTAGTCCTTATAGGACAGTCATCATTTTATGGTGCTGTTACAAAACAAAATTGTCTCATATTTTGACATGTTTCTAAATGACTAAAAAGGTGTCTAGAAAGCCTTCCACAGTCTTGAATAGAGGTCTTTAGTAAAATTTATGTCTGCAGCCTGGAGGTGCATGGCTATAAGGAGAATTGGCATTCAATGCATGTTTAGTCAATGGGTGAAAGGGCAGACCCTGGTAAGTGTTTTTGTTGATTGGATTAGTATTTCTAAGGAGTCTAAAGGTGAGGAGAACCTGGTTATGAGCCTGTGAGATGTAAATCAAATTTTTCCTAGTAAAAGGGAATTGTTGTAAGTTGTTTTCCTCAAAGGGAAATTTCAGTTTAATGAATTGGTTTGTTTCCAAGAATAAAGTGAGTAGAGTTGGTTGTGATCCTATTTTTGGATCAAAGGTTGTCTCAGTACTATGTTTCATCCCCAAATTGAAATCTAGAAGAATTCTAAAATGAAGAGAGGAAGGGTATATACACAGGATGAAGAAGACGTAGATCTTCGATCCGGTATATACAATTGAGAAGAGAAAGATAGAAATGAATGCAAGAGTGATAAAAGCAATGCCCACTCAAGGAGGAAAACCCATATCACAAAGTAAAGGTAATAAAAGAAATCCCCGCTCAAGGAGGAAAACCCATATCATAGAGTAAAAGTGATAAAAGTAATCCCCACTCAAGGAGGAAAACCTGTATCACAGAGTAAAAGTGATAAAAGAAATCCATGGTCGAGGAGGAAAACCCGTATCACAAAAGATAGGTGATAAAAGTAATCCCCACTCGAGGAGGAAAACCCGTATCACCAAATAAGGATGTAAAGGAGCTCTACAGGTTCTCAATCCTATAGAGAGGTATCCCCCAAGAGCTCTCGTATGGATGAAACCTTAGGAAAGTGGACTCTACAGAGTCAGAAAGCGACCACATAGGAAATTAAGTGAGGTCTAGTCAGGCTTCCCCCAAGCTAGACATGAAGAAATTGAAATAGGTCTAGTCAGGTTGCCCCTAAGCTAGACGTCATAGAATTCACTTGAGAGAAAAGCTTTCAAAGAGGTCCCTTGAGAACTCTTCAAAACAAGATGGGATCCATTCAAGGGATGCTTCAGTTGAAATACTTAGGGAAGATAGGGGTCCTTAAGGAGGACACACATCTCCAAAATAAGTTATCACTACCCCCAACACATAGGGGAGGAGAGTCATGAAAGGTACTTGGAACATGCAGGATAGAGGCAAACCTTGATATCACTTGTCATGCGAAGTAAAGGCAGGTGTGTCAATAAAATGGGAGTTTGATGGCACTTGAATCAAAAAGTTGTATTTTGTCTTTCAAGGCCTTGAATTCACTAGTGGAATGGCCAAGCACTTGATGGTATGCACAGAAAGAATGTTTATCATGTTCATGAGATTTCTTGCGTGTAGGAGAAGGAAGAGTGATTAGTGGGATTTTAGAAGCTGCAAAAAAATACGCTCTTTCTTAGATAGAGAATGAGGAGCAAGAAGTAATCATTTCTCTTGTGAAGAAAGGCTTGACTACTCACAAGGAGAAGATTTGAGGATAGTAGATAAGGGTGGATCAACATTAAGAATATTACAATTATTACTCATACCATCCCATGATACAAGAGAACAACCATCTTTGATAATGGGTATGGGTGATGTTATCGGAAGGTCTAAGTGGATCGGGTTGACTTTATATTCCTGAATGAAGGAATCTGTAAATTTTAAAGAACCCCAATCATCATCAAGACATGCATTTTCTTGAGAAGAGGAAATAGTAGACTTAAGATTTCTTTCTTCAAAAGGATCTTCCTCAGGGATATTTATCTCGAGAGTATCCTTTGTAGTAGACACTGCTAGAGTAAACATCGACACATTAGAAGACACTGAAGGAATAAGAGTAGGAACAACTGAAACCTAACCACCAGCTATCATCTCACATAAGTGCATAGCATCAGGGTCAGCCTTGACTGTGACTACTCGATTATTGCAAATGAACTTAAGAGATTTATGCAAGGTAGATGGAATTGCACCCATAGCATGAATCCACGGTCTACCAAGAAGAAGGTTATAAGGTAAATTTTCTGATATAACATATACAAGGGTGGGTATAGTAAGGGGTCTAAGTTGCAAAGGTAATACTATTGTACCTAGAGCTTATTTCCCAACATTATCAAACCCACGAATAACAACAAAAGAAGCATTAAGAGAAGATGAGTCAATATTAATCTTAGGTAATAGATCAATACTACATACATTGAGCATCGAGCCAGTGTCAACGAGAGTACGTCTAATGTTGATTTTATTAATGTTGACTATGATCGTCAAAGGGTATGCTTTCTTCTGTACTTCTGAAGGCAGGAGCTCTTGCAAATAGAATGTAATATTTGGCGAATCTGCACGAATATATTCCATCAACGCATTAGCATCCGTCAGCCTAGCGGAAGAAGGAAAGAGGATCTTTTGCAAGGCTTCTTGAAGCATACCTTGATAAACCGGAGTAGATTGAAGCAAGTCCCATAGTGAGATCTTATCCAGAGTAACCCAAAGTTTCTTGAAAAGATTGCAATCACTAGGTGCTTTAGTCATAGGTTTAGAAGCTTGAGGAAGGATTGGTCATTTATTCATTCTATTCTCATAAGTATGGGCTACCGCTCTATAAGATGGAGCCTTAGGAATATCAAGAGAGTTACTATCAAATGGAACACCATTAATAGAACAAACCTTTTTAGGAGGACTAGTTGGAGTCACATAAATGATCAGTCTCTTAGGCCTTTGAGGGGCAACAAAGACATAGACTACATTTACAAAATCATCAGAGCTAGTAGAATGGTTATTTGAATACATATTCTCAACATCGATCCAAATAGGATCAAATGTGGAAGTTGATTTATTGTTCGCTAATGCATCATCTTGAGAGGAGAGTGCATTGGAATAGATAAGAAGTTCATTATTCAAAAATGCAACGTCTCTAGAAGAGAGTGCATCAGAAGGAAAAGAAGGTTCATTTTTCACAAATGCATCATCTCTAGAAGAGAGTGCATTGGAAAAAATATGGGACTCATCATTCACAAATGTAACATCCCTAGAAGAGAGTGCATTGGCATGAAGAGAAGGTAGAGTAATGTTAAGAAAGGTATCAATGATTTCGTCTTCTTGCAACAAGATATCCCCCAGAATCTCATGAGAAGGATCAAAGATACAAAGTGAAATGGGAAAATCCACATCACTATCACATGCATGAAATGGAATATCATTAACATTTTGAACAAAACTAGATACTAAACTAATAAAAGAAGATATTAAATTCTTTACGATTTTTTTTTATATTTTCTATGTTCTAATAAATAGCATTTTCGAAGGTCTTCAGAGTGGAATTTGAGGTCGAAACTTGTGTCTATCCCTAAAATTTGAATGTCAAAGGCTCTAGTATTTTAGGGATTGAGCTAATTCTCTAGGAGACCTTTCCAACAGTGCAAACGATACTAAATTCCGAGCACCGAGTCAAAAGTTATGACCCAGACAAGTAGGGGTAAATAAATTCCTAGTTTTTTCAAAAGATTTTCTCTTCACGTCAGGTTCAAAAAAATGTAGAAGAGGGGGATTCACTACTCATGAGTTCTCTTCATTTAGAGAGCCTCATAGGGTGAACTTCTATAATCTACCTCAGGAACAACAACAGCGAGAGTTTTAAAATTGGAAAGAACAGGTCGCAGAGATTTTCAAGAAAAACTGACAAGCTCTCGGCCAAAGGATGTCAATGCAAAATGCAGACAACAACACGACGCGCTGGTGTCCTAGAGGCATACTGGTGTCTCGTACGAACCAGAGAATGATTTTATCATAGAAAATTCCTAAATGATCGCTAGCTACCCGATTGCTAAGAATTTATAGAATGTGATAAAGTAGTAGAATGCAACAGAACTAAAATAGAGTGAAGAGGAAATAACAAAGATAAGGAGAAGAAAATAAATACTTACAACCATACAAGTGATGAAGCCTCTAGCACATGAATGTCTTTAAAACCTACATGTGTAATATTTGGAGAAATTGTTGGGGCTATAGAGGGGTTTGACTTGCCTCAGTCAAACCCCCATTTTGGTGTTCCCACCTCCATGGATAGCCAAGAAGATAGATAGAAAGAGTGGAATGAACAAAGCGTGTGGTGAAAGAAAAACCCACTCAGGAGTAGAACCCACACCACTAAGTAAGTGTGCAAATGATAGGGAGATATGAAATCTCAAGATGCTCACAAGTGTGAAGCAAAGGAGATAGAGCTACAAGGAGTGTTATAGAGAGAGCTTGAGAGAGCTTGAAGCTGCTACAACAAATTGTATGAAGTTGTGCAAGCAAAATAGCAAGAGTAAGAAAGGAGAAGAAGGTAGGAGCTAAAGCTAGGAAGATTCAGAAGACCAAATGGAATGGAAAGAATGGATTAAAAAGGAAGAAAAGAAGCTTCTCGGATAGTTATAGGGAATCCTGAGCCATTTCCACCGACAAACTTAGCTAACAAGTGGATAACATGCTCGAAAACGGTCTTCTGAGTGTTGACACATCGTAAGATGCTAGCGTGGCGCGCTAGTGTCCGGACACGTCATGCTACAAAATGACGAGAATGGGAAAGGCCCAAAGTTCAATGTAAAGCTTATGCGCAAATGGTAGTTGTTGAAAAGGGGCATTGGGGCATCCTAATAAGGGGAAAGGGTTGATGGAGGGGCTGAAATGAGCCTACACAAGATGTTAAGGAAGTGGATACTAAATTGGATTCAAGAATGTATGTGAAATTGCGAGGGGTGAAATTTTACGACTATACAAGCTAATGTCTTGTTTGAATTTTAAACCTCAATTGAACATCTCAAGTAAAGGTCCTTTCCATTTTTAGATCCAATTCCCACAAGTAACTCTAAAAGGCAAGTAACTTCCTAAGTTCCCTTTGGGGTTGTGGAACCTGATAGGACTATTAATCTCAAATTTCTTATGGCTTAAACCCTCATCCTATCTTGGCCCAAACTCTCGTTAAATAGAATATTTATAATGAAATGGTGGAAATTTAACAAAAATATAATTACTAAGTGAATGACTAAAGGTGTTTCTCCTTCTTGTAGATATTCTAAATGTTAGATATAAGTGAATATTCTATGGGAAAGGAAGTGCCCCAAGAAGAGAAGGGAGAGATAAAAGAGAAAAGATCTAAATCTAACAAACTTTCAATCACCATGAAGTAAAAGTTCCAGTGAGTCCCAAATGTGTCAATATTCACCTCTAAGGTAATGAAGATCATAGATGCAAAACTGGGGCATATCAACATGATATTTTCAAGGAAGAAACATTTTCCAAAGATACCTCTCCTAGGACTCATAGATTTCTAAATCAGGGTTAGCACATGAGGCATCCTTCCTAGTGGCAATATAGTTCTCAGAACTTTTATTAGTTATGGCTCAACATTATAACCCATTAGATAGGAACTATTATGACCCTTATGGGACCAAGACAATAGACTTATCTACACCAATGATGAAGGAAACATTTGAATTACCTTCCTATGTTCAACCAAAAATGGTAACTGAAGCAGGAGCATTTGGGGTGTATAAGAGTGATATAAATGGTAATCTCAGACATCTCAACAAAATATGACTCAAGAATGAAATGAATTTTGTTGCAACAATCCCACAGAAGCTCACAAGGTCATGTTTTTATTTAGAGGTGGGGGACATCATCGCCCTATTAAGTGGAGCTTTTGGAAAAGAAGAATCAAGAACATATGATACTTGGATGTTTCATTTTATCTGTCATCCTAAAAGGAGAAGCCTTGTTGGATTGGGGATAAATTGTGTCAAATGCAATTTGTTCTAAGTTGACCATAGTGAGGAATACTAAAAAAATATTCATGCCTTCTTATGTTATATATCTAGTAGATAGAGTTGGAAATTTCCTAGGATTAAAAACTAATGGAATCATAGGAGAAGCCTTGGAAAAAGCAAGATATGGGAATTTTATCCCCAATTAGAGTTAAAGGAACCTAAGAAGAACTTCAAAAGGGTTAATGATGCTTTCTTATACCCAATTTTTAATCAACTCACTGGGTATATTGGGTTTAGAATGTCTAAGGAGGTTACGGTATTGGTCAAAGAATGGGGATAATGGTTCATCCAGTTTCCAAAATCTACATACATCAAGATATATGGTTTTGATAAAGTGTCATACTTGTTTCCAAGGTGTTGAAATGATAAGTTGATACTAATTGAATTTTCTAGGTAGGTTATGGAATTACACCTTAAATTACCTAGCAAGCATAAATTAGGGTTGAAATACCTTTCCAATTCAGATTTATGGATTTCCTTTCATCCTAGTTACCAAAACTACTTTGGAAGAGCTACATGCACTAAATCTAAAACCTTTGTTCCTAGGAACAATTTTGACTGAAAAGGTAAAATGAAGGCTCTCAATCCTTCCATGTTCCCCTTTCACCACTAAAACATAGACTATTTTTGGGTTGACCTCCAAGATGAATTTGATGTTAGAAAGAGAAGATATAGCAGGTTAACAATTTTTTAATTGAAATAATTTGGGATAAGGGATGACATTCATAAAGGATTATCCAATGATGAAAAAATATTAGATCCAATATATGATATAAATAAGATTAACAATAAAACATTGGAACCAATAGATTTGTTTAAGAAGGAAGACCCTTCTATTGATTTTTCATCTAATAAATTCCTCGACCGTAGTAATGCATGGATTGATTAAGGATTAAGATTTTAGAGAGTAAATAAACCCAACCCAAAAGGAATAAGAAATCAACTACAAAAGCTTCCTCTTCATCAATTCCATTAGGATACATGAGGAGAAACAAGAAAGAAAATATACAAAATCAAGAAGTCTTTGGCATTGAACAAATAATGGCAAAGGTAACCTAGCCCTTCAAGAAAACCTCAACAACTTATAAGGTTGGAGAAGCATGAGTTATGCTAGGATTATGGGTAATTCCTATTGCTCAAGTACTCCCCATAGAGTATATTATATGGCCTACATCAAGAAAAGAAACTAGGATAAATATATCAACATTGGAGGTGGTGAACTTATCATACCCTCCTTCTTCTACCCCTCTAAAGCAGTTACAACAGCAAAAACCTAGAGTACAACAAGGTGAAGGAGGAAACAAAAAGAGTGATTAGATGGATATAAAATATGATTCCTTAAAGGATAATCTAGTGGAAGAGATAAAGGTGGTTGAAAAATTTATCCAATCGATACATAGTGTAGGAAATACTAGAAGAGAAAGACACTATGAGCCAACAAGTCAAGGATAGTCAAGAAAGGTCTAAGATTTTGGGAGAAAAGGAAGAAGAGGAACATATATTGACTCCAAAAGAACAAAAAGAGTTGATTAAAAATATATGTCAAAAGGAGAAAATGGTTAAATAATGTTCATCAATGGTAGTAGATGAAAAAATAGAATAATGATTAACTGATAACCAAAATAAATGACAAACAAGTGGTCAACAAGTTAACTCTCAATCCTCAGCTCCTTCATGGTTAAATTTGAATTTGGAGAAGAGGAAACAAATAGTCATCCAACCTCTAAGTTGGAAAGATATGGTAAAGGAGGTGGAAAAGACTAAACCAAAGAAAAGGTCAAGGACTCTCCATGCTCCTAAGGTAAATAAATTGGGAGAAATGATTATAGAAGTTGCTACTCCCATTGTAGGCAAGGATAAAAGAGAACTATAAGAGATAGATTACCAGTTTTTTATAATTAACCTTGGAAATTAAAAAAGGAAGAGTCAAATGACTTCTTTGGACCTAGTTGTTGACTCAGTCAAGGCTAGTATGACTAAGGATAAACAAAGCAAAGATGAGATAAAATCACAAATTTAACAAATGAAGACATCCATGAGGGGATTAGTTTCCCTTGTGATTGAATATGCTACTATATCTAAGGCTCTAATTTTGATGACCAAGAAAGATGTGGAATCCTTAAACGAGATGAAAAGGAAGTCTCAAATTTTGGACAAGTGGGTAGAAAAGTTTAGGGGAGATGGAAGAATTGTTGGTTTCTAGATACTAATAATATGAAAGGGAATATAATTTAGAGGAGTTATAGAAATATACTAATAGCATGAGAGATGAGGATGATAATACAAGAAAGATCTAAAACACCTCAAGGAATTAGATAAACTAGGATCAAAAGATTGAAGAAGGCAACCATTCTGGGTGATGAGAATGTTAGTTTTTTTAAGAAGAGTATTAATATAGTGTCCTTTAAAATGGAGTTAATAGCTAAACATGAGTTAAATTTGTTATAATTACACAAAGAATTGTATAAAAATTATTTAAATTTTGAAAGTTGTGTACTCAACATCATCATTCCAGATCTTCTAATACTAGATAGACATAGATTAGACACTTTGGAGGCTATTATGAATACTTGGAACAAGAATATAGAAGAAGAAATGACCCTGGCATAGGAAGTAGATGAGAGTATTTTGGACAAGTTGATGAATATCAAAGTAGATCCTAGGTGGGTCAAAGACGATGTTTAGAGATTAGAAAGATGCATAATAGGAACATCAAATAGTTTTGAAAAGACTAAGTTCATAATAGAATCGGTCAATGGACCAGATGTAGAGTTGATTGAGCAGGTGTTAGCTAATTTTGAGGAATATAACAACTACAAACTTAGAGATGAATAAGTGGGATTTCAAATAAAGAATATTTCATTCTATTAAGAGGAGGTGCCATGTTGAAACTAAAAAACAACTGGAGTTATATTTTGTAAAGTTTTTCCTTTTGTGTGTAAATTAAAGTTTATTTTGGAAAGTATCCCGATTTATTTGACTTTGCATGATGGGCGCACTAGGAGTCTTGCATGTTATTTTGTAGAGAAATATATATTTTTCTTCCTATTTGTTGTGATTTTCCTCTTATTACAAGGGTCTAAAAGTTGGATAATTAGAATAGAGGTCCAATAGCATATATTTTTCATAAAGAATTTGTTTCATTGCATTATCATAGTTAGGTATTTTCATATAAGTTGATCTCAAAAGGGACAAATCTATGTACCAATGGATTTTTGCTAATAGTGTAAAATATTTTGACTCAAGAGGATAATAAAATTTGATCTAGTTCTGCAAATTCAATATTTCTTCCTACATGCAAATGGTATTCTTGTTAATCTAATTTATTATTCTCTGAGAGATAACTGGTATTTTCATAAAATTTCATTTTGATTTGCACATGAACATGGTAATTGAAATGAATAAATGTTGGCATATACTTTGAGTAACACCCCTAGAATCTAGCACTATGGATAAATTAGATTTTGTATCACATGTCTAATTATTTACATTTTTATCAAATATCTCTTTGATAACATATAAATTGTTTTAATAATAATTAATATCTTTTTTTTCTTTCATTCTTTGATCTATCTTTTGTATTTTATTTAAACCTTCTCTAGTTAGGATTAGGTCTAGTTTAGGGATAAACATATTCACACAATTTGGATTAAAATCAACAAGCTCCTTGAACAAAATAGTCCTATTAACCACTTAGCCAAATGACATTGTGACCCAACTCCCAAGACTTCGAAAGGTGATTTATTTTATGATCATTTACCTTTTTCAAGAGAGGTAAGGTGACTTATACCCTACCTATGTTGCATGTGTCAATTCAACCATCAATAGGGAGTCGATCGATTATGTTACCCCTCATTGTTTTGGGGAAATCCAAATGATAAAATTCCTCCTCCATATGGTTTTACTTTAGCTACTTAGACTTTGTTGGACTTGGCCCTCTTAATGTTCTTTTGTATTTTTTGGCAATGGCCCAGTTGGACTTTTTGGGCATGCCTCTCTACCACCCTCCCTTTTTTGTGAATATTGTACTATTCTTTAATCAATAAAGTAAAATAGAAAATATTCATATATAATTTATATGTACACATAAGTCAATGAGAGATTAAAAAAATATTTATATATATATATGTTATCGACAATTGGTTTAAGTAAATCCTTAATAAAGTTGTTTTACAATTCAAAATATTATAAAGGAGTATTCGTTTTGGATCTTAAGGATTAAAATATTATAACATAGTCACTAATGTGTTTGTTTGGTTCTTGGGCACACTCAAATAGATTGGAAACAATAACTCTAGGCTCATATTAACTTTAAATTACTTCAAGAATATTTTTTCCATTTATAAAATGTGTGAATAGACCCATGAGGAAGTGAAAAGAACCACTTGATACTATAATATTTTATGGTCCATGGAAATAACTTGGCTAATAGCTTATCCTAAAATAGAAAGTTAGCATTGTCGGTATTGGCATGGTGTGATGGTTTAAAGGTGGCATTGTTGTTCTTGCCACCAAGGTTCAAACCTCGTTGGGGTGGTTTTGTTGAATGGTTGTATTCCAATTCATAGCTCCGGTCAAAAGCATTTACCCCTTGAATTAAAAAAAAAAAGAAAGTTAGCACCTATAGCATGCAATACCTTTAGGTGTTGTGGTTGCTTGATAAATAATTTATGAATCATGTCTAATAGTTATGGATGATTCTCCACATGAGCCAAACTAGAAATTTTATTATCAAATTCTTATTGTTCAACATGAGTATATAATCATGATAATCCCCATTATTATTAATAGATACATCAAAAAATATTTCAATTTCATTAGAATGAGCAGCCATACTTAGGTTTAGGTAAGCACTCCTCATAAAAAGATTAGGATTGTGAGTAGCTTGTGGCATAAATAATGCAAATGGGATGTGAAGGGAAAATGAAATGTAATAGACACTAAATCAAATTTTAAAAGTTAGAAATACTAATGATACATGAGATCCTAATATGAATCCCTAGTAAGGTATCAAAGGGTCATAAGGTAGGAAAAAATAGAGCTCACAAAATAAGGTACAAACCTTGAAAAGAGAGATAAAACAATGAAAGTGAAATAGATAGGAACACAGACCATAAGAAGGTTTGAATAATGATAATGCAATTAAAAAATAGATTAAAAACCCTAAAAATTGTGAGATTATAAACCCTAAGGTTAAACCCTAAGAGTGTAAGATTAACAAGTTCACCAAAAATGGAAGGGAAGATAACCCTCACCTATGTTAAATCTAGTCTAGTATTTATCACATTAATTAGGCATAAGTCAATCAAGATTAATTAATTATAGCTAGGAATGATAAAGTGTGTAAATTGATGCTATTCTAGGAAATTGAGTGCATAGGGATAGAGGTACTCATCTCTTAGAATAATGATGAAAATAAACTTGATGAACACAAATTCTACTCACTTATGCAAATAAAATAGGCAATATGGATATGTTCATTGTATGGGATTCTATGTAAAATTATAACTAATTCTAGTTTTATTCCATGGCTATGGATTAATCCCACACCATGTAGATTTGACCTTTAATGTGTATTCTTGATTTGGATCAATATAGACTTTTAATTCTAATTCTCTAGATTCTCTGCTCCTCCCTAAATACTAAGGATTGGCGATATCTATAAAATACCTTGTGGAGATCATTAGATTGTAAGAGCCAAACTCTCTAAAGTTGACCCTCTTGATTAGACCACCTTTATGGTAGTGACAAAGGTCAACAAATAGTAGGCAAGAAAATAAGTGATCTTAATAATATTTTAATTATTTTTAATGCTCAAAAGAGAAGTGATCTTATGAATGCTCCTTGTATTCTCTAGGATTTTGAATGATTTTATGATACCAATTCTATCCAAATGAGTGTCTTTAAATACCAAGATACAACATATTGTTGCACAAATGTGTATTAGGACAGGTCCCAAAGACCATGAAGAAAGGGAAAGAATTGGAAATTTGAATTTTGGGTGAGATCTACATCAAGTGAGATCAATCTCATTCTCTATGAAAATTACTTAAGATGAAGGACATAGAATTTAGCAATCAAGGGTAAATGTATGAAAATATGGGTTGATAAATAATGGAAATGTGTGAATAAATGTGGGTAGGACAGGGGTAAGGTGAGATGTTTAGGAATGTGTAAAAGTGGAAGTAATTGTGGGTAGGTAGAAATCAAGGAAGAAGCCAAACTTAGCACAAAAATGTGTCATGACTTCCTATATAATCATGTTAAAACATTTTCTCAAAATAAACCCAAAATAAAAGATGAATTAAAATAGATATACTACTTTCACCATTAATATCTCTCCAACATCTTTTAAATAAAATATTTTTAAAATGTCTATATCAATCTAAACATTTTATAAACTTTAAAACAATTACTAAATACTTAAAAACAAAAAAATACAATCTAAATTAAAAACAACATATTGGACCTATGAACATTCAATAATTCAACATTAATTTTTTTGTTTATTTAATATTGATTTGCCACAACCAAAGCACATATGCATCAACCTATCATTCTAATAACCCAAGCTCGTACTTCCTCAAATAGAATTGCTTTATTTGTCCAAAGATAACAATTTCGTAAGAAAGTTTTTTTTTATATTGAACCAATTCAATAAATTGCATAAAGAATGACAGCCATAAACTGCCCAAAATGATAGCTTCGTAAGAGAGTTGATAATGTCTTCTCTTTTTTTAATAAGAAATTATCATTACTTCTCACCATGTAGCAAAGGTTGTGATTTATTTTTTACAATTTGGTAGGGCATGATTAAGGCTTATGATGAATCAAGCTCATGTGTGACAGACAAAGTTTGCAGGAGGAGAAAAATAATGAAAAGAAATGTTTATAAATCGATGACCAAAAACCCCACATATCTCTTCTTTCCAATGAGCCTTCCCTTTCCTCCCAACTAATAAAGAGTACAAGCTAATAAATAAGGTAGGCAAGCACATGTTGTGAAGACATGGAGCTCAACGTCAGCTTGTCTATTGGGATTGAATCCTTATTACATCTAAGACCCCATTCTTTACAAGCCCAACACATACCTAATAATCAAGCTCTCAAAACAAAGCCTAATGTCACATTTTGCACTCCTTTTTATAGGACAAACCAAGTTGTCTCCTTTCATTGTGTAGGTTCCATCCATCCATTGGTCGAACTCAAAAGGTAGAAGTCCCACCCAAGTTCTAACGCAAAAGTCTACTCCATCATTTCAAACTTATCATTACCCCTAAAGTATAACCATGTCACCAAAAGAATAATTTATTAAAGTCTAAGCGAAATGGGATCCCACCAATGTATACCCACCATAAGTCACTCCATGTTAGCTTCCATTTTGTCCATAACTTTTCCCTAAAAATACATACTATATAATAAAAAGAATATATTGAGAATGTAGATTAGATTGGGAAATAAAAGAGTTATAACCAAAGATTCATGGTAAGAAATAATTATATTTGCATTAAAGAATTATTTATACAAAAAGTTATGAGCATTCATGATATTGTCCTTAATTTCATAATGAATTTTTATCTTTGGTAAGAGTTGTCAATTGAGATTGAGCATTGATTATTTGGGTCTTGAGTTCAATATTGGTTTTTAATACTTTCTTCAATGTCTTAATGAGTATTGTTGATTATAAAAAAATATTAGAGAAAAGACTATGCATAATCACTTTTGTTGGTAGGAAAATGTTGGAAAAATATATTTACATCTACTTGTCCCTATATTCATTAAAATATATTGACAAAAGGATTTTGATATCTCATTTTGTGAGCAATGCAGCCCTAAAAGTGTAGGTCTTCATTGTTTTGTTAAATATAGTGGGGAGTGAAATCATGATAGTATGCCAAATTTGTTGTACATAATTACAAGTCCAAAAGGGTTGCTTAATAGCCTCTTTTGTGGAAAAATAGGCAATTGAAAACATGGGTAGTAAGGAAAGTAAGATGTTCTCCCACAAAATTTTGTAGTGCATAATCTTCCAACTAAAAATTGTGCTTTATCCTTTACTTCGGATTTCCAAATGGTAAGGCCTAAGCTCAACCACTTGGACTCAAACTACTTCACTGTCCATTTTATATTTAGCTTCAGTTGGTGTTGGATAGGGGGGAGAAGTTTTTAGTATATTAGCTTGAGAGGGAAGATTTTAATATTATGTCCTAGTAACCACCTCCAATCGTTTAAAAAATTGCATGAGGTGGGAGTTGAAATCTTTAGTTGTAAAGTTGAAGGAACCAGAGATTGAATTTTGAAAATGTTATTAATATGAGTGCTTGACAATTTATAATAATTATTCATGCTTGAGATGCATATCACTTTTCCACCTACAAATGTATCTAAATTCCTTTATGCATCTTCCATGTAGAATATTACTCATAACTAATTACTAAGATTCAAAGTTTGATTATTAAAGAAAATCAACATAATCCACCATATTAATAATAAAGAGAAACTTAGTTCATGACTAAATAAGTATCATTTCCATTCAAGAAGATGAGAGATTGACTACCAAGCTTTCTATATACTTATTAACTTGTAAGTGCCTAAAAACAAATGGGCATACATGGTAATTCTAATGATGACCTAATGACCCAATACACAACCCATATGACATGATTAAAATCTTATCAATTGATTCTAATTGACAAGAATACCTAGTCATCTTGTAGGAATCCCTTTTTTTTTTTACTTTATCTTTTTTATCATTTGTCTAACAATCATACATTATTGCCTTTGAAAGTCCATTTTTTACTCCTAGTTAAAAAATAACCCCTTTTGAATCCAATCACCCAAGTGATTCTATTATATAAAAATAGGTAATTATGTCATTTAAATTTGTGTGAATGAAATTATACATGTAGTCATTTTTGCAACTATACTTATCCCATACCTACTTAGGAGTAGTATAATCCTCAATATGGAAGAATGGACTATCTAAAACATGCATAACAATTAAACCCATACCTTCATGACATTTATTGCTATGAGAAAATCTTTCATATTCTTTAGAAAATTTGGGTTGATGATCACTCAATGTTGACCACAAACCCTTAGACCAAAGCAATCTCTACATTGTCACCTTCCATGTGTGATAGTTATGAGGAGTTAAAACTTCAAACCTTGGTTTAGCCATTAGGTCAACAACTACCAAGAGTGCAAAAAAGACAAATATCTGAATCAAACTGATACGAAACTTCCCAAATATGAAAATACAACTGAAAACAAAGCCCCCCCACAAACAGAACTTCTCCAGAAGATAGGATGTCTAAGTTATGAACCAGAAAGAAAATATGCAAAAATCTCAATATATCACATGGGGCTAAATCTGAAAAAGTACATGAACTAAATGAAAGAGCTCCTGAATATCTTCCAAATGCAAATTGAATCATCAAAATTGGAGAAACTAGTAGAAATTTGTGAGCTTGGAGGTCCAAAGGGGATATCTAACTTCAGTTGGCAATAAAATGTACCTACAATGAAATATGGCAGAAAGACTTGCACCACTATGAGGTATGTGGAACTAGCTCTCCATTGATATCTCATTTGTGAAATTTCAATATCCTAGCGAAAATTTATGGAAAAATGAAAAAAGGAATCTTTAGGGGAACAAGCAGGCTAAACTAGGGCAAAAATGTAGCCCCCTAATGGCTAGCTCTAGGTTACTAATGTGGTCGCATGCTTAGAAGGGTGAAAAAAATGGCCAACTAGGTAGGCGATAGAAAGATGGGGTGATGGCTAGGTTACGTGCCACTTGTGGGTGGTGACTCCTCTAGTGGTCACCAATGTGACTAATGTGGGCATCAGGGGGCTCAGCGGGAGTGGGAGCCAATAGATGTCAACGTACAAAATATTCCACTAACCAAACAATAAATGTCGACCACAACAACAAAAACGTTGCACTCAGTCAAAACACCCATGGGAAATAAATGATCTAACGGGCTGATAAAAGGTCTATAACATTGACATAAGGTAATTTGGCGACTGCAAAAAAAATTAGTGCCTCCGAATTTTTTTAATAAAACCCCAATGACAGTATGTCGTCTAAAAAAGATTAAAGCTCAATAATAAAATATTTCAATATTATTGCCCCATCAATATTAAACAACAAAATATTAAATTTTTTAGCTCAACAACAATATAAGATGCAAAAATATTTATTTTGTAAATAATTTTTGCTGCAAATAAAAATGGCATACCAATTGTACGTGGGTGGGTCTTACGACCTCTCAGGTAAAAAATATTTTCCTCACAAACAACAAACACTAAATACAAGCGTATTTTATATCAATCTTCATCTCTCGAGCCTTCTGAAGATGATGGTGAGGTCAATTTGGGCTCAAAGTGCACCAAAAATTTATGCTACCTCTAGATCTTGAATTTCTTCAAACCCTCATAACTTTGGCAAAAAATGTTAGATTTAGGAAAAACAAAAGTTGATCTTGACTTTCTTAGCTACTATGAGCTCAAATTTCCTCCAACATGAGTCAAAAATGACCTGCCATGAAAGCCCGCATAGAGAAACCCTCCAAATCAGGTATTTTTTCAAGTATTTTTGATTCCCAGGTTCACCATATGATGCAAGGGAATAGCATACTCAACCTTACTAAAAATAACCTAAATCTCTCACTAGAAATAGCTCAACCCTCAGATCTAAGAAGGGTTTTGCAAGGCTTGGCTCTAATACCATGTAAGAGATGAAGATTAGCTCTATACTCAAGACCACCTACAAAAACAATGAAAACCTTCTACAAGAAGGTATGCAAGAATATGAGCTTGCTTGACATTAAGACATGTATCAAAATGATGATGAGGTATGAAGTATATTACATGTGAATACAATGACCTTCCTTATATAGGAAAGGTGGGGAATAGGATTGAACATGATTGTGACATGTGTCTTAATACTATGACATGTGACAACTAACCTAACTACCTAGGAATCATACATTACAAGCTAGATAAGATAAGTTCTAGAAAAGCCAACTAAGACTTATAGAAAGAATCTTATATCCTAAGTAAACTTAACATGTGAATAAGTCCCCTAAATCCCTAGTAAGATAAATTACTAGGTACAAGACATATATTCACACCAACTTTTTCTACTTGAGAACTCTCAATTAATTGGTCCTTGAATGATCTTAGCATGTGTAAACCCCACTCTCCACTGATTTTGGGTTCAAGAGAATTATAAATTTAATTTTAAAATTTTAGACATCTTCTCTCCTAATAATTTTGGAGCTTCTTTTGTATATATTTTCTTTTTTTTGCACCAACAATAACTTCATTTATTTTTAGCTATTGTATAAGGAGAGAGGTGTCATTCTTTTTTAGTTGTCCACAACTCTTACAGTAGCATTGTTATAATTTTTCATTACCACTTAGCTCCTTTGGGCTCTTTTAGTCATAACTATAAGAAGATTTTAACCAATATCTCCCAAGGTCATTAGGTACAACAACAATCTTTTGTCCTCCATACTCTTTTACATTATTTTCTATTGCTTCTCCTACCATCAAAAAGAAGTCCTTTTAACAAAGAGGAGGAATAGGAATGCAAAGTTGAGTCCCTAAGGACAAAAACCAAACGATGCACATCCTTAACATATTGGATTATCTATAATCCAAGTGTGGGATTTATTCATTTTTATTTGTGATTGATTATAGTAGTTTTTTAATTATAGAAATAGAATAGTTCATTAGAGTATAATAAATTAGGCACAATTCTTCTTTTTGTCTATATCACTCTATTGTAGTTCATAGGGTTTAGAGAACATAAGATTTTACTTTATTAGATTATTTTTTGTAAATATCTATTTCTTAATAGCAACACACCCTTCTTAAAATTAACAAAACAAGCACATGCAACCAATAAGCAATCATTCACTTTCAAATAAAAAATCACTAAATTGATCTAGAGAACAAATGATCATGAAACCAAATAAATGCACATTATTTTCCAACATCGTTGAGAAATTAACAAGCTATACAATTCGATCTTATTTTGTAAGATATTTTTAACAAGAAAAAACACCTAGGTTAATTCATTATTCACTCTCTTTTTTTAAAATAATTATTTGAAGTATGTTTTAGACAACGGAAAAATAAAAGGAATAGTTGGTGATTTATGTTTAGTTCATCCATGTGTTCAATTTAAGTTGTTCTAGTTACATGTAAATCATCCAAAAATATGAAAAGATAAAAAATAATAGTTACATCCATATAAATTTTAATATTCATTAATTAGATATATTGTTAATTATTTACATATTAAAATACATATAAAAAAAATATTAGGTTTATTTTATTTGATCTTATATGTTGTTTATTTTAGCACTTAGTTTAACTCACGATCTCTATTTTGTAAGTAGTCAATTCATCCAAGAACACAATAACATAGGACCTTTTCATTTGACTCAAGCATGCTCCAAAATTTTATCTCAATAACCATAAATTCAACAAGAAAAAAAACATCCAACAAAACATAAATGAATCAAGACTTCAACAAATCACGATCAATCAAAAGCATCACAACTAGTTCTCCAAATAAATATTTATTTGCATCTTCTCTCTCATTTCCATATTTATCACACCATAAAAATCTCAAAATTAGAGAGTATTGGATAGAGGTTTCCTTGAGAGAGTTCAGAGAAAACTTGCCTCCTCCCAAATACATTGAAGAAGAATAATCCCAAGCTCAAAAAAATTGACTAGAAACTTATCATTGATTTAGAAAGTCTAGAAGCTATATTCAAGTAGAGGCTCTTCATCTTGATATCTTCTTGTAAAATTATCATCAAGGTCTTGTTGTCATATGAACAGAGATCATCATCCCACAAATAATGTCAACTATTTGTATTTCCATAACAACTCCACGACCAAACATCCACATCCTCCATAGAGTACTCATTCCTTGTGAAGACGGTATCTCACCTAATTTTCCAAATTACACTTTTTTTTCCCTCATGAACAATAATAATCAATTTACTCACTCAAAATGAACCATGAATGTGCATGTCATTGATGACTAATGCACAATAGTGGTGAGTTAGATATAGATGACACATATTTTGGTGAACCTAAAATGAGGAACAAATCCATTTCTGGATGATTTATCTCACATTTCTATCTATTCAATCCCATCTCTTATATATTTTCTTGTCTTTTTTCATTTATTTTGTGGTCCCTATGGAACCCCAAATAAATCAAGAAAAACAAGAACCCAAGGCCAAGTCCCTTCTACTAAGACAATAAACCCTATATTCAACCATTACAATCCCAAAATCCCTATAGATCCTATAAAAATAATTATAATTGTGAATATATGAACTCTAATGATACTCATCAAGAAAAAAAAAAGTGTGAAACATAATTAAGACTACAATACCTTTAGCAACCCCATATGTTTTCCATACCAAGAAATCATGTTTCAACCAAATCCAAACCATTTAGGGCCTAACATGTGCTGGTTTAGTCTAAAATTCAAAAACAAAACCCCAACTTTATAGTGTATATTTAGACATAACTACCCACATTGACAATAGAATGGATCATTTTTAAAAGGACTTATCAGGTTCTTCAATGGGCCAAGAATCCCTTGAGGTCACTTACCGAAATGGCCAAGCCTCCTAACAACACATACAACCAGACAATCTACCTAAATCAATGAGAAATAAAGAAACTCAACCCCTATCACATGAGCCACATTAATACAATCAACAAAAACCACATTGTGTCACAATGATGAAACATGAAATGTTAATCAAATGAGAAAATAAATCCTAGAGGATTTTGAACTTCCACCCTGATACAATGAATCAAGTCACTTGAGGCTAGGAGTACTGAGCAACCAATTAAAAAATCTAATGCAATAAAATATGATATCATAGTCTCCAAGGCAATAATTTTGTGCCAGCCCTATTTTCCACCCAAAATAGATGGCTTCTCAACCCCCTTATATTTAAACTTTAATTCTTGAAACATAATTAATGAGTATTTCATGCCTCCACCTCCATCATACAATGTGGCCAATACATACCAACCTAGTTGGATTCCCCCAACTAGACTCAAAGTTACACAACTCCATCTATATTTTAATTGGTTAATCTCGTACATAAAAATCACCAAAATCCCTTTAGGTTCTAAAAACCCCATTTTTCCTTCCAAACACCTTTGAGTTCTAACAAGATACATATTTTTAGGATTGTATCACCTTAGACATGATCTCTTTTTAGGGACTTATATTGAATATTTGAAGGAACCCTTAGATCATGCTATTAGGAATTTTATTCTACCAAGCTCACTCCCAAATCTTCATAAATTCAAAGGAAAGAGAGATCTTGATGTACATGCCAAGGTTTATGCCACAATGATTTGAAAACTATTAGCTTTGTACATATTCACATGGATATTCCTAAATACTTTGGAAGGAATCACCTTAGAGTGGTATTATTATTTTCTTGAAGGATTTATCCTTCCAATAACCATCAGTGAGTTCATCATGAAATGTGACATCAAGAAGTTCATTACAAATAAGATCCATAGATTTAAAAGAATTTAGTAAGATCATAAAATATTAGACACTCACTTCATAACTTTATGGACAAAGTTATCTACTCATTGACAAGGGAACCTTATATGGATCATTAGGAACTATATGAGCTCTTCCTATACACCATGTTCTATGTCATTAACAAGGACATATACTATAACTTACTATTGGTAATACCCTATATTAATAAGATGAAGGTGATCCCTTCCACTCCATTCTAAGAGATTAGATTCCTACATCTAGGGGATATCTACATTGTTGAAGGGTGTTTGGAACAATTTAATATGTTGAAAAATTACATGACTAAGAAGAGAGTGGGGATTCTTATAGAATTCAAGTTGTCTACAAAGAAAGTTGTAATCCTTAGACTTATGTAGTAACTAATTTACTTGAGAATAAAAGAAGTATAAAGTGATCAAAGACTTTTAAAACCTCCATGCTACAAAAATGAAAAAATAAAAATGTATTTCAACCATCTCTACAAAAACAACCACAAAAATAGTTAAATTGTTATAAAAGGATGAACCATTTGAATTCCTTTCCAAGGGACTAATCAAATATGTGACATTAATGTGTCTTCCAATATTGATATATTTGTGGATGTCAAAGAAGACACATTGGAATATTAGTCTAATATTGCACCCAAACCTCAGGTGAACAAAACATTAAAAAATTCTCAGCAAATGATGTTTTATGGTTACCTCTCATAAAATTGGTAAGCTACATGGATCACTCCGTTAGAAATTGAAAACATATCTAATAGTTTTGAAAGGTGATTGATTTTCAAACCCTTCTCAATATGAAGGAGGTAGTTCACATTGAAGGCACTTTTATGGCCAAAATCATTTGGCATTCCTAGGAGGTTGTTAAGCCTCGGCTTGTGTGGAATGGGTCCAAATTTAAAGAGGACCTTTCTTTCAATCAACACAATCTCTAGTGGTCTCCTCTTTTCCAAGATCAAGGTTGCCCGTTGGTTGAATTGTCATAGGTAAAGGCCCCCCAATTTCACAAAAAAGGTATTCAATATATGTGAGATTTATTCTCCAGAACTTCTATGAGTCTTATATCTTGGAATGGGATTAAAGCTAAGTTTCACCTTTATATCTAGGACCGTGAGACTTTCACAACTGTCATAGGAGCTATTCTTGCTAATATGGTTCACAAAGTTGGCATTCGTTCTTCCAACCTTGGTAGAAAGATTGGAAGTGGGGTTCGAACATCACCTTTCATAATTATAAATCACAGCTTGGCTACCATTGGCTCTCCCCACATTTACCCATGGTCTCCATTTTAAACCAAAGATGGCATTTGCAATCATCTAGCTTGATTTGGCAACACAAATTTCTCAATATGTGGTTTGTCATTTTGGAGCCTAAATTAGCCCACTTTTCTTAACTTGTATTATTTTCCAAGGATTTCTTGTTGGGTCTTGGTTAATTCATATGGGAATTTGAGACCCTCATTTTCCATTCTATGAACAATTGGAGTCTTTCAAACATCTCTTATAGTTTTGTCCTTAAGCTCAACAACTCTGGAATTGGATTCATGATTTCTTTCGGCCTTTTCAGTTGGAACCTTCTTCTTAGCATATGGTTCTTTTAGTGGATTGACCTTGCATTCCCCATAAATTCAATCAAATTTGGTATGCTTTCAAGGTGGAGATTCTCTTTAGTATTTGGAAAGATAGAAATTTTTTTATTTTTTTTCTCATTGTATTATAGACCAAAATATTTTTCTTTTTTCTAAGACTACTATCTTTTTTAATGTGTTGTTATAGATCTAAGTGCAAACCAGCAAGGTTGCCTTAGAGGTGGCTCACCTTCAAGAATTACTTGATCATTGGGGTAATTCCCCTTGTATTGTGGCCAAATTTCCTTTGTTGTTGTCCTCTTCTTGAGGCCACTCTACTTCTTGCATGTGTTGGAGAGGTAGGAGTCTCTCAACTCGTGATAATCAAGTTGCTTAGCCCTAGGTCTCTCCCTCAACTCACTAGAGAGATGGGGGTCCCAAGAGTGCATCGTGGTCTGACCAGCAACGATCAACCTCTCCTCCCCCTTAGGGCTTTGCTCTTGGATGGCCTTTTGGGGGTGCTTTTGGGTGGTCCTCTAGTGGTGCTTCTGGGTGGCTCTCTAGTGGTGCTTCTGGGTGGCTCTCTAGTGGTGCTTTTGGGTGGTCATCCTCTGATAATTCTAAATGGTTTGATTCTAACAAAGTTATTTGTTTGGCTTTGGTTATTGCTCCAACCTATGAAGAAGATATAGAAAAAAATGATGAGGGGTGGGACCCCCCTGATGTCACTTTGAACCTTGCTATTGTATGGGGTAAGTCGAGTGACAATACCCACCACCCCCACCTTTTGCAACAACCCTTGCCGCTTAGTGACCTTTCTATTTATACCTTGTTTTAATCTGAGTGATGTCTCGTGTGAACTGTAAGAATGTGATTTATTATCTACCCACCTTTTTTGTGAATATGTATACTTTTATTCTCTAATTAATAAAACTATTGATACTTATTCATAAAAAAAATGACAAAATAAATATTATTATTACAATCTTAACAAATACTATAATTAACACTTATTTAAGATGTGTTTAATTTTTGTACTTGTAAATTATCACTTAAATTTTATATTAAAATTATTTCAATTCTATTATCAAAATCTAAGACCATAGAAGATAATATTAATTAAAATGTAGGTAAATTTGGTAAAATAATTATTTTATAACAAACTAAATTATTAAAAAAATTTAAAATATCCATCCTCTCCCCCACAAAAAAAACACTTTTGTCTGTTATAAGAATGTAAGCATTCAATGTGTAATCTTGAATTCCAAGTTAGTGCTTGCCCGTATACGCGGCGTTTAACGTACCCATGTTTGTCATATGCTTCGAACAATAACAAATACTCCGCGCCTAATGTTGTCCTCACGTGTCTCTTTAAATATTCAAATTTCAGGACCTCCAATAAAATTATCCAAATAACTGCAACCTTAAATTATACAACACGCAAAGCTCGCAAGGTACATTAAATGCTCTTCATACTATTTATTTGCTTAGGAAATTCTACGGTTAATTCTTCACTTCAAAGAGATTTTTGAGTGAATTAATAATAATTATTAGTAGTTGTTTATTTTATTGGTTGATCTGATCTTCAAAGCAAATGTAGATTTTGTAAGTTAGATATTTATAATATTTTAAGAATTAGTTATACAAACAATTAATTTATTTTAATGTGAATAAATTATTCATTTAAGAACATTTTTTTATCTTATTTTAGAGTTTTATAATAAAGGAATAATTAAAGTTTAAGAAAGATTTATTTTCAAGTATTAAATAAGTGTCATGTAGTGATGAGTACCTTCTTTTGTAGTAATCTAATAGAAGTATGTGTTGTCTAATCAATGGGTGAGTACCTACCTTTGTAGTAGTAAAATAAACAATTCATACTAGGGGAGAGGACCCAGTAGTTGTGCACCTAACTTCGCGTTCCTCAAAATCCTACTTGGAAATTTCAAATCACTCCAATTTTTTTACAGCAGCTTACTTGGCAAGTCCCCTGCTTATAACAAAAGTTTCGGGGCCACATCATCAAATATGATGCCACATCAGCATGCTTTTTGTCAAGGTGTCCAAAAAGGCACCGTCTAAACCCCTTACCAATACTTGTGCATTCACATCACCAGTAGTTGAGCGCTGATGTGGCATCACATGATTGGTTGCTTTTTAGATCAAAAGAATACATTTTGTTTAATTATGGGTAGTAAAGTCACAACTATTGGCATTATATAAACAACTACTGACATTATATATACAACTATTGGGCATTATATTAACAAAAACATTCTCAACTATTGAAACATGCTCAACTACTGGGTCCTCTCCCCTAGATAACATATTGATATCAACAATTTTTTACAAGTTGGATATGATTTTCCTAGGTTGATGAACATTAGAATTGTTTTATTTACTACATAGATTATTTTATTCTAGTTGAAAAAAAAAATACAATGTAAATAAAATAAAAATATTTTTTAAGCAATTCTAGAGTAAAATAATTTAACTCTCAAGGTAACTAAAATAATTCAAAAGTAAGATTTAGATAAATATATTTTAGATATATACACACATGTATATACTGTACACATATATATACATATACATACATATACATATATATACACATACATATATATATACACATATACATATACATATATTAATAAATATTAATAATATATAATTAATATATTAATATTTATATTAAATTATTCATTATAATAATTAATACTAAATGCATTTTACTTTTACACATCAAAAAAATTAACTTTTTAGTAAATAAAATATCTTAAATCTATATCTCTAAAAAATATATATATATATTTAACATTATATAAATATAATTTAATTAACATAACTAAATTATTGATTATAATAATCAATATAAATATAATTATAATGTATTTCTATTATTATAATTATATTGTAATTAATATAATATTTAGAATTATAATGTATTTTTTATTGATTAATATATAAATTTACATATATGTTAAGAGGTAAATCCTTCTTTACAAGCTTGGACTCAGTACATTCATCATCTTTAAAAAGCTAAAAGTATAGGAGATTTACGAAATTAATTTCCATGGTTTTTTCTTTTATTTTTTATAATTAAATTTTATTTTATATATGATTTTTTAATTTTTATAAAATGTGTTTGGAACATAATAATTTATGTTTATTGTAATATCATGTTAGTTTAAAATTTATCTTGATTTATAAATTAAGGATATTATAATAGTTATTTTTTTCTTAATTTTCATGAAGATTGTAATAAAATCTAAAATATTTCAGTAAATAGAATTGTAGGAAAATAAATTTTAAAATATTTTTGTCAAAAATTATGCATTTTACATTAAAGATAAATATAAACTTAAATCATGAAAAATTATAGCATACAATTGATTTCTAGATACAAAATTTAATAACTAGATAAATAATTATAATTCCATGTACTAATAAAATACAAATATTTTTTTAGGTTTGTACTCAAATAAAAGTTTTAATGAATATAATAAGTAATATAATTTAATTAATTTAATTTAAATTTTTGATAGATTATATAATAGAATTTAGAAACTTAAAAATTAAGAGAATGTTTAATTCATTTTAATGGTTGATAAATAATTGTTTACTATTTTGATAATAATTTATAAAATTAGTTTTTTAACTTGAATTTCTTGAAAGTATAACAATAAATATTAAATTAGGTCATTCTTAAAATTTGTCTAGAATAAAATATTTAAAGGAAGTGAAGTTTTATTATGGATCTAAACATTTTCTTTTGTAAAAATGACCTTTTATTGTGATTCTTAAAACTTTTGTACCTATAAACATGTTTCCCCTAATTTCTTCAAAATGTAATGAAAAACTAGGTGTACTAAAGAAAATATGGAGCTTGTTATGCAAGGATTTTCATCTTAGAGAAACCTCATTGATCAATTTAATTATTTTTATAAATGTTAGAAAACAACAAACAACAAATACAATTGGCATCACTACAATGATGCTAGGTGATTGAGTTTTTGTGGCTTGATGCAACATAAAGCAATGCAATGGATGTTAGAATAACCTTGTGAAAGAGAGGATTTCACATGTATTAATGAGACTAGGATGAAAAGCTAATAATAAAGTTGGGTTTAACCCAAGTGTGACAAATAGATGTGGTGTTGTCCTAATGATAGGTAGATCATCTAGAGATTGATAAATTCCTTGATTGATGCAAATTGTCTAGGAGTGATGTCTTTTTATACTTGTTGTGAGTGCATGATTCAAAAGTTTTGAAATGAGAAACGATGAATAAAAAATCGTTGGAAGGGGTCAACTTGGGGACATTATGAGTCAAAATTTTGAGGAAGTAATTCAACTTTGCAACTACAAAATTGGCATGATTCAAATCCACACCTAGAGTTTTGAAGCTAAGGGAGGAAACAATAATCTAAAATTTGAAAATGCTCTACACAAGGATACAATGTTGTTTCTAATGGTCAATTTGAGTATGAAGTTAATGAGGGTTCCAAAATATTCAAAATCTTGTGCTAGAGCAATGTACTTAAGACACCTATGTATAGTGGTATAAATCAAAGGGAAAAAATGCAAGGTATGCACTTTTCACTCTTAAATAAATTTTACCCCCACTTTGGCGAGCATGCACATTTACTTGAGAAAACACACAAACATAAAAATAAAAGTATAAACATAAATGAAAGAAGATTCAAGAATAGATGGAACCATGATATGAAGTTAACTTGCAAATTGCAAATAGTTTTTTGAAAATGATTAATAATATGTCCCCTTGATTTTGTGTGTTCCATGATGGAGTGCATAAAAATCAAGGAGAGACTTGAAATATTGGATAAAAACTAAAAATGAGATTATGATGATGATTATATGGAAAGTAAGCATAAACATGATAAAGTAAACATTAGAAATTTAAAATAAAATAAAATAATCAAAGATGCACACCTAACATATCTTTGTGTGACCAATGTGCATGTGAGATGGAAGATGGAAGATGCCTCCACCTTTTGTGCCCCTCCAATATGAGCAATCATGGAAATAACCACTACAATTTGTTACTTTAGCAATGACTATTTTTAATGTTTTATTTATGGGCAGCAAAGAAGGTCTAAATTTTAGGCCGCTTTATTCATTATATATTTTATTAGTAGTTTTTCTTGATATATTTGTTTTAAGTTCTTTTTCTTTTTTCTTGTTATTTAGTTCCTAGATAAGTTTTTTTTGAAAAAAATTTGAGATATTTAATTATTCTCAAAACCCTAAAATCTGTTCATTGTAAACTATAGAATAAGTGTTGTATGCACAATACATGCTAAATGAGAGTAGATGTTATGCCTATGCTACAAAAATTAGCTCACCCATGTTTGTAATTCCACTAAATAAAGTGAAAATGAGTAACTTTGTCAAGCTTTGTATTGATGTCATTCATTCACTTAAAAGTGGTATCTTTGTATGCTTGACTTAATAATTTATTTTCTAGAATCATTTGTTTGTTCTTTATTCAAGTTGGTATTGCTTAAAATCTCATTTGCAATTGATTACTTGTCTTTAATTTAGCCAGCAAAAAGTTGTGTTTGTACATGCTTAGGTAGTTTGTATCCTTTGATATCTAAAATTCTTGTTGTAAGACATAATTGTGAACATTTTAATGCATATATCTGAAATAGAAATACAAGCAGTTAATCATTTTCACTTATATAAATGTCTCTTAATGAATCTTGTATAATGTACATATTTGTAAAAAAAAATTATAGTTTAAGTCTAAGGTTAGTTTTAAGTTTAGTTTAGATTTCACTAAGCTTCCCGTCCTAGCTTCCCCTCCTAATTTAAAGAGAAAATATACCTCACACACTATTTTGTTTTGTATCATCTTGCAAAAGATAAATCGAATCACTAACACTCACATGTTCCACACTATTCTTTTCATTCATCTAATTCTATGCATGTCATGGTTGCTAATCCTACCACCTAATCATTTTCTAGACTTTTGAACCATTACACATGTAAGCAATAATATAATTTAGGTTGAGCATAACATATTATTTATAACATTCAAAAATTTAACATTTGTCAAAATAAAAATGACCTTCCTACTAACATAATGATTGATTGTAGATAGACAAAAACATTTGTTTACTTGACCTCTTTCCTCCTTTTCTTTCCTATAACTCAAAAACTCCTCAAAAGTCTCCTTCCTTACTTGTAAATAAATACCTTTCGCCAAATGAAATACACCTTGAAATTAGTTCAAAAAAATCCTCTTGAAATCATTTGCCTTAACCATAGCTCATATGCATCAACCAACCATTCTAACAACCCAAGTTCGGTCCGTCCCAATAACCATGGAACTCCCCAAACACAGTTGCTTTATTTGTCAAAAAGCAGCATTGCTTCCAAAGCTTGAGTTGGTAAAGCATTCCCCTTTTGGTATAACAGATCATGACAACTGACTGTAAAATCAATACCTCTCACTAACGAAGAGGTTGTGATTTCTTTTTCCAGTTTGGTACGGCAGTCTTAAGGCCTGTGAGGAGGCGAGCTGGTGTGGGACAGGAGAGAGTTTGCAGAAAGAGACGAATAATGAAAAGAGATATTTCTGTACATCACATAAAACCCCACAATTCTCTTCCTTCCAACCAGACTTCCCTTTTTGTCGAGCTGTAAGTGTACAAGTTAATAAATAAGCAAGGCATGCGTGCACATGTTCTAAAGACATATTGGAGCTCAACGTCACCTTATCTCACCCCAAAATCTCGCTGTTATACTTATAAACCACCATCTGTTTTCTTACATCATGAACTTGTATTCCGTTCCAGCTTAGAAAACTGAAAAAATCAGCTTATATCTTGGACCCGAATCCTTATCAGGTAGAGCCCAGCCAAGGTCTATTCCAGCGCAACTCTTTACATAGAGACCCCATTGTTCAGAAACCCATCACACACCTAATAATCAAGCTCTAAAAACAGAGCTTGATCCCCACCTTGGAACTGCTTTCGATTAGATAAACTAGATTATCTTCTTTTAATATCTCCACCCAATAGATTTCATCCATTATTCCAACTTAAAGGCACAGGTACCGCCCAAGTCCAAAAGCAAAAGCCATCATTACCCCCTAAAGTATAACCAGGTCGCAACAAGAATAATGTATTGAAATCTAAGCGAAAAAGGGTCCCACCAATGGATACCCACCTGTTCTAGGTCACCCCCAACAGACACTCCATTTGATCGTTATCAAGCTTTCTGTCGTTCAGTAAGTCACTGTTTTTAGACAATGAACGTTCAAAATCTTTAAAATTGTTGGTGCACGTAGACATTATCCGATATTAGCTGATATGTCACGTTCACGCAACACTAAGCTTATTCAATTCACTGACCGTTGTGGCTACAAGAATGCCAGCCTGGCATAACAGCTAGGCAACGGTAGGTCCCGCCACTTTCCCGGCCAGCATGATCTTTTTCGCTGCCGTCAAACTGGTGGGACCCTTGCCGTCACAGTGCAGGACATTTGTGTCCCCGCGGCTTAGAGGTCGGTCTTACGGCCCGTTAGATTTGCTAGCGTGGCAGCGTTGAATTCGAACGTTGAGAAAAGGCGTGCCCGCCGAAGCTATTTTACCGAGCCTAAGCCATTGTACCGAGCCAAAAATTAAAAAACATATGACCGTATAAAGTATTCGGTACTTTTGCCACCAATATTTTATGTATCTTTGAATGACCACCTAAGCCAGTTATTAATAATAATAAATATTGTTTGGGAAGCGTTTAGGCTAAGGTTACGCGTACCTACATGGTTTGTTAAGTAGCTTGTATTCGGAACGACCATTTGCTTTGAATTCAATGTTAGTGCTTTGCCGTCATTTAACGTATTCATGTTTGTCATGTGCCTGCAACATCCCACATGAAGCCAAACGGGTGCACCAACTATTTAAAACAAAAACCTGCCTCGTACGGCGTAGTCCTATATGTTTTTCAAATATCCCATGCTTCGCGCCTAATGCTGCCCCATATGTGGTACTAACTATAAACGTTCAAATTCGAGGGATTTCAATAACAACAAATTGGTAAGGGGACTTATGGTTGATATTGAATGGTAGGTAGTATAAATATTTACAATTTTGTCGGTGAAGTACTGTAGAGAGTGATTTTGTCATAATATAATAAATGTGTGGTGTTTGGTCAATATAATTAATTGGGTTGTTTGTTCTTCCACCTTGATTTATGTTCATAATATTATTGATGGTTGTGAAGAAAAAGTTCATGAGAAACTATACTTACGACCAAACAAATATCAACACCTCTTTCTCTCCAAAGCTTTGGAAAATATAGCAAACACTTGTACAACATCCACCATAGCAATCCTTAAGCCTAACATACACAATTTTGAAGAAAAGTATTTTTTTTTCTATATGGAGTTTCCCAAACCATAGATTGTGCTCATGCCTTTCTCCTTCCCCTTTGAACCCAAATCCCTCCTCATCCAATAGTTGAAAAACAAATACCAACAAAAGGAAGAGAGAATTTGATAGAAAGGTCATGCATAAAAGGGTGAAAAAACACTCAAAGCCTTGTCAAGGATGGCAAGAGGTGTGTGTTGAATTCTTTGAAGATAAGTAATCTTTTTCTATATGGAGTTTCCCAAACCTTTGCTTGTGTTCACACCCTTTTCCTTCCCCTTTGAACCCAAATCCCTCCTTTGAACCCAAATCCCTCTTCTCATCTAGGATTTGAAGAACAAATATTGACAAAAGGAGGAGAGAAATTGATAGAAAGGTCAAGCATAAAAGGGTGAAAAAACACTCAAAACCTTGTCAAAGATGGCAAGAGGTGTGTCTTGAATCCTTTGAAGAATATAAAGGAAGAATGTGAATTGGGTGGAATTCATATAAAGCTTCCCATTTTTTTGGAAGGATTAGTAAGTCCAAACACATAGTAGATTAATTAAGTAGAAGCGTAATATTCATAGAGATTATAGTGAAGATCATAAGGTTCAAATAAATAAAGGAAGTGTACAATGAAGATGTTAATTTTAGTGAATCATGGAGTGCATATAAGGATCTATTGGGAAAATATATAGCATGATGGATGGAGAATTTCATCCAAGATGATTTATTGATCAAGAACCAAGATTTGTGCATACCACAATGATCAATATAAAATAATTTGATTAGAGACAAGAATAGAGGTGGTTTATAAGAAATTGAAGGACATACAAGACATTATGATCCTAGGTTAAGGTTATTATTAGACGAGAATGGAAGAAAAAGTGTAGAAATTTGTGTAGTGATGTTAGGTATGCTAGTTTGCAAAAGAGAGTAGTCAAAACACAAAATTGTAGCAACCCTTACTAATATTGTAGAATCCATAAAAGGAAATAAGCATGAATTTAATATTAAGATTTGCTAGAGCATATCACATGAATGATTTTGTGTTTGTAGTGGTGGAAAGGATATCCGCTCAAGATGACATATTTCATCTTGTGCCAAAATACAAGTGATGTGTCATATGTGGTGAGTATGTTTTTCAAGGGTTTTGTAAGATTGTAGGGGCTACTCAATGGTATTATGTTAGACCGTGACACTAAATTTGTGGGTCACTGCTAGAGAAATATTGAGAATGGGTTGAATTTTAGATTTAAGTCTATCATCCACAAACTAATGGGAAAGTAGATGTTGTTAATGAGAGTTCAAGACTTTTGATGAGATGTTTAGTTAGAGATAAGCCAAAATAGTTGGAATTAATATTGGTGCATGTAGAGTTGTCTTACAATAATTTAGTCCACATGATTATTGGAAAGATAAATTTCCAAGTTGTGTATGGATGCAACCCTAGAGGAGTGGAAGACTTGAGGGGTGGTGAGGACCCTCCAATTCAAAGTGTTGAGGTGGTAGATTTTTCTGCACACATACACAATGTGCATGAGGACATTAAAGTGATTTTTTGTCCAACACTAGCCATACATAAATGGAGTAGGGAAACAAGAAGAGTGAAAAGGAGTTTGTGGAAGGAAACTTGGTATTGGTGCATCTAAAAAGGAAAGGTTCCCAAGGGGAATATACAATAAGTTTTCTTGGAGGAAGATAGAGACTTGTAAGGTGCTAAAGAAAATATCAACAAATTCATATGAGATAGAGTTGCCTTAAGATTTAGATATTTCACATATTTTAAATATAGAAATATATAATTAAATTTTTCTATATAATTAAATTATGTAAATATAGAGATAGTTTCTAACAAAGATGAAGTACTTGTGCACTATTATACCCACACAAATCTTTTCGTATAATTACCATGAAGATATAGATATAATTTCTAATGTGAACCATGTCAATGTGAACAAGGTAAATTACCTAACCAATTCCCTTTTAGGTCATCTTCACACCTAGTTAGTTAAGTTTACTTAGACAACTTACTTTTTGTGTCTTGAGTCATACAATTATGACAATTGTCATAATCCTAATATGTTGTCATATTTATCAACCTTGTCTATATGTGCAAAGGTTCTCTTATACATTAATTATCTTTTATGCATTTTACCATTATTGGCATAAAGTGTTTTTTCTTCCTTCCTCTTCAGTGAAAAGTTTTTTAGTATTGTAGAGTGTTCTTAATACTATGATTCATTTTGGCGACTTTATGTAATGTCCCTTTCTAGAACATTCCTATTTTTTTTCCCTAAAACAATAATTACAACTTAAAATAAAAATTGCATTATAGTTATAAGTATAACTTTATCTAAAATGATGAAATTTTATTATAATATTTAGATTTATAACTTATGCAATAATTTTGAAAATAGATTTTTTCTTTATTTTTTTCAATAATTCTCCTTCAAACTATGATGATAATGGATTTTTCAAATTTTATGAATCTATCATAATACTCAAATTAATAATTCATAACGTAAGTCTGAAAATAAATCATATCTTGAAATTCTTTGGAAGTGCTTTCAAATCCACTAAATTAGAGGCTTTTGTCTCTAACTCAACAATGGCAATATCAAGGGTTTTCATCATTAACTTGTCAAGAGTATTTAAGGGTTTCCATCCTTAAAAACTCTTACTCCATCTTGGAGGATTTTTGTCCTAGTCCTTGGTCAAGATTTTGGGTTTTCATCCAAACTTGATAAGAGAAATAAAGGTTTTCATCTATAATCTCTTGTGAACTTGGAAGGGTTTTCGTCCTCCCTATTTGCAAGATACTTCCTCAAATTCAAGACCGATTGCTTGATGTTGTAAGATTTGGTATAGAATAACTCTACACCATGCAAGATTGGCTAAAAATTATAGCCACCCAAGATCTAGACACTTCATGAAAGCATGAGAAAGATTAATATGCAATGCTCAAAATTGCAATAGAATTGATTATCCAAGAATATTACATGATTTACATATGAGACCACTTGGTTATATAGCTAAGGTGAGACACAAGATTAAACAAGATTATGGCAAGTGTCTTAATCCTATGTCATGTGACAACTTATTGCAACTACCTAGGACACATGTATTGTAAGTCAAAAGATGAGATCTAATGACAACTAACACCTTCTAGAAAGATTCCTTCCTAGGAACTAAGTAAACTTAGCATGTAAATAAGTCCTTTAAGTCCCCTAGTAATGAATTAAATCTAGTACAAGAATTTATTTACACTAACATGCCACCTTAAGTGCAACTTAGGGAGTAGCTAATTATTATGAAAATGACACAAAGATGGGTCCCGGCTATGAGGCCATGCTAGGTACCAATGTACAATGCAAATGCAATCTCTCACAAACAGATAAAGGGAGAAAACTCAGTAGGACAAAACTCCTCCCCAAAAGAGAGATGAAAAACAACAAAATAATCTCAATGAAGAATGAGACTGATAAAACCCCATGCGAGGAAAAAATCCCCCCATAAGAGATAGAAGAGAGACCATGTAGCCTCCCCTCAATGTTGAGTCTCCTAAAATGATGGTATAAGCTCGACATTGAATGTTGAAGATGATCCAAAATTGTCAAACATTCCTCCCCTTAGGAAGAAACAAAACCAAGATGATATGCAGGATGTGTGATGTCTTTGAAGAATGCTCAAGTGTCTCCATGTTGATGTTGAAAGCTGTCACACTTCAAACAAGTGTTCTAGGCCACACTGCTAAAGAAGACAATCTAGAATCTCCTAGAAGCTATTGTAGAATAGAATCCAAAGACAATAATACCTCCTCTCAATACAAAGATGCCTCCTCCAAATGTTTTTCAAAATAATCCACACTCACATGTCAATCTGTAAAGAATGATCATGTAGAGAATGAACAAGAGGACCTTAGAGTCTTCCCTTGCAACAACTAAAGAATGATCATCTCCATCAAAGAGAAGATGAATGCAATCGATGGAATCTCCCAAATCTAAAATGCAAGACTCACAAAACAAACTAGCAATGTCTATCAAGTACTCATCCCAAGTAACCATCTCTGGAAGACGATGCATGTCCTCCTGCATTGAATCACAAGGAACCAAAACTATGGAATCACAAGCATCCTTAAGTACAACAATAGATGAAAGAGATGGAATATCAACATCCATCACAAGATCTTTAGTAGATGAAACAATACCAAGATTCAAATGACCATACTAAATCTCCTCAAAAGTGTCCACACAAGATGTCTCAATGTGAACATTTGTCGAATCATTAGGAGCAAAATGTGAGAAGGTGTAGACTTGAGATTGGTGATCAACCTCCCCAACTGCAACTATATCTCTGCTTTCAAATCTCACATTATGACAGAATCTGGTGTGAAATCAACACTCTTGCCTACTCCACCATGTGTGATCTGATAGATAGAAAGGATATTGGTTGACAATGAAGGCACAAAAAGAACACCATTGAATGCTCTATAATCCATGTCAATGGATCCCTTATCATAAACATGCATATATGTGTTGTTCACCATCAAGATGGGTGGTGATGAACAAGTCTCAAATGAAGAGAGCGTACTCTCTGATGAAGTCATGTGATGCGAGGCTCCTGAATCAAGTATCCACCTTTCTAACTTAGAATCTACAATTGCAACAAGTGCTTGCCCCTTATGTTTATCAGAATTTGATGAAGAAGAAGATGATGAACCCCTTGATGTTGAAGACTCATTGATTTAATGCTTCTTTAGAAGATGCTTCAACTTATCAATCTATTTTGAATAACATTGATGTTAATCATGCCCTAATTTCTTGAAATATGCACATGTAGGATTCTCCTTCTTAGATGATTCCCCAAGTTAGAGGGAGAGAATTCTAATTCTTTATGTGGCTTGTTCTTTTTCTTCTTTTTATTCTTATCAAGATTCCCTATACATTTTTGTACCTTAGACTCACTAGCCAACAATGCTTGTGACTTGGAAGACTTGATTGGACCCATATTAGTTAACTTAGCTTCCTCATGGATTAGGAGATTTGCAAAGTCATCAAACTTAGGATCAACATATGATGCTCCCCTTGAAAGTTGATCAATAACACATTCAAAATCAATTGTAAATCCTCTTTATCAATGTTGCAATCTTTTAGTTTTGTTCTTAATTGCTTTATCTTGGAGATGTAGTCTTGGATGTGGTCAAAACTTTTAGGATCAAGATTCATCAAGTCATTATCAATATAATATCCCCTAATCTTATCTGTTTTACCATACAATTTTTCAAAAGCGTCCAAGTCTCTTTAGGTGTTTCGCATGATTCAACATGAAATTGTAAATCAAATGATACTAATGAACATATGCATCCAAGTGTTTTCTCATGATCAAGCTCTCATTTTTCCAATTCTTTAGCATCAGTAGGTTGAGGAATGGTTTCCTTTACATAACCTATTAGACCTTTCATCATGAGATAATTCCATATCAATTTCCTCCATGTAGCATAATTATGTGGAGTTAGGAGTTCAATTTGATATTTCCCCATTGCAAGAACACAAACCAAGCAAAAGAAATCAATCAACCACTACAAGATTACCTCCCAAAATTACTCAAACAAGAAACCCCCTAAGCAAATATTATTTGTGGCACTTTATATTTAGTGTGATTACAATTCCCACTTGCCAACAACAATGAAGTGGAGTTGATCTTAGTGCTTATAGATTGTCAAATTAGGCCTCAAGCTTAAAGTAAAATTTTACAAATAATGGGATCAATTTGATCACACCACTGGAAAGTACATAAAAAAATATGCACTTTCCAAAAAAAATTCACTCAAAATGTTACTATAGGAGGAAGAATAGAGCCCCTGAAGTTCTAAAAATGAGAACGAATCGGCAACACCTGTGAGAATCTAAAATTTCTGGAAAAACCAGGCACCAAAAATAAAAATTTGATTCCACCACTGGAAAGAGTCTGAAATTCTACCCCAAATAAAAAAAACTTGAGAAAAGGAGGTCGTATGAGCAAGTTATGGGTGTTTGAATTTTTCCTGTGAAATGAAAAACTTCATTATAGAAGGGCTAGAAAATTTTCAAAGAGTGTTGACATCATGCTGACATCAACAAACTACTATGTTAAAATTGACAATCAAATGTCCGTCACTGGTTTGGTCCAACCCGCTAGAATATTCATCACCATTTTCGGTATATGCTTGAATCAAAATATTCTACATGAATATTCTTCCATTGGCGGGTTGATGAATTTGTGGCAGAATCATTTTTTGGGTGAACAAAATATTCCATTAGATGTTAGGTTTTAGAATTTTTTGCCGATTTATTTTAAATGTCGACCAATTGTTCTTGTGGGGTCGTGAAGCCTCCAGGCCCTCCATGAGCATGCCACATGGCGGCCACTGCAGGACCCATAGGTACATGGGTGCCCTACATAACATAGGTCTGTAGATTAGGGTTTATGGACTAGTTCATTTTTTTTTCTTTATTAAAAATCTTTCTAAAATAATACAGTTGAATATATTTGTGTTTTTTTTTTTAAATTAAAAAAAAATCGACAGATAGAAATATTATTTTTTTCAGAAAAAATTGTATCGTCAACATATTAATGGCAACCTAGGGGACCGTACGGCTCCTTAGGAATATTTTTTTTTACCTCGGGAGACAAATTTCTCCAAATTCGATGATTTGACAGTTGATCTTAGGGTTTTTGGCCCTTCTAGATGTGATGGTAGGGTTGGTTTTGACCCAAAATGCTCCAAAACTACAACTACCTTCTGGATCTAACAACCACTCTTCAACTTCAAACCCTCATAGATCTAGCCTTGTATGTCTGATTTGGATGAAACAAAAGGAAAAACCAACACGACTTTCTCAAACCCTTTGATCTCAATGGTGAGGTTAGATTTGCACCAAAAAGCTCTGATTTGAACCTATAATAGAAAGCCATAAAGAGGAAACCCCCAAATCTAGTATTTCTTTCAAGCTTTCCTAATTCTCCAGATCATCATTTGATGCAAGAGAAGAGCACACTCAACTTTTCAAAATTTACCAAGATCTCTCAATAAAGACTAACAAGAAGCAATCCCACAAGCTTTGATACCATGTAGGAGTTATTATAGAATAACTCTACACCATGCACGATTGGCTGAAGATTATAGCCACCCAAGATCTAGGAACTTCATGAAAGCACAAGAGAGATCAATATGCAATGCTTAAGATTGCAAAGGAATTGATTATCCAAGAATATTACATGATTTACATATGAGATCACTTGGTTATATAGCTAAGGTGAGACACAAGATTAAATATGATTATGACAAGTGTCTTAATCCTATGTCATGTGACAACTTAACACAACTACCTAAGACACATGTGTTGTAAGTCAAAAGATAAGATAAGATCTAATGACAACTAACACCTTCTAGAAAGATTCCTTCCTAGGACCTAAGTAAACTTAACATGTAAATAAGTCCTCTAAGTCCCCTAGTAATGAATTAACTAGGTACAAGACTTTATTTACACTAATAGATGTATTGATAGAATTATTATTATTTGATTGATAAATATTTTTGATATTTTGATTGTTTGATTTTTTGATGGATAGATGAGTGATGATTGTTGATTGAAATCCAATGAACTAATTTACTGTTTATATCTTTTCTTTTCTTTTATCAACAACATCGAGAATTTTTAGCTTGGCTTGCACCAACATGGAGGCCACAATCAAGGGACCTCCTCCCCAACATGAACATAAGTAATCAGTCCAATTTCATGAGAATGATAGTCTAGTAGGGCATAGAGCCTATGAGCACACCGACCTAGCAAGGGATTGGAACAGACATGAATTCCTGTCACATGGCATGAACACCATTAGCAACCTCAATATTGTGGTTTAAAGCTACGAGCACAGTGGATCAATAGAGGTATGCACATGTGATCAAAATGGGCCAATGGAGGTTTGAACCTTGGTGACCATAATAACAACACCACAATTTTACCATTGCACTACAGGATGAACCCCCTTTTATATCCATTTCTTGAAGGAGCCACCACCCTTCATAATAAATGAGTCTCTGCCCTTCATTTCTACCTTTTGAGAATAATAATTTATTTCCAAATTGTTTCATTCATTCATTTCATATTGATGATTTCTCAACAAGGAAATGATCTCCCTTTTGTATCTTATTATTGAGGGAGTCACAACCTTTCATATTTGAAGGAGTCACAACCTTTCACATTAGAAGGAGTCACATAATATTTATTCTTAATTATTTTTTCCATCCCTTCTTCTGATGGAATGATCCCTCCTTTATACCTTATTGGTGAAAGAGTCACCACCTTTCACCGTCACTACACTTGAAAAATATAAATTAATTTTAATTAAACTCTTTTGATGGTGCTCCCTTATGGCTATTGTTGGAACCTCCTTGCATTGATTTTTATGATTTTAGATTTTTTTTAGGGTGTCAATTTTTAGATATATGGTGTTTGTACAATATGTATAGTTATATGATCCACACAGATTCTTTTAAATTCTACATTAGTAGAACATTTTACAACATTATGGCTATGTGTTAGTTCACGTCATCAAGGTATAAATATGCACTAAGGTACATTTTTATATACTTTTTAAGCTTGTATTTAGTAGGTAGAGTATGACAAATCTCTACAAGCACTCTATCATTATTTACATAGACTATGTACTCTACGTGCATACTAGTAGGGTACCTAATGGCGTAAACCCCCATGACCAAAAAAATTTGTCAACCTGTGTGGACTTGAAGCCCTTGATCACCTTGAAAGCCCAAATCCTAGTCACAACCAAGGCTTGAGATCTTAACATCTATGGCTTACTCCAATCTACCATAGAATCTTTGCTCTTTCTGACCCCCACTAGTGGTTCCCAACACATACACCACCCCAATTTGTCCAACTAGTTCCACCCACTTTTGTAATCAACACTCTATGTAGACTAGTGGCACCTCCTGAACTATTCCTTATGGGCCATTTTTGTCCTTGGAGGGTATTTTTATGGGCCATAACTTTCACCCATGATGGTATTTTTCAAACTTCTTATAGGTGACAAAAATATCTTTCAAGCACTTCATATTAGTATAGGCGTTTTTTCTAGATCTTGCTCTAAGTGACTATATTTTCCATTTGAACTTTATTTCCCTCCTTTTTGTGATGATTATAAATTATTCTCATGGAATCAATTTTGGGGTTTTTTTTTAAAAAAATTATTAGAAAATTATGAGGAATCTACTTGTAACCTCTAATTTTCTATTTGTAAGCTTTTTCTAATTATAAAAATTACCGTTGATCATAAATAATTTATTTAGGCTTGGCCATTATATAAATTACACTTTGTGAAAAATAATAAATGTGTAGTGTTTGGTTAATAAAACTATTATATCAATTATTTTGTATAAATGAAATTTATGACCTATGACACACATTCACAATTGAACTATGACATATATTGTACATTTATTATAGTCATTATATTATGTAGATGAAATTTATGACTTATGCCACATATTATGATTGAACTAATGAACACAATTCTTATCTATTTATCTTAACAACTTTATCAATCATAAATGTGTTGATTTTTAATTGATGTTATCATTATGCTATAATGGATATAATAAATGTAGAAACCATAAATGTGTTGATTTTTAAATGTAGAAATTTATGAAATCACAAACCATGAGTCCAACATCAACATTAGGTCAATCACTCTTTCATATACTTAGGCATATGAGCATTTTAGTAACCCTCATCCCTAGCTCTTACATGAGTAGCAACAAGCACACCGATGGTATTACATCAATATATTGGCAACATAGGCCAATAAAGAGAGTTGTACCCTTAGGGCATGTTGGTGAGTGTTTGATATGTTGGTTTTAGTTGATGTCATATGGAGTTCATACAATCAATTAATTGTTGATGTAGATAATATTTTCCATTTAGATCATATTTGATGATCACAATAATTTCTTTGTCATTAGACAAATACATAATATATCCAAAAACACAACAAAAATGTAATAATATTTTACCATAAAATCCAAATCCAAAATTCCCATTCTTCAACCACTAAAATCAAAGGCACAAGAGTTTTATGTTTTTAAAAATTAAAATCCTCTCTTCCATTATCTAGATTATTTATGCCTCCACTAAAACTAATAAAAATAAAATAATCATTAAAGTAACTAGAATCGCCAAATTTGGAAAACTACTATTTTATCAACTTTATGATCACCCACAAAATGGACTAATGAATACCCACAAACCACTACATGAAAAGAGTGATTAACAACCTAGGTTCATTCTCACACATAACTATGAAGTCTAAAAACACTAAGTTCTCAAGTCAAAAGTTATAGCCTCTATAAGTTATGCTCTTACATCATTCTCCTCTTGTTAAAACACTCAGCTCCTATGGTTGTTCTAATTAAGATTATTTCATTTTCTCCTATCAAGTTTCTTCAATTATCATTATAAGATCTAAGTGTTCTCATCCTACTATAATCCTTCTTGTTGTACCAAATACCTATTAAATTTATCATGTCTTGTGTTCACTTTCTTATCTATAACATTTTTTATATATTGGGAAAATGAGGAGATACTATTAAAAATATCTAACCCAATATTAGATTGGTTGAGATACAATTCTTAAACCATTATAATATGGAAATCTAAAATTTTGTTGCCTTAATGTAGAAAAGCCATGTAGATACCATCTTCTTTGTCATGCTTAAATCAACCCTTTTAATATGCTCTATAAAATTATCTTAGATGAACTTAAATCATCAAATAAATGAATCTAATATATCATCATAAAATAGTAGCAACAAGAATGGAACAAAACAAAAACACAAGAATAACATCGAGCGCAACACAAGATTTAGGTGGAGAAACCCTTGCGAGAAAAAAATCCACCAAGAAGAGAGGCCAAACATGTATTATCTTCAAATGTACGAGATCAAAATGCATTCGGTTCCATCACTCCATATGTGTCTCCAATCTAACAACACTTCATTACTTGTAAACAATGATACATTACTATTATCCAAAGGTGCCAATTTATAGGAAATATGGGGTGAGAATACCATTGTGGTATATGAGGAAAATACCACCTCCAAAACCATACCTCATTTAGTGGTCCACTTTTAAACATAGTAAAAAATAATAAATTATTACATATGGCCTTCACATGGGCACACAACCCATAGCCCATAAGAATTAGTCAACTTCGAGTGCTCCATTACTCTCAATGGCTTCAATAGCTAACATCCACTACCTAGCACCCCACTTTGGAAAACATGAAAATAACATAAAATTACATGTACCAACATGTAATTCCAACTGACCCCCTCACCAAATGTATGCCCAAAAATGATATTCTACCATTATTTATTATCATTGTCATCACTAACGATTCCCATCTTGTATTAGTGTAATTACAACATGTCATAAGTAAATAATTACAAAATATTTATCAAACATGTTCTTAGGAATCCAAGTACACATTCCAAGGAACATGGAGATACATGAAAATTACTTAGTATTTCAAGATAAATGTCACCTTATCATAACATTCTCCCACTTGACATTAGACATTACAATTACAACCACAAGGAAACATAAATAATAATAAAGTACAATAATCAAGGCTCATGGGCTTCCTTCACCAACAAAAAAAATACATACCTTAGCCACACATGTACCACTTGATTCTTCAACCTCCTTCTATGTTCCAACTAGATACCTGCAATAGAAACCAAGGTAACCACCATCAAGCAAGAGCTCCTCACATCCTCCAACATGACACCTATAGCAGAAAAAAGGACTAGGAACATGCCAAGGTGAAGCATACCAACTTTCACTGAATCTTGCATCAATATATTCAAGAACTCAAGCATTAAATTCAAATGATAACAAAGGCTTTAAGTAGGCATCTTACTCATAATAATTTGGTATAGCAACCACACAAAATTGCTAGCTTATCTAATCTAACCATGTCTACAAAATAGGGTAAACAAACCATCATAGATAGAGCTTCATGCCATCAACATATCAACCCAAAATTGTAATCAAATCTCTATATACCCTTCTTCCTATCTCAAATATAGCATATCAATGCACAAATGACCATAGTCAAAGCCAATGAACTAAAGATCTCCAATAACACTAAAAATACTTATGGATATAGATAGTCCACATCTGAGTGATCCCACTACAAGAAAATGGGTAGCTAATCCACAACCTACACAACTTGAAGATCCCAATCAATGAAGCATACAATCTCAACATCACATCAGTAACTTGCAAACTGAGATATCAAAAAATTTAACCTAACATATATATCTAGAAACTCCCACTACATGGGCAATGCCAAAATATGAAAATAGATAAAGGAGTACCAAATCTACCTATAGTAATTCACATAGAGGATGTGGCTAATTCCTCTATTATATAGTTTTAAGGAAGCATATAATGATATGAATTAAAACGTTAGGAAAGAGAAACCTTTGATTTTTCACCTTAGGGTTTGACACCTTTCCCAAATTTCATTTGGAATGTGTGGGTTTTGTGATTGCGATGTGTATGTTGATGTGGGGGTTTGATGGATTTGGACAAGGTATAAGATTGAGTTACAACTTGATAGGTGAGTCAACCAATCCTTAACCAAATCTAGAAATGTCCTAAGGATGAAATGCAATGATTCAACTAGCCTAATGATGCAAATTACTATTTTGATGTAAATACAATAGATCTGAGAAATCACATACATAAATAGATTGAGCGGGACATTGTGCACCTATGGTATGAATTTGAGGCCAAAAATGGAGGAGATAGGCACCCTGAGTGCCAGTGGACCCTTGTAGGGAAAATTCAGATCTATTTTTGTAGTCCTTTGATGTTAGATCTAAAATTTTGTTTCATGTTTGTAAACTTATCGAATCACTGTCAAATATTTGTGTACAACTGAGTTTTTGTTTGTTGTCAAGGTGTAGGGTTTCAATTGCAACAAAAAATAATTGACCTTCAACCTTCTTTCAATATTCTTTAGATATGAAACCTACACATTCAAAGAGAGAAGAAAGGTTGTGCCATTTAGGGGATTTTCTTAGAAAAACCTCGTGTTAGTGTTTCCACTTCCACAATGGCAATGTCAATGATAAAAAAGGATAAGTGATACGAAGAAATGATGAAATCAAAAAGTGTTGCAACTCGCCACCCTTAAATGTCTTCCTTGAAGGATTAAAGTCATGCACATCACCTCAAGGTTTGAATCTTGCTTGCTTGATTACTTGAATGGCTTGAATTGTTTGCAGTCCTACAAGGGATAGCCTTCACAAATAATATGAAAACATAACATGCATAAACTCACATACATCTTGACATGATGTTGGATATTGAATTGCTACAATAAATCTCTAACGATTGCTCTTGAATTTCTCAATAATGCTCTTGATAATTGCTTGATCATAAATTCTCCTTAATGAACTGTGTTAATGTTCAAATGATGCGATAACTAGGTATTTATATGCTAATATTCTAATTTCCTAAAAAATTAAATCTCGACAGTTGACTTTAGATATTTTAATTTCAAATAATAAAATATTGATATCGACATATTTGAATTTGGAGCCAACATAGGGGGACATAGGCGCCCTAGGAACCAATTTCCTATCCCCATTTTCTAAAAATTAAAGTGTCGAAGATAAAGTATTAAATGAGAGCATTTGTTTTATGCTTGTAGATTGTCGGAAACTATTTAAAATAAACCGTGGAATGCATAATTTTTGAAATTAAGTGCTTAATTAGTTCCAATAAACTAAAGGGGAGCAAAACATAGTGTGAAATTGTGAAGGCTGATAATTTATGATGCTACATTTAGCCCCCACTTTAGTGGGAGTATGAGCTTATGCTCAAACTCACACTAAAGTAGAAAATATGTCAAGAGGGGTCTGAATGTACAAATGTTGAAGAGATAGGATGACAAAAAATCTAGGGGGGTGATCAAGCCCCCAGGATTCAAGATCCTATGAAAAGACAACATAAGCATAAAGGAACACACATGTATGATATGCAACAAGAAAACATACACAAAAATATATATTGAAAAAATACATAATACATGATGAAAATAAATGGCATGATGGAACATAAAGATGACGATGAAATGAAAAAAAACATGGTGTAAACATGAAGAAGACACACAAAATACATACAACAAGCACACAGTTAGTACTAAAGGGGTTTGAGTCGGTAAGGCAAAGAGACCTCAGTCTTAAATTGTCTCAAATACCAAACATCATCCATTGAATAAATGAATGCTCCCATGAGGGCTAGCAAGTTATGTTTTTCCATGTCACTCATGAAACACATGGCTCCATTGGAAAGCAAGTTGTGTTATGTTAGGTGGCCATGTTAAAAAGGGGTGCTCAAGTTCATGACCCAACAAACTCCATTATGTTGAATCCATGAACTATATTATAAGATCTCGCATAAAACTCACCTTAGGGGGTGCATAAAGTTTAACATCATGGTGCATGAACAAAACTCACCTCAGGGGGTGCACAAAGTTTAACATCTTAGGGGATGAAAAAAAATCACCTCAATGGGTGCTCAAAGTTTAATGTCTTGAGGGACGAACAAAAATCACCTCAGGGGGTGCATAAAAAATGATAGGATAAGGCTAAAAACTCAAGGGGTGTTATAACAACACCACCATGAAAGGTGATTTACAAAAAATAGGGGTCATTTTGCTCAATACATGAAAGGTCACACCTTAGGGAATATCACACATGGCATTACCACTAAGAGAGGACAAGTCAAGGAATAAAAAGATCACACCTTAAGGAATACTAGCCATAGTAATACCACAAAGGGGGACATCATATGCCAAGAAAAGTCACACTCTTAGAGGACATCAAGCCCAATATCACCACCAAAGAGACACTCACATAGATCAAGAAGGCTACACTTTTATTGACAAGGTCACACTTCCTAGGAAATGTATGCTGTCGTCACTAAAAAGGGACCATTCCTATAGAAACAATGAGAGGGGGACTCTATGGCCCCCCTTAAAATGTTAGTGTACTTGTTGCACAACGTTTTAAGGATATTTAAAGGGATCCTAAGAAGGAATTCACCCAACACAAGGCTATCTAACCCCTTTCCCCCCAAGAGTAAGGATAAAGGTGATCCAAATGGATTATGATATGTTGCTCTTTGCAAAATAAAAGATGATTGCATAAAGAATGATATTTTTTAGTAAGATCTCCAAGTATTATATGATATGTATAGTAAGGTGCATTTGTACTCTTTCCTTTATTATCTCCTTGGTCATATATGGGTGGTAATGTAATGTATCCTAGTTTGAGAAGGGTGTCTAAGGCCCAGTCAATCTTGGATATAGGATGCAAGGAATGTAACTTCTTAATAGGACCATGGAATTTGAATTTCTTGGTTGGTGGAACAAATGTTTCATGTAAAGATGGAGATCTTAGTATCCTAATCCTTTAGTGTCTTTAGATGGTGCTTGTTCTGAAAATGGATTGGGTCTCATGTTCATTATTTATGTCACATTTTTGTTTTTTCAATATCCTAAAGCCTTGTTCATATCTATGTTCCAAGTTAATGAGTGTGTTTGTGACTTTATTCTAATAAGATGGAGGAGCATTAGGTGGTATGTATTCCTTGTGGTTGTTATGAATAGGTTCTTCTATGCTATTTTGTTGAGATATTCCTTGTGAGTCACTTTCTGAATGTACAAGAGTGAACTTTTAAAGTGGTTATATGGTAGGTGGTGATGGTTGTTGGTAAGGGTGATTAGGCCACATCAAGGTTGTGCAGCGAATTATGTATGAATTCATTCATGTTCTCCTTATCTTGTCCCAAGATATCTACCTCATGAGGATATGCATTGGGAGGTGAAGGGTCATAAACGTCCTTATTTGAATTAGGGTCATTACCAAACACACAACTTGAAACATCCACCAAAGATTTCAAAGCAGTCAAAATCTTACCAAAAGATTGAGCCATCATGATGATATAGATTTTCTTTTACTAAGGTTCAAATTGTTATGCAATAGGTGACTACAAAACAGACAATAGATATGGACAAAGAATTCTAAAAAATCTCTCACATAAATCTGAGCCAAAAAGGGCAGGACTGTGGAACCTATATCATAGGTAGGCTTTTACAAAATTAAAAGTTTGAATGTCTATTATACTATTTAAGGTTTATGTGTCTATGTGCAAACAAATCTAACAATGAATACTTTTTTAGATTTACTCAATTTATGGTAATGTAATTGAAAATGCAAGTATGAAAGAATGTTGGAAATGTTTGAACAATAAATGATAATTATAAATGCAATTTATATATTTTAGATGCAAAAATTAACTGAGTTTAATATGCTAAATCTGAAAAATGATGATATGAATATTCTTTTTGAAAAAAATTAAAGCAAAATTTCACTTTTGAACTATATGCAAGATACCTAAATGTATGAAAATGACACTTATTTTTTTCAGGTTTTAAATGATCTCACGCAAATTTATGAATGTAATTTGAATGTAGATCTAAGCTAAAAAGACTAAAATAAACCCTATTGCAACCTATTATGTAATATGATATATATTTTTTTGAATTTTTATGTCTTTTATGATGATAAAATGGATTCCTAATTAAAATATGCAAAGAAATGCATTGAAAAATCTAGATTTAGGGTGAATTTTTAGAAGATATATAATTTTAACAAGTCGGGTTCACCAAAATGAAATGTTGGGAAAGGGAAACCTTTAAGTTTTCACCTTAGGATTTGACACCTTTCCCAAATCTTATTTGGAATGTGTGGGTTTTGTGATTGTGATGTGTGTGTTAATGTGGGGGTTTGATGGATTTGGACAAGGTATGAGATTGAATTATAGCTTGATAGGAAAGTCAACTATCCCTTAACCAAATATGGAAATTCCCTAAGAATGAAATGCAATGATTCAACTAGCCTAATGATGTAGATTACTATTTTGATACAAATACAACAAATCTAAGAAATCACAGATAGAAATAGACTACAAAAATAGATTGAGAAAGAAACTATTCACCTATGGTATGAATTTGAGGCCAAAATGGAGGACATAGGCACCCCGAGTGCCATTGTACTTGTAAAGAAAATTCAAATATATTTTCATAGTCCTCTAATGTCAGATCTAAACTTTTGTTTCTCGTTTGTAAACTTGTTGAATCACTATCAGATATTTCTGTAAATGATTTTTCATTTTTTGTCATGGTGTAGAGTTTCAATTATAACAAAAAAAAATTAACCTTCAAGCTTCTTTCAATCTTCTTCATAACTGAAACTTGCACATTCAAAGAGAGAAGAAAGGTTGTGTCATTTAGGGGATTTCCTTAGTAAACGGGTCATGTTAGTTTTTCCACTTCTACAATGACAATGTCAATGATAACAAAGGATAAATGATAGGAATGAATGATGAGATCACAAAGTGTTACAACTCACCACCCTTCAATGGATTCCTTGAAGGAATGAAGTCATGCACATCACCTCAAGGTTTGAATCTTGCTTTCTTGATTGCTTAAATGGCTTGAATTGTTTGGAAACCTACAAGGGCTAGCCTTCACAAACAATATGAAAACATAAATATGCATAAGCTCACATACATTTTGACATGATTTTGGATCTTGAATTACTACAATAAATCTCTAATGGTTGCTCTTGACTTGCTAAATAATGTTTTTGATAATTTCTTGATCATAAATTCTCCTTAATGCTCCTTGTTAATGTTCAAATGATGCAATAACTAGGTATTTATATGCTATTATTCTAATTTCCCTAAAATTAAATCTTGACAATCGACTTTAGATATTTGAATTTCAAATAATAAAATTCCAACATTGACATATTTGAATTTAGAGCCAAAATAGGGGGCATAGACACCCTAGGTGCCAATGTCCCAGCCCTATTTTCCAAAAAATAAAGTGTCAAGAACAAAGTATTAAATGAGAACACTTGTTTTATGCTTAAAAATTATTAGAAAATATTTAAAATAAGCTATGAAATGCATAATTTTAGAAATGAAGTGCTTAATTAGGTCCAATAACTTAGAGGGGAGAAAAACATAGTGCGAAATTATCAAGGGTGATAATTTACGACACTACATGCACAAAACATCTTTTATTACTATTCTTCAAAATGAATCTTCAAAGAAAGAGAGAACCTGCAAATCAAATCATATCCTTATACCACACTAACATGCACCAAGTTGTGTAAATTAAAATCTCCTCCACCATTCCCAAACTTAAAGGATATCAACATCTAATGTTCAAATTTATAATAAAAAATATAGTAGCAATTGATGTAAACCTCTCATAATAAAGGTAGATCAAACAAACCAATCATTCCCATAGTAAGGGGAATATGCCCAAAGCCAAACACCATTTCTTATACTTTTGTGTGTTGAAGCAAAAATTTCCACCTTGGTTTTCACATATCCTTTTAATTCCATCTCCATCATAAAAACCATTACCCTTGATTTCTTACTGTATTTGAATATTAAATTTAAAATTCCCTCATGTACATAGCTTATAAAGTGAATCCTTTCATTATCACTTTGAAATAAATCCCTTTTTGAGGTACTTCCTCATCAACACAAGGTATGTTGCCAAGATAGTGCCACATCAAAGAAATTTGCACCAGTGTCTCCTCAAAAAATTCAATAAAAGGCCAATGAGGATATCGAGGAGACCCTCATGCTTTGAGGAGACATACTCAAATGTCTCTCTAACAACCCAAAGAGCAATATATTGAGGATACTTGGATGCATCAAAGAGAAAAATTAACATGTCTCTCCAAAAAGACACAGTGACAGTGATACTATTATGAGGATATAGGATTATTTTACATTCAAGAAATAGAAAAACATCTCTTGGACATTGAGAGATTATTATAAAATAAATGGTAAATTACTGGCAAAAAATAGGATCAGACAAATGGTAATATTGAAGAGACATCAGTGTGTCAAAGTGAGAAATGAATAAGTCTCTTTGACACTATGAGAGAAAGTAAGAACAAAATTTTAGAGACATGGAGGCATCGAACAAACTTTGATAAAAGTCTATTCGAATTTCTAACAATGAAATATCGAAGAGATAAGGGAGCATCGAGTAAACATTGTTAAAAGTCTCTTCAACATTCTGGCGTAGCTACGAACATACATTATCGATAAGACTGAAGGACATCAAAGAGAGATAACCATGGGTCTCTTCGACATTTTAAAGGTATAAAAGGGGTGATTTGAAGAAATGTTGCTGAAAGGAGGAACACATGTATGTTGAGGAGACATAAGCTTATTGGAGAGAAATGCTCACCAGTCTCATCGACATTCATATGTCAAAAATTTAAAGAGGGAAGAATGGGGAGTGCAGCCATCGACAAGACACATATGCAACTAGGAAGAATCTTTGAACTCGAATATGCGATGAAGGATATCATAAATAATGCAGATAATTATGCAAAGACAGGGTATATTGAACATGTATCAAGGATTAACATATTCATCACATGGGCCAAGTAAAAAATGGTAGGGTATGGAAGTTTGGAAGCTATGGATGCATTATCATGGGGCATGAGCCTTGAATAGGTTTTTGGTGATCACGGGAACTTGTTGGAAGACTAACAAATTGTGGTGCATCCACCTACAAACTATTAAGTTTTATGTTAATGTTAAATCAAGTTTCTAGTTATCAAACGTCACACCTTTTTGTAATGGGTTTGTAGCTTGTTGCTTCCTGTACAAAAAGGGAAACCAAGGCCCAATTTTAAGATCATCATAATCATTATCATCGTCACTAGTAGTAGATAGGTTACATATTCCATCCATCCATCCATTTCCATATTTTAGAGACTTTTGTTATTAATGTACATCTTTTGAAGCAATATAATGGAGAAGACTGCTTATAATTGGTGATTTACTTCTAGTGTTCAACTGTTGTGTTGATATTCATTCATATGTATTGTTGTGTTGTCTCCAAAGTGGTTCTTTTAAGTTATTCAAATTTATATAATTTTTTAGGACACACTTGTTGTTGCTGTGTGATTGTTTTGATTGGATTTTGGTAAAGGGAAAATTAAAATCCTTTCAAGTAATTCATTTTAATTGGTTCCTACCAGGGATTAAAATCCTTTTGAAGTAGTTATTTTGATTGGTTTCCCTCAAGCTAAGAATTAAAAATCATTTCATGCTGTCATAGTAATTTAGGAGGATAACACTAGGATTTATAAAGAAGAGTATAGGTACCAACTAATTAGCATGTTTGTACAAGGTGCAAACATCTAAAAGTTCCCAATAGTTAGAGTTAAGCTGAAGAGTAGATCTACCAATCTTACAAATCTATCTCCATCATCACCATCCACCTCTTGACTCCATTCACCCAATAGATTAGACACTGGTCAAGTCTAGAACATTTTATACAAACTCTACTTATACACTCTATTCTCAAAAAATCTATAGTAGGAACTAATCATTAACCTTGCATCTTGGCACAACCACGATAGGAGGGTCCTCCAAGAGAACAATCTAGACCGTGCAGCAAGAGTCACACAATAGAAGCAACACAAAATATGGAGGAAAATGTAGATGCAAATATTCTCATTAATATAAATCTCATTTAATTCGGCCAACAACATTTGGGCTTATAGATTTGGCTCACAGGCCTGATATGACATGTTCAAAAATACAACATTCCAACATGCTCCTATGTGCGAGCAAAAATATTACATATCAGATCTATATTATTTTTCTCAATCCAAATTTTCTAATCTAATGATCTATTACAAGCTTTATATCACTTCCGCAAGTCTAGAATCTTTCACATCGACCAAAGATCATTACAATCTCCAATGAAAGAAAATGTAGCATGTGCATGAATAAGTCAACCTCAAATTTTAATTACTCTTCAATAATTGCATTGGATGAAGTGTGGACCTATAATTAAGGTCGGCGACACTCCATGGAACAATTAAGATCACACCGTTAAGATCACAAGTTACGGGAACGATCCACAAGCGATCGAACTAGCCAATAGGTTTGAAAATTATTTTGGTGCAAGTTCAAGAAACTGCCAAGAAATACGGAAGTGATAACTTGCCAGAAAAAGATCTAATCATGCTCAAATCTTGGAATAAGGAAAATGAACATGTCCATAATGAAAATGTAGATCCACAAGGTCTAGTGAAAAAATATGATGAATCCACCAACATGAATTGAGCAAGAACAAAACAAGAACAAAAACTAAAAGAAAATATTTTTGGTTGATGCAAGATTGCCAAGAACCAAGGATGCTCTCAGACATCTGGGGTTAATGAAAAGTGATTCCCTCACTTTGCTTGGGCTAAAGGAAAACCAAAACGGTCTACATTAGCCTGAGAAATCCTAGAAGAATCCTCCACTGGTCTACCTTTCCACTTCACAAGATATTCTTTATACTGTCTTCCACGAGTTTTCCTCCCATCTCTGATATCTAAAATCTCTTCAATCTCATCTGACTGTTGTTTAGGAAACTGATTTTCCCATTTTTCTTAACCGTCTTCACTTAATTCTACTTCATGGTACTAATATAGATATACAATGTTGAATATAGGTGATATACCCATGCCATCCGGTAACTCTACCTCATATGCATTTCCTTAATCAAACTTCCTCAAGATCTTACAAGGTCCAAACTTCCTCATCTTCAGCTTATTGTATGTGCCAACTAGAAAACTTTCCTTCCTCAAATACACCATCACTTCCTCTCCAACTTTGAATTCCTTATGTCTCCTCTTTTCATCTTCTTTCTCCTTATACTTTTGGTTCATATCTTCCAATTGCTCCTTCACTTGAGTATGCACTTTCTTCATATGTTTTGAAAATCCTTCTGCTTCTGCACTCCTTTTATCTTCCATACTGATGTCTCTCAACTCTGATATACCTCTAGGATGAACTCGAGTTACAATCTCAAAAGGTGTCTTTCTGGTACTCCTGTTCATTGAATTATTGTAAGCAAACTTTGCTTGTGCAAGGACTAAATCCCAACTTATAGTCTTCTCTCCAACCAAACATCTCAGCAAATTCTCCAAACACCTATTTACTACCTCTGTCTATCCATCAGTCCGTGGGTGAAAATTAGAACTAAACTTCAAATCCATCTTTAACTTCTTCCAAAGTGTTCTCCAAAAGTAACCAACAAACTTTGTATCTCTGTTTGAAATAATACTCCTAGGTAATCCATGCAATCTGACCACTTCTTTGAAAAAAAAGTATACTACATGTACTGCATCTGTTGTCTTCTTACAAGGTATGAAATGTGTCATTTTAGAAAATATTTCCACCACCACAAATATAGAATCATTACCTCTTTTTTTCTTTGGAAAACCAAGTATGAAATCCATGCTGATATCCTCCCAAGGTATCTCCAGAATTGTCAAAGGCTTATACAATCCAACATTCTGACTACTCCCTTTTGCAACTTGAAAAAAATTGCAACTCTGTACAAATTTCCTGATATCCTTATGAATCTAGGGCCAAAAGTAATTCTCACTTACCAACGCTACTGTCTTATCAATCCTAAAGTGTCATGACAATCCTCCACTATGTTTTTCTTTCACCAAGTTATCCCTTATTGAACTCTGGGGTATACACAACTGATTACCTCTGAACAAAATGTCTTCCTGAATGAAATAATCCAACCACTGAATTCTATCCTCCAAAACTGGTTCTTTACAAGCTCTCCAAGGTTCTGCAAAATCTGGGTCTTCCTCATACAAGTTCTTCAATTCCTCAAACCCTAATACCTCCACTCTCATCTTTGCCAATAAATTCTTTCTCCTACTCAAAGAATCAACAACTTTATTTGACTTTCCACTCCTATGTTTCAAAACAAAAGTATAACTCTACAAGAATTCTACCCATCTCATGTGTCTCTGAATCAACTTACCTTGACTGTTCAAATATTGAAAAGCTTGATTATCCGTATACAACACAAACTCCTTAGGAAACAAGTAATGTATCCACTTCTTCAAGGCTTGAACTATGGCATAAACTCTGATCATACACTGAATATCTTCTCCTAGCATCATTCAAATTTTCACTGAAATAGGCTACTAATCTTCCTTCTTGACTCAACACTACTCCAATTGCATTTCCACTTGCATCACAATCTACCTGAAATACCTTATTAAAATCCAATAAATCCAACATAGGCTGCTCAGTCACCTTCTTTTTCAACAAATCAAAACTTCGGTCTGCTCTAGTTGTCCATCTAAAATCCTTCCTATCTCCTCTCATTGTTTTTGTCATAGGACTGCAAATAGAACTAAAATTCCTAATAAACTTCTAGTATAAACTAGCAAATCCATGAAATGATCTTACTTCTCCAATGTTGTGTTTTGTAGGCCATTCAACAATTTCTCTTACCTTCTCAGGATCCATCTTCAATCCATCCATAGATATCACAAATCCCAGATATACCAATTCTTCCTTCATGAAACTACACTTCTTGATATTTATCAGTAACTGCTCTTCTCTCAACCTCTGTAAAACTTGTCTTATATGCCACAAATGTTCTTCTCTACTCTTATTGAAAATGAAGATGTCATCCAAGTAAATGATCACAAACTTATCCAAGAATTTCTTCAATACCTCTTTCATCAACCTCATGAAAGTACTTGGTGCATTTGTTAGTCCAAAAGGCATTACCAACCATTCATACAGTCCCTCATTTTTCTTGAATGTTGTCTTCCACTCATCTCCTTCTACGATTCTGATCTAATGATATCCACTCTTCAAATCTATCTTTGTAAATTATTTAACTCCACTCAAAAAATCCATAATGTCATCCATCTGGGGCAAAGGAAATCTATACTTCACTATGATCTTGTTTATGGCTCTAGAGTCTGTACACATCCTCCATTCTCCATCCTTCTTAGGTGCTAGCACAGTAGGTACTGTACATGGACTTAAGCTTTCTCTAATCAAACCCTTCCTCAACAACTCTTGTACTTGTCTATTCAACTCTTCATTCTCTATCGGTGTCATCTAGTGTGTTGCTTTATTAGGAAAACTAGCTCCAGGAATCAGATCCATGCAATGACTAATACTCCTCATAGGTGGCAATCCATCAGGTACATTATCTGAAATGATCTCTTCATACTCTGTCAACAACTCTTTTACCTCATCCAGTTGTTCTTCTACATGCCTCAAGTCTTTAGCCTTCTTAGGAACCAAGGCATAACACATGTTCTCATGTCTCAATCCATCCAGAAATCTCCTTCCTTCAACCAAAAAAATTCTATCACTTGTACAAACCTCAACTTTAGGAACATCCTCCAATGGAAACAAGGTATGCTTCATTGGGACATTAGAAACAATGGTGCATATATTCTTCTTTCCATCATGAATAGCCTATGTATCATACTGCCAAGGCCTTCCCAAGAAAACATGACATACATCCATAGGCATGATATCACACAAAACTTCATCATGTAGTTTCCTATTCTCAATTTCACCAAAAATTGTTCACTTACTAGTATCTTATGCTCATCTTGAATCCAAGCTATTTGATAGGGCTTGAGGTGATTCAATCTTTCCAACTTCAATTTAGTCACCATTTCTTTAGAAACCAGGTTCTATGAGCTTCCACTATCAACAATCACTTTGTAACACTTACTATCTACCTTGCATCTAGTTCATAACAAATTCTTTCTCTGCAATGGCTCCTTCTCCAACTCACTTTGACACAATACACTTCTACTCACCAACACTTCTCCTTCTTCTAGTTGATTAGATGATCTAGCATGATCCTCCTCAATAAAGGTTGTTCTTCTATTTTTCTTTGTCTTCCTGCTTGTCTCTCCTTGATTACATTCAAATGCTCTATGTCCTTCTCCACCACACTTATAACAGGTTCCCTTGAATGTTCTTTTCTCCTATCCTCTATCATCTCTTCTATAAAGTTCATTCTGGTAACCACCATATCCTCCTCTTCGGTAAGAGTTTCCATCATCTCTACAGTAGGAATTATCATTCTTACTGACTTCCTTATCCTTGTTTTGATCTGGAAAAGATCCTCTTCCTCCTCCAGTAAAAGTTCTTCCTCTTTGGAATCTTCCACCTCTTCCTCTATCTCTGCTCATGTCTTTTATTCAGCTTCTCTTTTGCCTTCAGGGCACATTGATATGCCTCCTCCACAATCTACAACTTGATCAATCTTATCTCATCCTATATAGATGACCTCAAGCCATTCTATCTGGCTACTTGCTCGACCTCATCCTCTGAATGTCTGGATCTGATATTCAACTTGTATAACTCCTCGGTATACTCAGTCACACTTGATTCCTTCTACTTCAAATTATGCAATTTTTAGAATAAACTAATTTGATAATCTGCAAGCATAAACTTGGTCTTCAACTTGTTCACCATCTGATCCCATGATTTGATCTTCTCCTTTCCTCTTCTTTACCTATCTATCTGCAAATGTTCCCACCAAATGGATGCATGTCCTCTCAACTTTGTACAAGTAAATTTTACTTTCTTATCTTCAGTGGTACCTTCAAAGTCAAAATACTTTTCCATCTTTGTGATCCAATCTAGCAATACATCTGAATCCAAATTACCATTATAATCTAGTGGATTGAAATGGGGTTTGGTATTTTCTCTAGTTAGGGCTCTTATGCACCTCTCTTCTCCCTGATTCAGGCCAAGTTGATCTTCTCTTCCCCTTTCTTCTTGTACTTCTACCTCTTCATCACTCACATCATCAACTGGCCAACCTCTCCTTTGGCTCATTTCAACTGCATCTAATCTAGTAGCAATTCCTCTCAACATCTTCATCATAGCTAGGTTTGCATTTCCACGTGCTCCATTTCCTCTACCATTTCTTCTTCCTGCCATCTTTACACAAGTCATTTGTAGATGCAAGTTGGATCCTCAATCTGCCACCCTACAACAAATCTTCAACAGGACTCTGCGAAATTTGGCGATCCCTCAAGGAATGAATCTCGCTCTGATACCAATCTAGTGCAGCCACGGTAGGAGGGTCTTCCAAGAGATCAATACAGACCATGCAACAAGAGTCACACAATAGAAGCAAAAAAAAATATGGAGGCAAATGCATATGCAGATATTCTCATTAATAGAAATCTCAATTACATTCGGTCGACAACATCCAGGCTTACAGATTCGGCTCATAGGCCTATGACATGTTCAAAAATACAACATTCCAACATGCTCCTATATGTGAGTGAAAATATTACATGTCAGATCTATATTATTCTGCTCAATCCAAATCTGCTAATCTAATTATCTATTACAAGCTTTATATCACTTCTGCAAGTCTGGAATCTTTCACGTCGGCCAAAGATCATTACAATCTCCAATGAAATAAAATGTAATGTGCGCATGAATAAGTCACCCTCAAATTTGAATTACTCTTCAACAGGTGCATAGGATGAAGTGTGGACCTATAATTAAGGTTGGGGACACTCCATGGAACAATTAAGATCACACCGTTAAGATCTTCAAGTTACGGGAATGATCCACAAGTGATCGAACTAGTCGATAGGTTTGAAAATTATTCCAGTGCCAGTTCAAGAAATTGCCAAGAAATCCGGAAGCCATAACTTGCTGAAAAAAGATCCAATCATGCTCAAATCTTGGAATAAGGAAAATGAACATGTCCACAATGAAAATGTAGATCCATAAGGTCTGGTGAGCAAATATGATGAATCCACCAACATGAACTGAGCAAGAGCAAAACAAGAACAAAAACTGAAAGAAAATATTTTTGGTTAATGCAAGATTACCAAGAACCAAGGATGCTCCTGCATCACATCTACTTCACACCCATGTGCCATTGTGAGTAGATCACTCAAACTAGAATCCATTTTAGACTTTCAAATCTTCCTTATCATTCAGGTACAACCACCTAGGTCAAGCAAAGCCTAAAGAGCAGGGGGTGATCAACCATATTCACCCCATTCATTAGCCAAAAACATATTAAGAGACTGGCACTCACTTAAGGTTTAAAACCTATGTTTTTGATACATAACACTTTGAATAAGTCCTCAAAACTAGATCCATAGCTCAAGACCAAGAAATATGGAGAACAAAAGAAATCCATAAATACATGGATCTTCTTCTTAACAATTCCTTTAAAAAATACTAACTCATATGAGAAGAAAATATACAAATTAAATAATTCATATAATATTTAAGTGAATAATACCTCTCAAATCATTCACTTGTCAAGTAGACCAAGAGTGGGATACAAGATTTTCCTATGTACACAACACCAAGCAATAAAATCTTACAATAAAGGGCAATCTTCTCTTCAAGTCCATAATGGACTCACGTCCATAACTAGGTGTAGGCTCCTTGGTCTTCCTATTGAAAAACCATCAAAGGGTAACCATATCAACACATGATCTTCAAAAATAAGAGATATCTTAGCCTCACCCAATTCTTCCTAGTATCCATGACAATATACAAATCAATCCATGCCAACTTTAAATGCAACCCTATAAAATCATGAAGCTCCAAGAAAATGATTAATACTCAAAACCAAAGAGAATCAACAAGACCAATGTCAAAGTTTCAATTATAGAATCAGGAACATATCATGACATCATGATATATCATCTCCTCTTAGGTGATCACATGCACCAATACACGTGTCATCTTCTCAAGAAAACCTATATCATGCCAATACTCAAATCTAGAATCAAGAGAAAATCAAGGCACAGTACCAAACACCTCTAAACCAAGGATTATTTATCAAAAATAATAAAACATTAACCCGAAACCTTACCAAAGACTCCAAGAATCCTTCATGGTAAACTAATATGTCAACATATCCTCAAATAACATGAAGATTAAGCATCCTATATCAATAAAACCAAAGATTTCAATAAACTCTCACTGCAACCTAAAGGTAGAATCCAAGAGCCCCTTATGACACTGACAACCATCACAAAAGATCATCCATATTCTAATAAAATATTATCCATGTCTCACTACACATTATAACAACAATCAACTTAAGACCAAAATATTAAAACAAAGAAGATATAACACATTATGTAATTGCATAACGATCCCATTATATTAGGTACTCCAAAAAATCCTTTTCTCACTACAATAAACATACCAATATAATAAAAGTGACCAAGAGTAAGGCCTACCAAATAAAATCCACATCAAATACTTTTACAATATTTACACATATGCAACATCTCAAGGAAGAAATAAGTAATCAATGCTCCAATCTCAAATAACTGAATAAATAGATTCAACCCCACATTAGTAACATGTAAAATAGAGATAACCAAGTATAACATGTAGATTTCAAAGACTCAAACACCAGGATAATGCTAGACTTAATTTTCCAAACAAACCCACATAAGAGTAACCATATATCAATAAGAAACCATCAAGCAACCCTTAATTTTTTCTATCCAAAAAAATCTAAGAGTCTGAACATAATCTTTCCACAAATATACAAACCATAGATTTTGGTTAAAATGTAAAACCTACAAAAACATATTTATAAATTTGAATCCGTTAAAGCATCCAAATATTCACATTATCAAATATTTCATATAAAACAATACAAATACCATAGGGAACTACAAACCCATAGGTATTAGAAATATGAAAACTAAAAAACCTACCAAGTTTTCCAAGAGCATTTAGGCCATAGAATGACCAAATTCATAACTCACAATGAAAAAAAAGAAAATAGGTTGTCCAAAATATTAAAAAAATACAAATTATATCAACTTCACAACTCACAATTGACTAGTCACTAATCATCCAATTATTTCATGTAACCAAGGGTTGAAACCATGAACTTGACATAAGCACTCCATATCATAGTCCAAATAGTAAGTGTTTTCACATGTGACTGGAGGGCTAAAATCACACACCCAACATGAACACCTCTTCACTATAGATGACCACAAGGAAGATGAACATAACTACCATGCAAGAGGAGAGTCACATGTTGCCAAATAGGAGCTCCAATTTGCAGCTATGCAAGAAGAAAACACATGAACAAATCCATGAGGAACACCCATGATGTTTCAACACTCACCATATGTTGGCAACATGAGAATGATGGTGTATGGTGTTGTCATAGATGTCAACCCATTGTAGAGATGTAGAATTATTGGTCTAGAGAAGACCAAGTGTGTTGTAGAATTTACTAAGTCTTGGTGTGTATTTTTTTAGTGTTGCAAAGCAACTGTTTTGTGGTTTGCACTGCTTCACAAAACATCTTGTCATGAGGTTTTCAAGTGTTGATGGCATGTGTGGAAGGAGTATACATCTAAATTTTAAGGGTTTTTAGTCTTCCATAGTTGAAGATATCAATGACAGTGTATCAGGCTAAGTAATTATAGATTTGCAGTTTCATATTACATATTGGAATGATTTGCATTCCACCAAGGATGATTATTATGTTGTGTGGTTTTGAGGAAGTGTTTGAGGATGTTATAAGTGTATTAAATCCAAGTGGAAAGTGGTTTGGTGGTCCACATGTCGAATTGTGAATGAATAATAGGTTCATTCAGTTGTTGCTTCACCAGTGATGTCATCCTAAATGTTTTGGGTCATGTGGAGTTGAATTGTGTATAAAGTGGAATCATGGGAGTGATCATGTTGACCTATTTTGGTGTGTTACATGTTTTGGTTCCTTCCAGAAAGCATTTGTGTTGGATTTTTGTGCTAATAGGTTATTGTGTTGCACATTTTATCTAAATATGCTGACCTTATTGATATTTTGGTTGGTTGTGGTATATACAAGGTTAATTCATTATGTGATGAAGTGTGTTGGATGTTGTTGTCACATGAAATTGCACCATACTGAGCATGAATTTTAACATTCCAATGACACAATGGAAATGACCTCAAGGTGTGGGACCTTTGCGTGTATGAGGTCAAATCTCTAGAGAAGGCCAACTTCCTTTTACAATCCAAGTGCAAAGTGTTGGTCCAACCCAACACATGAAATCCTACCACTAACAGCTCATAAGGAAAAGGGAAAAAGGAGAACATGAAAGGGAAATTGAGGTGGTACACTGAGATAGAAGGTTGTTTCTTCCTAGCCAAGATTTCATAGTACATCAAAGAAGGGGACCAAAGGTCTCACACAACTCTCTATTTGGTCAATTTTAGAGGTAATTATGAAGGTTAGGGTTTGACAAAGTGCTAGAAGGAAAGAGAATTTCTCAACATAGCAGTTGCAAACAATTTAACTCAAACATGTATACATAAAAATGCAAAAAAAAACTCAGACATGAAGGTAATGAAAGATTACTCATACATAAAAGGGGAGAGAACCAACAACAATAATCAACTTCATTAATGAAAAGGCATGATCCAATCTTTACAATGGTAGTGTAAAATACATGTCTGCAAAAGGAAAAACCCAGAGGAGCTAGAGGAAGAACCAAAAATCTTGAAAAATGAATACATTTATTACCTTTATAGATCAGGCATAACTGAGAAACACAAGTCGAACCCTAACCCTAACCAGGTTAGCAAAAAGGACTGTGCATGCAATAATGGAGCCATCTGTGAAAATCTCGATTAGGGCATAGATAAGAAAAAGAAAGTTAACAAAGAATAATAAATGGGCACGGGTGCCCATGAAATCCACTTGCAGAAGGCATGGAATGCATTTAATGTCATCCTTGAAGCTCAAGAATCAGTTTTGGGCACTCAAAAGTCAAATCAAGCATAAAAAATGTCACCTAGAAAACACATCAAAACATAGGAAGGTTGGGGTGTTGGGCCCAAAAGGAATCCTTTACAAGCCTATGAATTAAATGGCCCAGACCCTCGAAAATAGAAGATGTTGGATGTTATTAGTCGAGCACGGTTAGGAGTAGGGCATCGGGAGTAAGGCTGGAAGGAGAAAGAGGTAAGGCCAATCCCCAAAGTCCAACAAACCAAGACTTAGACAAGTCTTGAAACTTAATCGAGCTTCAGAGTTGAAGGTAAGGCCTAAGGCTTACCTTTAGAGATTAGTAAAGGGAAAAGGGAAAGGACAAAGGCTAAAATACTTAGAGTAAAAAGGAAGGAAAAGAAGGAGAAAGAGTGATGGAGAAGGCATGAAGGAAGCAAGTAAGAGACAACCCAAAAACCCAAAATTTTGGGACAACCAATTTTAGGAACCTTCAATGAGAAAACATGCAAGATGGCCCATGGGGGATCTCTCAGATCAGTTATCAATGATGGATCATCTAAGGGTGGCATGAAAATTCAACATTTTGGCGACTTCTACGAGATGATTGCCTACTAATCATGGGATCTAGAGGCCTTGTCGGGCCATTGGGCATAGAGTCATGAAGGGGATTTACAAAATTGGGTCTCCCAAGGGAAAAAAAAAAAACATGTGCAACTGCACTTGGAGAAAATCATGAAAGCTAAGAGGATGCATTCCCTTAAGGAGAATGTAGGGTGTGCAAACACACTTCATGGAAAGAAAATATTTACAATATCTACACTAAACTAACAAAAAGCAAAGAATGGAAGTTTTCCTTTGTCAAAGATGAACCTTTTGAAGGATCCGGTCTCCCTCAAACCATAGTTGTAGACCTCACCCAACTACAACCACTGAAAACTAATCCATCATGCATGTAACTACACAAAACACTTGCAAGGTGAAGGATCGCTTCACTATAAATTTTTCCCTTGCAAGGGAACCATATGATGCAAGTGTTAGATTCATCTAACATTGTTGTCTCAGTTGAACATACAACAATAGGGATCAACTTTTCTGAAGATAGGCCAACATCCAAGAGCAAACCTTTTGTAGAGGGAAAAGGACTCACCTCACAAAGGGATAGGCCAATGTCACCATCGCTGACCTTCTCAATGCATGAGCTAAAACAAAAGGATACTATTTCTAGCTCACATGGTGATGAAAAAATCCCAAATCTGATTTTTGATTTGCACAAGAAAGACCCTCCTCATGCACCTCAAAAGAGAAACTTTGAAACTCGAGCATACAAATAAATTGAGCAATGAGAGCATCACTCTCCAAACAAATGTGTGGTTGCTCAATAACTACAAAATCATTTGCATTGATGCACACTTCATCAACACAAAACTTAGATTTATGAGAAACTTCAAGTGAAGAGCTAAATTCTTCAAATTGCCTCTCAGTTTTAATTATTTCTTGGCAACTAGCTACAACAAAATCAGACTTGTGGCATGTAATGGTTGCCACGTCCTCTGATGCTTCTTCATTATTATACTACTGCCCACAAATTTTCTCTTTTGGGGGTGAAATATTGGCATCCAAGCTTGAGCAAAAATCTTCTATATTATCCCAAAAGAGATCCTCCACCTGAGAACTATATACCTCAATAGATCGTGGATCTTGTCCACTATAATAGGGGATAAACATGTCTATTGTTGCTGCTCCAAAACCATGGAGTTATCTTCAACCATCAAGCCCAAACCAAGCGGTTCAGAGGCTACAACTGATGTAGGTATAGCTGATCTGTCCTCCTCATCTTCAACAAAACAAGGAAGGGAATCAAATGAGAGGACTAATTCCTCTATTGCATCAATTTTCTCTACCTTTTCAATGTCTTGTTGCTGCAACACTACTTCATCTTGATTTTTTTCTCGCAACAAATCAAGACACTCATTTTTTTTAGCACATGAAGGCTCCAAAAAAACAACCTCCTCAAGAATAGGTTCTTGTGAGGAATGGAGGCTTGCAAAACTTAGGATCTCCAACATAGAAGATCCACTTGATGGCACAAGAGTTTGAATGGGAGTTTCAAGGGGCTAATTGGGATTCTTGAAACTACAAATTTTGTGCTTGCAAACCTTTTGCACAATAGATTGTTTTGGAACAAAAGGAGGGATAATGGAAGTTTCAAGAGGCTTGTTAGAATTCTTGAAACTTATGAATTTATATTTTCTTACCTCCTCCTTAGTAGGTTGTTCTAGAAATGGTGGAGGTGCTTGCTTGAAACTAGACACACAAGGGGTTTCCTGAGTCTTAGGTGCTTGTGCTAGAGCAAGGGAAAGATGGATTTTCTCTTCCCTAGCAGTAACATCATTTTTTGTATACTCTTCTTGTTTCGTTCTTTGTGCCTCCAACTGTTGCTCATACCTCCATTGAGCGTCTAAATTTTGTTGTTGTGGATAATAAGCTTGATGTACAAGATCATCCTGATGTGGGAAATAACCTTTTTGTTTCCCTTTATAGGCTTGATTAGCCCACTCATCCTATTGTAGATCAAGCTCTTGTTATCTCCAAAGCTCATCAATTTTTCTATTGAAATCAAGCAAAACACTTGTGATTTCACTTTCACTTAAATTATCAAAATTTTGGGGTTGAGTAGGAGAGAAATAAGGTTGATTTTGAAAATGATGAGTCTCTTGGGGTTGCTGATAAGAATATGTAGGATTCCAAGAAGATTGAGTAAGGTGGGGTGGGTGGTATGCATTTTGAGAAGGTTGAGAACCCACAATAGAAGAGTTCTTTGGAATGAAATGGGAGGTATAACTAGCCTAACATGGTTGATTAGGAGGTGCAAAGTTTGCCTTATCATTATATGGTGGAGTGTACATGTGGTTTCCATTAAAATATGACATTTTAATGCATAGGAAACACCTCAAAAATTACAAAATAAGAGCAAAGGACTGTCCAACCAAATATTTTAGGTACATACCAAAAGAGTCACCCAAATTGAGTTGCAAAGTCACCAGGTGCTTGAAGAATGCCTCCAAAGGCTGAAACATTGAAGAGCACCACTTCCTCAATGAAATAAAATGAAACTAGGCTACTTGAACCAGATGATTTTGAATGGAGTCACCATGGTGTTTGAAGATATGCCTCAAAAGGCAAGATGCATTGAAGAAAACACCAAATTCTTCAATGGAGATAAGTAGTCCCACTGGGTGTGCCAAAAACCGTTGTCACATGAAATTGCAGCGTATTGAGCACAAAGTTCAACATTCCAATGACACAATGGAAATGACCTCAAGGTGTGGGACCTTTGTGTGTATGAGGTCGAATCTCCAGAGAAGGTTGACTTCCTTTTTCAATCCAAGTGCAAAGTGTTGGTCCAACCTAGCACATGAAATCCTACCACTAACAACTCACAAGGAAAAGGGGAGAAGGAGAACATGAAAGGGAAATGGATGTGGTACATTGAGATAGAAGGTTGTTTCTTCCTAGCCAAGATTGCACAACACATCAAAGAAGGGGACCAAAGGACTCACACAACTCTCTATTTGGTCGATTTCAGAGGTAAACATGGAGGTTAGGGTTTGATAGAGGGTGATCCCACAATAGTGGTTTACACTTTTTGGCCAACTTGACATTGAACTAAATTTTTTTAACTAAATCTTCACTTTCAGGAACCTATATTTGCTAAACCATGAGGAATTTGAAGATGATGCAAACTAGTGATTTGTGACATTTTGTCTATAGATTCTAAATATATATATTTTTAAAAATTAGAATCAAATTGCATTTCTTTTTCCATCTTCTTCAAAAACTATTTTTTAACAGTAAACACCATTTTAAATAGTGACGTGTACTTGCTAACAAAAAAAAATTTCTATGAGGGATAAAATTCTAATTTTTTTCAAATTTAGATTCATAAGTATGATATCTAATGCATGCAATTGGTTTCATAGTGTTTTATTGAATTTTTTTTTTCTTAATTAAACTTTGAAGTCAAACCAATTATAATTTAGACATATGTTTACTTGCAAACACAACTTTTTTTGTATATATCAAAATTCTTTTTTTTTGTTGGACCAAGGACATCAATATCAAGTGCATAAATATTTTTCATAATTTTTTTTGATAATCTACTATTTTTCCACATGTGCAAAACAAAGAGCTTGATTTCTGGTGAAAAACCTACATTCACAAGAAATAAAAAATAAATATAATAATAAAATTAAATATATTTAAAATTATACTTTTTGGGGAGCTTATAATAATGACCACATAATTACAAAAATAAAATTTTAAATGAATTCATTTGATCCCCCAAAAGATAAATCAAAAGTGGGTTTTTATCAATATTTTGATAGGTGTAGAAACCACTATCCCCCAACAGATAAATCAAAAGTGGGTTTTTATCAACATTTTGATAGGTGTACAAACCACTATGCAGAAGCAGCTATAGCCTATCATGGTCTAAAGTTGGCACAAGTTAAAGGCTATAAGAAAGTATGGCTTGAGGGGAATTCTCTCAATATCATCAATAATTTGAAGAATTGTGCTACCACTTCATGGACTATTGAATCTTTGATTAGGGACTCTATTGGTATTCTTAATTCTTTTGATGAATATTACATTTCTCATATTTTGAGAGAGGGAAATGGATTAGTTGATGTCTTTGCTAATCTTGGAGTTAGAGGTGTTAGGGAATGGGGTCTGAATGACCCCCTCCCTATAGAGGCAATAGCAAGTATTAATCATGATTGCCAAATTTAAATTGGTTGAGGATTTATTATGGCTTGCGATGTGCATGACTATCTTCACGTGGTCGATGATTATGTGGAGGGATGGTAAACCAGATTTGAAATGAGCTAATGGTATGGTGGCTGATATTTGTAGGGAACAAAACTCTAGGATCATAATTCTATCCTGCCTTAATTTTGTTTTCACATGGATTCTAGGCATTCTTTGCATCATCTTCTTGAGGTTTCTTCTCATTGTGTTTAGAGATCTCAAGCTTATAGATTCTATGAATTATGTATACATGGGAGGTGATAGGAATTGCAAAGAGCCCTTCTCTTGCAAAGTTGTCAAGAAGAAGCCAGAGGTTTGGCAGGTGTTAGAGAAAGGTGGGTTGACTCCATACTTGGAGAGACTGCATGGTAACAACCCGCAAATGACGATTGTTTGCAAAAGCATGGAACAATAGGGTATTGAAGTTGGGCAGAACAAAGTTTGATGTGAATGAAAATTTTATAGAAAATATCACCAGGTTACCTACAGATGGAATGAAATTTTTTAGAGACAAGGAGTCGCAAACCATGCAAATTTTTTTCAAAGGGGATGAAGCTAAAGGCTTGAAGATGGAAAAGAGTGGGGGTTACCAAAGGAGCTCTCTCAAGGCACTGTGGGGAGATGTGGACGAGGAACTCATGTGATATATTACCCTGGAAGGATGCTTCTCTATGGTAAATTCTTACCACTTCCTTATGCTTAATCATTTCTGCCAAAAGAAAATAATTTCCTTTCCCTATTATCTCCCGGCGTTGCTAGATTCTGGTCTCAAGGACCATAAGAGAAACCCCAAAAATATAGTTATATATGTGGGGCTAATCCTTTTAATTTAAGAGTATATTTTGAGGTGGCTAAGCTAATTGCTACCTCTACGGGTAAGCAGATAAATCCAGTGGAGGAGTATGAGACAGTCTCTGAAGAGGAGTCGGTTAGTAAAAAAGGGAAGAAGAGGAAACTTGTCTTGGAAAAGGAGTCAGAATCTAAGGAGGATGTGGACTATGTCCTAGATTCTCTTGCTTCTATGGAGATGGATCCTCAACCCCCTACTATGGGGAAGTCTAAGAAAGGGGTGTTGAACCCTAATAAGGGTTATGAGACTTGCAGTGATGAGGTGGCTACTAATTTCCTAAGTACTTTCTTGAAGGAGAAGAATGATTTTTATGGTGAGGCGGCATTGCCACCCCCTATGACAAAGCAGAAGGAGCTAGAGGTGGGAAGTAAGAAGAAACTAGTTTTGAGGTCTGTGAGTCAAATGCTGGAGAGGAACTATTTCCTCACAATCATGGGTGGAAAAGATGTTGATGATTCCCCGGTTGTGAACCCGAATATGTAGAAGAAAGGAAAGGCTATGGTTGAAGGTGGATAGGATATTGTGGATACCTCGATTGTGGACCTAGATTGACTGAAGAAAAGAAAGGTCCTAGCTAAGGAGATTGCAGACTCCATTCAAAAAATCAAAATTTTAGTTGCTACTAGGAAAGGTAAGGACATCTCTGCCAGTTAGGACAAGGTAAGCTCCTCTCAGGAGGATGATGCTGTGAGTAAGGGGTTTTTCAATTTTGATAGGGAAGATATTACTGATGTTCTGGGAACTGCTAGAGAGGGTTCCATTATTTTATTCAAATTGTTCAATTGGGTTTTCCATGAACTTAATATGACAAATGTTAAAGTACGAGGTGTGATGAGTAAAGTTGAAGAGTCCTTAGTTCAGAACTAGATTGATGAACTATTTAACTCCTTGAATATTATGGTAGAGGAAACATTTAAGATGAAATAGAATCTGGAAGGTAGAATTCTCACCCTAGAGGATCAACTAGAGAAAATTTGTCATAGGATGGTCAAGGGTTGGGAGGGAACTAATTTTGTGGTTAACATTGAGTCTGTTGTTATTACCTCTCCTTTTGTTAGTGCCAAGAATCGCAAGGAGTTTGTTCATGCTGAAGAGATTGGTGTTGGTGGCAAGCTGATGGAGGAAGAGATTTCTATTGATAAGGGTGGGGATAAGAATAATTTTTTGATTACTAAGGTGAGTATGGATGGGCCTGGGCTAGAACTAGAAACAAGTCCAAGGCTTAGTTTGTAGCTCCTAAAAAAGAACTATCCGATGTCTTGGATGATGGTCAGAAGGTTGTGACGAGCAATGTGGAAGTTGTTGATATCATGAAGAACATGTAGTGTTGTTGTTTGGGGTCCTCCTTTTTGGCTGATGTTTTGTTGTTGGTTCGTTGCATTTGGGTTTATTTATACTTATTATAATTTTCTTTAGTTTCAGCTGCTTTCTTTTTTAAAGGATTCTGGTCCCCTTCAAAACCCATTTTTTACCTCTAATCAAAAAAAATTTGATAGGTGTAAAGGAGATTTTGATATAGGTATGGTTTAAAACTAGTGGGGTTCTATCCAAGGGGGTTTGATCTAAGGTGGTTTGATCAAACCTTCTTTAATTAGAACTTTTCAAGGCTGAAATAATTATATTTTCTAAAAATATGTGATCTCAACAAAAATCAAGATGTCCCAAAAAGTGTAAACTACTATTGTGGGATCACAACAAAGTGTTGGAAGGAAAGGGAATTTCTCAACATAGTAGTTGCAAATAATTTAACTCAAACATGTATACATAAAAATGAAAACAAACCCTCAGACATGAAGGTAATGAAAGATTACTCATACATAAAAAAGGAGAGAACCAACAACAATAATCAGCTTCATTAATGCAAAGGCATAAGCCAATATTTACAATGAAAAATTGTAAAATACATGTCTGCAAAAGAAAAACCCCAGAGGAGCCAAAGGAAGAACCAACAACCCTAAAAATGAATACATTTCTTACCTTTATAGATCAGGCATAACTAAGAAACACAAGTTGAACCCTAACCCTACTAGGGTTAGCAAAAAGGACTATGCATGCAATAATGGAGTCATCCATTAAAATCTCAATTAGGGCATAGATCTGCCAAGAAAGTCAACAAAGAGAAATAAATGGCCATGGGCTCCCATGAAATCCACTTGAAAAAGGTATGGAATGCATTTAATGTCATCCTTGAAGCTCATGAATCAGATCTAGGTGCTCAAAAGCCAAATCGAGCATAAAAAGTGTCGCCCAAAAAAATTTCAAAACACAAGAAGGTCGAGGCGTCGGGCTTGAAAGAAAGAATTTACAAGCCTATGAATTAAATATACCAAACCCTCAAAAATAGCACATGTCAAACATCAGCGATTAGGAAATCAGGAATCTGGCGTCGGCCTTATAGCTTACTGTGTGCCTTAGAAGAAGGGAGGAGGAGAGCACGAAGAAGAAAGGAAGCATCTGGGAAGAGGGAAAGCTTACCTCCAAAAATTAGAGGTAAGCGAGAAGGCTTACCTCTGAAAATTGGAGGTAAGGGTGAAGGCTTACCTCTAAAAATTAGAGGTAAAGGAGAAAGTTGAAGATGAAGACCAACGGGTGAAGACCGAAAGCCACATAAGTAAACCTTTAGAGGTCGAAGGAAAACCTTACCTCTTACCTAAAGAGGGGAAGAAGTAAGAGGGAATGCCAAAGGCCAAAGGCCAATAAAAGAAAGGCGTAAGGCTAGAAGAGGAAAGAGGGAAGGTCAACCCTCAAAGTCTGACAAACCAAGACTTAGAAAAGTCTTGAAACTTAATCAAGCTTTAGGGTTGGAGGTAAGACCAAAGGCTTACCTTTAGAGATCAGTAGAGGGAAAATGGAAAAGCTAAAGGCTGAAGGTTGAAGGCCAAAAGACTTAGACAAAAAAGAAAGGAAAATAAGAAGGAGAAAGAGTGATGGAGAAGGCAAGAAGGAAGTGAGTAAGAGACAACCTGAAAACTCAAAATTCTAGGACTTAGCCAATTTTAGGAACCTTCAAGGATAAAACATGCAAGATGGCCCATGGGGGATCTCTTAGATCGATTATCAATGATGGGTCATCTAAGGGTGGCATGAAATTTCAACTGATGTGATTAAGTGTGTGTGCAAGATCTAATGTAGTTTGAAGTGTGAAAGGTGATAATGGTGAAGTATGAAGTGTATAAAGTCAATTTTTTGAGCTTAATTGGAACTACATCTTCAACATATTGTAGATGCATAGTTAGCAATTCAGCCTTGGTAGTGAGCCACCCTTTCTTCTATCTCTTTCTATAACTAGGTAGTGAGCCATTCTTTCTAGATCTAGTGAGTCCTTGGATAGTGACTCCACCATTCTATAAATCCATTATAACTAGTTATAATATATTGTGAGTTAATCATCACCACGGTTTTCCCTTTCAAAGGTTTTCCATGTAAATCTAGTTTTCTTGTGTTATGTGTTGTGATACATAATTTTTCCTTTACATTTCTACGAGTTTGATGAGATTATCTGAATGCATATTTAAGTTGATGAAATTAATAAATTTTGGTGAATAACGATTCACCCCCCTCTTAGTATTTTGAGTGTTCAACAACATAAATCTCATTGACAATATATTTTTGAAAGTTAGATTTCATGGCTTTCATTCTCACAAATATGAAAAATAATGTTAACACATAAAACATTCACTATAGTCCACAAACCTCCAACAACCCTTGTAATTCCTTCTAATAAATTCTCACAAAATTCTTAGAAATCAAAAGAAGAGGAACACCCAAAACCAAATTATAATGAATCCTTCACATGTAATGACATGCAAACAACATGTAAGTTCATGCAAGTACATTCAAGTCACATGTAAGCCATGGAAAAACCTGGCTTTGATACCAAATGTTGGGAAAATGAGGAGATACTATTGAAAAAATATAGCAATCTCTAACTCAATATTATATCAGTTGAGATATAATTTTTAGACCATTATAATGTGGAAATATAAAATTAAGTTGCCTTAATGTAGAAAAACCATGTAGATATCTTCTTCTATATCATGCTTAAATCAACCAATTTAACATATTCAATAAAACTATCTTAGATGAAATTAAAAAAATCAAATAAATAAAGATTATATCACCATAAGATATCAACAACAAGAATGGCACAAAAAATCAACACAAGAAGAATATCTCACAACACATGATTTGCATGGAGAAATACTTATGAGAAAAAACTCCACCAAGAAGAGAGGATAGGCATGCATTATCTTCAAATGTATGAGATTATAATACATTCACTTATATCACTCTTATATGTTTTAAATCTTACAACACTTTGTTACTTGCAAACAATGATACAATATTATTATCCAAAGGTGCCAATTTATAGGAAATTTGGGGTGAGAATACCACTATGGTATCCCAAAACTAGAGGAAAATATCACCTCCAAAACCTTATGCCCCCTTTATTGGTCCACCTATAAATATACTAAAAAATAATAAATTATCACATGGCCTTAACATGGGCACCCAACCCATAGCCAATCAGAATTGGTCAACTCTAAGTGATCCATTACTCCTAATGGCTTTGATAGCTAACATGCACTGACATGCACTACCTAGTGCCCCAATATGGATTTCATACAAATAATATGCACCAATATTGATGCAGGAGCATCCAACAGTGTAGGGAAATCTTGAATCACTCAAAAAAAAATTGTTTTCTTTATTTTCTTTAGTTGTTTTGAGTCCCATGATGGCACTTAGGGGGTACAAGACTGTCAAGCGTCAAAAATAGTGAAAAATAGGCACTTATTATTTTTAGTAATTCAGCTAAACGGAATTGTATGGACATGAAAATTTACCCCAAGGAACAGAGCTAAAAAATATTTCCGGTTACGAAAGAATCACCAAAATACTCTACACGATTTAGGAGAAATTAAAATTTCCATCTCGAGAAATTTCTCCATGCAGCTTCAAATTTAGATATAAAACTTTAGAGGCCTTGAAACAACTTAGGGTTCGTGCATTGTAGGGCTTGATGATAGCTTTCCAACGATATGCAATAATAGCGAATCAGACACTCAGATCAAAAGTTATGGCCCTATGAAGTTGGTCCTCCAAAAAGTGAATTCCATAAAAAAAATCTTCCTAGGCTAGAAATCAAATGGTGGGACTTTTGGTGCCAAATCAAAAAGGGGAAATTTGAACTTTCTAGAACATTCTAGGGCAGTTATTGGGGAAAATAAAAAGGGTTAAGTGGGGGTTGTAGAAGGTGGCCTTGATAGTGCAGATTGTGGTTCTGAATAGTAGATTTTATTTTTAGAGTTGATTTTGTTGTAATGAATCAATCCCATGAGGTTGTAGCATGTAAGGTTTGAATCTATAACTTCATTTTCTAAAAATAATTGAAAGTGAGTCATTTTTTTGTCTCGCATCTTTTATGTTGGTATCTATTGTTGTGATTTCTTTGGGTTTTGGACGGTGTGGCCTTCATCAAGTGGTATTAGAGCAGGAGTTCCTAAGCCTATAACAGAGCGTCGAACGTGAGATAGTTGTAACAGGACCTGTGAGTGTGGGTTGAGTTCAAGATGCCTCCAATACTTGTCGAGTATGATAGAGGTATAGGTCAAGGTGGTGGAGGAAGAGATCCACCTAGAGATGAAATCAGAGCCCTTAGAAGGCAATTAGAAACCTTGCAACAAGAGGTTTGAAGAAGAGATATGCAACGAGATAGAGGTGACAGTGAAGATGAAACAAAAGAGGAAATGGAAGAGGAAGAGAAAGATCCAATGGATCCTGGAGAATTGGATCCTGGAGAAAGAAGATTGTTGTGAGAAATCTCAAGTATTGCGAAGAGACCTAAAATGGAGGTTTCAACTTTTAGTGGAAATATGAATCCTAAAGAATTGATTGATTGGATCAATGACATGGAGGAATTTTTTGAGTTTGGGGAGATTGAAGATCCTCACATAGTGAGGTTTTCAAAGACAAAATTGAAAGGTCATGCCAGTATATGGTTGAAAGAGGTCTAGTTAGAAAGAGGAAGACAAGGGAAAGATAAAATTTCTAGATGGGACAGAATGGTGTCAAAATTGAAGAAACAATTTATTCCAGTTGATTACGAATTGGAGTTGCTCAAGAAGACGTAGAGCTTGAGGCAAGGGACAAGGATGGTGAAAGAATACATAGAGGAATTTCACAAGGTCCTGATTCAGACAAGAAATTCTAAGGCAAATAAAGAGAAAGTTGCTCCTTATATTAACAGGTTGAAGCCAAGCATGCAGGAAGAATTGACACTAGTAAGAATGACCACCATTGAGGATGCTTATTAGTTTTCTCTAAAGGTTGAAGAACGAATGAACAAGAGGTTTGAGAACAAATAATGAGGTGGAGGCCATGGAGGAAAGACCGGCAGACGGTCATATGGAGGTCAAAATGAAGATCAAAAGAAGGGTGAAGGCTATAGTAGCAGCCATAACCAGAAAGGACATAACACCTATTGTCCTCGTGATCAGAATAATGGAGACCAAAGAGGAAGAGGAAGATCTGGACGAGGACCAGGAAGAGGATACTTCCATGGAACCTATTTATAGTGTGGAGAAGAAGTACATAGAGCCTATGAGTGTCCTCAACATCAAGGAAGGACAAACAAAAGACCTGAGGGTAATGTACAAGTTGCACATGTAGATGAAGATGTTGATTCTTCACATTCTGATGATGCACAAAGAGGAGAGGTTCTTGTTACCAGAAGAGCCTTGTTGAATGAGGAGAAGGAACCAACTCAAAGGAAAAATTTGTTTCACACCAGATGTAAGTGTGAAGGAAAATCTTTCAATGTTATTATTGATAGAGGTAGTATTGATAACCTTGTTTCAGAAGAAATGGTTAGTAGGTTGCAATTGGAGAGAAGAAGGCATCCAAACCCATACCAGATTGCTTGGTTGCAGAAGGACCATAAAGCCTTGGTAAATGAACAATGTCTGGTAAAGTTCAAGATTGGAAATTACCATGATGAGGTATTGTTTGATATTATGCCTATGGATGTTTGTCATATGTTGTTAGGCAGACCGTGGCAGTTTGATCGGTGAGTAGTACATGATGGACACGCCAACACCTATTCTTTGACAAAGGATGGGGTTAGTAATAAGTTGAAGCCCTTGAAAGAGGTAGAAGAAAAGGGATGCAGTAATGCAAGGATTTTTTTGGTTGATTGAAGAAAGTTCCTAGAAGGTATGAAGCATGAGCATATGTGTTTTGCATTGATCCCTAGAGTTGATAAAGAAGATACTATTGATGTACCTGTAGAGGTTTCAAATTTGTTGAATGAGTTTCAAGCTATTATTTCTAATAATGTACCTGAAGGTTTGCCTCCCGTAAGAAAGATTAGTCATCAGATGGACTTGATTCCTGGAGCCAATTTTTTTAATAAGGCAGCTCATCGTATGACTCCAACAGAGAGTGAAGAGTTGAACAAACAAGTGCAAGAGTTGTTGCAGAAGGGATTAATTAGAGAGTTTGAGTCCATGTGCAGTACTTGTAGTACTAGCACCAAAGAAAGATGGGGAATGGTAGATGTGTACAGATTCTAGGGTCATCAACAAGATCACCATCAAGTATAGATTTCTTTTGCCGAGAATGGATGACATTATGGATTGTTTGAGTGGAGTTGAGTACTTCACGAAGATAGATTTGAAGAGCAGATATCACCAAATCCGAATTATAGAAGGATATGAATGGAAGACAACCTTTAAAACTAAGGAGGGATTGTATGATTGATTAGTCATGCCTTTTGGGCTAACCAATGCATCGAGCACATTTATGTGGCTTATGAATGAGGTATTGAAAGAATTTTTTAGGAAAATTTGTTATTGTTTATTTGGATGATATTTTTATTTTCAGCAAGACGCTGGAGGAGCACTTGATGCATATCCGAAGAGTTTTTGAGAAGCTAAAGGAGGAGAAGTTGTTGATTAATTTGAAGAAATGTGGTTTTCTGAAGAGAGAGTTGGTGTATCTGGGATTTGTTGTCTCAGCAGAGGGTCTTAAAATGGATCTAGAGAAGGTGAGAGCTATCACAGAATGGCCTACCCGAGGAGTGTTATAGAGGTAAGATCATTTCATGGTCTAGCAAGTTTTTATAGAAAGTTTATTAAGAATTTTAGTAGTATTTGTGCACCTCTAACCGAAGTGATGAGAGGGGATAGAAAATAGTTTAAGTGGACCACAAGAGCAACCAAAAGTTTTGATATGTTGAAGAAGAAAGTTACAGAGCAACCTATTTTGGCTCTTCCAGATTTAAATAAGGTCTTTCAAGTAGATTGTGATGCTAGTGGCACTACTATAGGAGTTGTTTTGAGTCAAGAAGGTAAGCTTGTTGCCTATTTTAGTGAGAAGTTAAATGATGTTAAGAAGAAATATTTTGTCTATGATCAAGAGTTTTATGCTATAGTTCAAGCTTTGAAGAAATGGAGACAATATTTGTTTCCAAAATAATTTGTTTTATATACTAATCACCAGGATTTGCAGTATCTCAATAGTCAAGGAAAGTTGAATCAAAGGCACTTAAAATGGGTTGAGTTTTTGTAGAGTTATACTTTTGTTTTGAAGTACAGGAGTGGAAGGTCAAATAGAGTTTTAGATGCCTTGAGTAGAAGGAAAAATTTGTTGATAGAAATGGATATAGAGTTTGTTGGGTTCAATGAACTCAAGAGTTTATATCCTGAAGATCCAGACTTTGCAGAAGTTTGGAAAGCTTGGTTGGAACCTGTTACATTGGATAGGATGAGATGGTTGGATTTCTTAATCCAAGATGGGATGTTGTTTAGAGGAAGCCAATTATGCATTCCAAGGAGTTCTATGAGAGAGAATATAATCAAGGAGAAGCATAGTGGAGGATTGGTTAGAGATTTTGGTTGAGATAAGGCCATTGCTCTTGTTAGTGAGAATTTATATTGGCAACAGTTACAACAAGATGTGAAGAATTTTGTACAAAGTTGTAGAGTATGTCAGATGATGAAAGGAACAAGTCAGAATACTGGATTGTATCAACCATTACCTATACTTGAGAGGCCATGGGAGGATATTAGCATGGATTTTGTTCTTGGCTTTCCAAGGACACAAAGAGGGCATGATTCCATTTTTTTGTTGGTGAATAGATTTTCAAATATGTCACATTTCATTTTGTGTCATAAGACTAGTGATGTTATTCATGTTGCAGAGTTGTTTTTCAGAGAGGTGGTGAGACTACATGGTCTACTAAAGAGTATAGTTTCAGACAAAGATACCAAATTTGTTGGTTATTTCTGGAGGACATTATGGAAGAAGTTGAAGACAAATTTGAAGTTTAGTTTTGCACACCATCCATAGACTGATGGACAAACAAAGGTGGTGAATAGGAGTTTGGGAAACCTACTAAGATGCTTAGTTGGATATAAGCCCAAGGGATGGGATTTGATTATACCATAGGGGGAATTTTCTTACAACAATTTTTTCAATAGGAGCACAGGTAAATCACCATTCTAGATTGTATATGGGAGTAGTCCAAGAATTGCTTCTAAACTGAGAAAGATGGATAAGGGGGAGAAGAGTAGTGTTGAGGTTGAAGATTTTGCTGAGCACTTGATGAATTTGCATGAAGAGGTGAAGAAACATATCAATAAGATGAACTCATAATATAAGGCTTAGGTAGATCAGAAAAGGGGGTATAAGGAGTTCCAGGTAGGAGATGAAGTCATGGTTCATATGTGAAAGGAAAGGTTTCCAGTTGGTACATACAACAAGTTAAAGATGAAGAAGTTTGGACCATGCAAGATCTTGAAGAAGCATGATTCAGGAAATGCTTATGAGGTAGAGTTGCCTAGTGGAATAAACATTTCTCATGTATTCAACATTGTTGATTTGGTAGAGTATCATGAGGGTGATATAGAGGAGGGACCGATAAAAGAATAGTGTAAAATTCTAGCACCTACTTCAAAGAAGGAAGAGATAGAAGAAATCTTGGATAGCCATGTGGGTAGAAGCACAAGAAATAGATAATATGCAGAGTACTTGGTGAAATGGAGAGGAAGGTCTATTGAAGATTCATAATGGTTATCTAAGGCTAAGCTTAACCATCTTGGTTTCCATCTAACTCCTGAGAAGTGATAGGGTCACTTTTCAAATTACCTTGGGTGTCTGATGCAGGAGCATCCAGCGGTGTAGGGCAATCTTGCATCACCCACAAAAAAAAAATCTTTATTTTCTTTAGTTATTTTGAGTCACATGATGGCACTTAGAGGGTATAAGATTGTCAGGTGTCAAAAATAGCAAAAAATGGGCACTTACTATTTTTAGTAAGTCAGCCCAAACAAGCTCGTATGGACGTGAAAACTTACCCCAAGGAGTAGAGTTCAAAAACATTTCCAATCATGAAAGAATCACCTCAATACCCTACACATTTTGGGAGAAATTAAAGTTTTCGCTCAAGAAATTTCTCCAAAATAGCTCAAAAAGTGGTTGAACCAACTTATCATGGAATCATGCATTGTCGAGCTTGTTGAGAGCTTTCCAATGATATGCAATAAGATAAAATCGGACACCCAGATCAAAAGTTATGGCCTCATGAAGTTGGTCCTCTAAAAAGTGAATTTCATAAAAAAAATTCTTCCTAGGCCAGAAATCAAATGGTGGGACTTTTGGTGCCAAAACAAAAAGGGGAAATATGAACTTTCTAGAACATTTTAGGGCGGTTATTGGGGAAAATAAAAAAGGTTAAGTGGGGGTTTTAGAAGGTGGCCCTGATAGTGCAAATTGTGGCTCTGAATAGTATATTTTCTTTTGAGAGTTTATTTTGTTGTAATGAATCAAGCCCATGAGGTTGTAGCATGTAAGCTTTGAATCTAAAATTTCATTTTCTGACAAATAATTGAAAGTGAGTCATTTTTTTGTCTTGCATCTTCTATGTTGGTATCTATTGTGATTTATGTGGGTTTTAGGTGGTGTGGCCCTCATCAAATATGCAATTCAAAGTGGCCTCCTCACCAAAGTGGATGCCTAGAAAGAATATTCTGCCATTATGTCTTATCCTCATCATCATTGATTGTACCCATCCTATATGAGTGTACTTACATGTCATAAATAAAGGATTACAATGTATTTTTTGAGCATTGTCCTTAAGTTTCAAAGTACACCTTCCAAGTAACATGGAGATACATGAAAATGATTTAGGATTGCAAGATAAACACCACCTTATCCTAACAATATCTTCTCTCTTCTTTCTTCGTACCTCCTACTTCCAATCCACTTCTTCTTTATTGTCTTTCCCATGAAATATACATAAATTATATAACATCTATCACTCTCAACTCTTTTGACTAGACATATTTTAATAAATACATATGATGATTTGAAATGTCAATTAAAAAGTTATTCTAATAGTGCTCATAAAGCATGTATTGACTTGTGTTGCTTGATATGAATAGGTACTAGGAAAGATGAACCAGGTTTGGTTCACAAAGATGATAAACCATCATCCAAAGTGTGAAGTAATATATGTTTGAATTAATTAATTAATTAATATAATATAATTAGAAATGTTAGTTAAATTATGAATGTTTTCTTAATTAATTGTTTCATAGAATAGTTTTTATTTGAATTTATCAATTATGCAAGTAATAACTAATATTATTTTAAAATACAAAGTAAAGTGATTTAAATTTTAATTGTTTATTTAATCAATTTAGTGTGGAAGTTGCATTAATATAAAATAAGTAATTAGAATATTTAAGGTAATTAAAACATTATTTATTATTTATTATTATTTGTGAATTTAAATAAAATATATCTCTTAAATTATTTGTTAGGATTGATTTAATGTTAGATTTGATTTATAATTCTTCTTTTTTTGGTACGTAAATTGTAAATTGTAAATTGTATTAATGATTAAAATTTTAAATATTGCATTTGTCATTTGGACACTACATTTCTTAGTCTAGGATCTACATGACATTACAAACCTGCATAAAACTCAAAACACGCGACCACCATGAGAGAGACCCATTGAAAGGATACAAAGATTCAAGCACATGGGCACTAGAGCAAACCACACTTTTAAATGTTGACTCCTAAGATGCCCAACCAAGAGAGGTAAAGTGTTGCGCCATTGTTTAGAAATCATTCAGGCTTCTCAAGAGATAGTGAAATTGGTGCGCTTAAGGCCATCCGCACCATCATTTTCCAACTTGTCTGCTTCAACATTCGCTTCCCTGAAGGTGTGTTTGATCTAAAAATAGGAAAAGCCTTGGAGCACCTCCAATGCCTCATCCAACATTGGTTGAAGCTTCCAATTATGAAATTTCCTTGACTTAATTGCTTGCACTAACACCATTGAGTCACCTTCCACTACTATCCTTGGCAAGCTCAGCTCCTTGTAGAGGTAAAGGCCCCATAATAGACCTTGCATCTCTACCACCGTGTGTGTGCCTTCTAGCAATGGGATAGAACATGTTGCCTGTGTTTGACCTTGAGAGTCTCTGATGATGCATCCAGCCCCAGAGGTGCCTGGGTTGCCTCTCGATACTCTGTCAAAATTCAATTTGAACCAACCTTCTTGGGGCAGCTACCACACCACATCGGTGTGATTTGATATCTTCCTCCCCTACCTCACTTGTCCTAGCTTAGGAACTTTCAAACCATGCCATCCTTTCCTCATTTGGGTATCCCATTCTGTGAATTGGATGTCATCACCCGTTCTTAACATTATTTTGGTGTTTGTTGCTTCAACTATGGTAGCCTCAAGGTGGTTGAAAAACATGGAGAAGCTTCTTGCTTTGTCCATGAAGAGCCTCTTGTTCCTTTCCTTCCACAACTACCACACCCAAAGAGATGGGAAAAGATTGCATAACACATTGTACAGGGATCCTTTCTTGAGTTCTAGCCAGTAGGAGAAAATGGACAAGATATTGTTTAGAAGTGCACATGACCAGCCCAGCTTGGCCGATAGCCACCTCTAGCATGCCTACACAAAAGGGCAGCATACTAGTATATAATTTGCATCCTCTTCTGCATTCCTAAAAAGCACACATTAGGTATGGCCTGCATATCCCATTTTCCTAAATTTGTCTGTTGTTAATATCTTTTCTTACATCGATGCCCAAGCAAAGGTGTCTGCCTTTGGGAGGAAAGACTTTCCCTAGCAAAGCTTTAATGCCAATGTATATTTTCTCTCCTTTGCACAAAGTGATATGTAGCCTTCTTTGGATCTATAATTCCTTGTCTTTGAATTGGCCCAAATTAGTTTGTCCTCTCCCGATATAATCTATATGCTTCTCTTCCTTATAATTCCCAACAATACTTCCCTATCTTCACCTTGTATTTGCATTGTTCTTAGGTCTCTCCATGACCATATCAAACACCCATCACACCACTATTTGCACATGTAGTCTCTTACCTTTGAACCCCATGATTGTTGTAGCCTTACTTTCATTTGCTCCATTGTGGTGATGTTGTCAAGGCACGGGAAACCTCCCCAAGATTCCTCCCAAAAGTTCACACTCCTGCCATCCCTAATGTCCTATGATAGATGCTTGAGTATGAGGGGTCTACATGCCTTCATGAATTTCTAGAACCTGGAGCCCTACGAGAGGTGTTCTGACAGTAGAATGTTATTCATATTCTAGCTTTCCAAGTATTTGTGTCTCAAGATCCTTGCCCATTTTACCTCACCATTGTTGTAGACATTCCAAACCAGCTTTTCTCCCAGAGCTTGGTTATGTTTTAGGATGTTATGTATTCCAACCCCACCAATGACTCTTGCTTTGCATATAGCATCCCAAGCGATGAGAGGGTATTTCTTTTGTTCTGATGTCCCTTGCCAGAAAAATATCCTCATACCTTGATTTATCTTGGAGAGAGAAAGAAATGAAAGGAGGTATATAGGTAGTGCCGATATCACTGCCTTGATCATTATGATCCTCCCTGCCCATGACAGCCATTTCCCACCCCATGAAGACATGTGATTTTCCATATTTTCAACCAGTGGGTCCCATAATCTGCAATTGTTGATTCTGATGGCTAGAGGGAGACCAAGGTAGTTGATGGGGAACTAGCCAATCCTAAAGTTGAGCACTTGAGCCACCTTGTGTTCCAACCTTTGAGGAGTGTTTATAAATAGAGCTTCTGACTTTACCTCACTAACCACCTGGCTTGAGGCCTTAACATAGTAATTTATGATTCTTTTGAATACCTAAGCTTCTTCTTCCTCTGGAGTGCCAAGAAGTAGAGTGTCATTTGTGAAGTGTTGGTGTGAGCATGGAGGAATTCCCCCCATGACTTGCAGATCTATGATCCTGCCTTCCTCCATAGCTTGACTAAGAGAGCACCCCAGAGTATCTTCCATTAGGATGTAAAGAAAAGGAGATAGTAGGTCCCCCCGCCTCAATCCCCTTGAGGCTGGAAAGAAACCAGCTGGCTTTTCATTGATCAAAATAGAGTAACATGGGGTGGAGATGCACTTGAAGATCCAATTGACTCAATGATTATCAAAGTCATAGGCTTCCAAAACCTTGCAAAGAAAGTGCCAGTCAACTGAGTCATAGGCTTTCTTAATGTCAAGCTTTATCAACATGCCAGACCTTTTGTTGTGTTGAAGGAAATGAATCACTTCTAGGGAAATAATGGCACCCTCATAGATTGACCTACCTGGGACAAAGTCGGTCTGCTCCTTAGTGATCAAGACTGGCATTAAAAGCTTTTGTCAGTTCGCTATTTTTTTTGTGAGTATCTTGTACAATGTGTTGCATAATGCTATAGGAAAAAATTCCTCCAAAGACCTTGGCTTCTCCTTCTTCAGAACTAGTGCAAGAAAAGTGTTATTTACTTCCTTTAGGATGTCTCCTGTAGCCCTGGCTTCTTCCAACACCTCAACTATATCTTTTCCTAGGAAAATCCAACACCTCTAGAAGAAAAGTGTCGGGTATCCATCCAGACCTGGTGCTTTGTCAGGATGAAGTTGAAAATTTTCAACCCTAATTTCATCCTCTATGAATGGTTGGAGGAGCACTCTATTCTTCTCTCTGCTCACCAATCTAGGCACATGTTTGAGGAAGACGGTATGTTCATGTAGGTGGGATCCTTCTTGGTTATTGAGAAAAGTTGAGAAGAAATTGACTGCCTCTTGAGAGATCACCACTGCCTCTTCTATTTTAGTGCCATCACTTCATTTTAATTTGGATATCCTATTGCATTCTCTCCTTGCTCTAGTGGAATTGTGAAAAAACTTTGTGTTTCTATCTCCTTCTTGTAGCCAAAGCTCTCTTGACTTTTCGCGCCAAAAAAATTCCTCCCTTTTTAGGTGTTCTTCTAAACCTCGAAGAAGTTCTCTTTCCCTGACAAATAAGTCCTCATTCATCCCATTTTCAATGACCTCCTCATTGATCTTTCCGAGTTCACTTTCTAGTCATTCCTTTTTTTGGAATATATCTCCAAAGGTCTCTTTATTCCAACTTTTTAATTTATGCTTTATCATTTTTAGTTTCTTGACCACACGGAATAGCTTATTGCCTTTTGGATTCTCACTGTGCCACCATGATTCTATCATTGGGATGAAACCAGGTTCTGTGAACCACATTTTCTCAAACCTGAATGGGCATCTTACCTTGCTTCTATCCCCTAGTATCTCTAGCTTTATCAGGTAGTGATCCAAACTCGATTGGGGAATGATATTGCATTCAAATGAGAAAGGAAACTTGCTAAGGTCACCTCCAAAGAAGAACCTATCAAGCCTCTTTGCTATATTGCTAAACCATGATCTTCTATTTTTCCATGTGTAAGAGCAGTCTTGCATTGGGATTTCCAACATTGCATTTCTCAAAATGAAATCCTCAAAGTCAATCTGTGATTGGGATCTTAAGTGCAGACCCCCCTCTTGTCACTGCTACCCAGCAGAGCATTGAAGTTTCCTCCCACAATGAATACACTTTTGTGCTTTGACTACATTAGATCCTCCACCTCCTTCCAAGTTTCTCTCTTTCCTTGCATAGAGGTTGGTCCATACACATTGATCAATATGAAAGATAAATTGGCTTTGTAGCTTCTAATTCTGCAAGCTAACCATGATTTATTTGCAGTCAATTCCTCTACACAAACTGCTTGTGGCTTGGCTAAGGTTATTAGGCCACCTGAGGCTCCCTGTGCATCTACAGAGAGTAGCTTCCATGCTTTGTGATATCAAGCTAGTTTTTCCACCTCAAGTCTTCCTAATTTGGATTCCTGTATTAACAACACATCTGCATTTATGACAAAAAAAAAATTAAAATTAAAATTAAAAAAATAAAGAAAATAGAAAAAGGCAAATTCTTTCATTAAATTTAATAGTAAACCATTTTTTAAATTAATTTTGGAAGAAACTTAAAAATGAATATAATCATCCAAACAAATTATTTATTTGTTTTAGAATTAAAATATTTACTCTAAAATTAGTTAGAGAGAAATTATTACATTGGAATTGAATATTCTTTTATTATTCTTAATTGTTTAAGTTGAGAGATAGACAAGAATTAGAAATGCATTATTAAATATTAGAGCTAATGGATGTGCATGAATTTATTTAGAATATTAAATTGTATGTTTATAAGAAATTTTATATTTTATGTTTAGGGAATTCTAAATTTAAGGAAAATATTTGGGAATGGCTTCTATAAAACCTAGGATAGTTTAAAAGAGAGGACATACTATTACTAATTTTGTTTTAGCATTCACACACATACAAGGTTTTGAAGAGCTTTGGGAATTTTAAGTGCCTTTGAACTCGAGAGTTTTGTACACCTAGCATTTTACATCTTAGAATTTATAGATTTAGCTTTGAAGAGGTGAGATTCTTGTGAGAGAAAAGGCTTTGTAGAATATTTAATATTGAATAGTTAATGAAATTAGTGTTTATAGTGAATTCATGTTGAATAGAATGAATTGTGTATGATTTCAATGGACTACTTACTAGAGAATAATCAATACTAGAAGGATGGATTTACTCAATTTTAAAATGTACATCTCTTTATCAATAAAATAAAATTTTATATAATATTAAATAATAATTAAAAAATATTAAATTTGATCGTCAAGTTTGAAATTGGGAATTAGAGATCAAAATGTAGCTTCTTGTATAAGAAGAAAAATTAGAGAATCTAGGAAAAGATGACACAATGTTTCTTATAGAAATTGGATTTATGTCCTTTTTATGAATAATTGTCTTTGTCCTATTTATTTTGATGAATTTGAATTTACAATAACTCTATTTTTTTTAGACATGGATGAATTTTAAATTTAGGAATGTAAACTTTAGTTTTCGTGATAGTGAAACTTATAGATGAAAACTTAGTGAAGGGAATATAAACCTATGATAGGGTTTGATCAAATTAAGCCTTGAAAAATATTTCTATGGTGAATTTAGGACTACTAGTAATATTAAATCTTTGATTTAGAATAATATGTTTACAATTTGAATTCAATTTATATTGAATTGAGAATTTGGGGAAAATTGTAAACTAGGAAATTAAGAACTAGTTGTGTTGAAAAGCAACAACCTACATTAGTTGGTCATATATGTTAAATGATGATTTGGGTATTGCTGATTTTTGGATATGTGATTTCAAACTAGGGGATAAATTATACTTCCAATTTTAGAATTTTATATTGTATAGTTTCCTTTAGTGGTTAAAACAGGTTGGCTATTTTTTTTCTAAAAAATGGGCACAAGTTTTTCATAAGAAAATGCATGCTTTTCTTAGTGGAATTTGATATATGAGTGCATAGATTGTAAATTTAGATGATAAATATCATTTTTATATTATCTTGCAAATTTTTTTTTGATAATTTTATGTATACTAGGTGTTTAGTAAATGAGCCTAGTGGAAATTCAATTCCTTGCTTCTACTATACCTAAGTATCTTGTGGAGTTTGATTTTGATTTGAAAGTGCTTCTATGATTTTAGAAGTGATTTATGCAACTAAGGTAGAAATGCTAGAATAAAAATCTTGTTTTTTATGTGGTCTCCCAGTACAATTTGTTGAATTTATAATTGTTAGTGAGTATGTATTAAATGTGTGTTTAGGATGGGTGACTAGATATAAGTTGAAATCACTACTTGTACATACACAATGTTTGAATACTATTTACATTGTGAGTTTTAGGATGGGTGAGTAGCCATAGATTAATTTTACTCATTATGCATACCTTTTGTTAGAACACTATTTGTATTGTGACACCTATTAGGTCATCATTCTATTCAAAAGAGAAAGGTTCTATTCAAAAGAGTAAAATTCTATTTGAAATAATGGGATGCATGAGATTTCTATCCAATGGGTATTATTTGGAAGAATATAATGACTACTAAAAGATGGAATTTTTACTTGAAAGAGTAGAGGTGCCAATTTAAATAATGGAATGACAATTGTAAAGTATTGTTTTTATAGAAAGGTAGGGGTTCTTGTAAAAGAAAAAAAAAATATTTAGATGAGATGCATTAGTCAAATGATTTTCCCTACTTTCACATTAGTATTGCATTGGTTTATTATTGTTTAATAAAATACTTATAAAATCGTATAAAGACTTTAAAATAAAAATATATATTTAACTAAAATACTAGAAGAAGATTGATAAGATATTTTTTTTGAAAAATAAAATAATAATTTATAAATATAAGTCACATAATGGAAAAGAGGGAAAAATGAGGAACCTGGAGCTGAGTGGATGAAGCCACTAGCATGGACATCAACGTGTCACATAAAAATTTACATGTTGTGTTGTCATCTAGCTTGAACAAAAAACTAAAAACACATATTTTCCCAGAATAATGTGACCTACAAGCACAATGAAGGAAAACAAAAAATTATGAAAAATAATAGATGATCAAAGTATTTATAAAAACTAAATACTAAGATTTAAATGAAAAAGAGAAGTAAATTTACAAACAAGAAAACATTTGCAAACCTCCATGTAGTTGAGTACTCTAAAAATACATAAAAGCATGAAAAAGAAAAATGTTTAGTATTGTTTGGGGATTTTTCTTAGTCAAATTTCTTCTTTGATATTTATACCTCCACAACAACCAATTGATAGATAAATAGAAATAGTGTGATCTTACTCTAAGTGCAACTAGAAATAAGAACAATGGAAAACTAGAATGAAGGAGAAAGGGATGTGAGGATACCAAGGTGCTCAAGGGTACAACAACAAGAAATACTTGCAATAAAAATGAAAAGAAAGAAAAATGTTACCTATAGAGTCTTGAGGAAGCCAAAAGGACAAGAGAGTTGAAAAGAATGTTGTGAGAGTGTTGTATAAATCTTGAGATTGTTGTAGCAGTTATAGAGTGCAAGATAGCCAAGAGAGAGAGCCAAAAATGAAAATATTGATTCAAAAAAGGAGAGAGGAGGAAGAGGAAGAGGCTAATGATATGTTTAGAATCATTCCAAGCCATTTCCACTAGCTTGGGAAGGTGAAAAGTGGAAAAATACTCAGAAATAACCTCTAAATGATTTTTTTTGTAGGATGTTAGTGTAACTCAAGGATGTATGCATGTTGAACTAGTATCTAGAATTTACACTAAAAAATGATGAGGCACTAAAAAAACATAAGGGTAACACAAAGGTGAAATGAAAAAGTGACCATTAGAAATAAGAAATAAGAACTAAGCATGTTGAGAGGGAAAAAGGCTAATGCAAGGGCTAAAATGAACCTACAAAAACACTAAGTGAATGAAAACCGAAGCAGACACAAAACATAACATGAATTACAAGGCTATGCAATTTTTAACATTACAATTCTATTTGAAATAATATAATGGTTATCAAAAGATAGTGTTTCTACTCAAAAGTGTAGGGGTTCCATTTTAAAGAATGAAATGAGATTGTCATATGGGAAAGGATGGGTTGATATCTTGAATTCCATTGTAAGTGAAAATATTGTAGGATTGGGAGAGGTTATATGTCCTTGTCTTTGATGGATACATCTTAGTAGGGTAAGTTCATAGAAATGAATGACCAAAAGGGGGTCTTAAGTGGCTACATTTTTTTCTAAGATTAGGAAAATTCAATCTTGGATGAGAAATTGAAGATAGTTATGCTCAAAATTTAAAGATGTAATAAGAAAAAATATTTTTAATGTTTTGAATCTAATTTCTAAACTACTATTTTTTTTAAATAGTAGAGATTAAGGGGTTCAAATAGGGGGATCACACAAAGTTCTCATGTTTTTTTCAAAAAAACATTGCATTTGGTGTGCTCCCCCTAAAATCTTAACTTATTTCAATATTTCAAAAATCACTTCAGTGAAAAATTAACTAACACCATGTAGTTCATGCTTAATTTTTTATTTAACTTTTTAATATATATGATTTATTACTAATTTTCAAAGTGAACACATCCTAAAAAATAAAAAATTGAGCATGTGCTCCCTAAATTTTTTGGATAGTTTGTAAAAATGCAATTTGTTTTAAATTTTGATGAACAAGTAAAAAATGAAACCAAAAATACCACACGTAGGTTTTTGAAAAAAATGGAGATACCATCAAAAGAAATTAGAGATCAAAAAATTAATTGAAATATATAAAATATTACATGGTTAGAAATATAAGAGAGAGCTCAATGCTACTATGTTAATTTTTTTCACTCAACATCAAAATAAATAAAAACCTAATGGAGAGCATGCTCAAGATTGTGTTATTTTTTAGAATTTGTCAAAAACATGCCTATGGGCTTTGACATGCAATTCTAACCCTTTAGGTTGGATGCCAAAGGAAAATTCAACCCTAAGGGTTGGAAATACCCAAAGTAGATAATAATGCGAGTGTAATAGAATGCTCTTGTGTTTTTAAGTAAAATTATATATATTTTTCTCTTCCCATCTCTCTCTACCTCCTTATATAGCCCACAATCTCCTTCTTCCTCAGACTGTATCCATAAAATAAACATTTAAGTACAAGTGATATTTATATATGGAAATTTACTTCTTTATACTTTAAGTTATATTTCATGTATATAGTTTCAGGATATTTGATAATGATTTCAGATCTCTAGGAGTTATAATATAGTTTCTAGGTTTTGGAGGATCTTATAATTTCTTAGATAGTCAAATTTTAGTAATTAACAAGATCCTATCATCTTGCATTGGTCTAAGGGTATTTTTAACTATTTAAAATCACCATCAAGCCTCTCTATCCCTCTCCCCTCTATAAGGTTTGAAACCCTAAACAATCTCATGAAAATAAAAAGTAACTCATTTTAACATAAGTATAGAAATGAATTGAAAAATATTCAATATATTCAATGACATATTACATCTCACATGTAAAAGTGTCTAAGCCAAAATATTAAGTTCACAAAATAAGGTACATCATCACATGAAGTACCATCTAGTCAACTATTATAGAGTTCATGATATAACTTATGAAAGACTATGACTCAAGCTCTCATGCCCATCTAGTCATAACAATACAAGTAAAGAAACATAATCACTGGTGTCTTTGGCCACCATTAACCACATCGATCATCCAAAAACCTAGAGACAAGAACATGGCTCAAGCATTTTTCCTCCCAACCATGAAGCTTATGCTTCCCATAAATTCTTCCTAACATGAAGAATACCTAACCCTACATGAGAATCCTAGAAACCTAAAAATGGCTAGTAGGATGGAATCTAGTTCAACCTGATATATCTACATGCATTTCACATATGAACATGCTATTCCCTACTATCAGGATATGGTAAAGAGAATGTTAATCTCTAAATATGAAGCTTAGGAGATGTAATTTATGGGAAGTCCTACAAGTGGGGGACTAGAATGTGCTCTACAGAATGACCTCTAAGATTTTAGAAGCTAACTCTGTGTTGTTAACAGGGAGAGGAAAAGGGAGAAAGAAAGAAAAAATACATGAAACAAGCTATTCTAAGGTGATGCGCCAAGCTTTTACAACATTTCAAACTTGATATAGCATAATAAAATATCAATTAAACTAAATTTTATAAGAGTTTGAAAGAGTACTAAACATGATTCAAAAATTTACATGTATTAAGGTAACTAAAATTCTAAAAGATAGAATGGGGAAATCCACAATTGTCAACACCACAAATAGACATATGATATGAAATCTGAAAGACAATAGACATATATAAATGCATAGCAAAGGAAAACAATGCACAGTTCTATATATTCATTTTGCATTCTTCAAGAAGATATCATATAAAGATTTGATGTGTTACAATATTTTAACTGATTTCTCTATTGAGTCTTTTCATGATAAAAAAAATAGGAACCCCCAAAATAAAGAGAAGAGCCTCATAAATAGAGAGAACATCCTCGCTAAAGGAGGTGGTTGTAACTAAAACATATTTTAGCTTCATGCCTCCCACGAGGCTTCCATCACACGACCATTTCAACTACACAAGTGGGAAATCATAGATTCCTCAATTTGTGATGATAGTGCCATCTAGAAATCCCATTCTCTCCATCAACCCACATGATGAACTGTATGGAAACTTTCCAATGTTTCCTACATTCCCTAATTGAACACATGACATCACTTCAAACTCTCATGGCTAACCCTAGGCCAATGACACACTTTTAAACCATCCCCGAGCTCAAAACAAATTTGGCCTTGTGCTCGCCTGACAAATGACACCTTTAGAAATATGGGTCTTGAATAATAATAGCTGCATAACATCCCCAAAAGGTGGTGAGTAGAGCTTCCATGTGGTGCTTTGATACAATTCATTGAGAGTAGATGTTGTCAGAATGGCAAGAAGGTGTGCGGGGTTGACACATGTCACTTTCACTAATGCAATGGACATTGAACAAATAATCTTGTGGGTGTAAAAGAGAAAAGCCTTGTAAAAATAACAATTTAAACCTTTTGGAGGCTATAGTAGATATGATCTCCAGCTTTGGTGAATTTTCAAGGACCTCTACTTGTGGAGGTAACGATCCAAAAATTCAGGTTTCACAAACCAAAAATTTAAAAGAAACAAGAGAAAGAACTCAAACACAATTTTGAAAAAGCAAATTGGAATTGGGCCCAATCTACTTTTGATGGATATACCCTCTGCTACAAGGCTTCAAACACCTAGTCCAAGTTGATCATCTCCTTGAAAGGGAGATTGATTATTGTTGTCAATGCAACTTGCATGTGAAAAGTTAGTTGAGATAATGGATGTAAAATTCCTTCTATCTTCAAGGCACTTGGGGGTGATCTCAACATTTGGAAAATAGATGAATCATGTTTCCTATCTTCCAGAAGCTTCCTTATTTGATCCTTAGGCAGAACCGGCCCATCCAAAAGGAAGAAAGAAGGGAGACCCAAATGAACCAACTATAGAATATGCTCCATCATTTGCTTAAATTTTTCCCTTAGAGCATCCATACATCCTGAGTTTTAATAGTTGTTCTATTACATTTAATAAATTCATTTTCCCTTCTAGAGCCTACCTCTGATCCTCAATCCTATCATCACCAAGGTCTCATTGACTGTGATACAAATTCTTAATCAACAATTCTAATTTTTTAACCCTTGGCATTATAACTGATAAGATTTATTTCTCCACAAAATCAACATCCACACTCAACTTTTGAGCATCAGCTATAAATTTGAGTGCAAGTTGGAAAGAAGTTGTGATGCTCTTTACCTTTTCTTAATATGAGGCATAAAGTTGTTGTATCAGAGGAAGGATGCTTGGTTGTTGTGTAGAACTAGATAGCTCACCCTACAATTACTGCATTCACAACTCCTTATCCTCATTCTCCAGCCAAAGTCATTTTACTGCATCCATAGAAATAGAAAGCTCATGTTGGAGTTGCACTAAAATTTGGCCTTTTCTTTGTAATTCAAATTTAGAGGTTTCTTTTACTTGTCTCTCAATGTCAATTTAGGATTGTATTTCTACCAATTCCCTTTGAAACTTGGCCTCTTTCTCCTATAACTCTTGTTAAACCTGCACTTAGATTCTGATGAGTTAGAGAGCTCTTGTTGAATTCTTACTAGTTCATTCATTTTTCATGCAATTGACCCTCAACAATTACTCTTTACTACTCTGCCTCGACTTGAGCTTAGAAATTATCTAGTTCCTTTTGCAAATTAGCTTCTAAGCTCTACATATCTTTTTGTAACTTCTATTGTAGACTAGTGGCATCATAAAGGTTTTCCTACAGCTAAGTACATTCTTGCTCCTTTGCTTGGAACTTGGCATTTGCAGTTGCTTTTTCTTCCTTATTTCCATCAATTAGAATTTGGGGGCCTCATGTAGCTCCTTTTGCAACCTAGAAATATTTATATCCCTCCCCTTTATCTCCACTTCTAGCCTCTCGACTATGGCATTGAAATTATTTAGCTCCTACTCCTTCTTACCTACTCACCAATGGATTTTCAGGTTGTTAATCATCACGACCTTTTGAGTCTCTTCCATTAATCCTACCTTATCATGTGGGTGGGTGTGACCAATGTTAAAACCCATGACTTGGATATCATAATCCCTAGATTGCATTTGTACCTTAAGCTTGGAGACAAGAGGATTCATTTCCATGATCGTAATGTTGGCATGATGTTTTTTATTAATCTCAAAGTTGTAGATATTAGTGGTGTAGGTGAAGACAAAGATCATTGATGTTAGAGGTCACTCATTTCATGTTATTGATTCAAAAATGAAATGGTATCAGTGAAATGGTGTTGGTGTCTGTTGCTTGACATTGATATCAAAATGGCATGTTCATGTTCATGATGCAAAAGAGTTGCTTCATTGAGTTTCTCGTTGTTGATACAAGTTGAGGATGTCAAAGATATCAGTGTTGGTGTCATATGCAAAGGTAATTGGTTGATGAAAATTGAAAAGGTGTTGATTCATCTCATGATTGATGCTTTGGCTTGGTACAAGGTTGAGAGTGAATTATATTGTCATTGGTGTTCATGGTTTATGTATCTCAACTTGAATTGCTTCAATAATGCTTTAAAATAGTCAAAGATTTTGTTGTCATTGAGTTACTACTGAAGTTTCCATATCTGATGATGTTGAGGATTTGATGTTGAAGAATCTTACATGACAAAGAGACTTGGTTTCATCATCTCATTCTTGATTTTGCATTGTCTTAGGACTTGTTATGATACTTTGATTGGTGTTGGTTGATGAGAAACTTGTTGATTCAGTTTGGTTCAAATCATGTCAATGTTTCTCTACAACATTTTAGCATTGTCTCAAGTCACAAACACTTTGGTGTTAAGGTTCTTGCTTTTCAAGTTTCAAAACCCTAATGCTTTATCAAAGCTCAACTTTTTGGTGAATATTAGAGATTCTAAGGTAATCACATGTTTTCAAGTTCATTGGAATTTTAGACTTGATTGACACTAGTACAAAAAAAACAATAAACTACTGAAAAAACTACTAAAAACTACTTATAAATGAATACAGTTGGTCACATGACCAGTAGTAGTTTATTGTCAGTCATATATAACATGACCAGATTGACAACTAAACCATTTTTAGTCATTTATTAGTTGTTTTGCTTGATCAATTTGGTAGAATATTTAGTCATTGATTTAATCATGCATTGTTGTGATCCGGTCACTTATTTAGTCACTTTTTTTCCACTGTTATATTTAGTCTTTGATTTAGTCATTGGTTGTTGTAATCTGGTCACTTATTTAGTCATTTTTTATTCATTGATATATTTAATTGGTCACTTATTTAGTTGTTGATTTAGTCATTGATTGATGTAATCTGGTCACTTATTTATTCATTTTTTTATTCACTGATATATTTAGTCATTGATTGTTGTTAACTAGTCACTTATTTAGTTTTTTTATTCATTGATTTATGTGCATTGGTAGTGTATTTAGTCATTAATTTTAATCATCATTTTGATCAATTTGGTAGTATATTTAGTCATTTTTATTCACTGTTTACTAATTTCTATCAATTGGAAGTATATTTAGTCAATTTAATTATTAATTGATGTCAATTAGTAGTATATTTAGTCATTTTAATTGACTTATATTTGAGGATTTAAGCATAAAACATAAAAATACACATCAATCATCAATTGTACACAATAAGAAAACCATTGAGAAGGAAAAATCAATGAACTTTATTAATAAAAGAAAGGTGTTCTAGTTACAGCTTACAAATATAGTATTACAATTGTTATTTTCAGTCACAAGACTAAAAATCTGAGTTACAATATTGCGGAGAAATGACTACAAGAAAGAAATTAGAAACTTCTCCAAAAGACTTCTACAATGATGGAAACACATGCTTGAAGCCCTTCAATGCGAGCACATTCCCCTTTCATCTCTTAAAACTTCTACAATGAGGGAAATCTTCCTGGAGCAAGCTATAACGTGTAGAATGCAAGGAGAGTGTTGATTGTGTCCCATATATGAAGCTCTCTCAACCTTCAACGCAGTCAACAATAACCTAGCTAGAATATTTCCTCCTTTATATGCAACGTGCCATCTGATACGAGTAACAGGGTGTTTCCTTTTTTGCCATGAATGAATTTGTCCTCAATACAACCAACAAAATTAATATTAGTCTCAATTCAGAAAGAATAAAAGTGCATTGTATATTACAAGTTTACAAAAGAAAGTCCAAACACAACAGAAAGATAAATTAATTAAAAAATTGTAGCCTTGTCAACAAATGCCTTAAACAAAGTGTTCAACATAGGCCTGAAATATGCATATTGAACCCTTGATTTCAAAACCTTGTTCAAAATTTAAGAAAGGTGATATACTCAGATTATAGAGTGAAGCTGACATATTATAGAATGAAGGCTATCAACACTAACAAGACTGGAACAACATTATCAATAGAAATTTTATTGAAAGCAAGCCCAAGAATGCCATCAGACTTGGACAACAAAAATGTCAACCCTGGTTCATGTGTTGTCTTAGTAAAGACCTGCACCATTAAAGAATCCATTTATACATAAACTTAAAATTAAGTTGATGAGAAAAGATCTTTGATATCCAACTAGGAAGCCTTAACATCCAAAAATTGCTAACATGATGTTTCACAACAAGTTTCCCAACTATGACATCATCTTCCCTATTCACTTTACAAGCACCACCCAATTCAATTTTTGAAGGCACAAACACATAAGGTACTTTATGCAATGGTAGTTTAAAACTAATGATTAATAACAAAACTTAAGGCATCCATTAAACTTGCAAGAAAAAAACTACTTGAACAAATACACAAAAGCACCACCAAATGGTTCAAAACTCATTGTCTATATAAGTCCAAAAATTTGATGTTCCTGTGCAAATTAATTAGGTTTATTCTCTTACAATTCATCAAAACTAGAAAAAAGGGTATCAAGTCAAGGGATTTTATCATGGGAAAACTTTGTAGTTGAAAGGGTTTTGTACTATGTCAAACATCATTTCATTAGTTTCAATCCCACCATTTTACCCATGTGATTACTACCCTATACAATAAGAATCAAACTGTGTTCATTTTATTGGTTTCGATCCCTTTAATCCACCTTTGCAACATCTACATGATGTAAAGATTGCCAATGAATGGTTGAAACATATAAGAGGTGATTGAAGCAAAGCCTCTCATAAATTAAGGAATAATTCAGGTATTGCATGGCACACAGAGTTAACCTAAAAATGTTGTAATTCCCATATGACATCTTATAAGGTTGCAATAATGTCAAATTTCAAAATGGTTCAAGGAGAGAAAAAAATCAATACCTTATCTTTGGCCAATGAAATCAAAGGGTCAAGAATGGCAAGAGGATCTGTATTAGCTGCCATAACTATAAACTCTGATGCTCTGAATTATAACATATCGGTTGTTGCAACACCCTAAACTTGTTCAATATTAACAAAAAAGAAATTGGACATTGATCCACTGCCATATTGGATCTCATGGGATTCTCCTTCACAAACAACAAATGATATATATTAATTGTTTAGCAACTTCCTTAATATCCCCATGTAAGTATACTAAACTAAGTGAGGTTGAGAGTTTGAAGTAGAGTACCATCTTCTTGGTATGTGCTTGACTTTGATCATGACTTGTATCTTGAATGAAAATAGCAAGCTAGCTGCACTATAAAATCATTGTTAGAAAAATAACCACAAAATCCTCTTTAATTAAAATAATCCTTCTAGATATTTCAAGACAAGATATTTCAATTAATTTCTAAGAGAGCTAATTTCACTATCCAAACAACCATCAATCTATTTACTGTATATAATTTCTTAGAATTCAGAATTTGAATGTGATGAAACTAACCATAATTACCACATATTTGACACCAAAATATAGTACAAAATGAATTGTTTGATAGCAAATGTGTTTTGATAAACCAAATATACCCTTGATATATTGATGTAAATAACAAGGAAAGATCAAATTAGAGACAACAAGATAACATTCATTAATTCACTTCAACAAACAATTGAAACCAGAATTCAAACACCAATTGTAACTCCATTCTATTGATCTTCAAAAAGATTTTACAATACACTTCAAAATTTTGTCCTAAATGACATGTCAAAAAGTGTCTTGTCAATTACCCACTTTTAACATAAATAAAAAAGTCTTAATTATCGTTGTTTACCTGATTGTACACCAAAGACGCACTTCTTGGGATTTAGTCTAACTTTGTATTCCTCCAATCTGTTGAAGATAGCACTTAGGGTTGCTATATGATCTTGTCTTTTTCTTGACTTAGCTAAAATGTCGTTGACATAGTCTTCGATTGTTTTGTGAATCATATCATGGAATATTAGTGTCATGGCCCTTTGATAGGTTGCTCCTGCGTTCTTTAGGCCAAATGTCATCATGTTCCAACAATAGGTCCCCCATGGGCAAGTGAAAGTCATCTTGTGTTGATCTTCTTTTGCTATCATAATCTGGTTGTATCCTGAAAATTCATCCATTAGTGATAGCATCTCATGTCCTACTGTCATGTCTATAATCATGTCGATATTGGGAAGCGGGAAATCATCCTTGGGACATGCCTTGTTCAAATCTTTGAAGTCTGTACAAATTCTAATGGCTCCATCAAGTTTCGAAATAGGTACCAGGTTTGATACCCATTCGGGATAATCTATGGGTCAAATGAATCTTGTGTCTAACAAATTTTTGAGCTCCATTTTAACTAATAAGGCTATTTGAGGATACATCTTTCGAAGCTTTTGTTTGACTGGTTTTGCATTTGGATATACTGCTAAATGATGGACAACTGTCTCTGGATCTAGCCCTGGCATGTCAGTGTAACTCCATGCGAAGTTTATTTGCCTTTCCTTTAGAAATGCTGCTAGGAGTTCTTGTTCTTCTAATAATAGGGATTCCACATAGAATGTGATATGCGGGTCTCCTCTGTTCCTATGTTGACCGGATTGCATTTTTCGGCCAAGACTGCTGACTTCTGATGAATAGCTCTTAGGGGAAGATTGAATCCTTCATCCTCAAGCGCCTCAGGGAGGTTTTCACCGTTGGATACATCCTTTCTTTTTACTATTTTCTTGTCAGAGAGTGCCACAGTGTGGTTTTCACTCAAGGACTTTGATATGATTCTTAGTTTCTCACTTTTGCGACTGAAGGATTCAATCGTTTCCCCATAATAGGCATGTGTGTCCAACTCTATTATAAAGCCTACATTGTGATCTCCATCTGGAATGTTATCCCTCAATCCCATGAATTCTAAGAGTGCCTCATCATTTCGAATGTATCGAGAAATGGTGGTCCTCGTTGGTCATAGTCGATTACTTGGGGGTAGACTAAGTGGATCTCATGATTTTGACTATCTGGTTCAAAGGATATGGTACTAATCATACACAGGGTGGTATCTTCATCATCACTACTAATATAGGGCTCAGTTATGAAATTATGTTCATCTCTACCTATGGCTATTGGTGAGTGTAGTTGTACGATTACTGGCTGAGAAACATTAGTCGTTCTAATAGGAGGACTTCAGCCACGTATGGTTATTCTCCGAGTGGCACATCCAAGACCAAAATTTGTTATGGGTCGTGTCTCTGGCATGATAGGTATTATGAGCCCATTGTCATTTTGTCCCAGTCTTTGATTTCGGTCATAGCCCATTACAAGCATCATGTGTAGGCCATTGCTTCTTTCGTCCATTGGTAAATTAGCTGTCAATCTTTCATCTTGATACATGTGAGATGGATCTGCTTCAATGACCTCATGACCAAGGTCTCCCCATCTTTTGAATTCAAGATAATCCTCAAGATACGTTTGTGATGTGGAAGCTTGATTTTCTTATGGGCGTCCCCATGATCTAGGAGATTGTGGTAACTCTCCTATCACAAAAGCATTGTTAGGGAGTTTGTAGCTTCCACAACCGTCATCTTGGATGATGAGCTTGATGTCGGAGATGGTGGGAATGGCAGGAATGGCGGGTGTCTCTGTCACAGAATTGGACACGAGAGTGGTGGGGTCGATGTATGGTGTGGATGGGACCTCATCATTCTTTGGTACTTGGGGGATTTTGTAATACTTGGCTTCAAGATTCTTGCAATATGAAAATGGTTTAGGATCTCCATGGACGGTAACCTCTTGTCCATTATGTGTGAATTTCACACATTGGTGGAAGGTTGATGCTATGGCTTTCATCGCATGAATCCATGGGTGTCTCAGGAGGATATTATATTGTAAGTCAAGATCCAAGACTTGGCAAGTAGTTTCCATGATGGTAGGCCCTACTTGAATAGGAAGTTTAATCGTGCCCTGAGACACTCTTTCTTGGCCATCATATGCTCTTATCGTGATGCCCTTTCCTTTTTCAATGGAATCTTCTGATATTTTCAACTGCTTGATGAGGCTAAGAGAACAAATGTTCAAACCTGCACCTCCATCCACTAGGACCCTTTTGATTTTGCTCTTATGTACTATGGATTCTAAGTGAAGGGCACAGTTGTGAGATGGTTGGGTGGGGAAATCTTGGTCAGAAAATGTAAGGAGATTATGCGTTATGATATTTCCGACCATAGCTTGGAATTGCTCTACATCAAGATCTGCGGGGACAGTGGATGAGGCTAATGCTTCCTTAAGGATCTTTTTATGCGCTGATGAAATTTTTAACAACTCCATGATGGAGATGTGTGTTGGCATCCTCTTGAGTTGCTCTACAACATTGTAGGTGTGCGGAATGGCTCTAGATGAGGGGACTCTTTTAGGTTGGGATGATCCTGTAATGGTGACTTTTCCGCCTCTTGTGGTGACTCCACAATCTTTGGCATGAGTGCCCTTAACGGTGATGACCATGCAGTCCTCATTTAGGGAAGCCATGACCATTTCATACACATGATTTACACTGCCCTTCCCTTTATCATTTTTATTCCCTTTATTGCCATGATTTGGCATCAGATTCATGTAGATTTGAAGATCCTGATTTCCAATAGGTTGTTCCACATTTATGATTTTCTTGTTGATGAGATCTTGGATGATGTTTTTGAGTCTCATGCAATTATTCATGGTGTGACCTTTGATTTTGTGAAATTCACAAAGTTGGTTCTCGTTGTACCAAGGGGGTTTGACATTGGGTTCTTGGTAAATTTCGAATGTAGGAGGCTGGATGAGTTTTTCGGCAATCAAATTTTTCATTATGTCCTCCAATGGTTCCCCCAAAATGGCATATTTACATTTTGGATAAGTTTTGCATTGGGGTGGTCCTCTTTGGTCATTGAGGTTATTGATGGTGGGATTATTGGGTTGGTATGTTGTGTGATGAGTGTTTTGGCATTGTGGTTGGATTTGCGGTGCGGGTGTATTTTGGCGTGGACCACTAATGACCACCTTGGCATCAACAATGCCATCATTAGTGATGTTCTTGTTTCTCGCCCATGTATGAGGTTTATCATTGTATTTTGATGATGGACGGTTGTTTTGTAGTTCATGATATGACGTTGATTCGGCGGGTTGGGTCACAAGGGCTCTTTCGATGCTAAGCGCCTTGGAGATTAATTGCTCATATGTGGTGATTCCCTCAACCTTGAGATGAAATGACAAGTGGCTTTCAAGGTTGGCTATGATCATGCAGACTTGTTGTTCTTCTGGCATGGTCCACTTGCTCCGATTGGCCTTGGATCGCCATCGTTGAAGGAATGAAGTAAAAGATTCATTCTTTCCTTGTTTTAGAGCATATAATTCTTTGAGACTAACATCCATTGTGATGTTACATGCGTAGTTCCTGATGAATTCATCTCTGATTTCTTGGAATGTTCTAATGCCTGAAGGTAAGCGGGAAAACCATTCTATAGCGAGACCTGCCAAGCTCCTAGGGAATAGCCGCATCAGATAAGTATTGTCATATGCGACCTCCATACAATGAACCTGGAATTCCCTAATGTGATCTTCAGGGTTTCCCATCCCTCGATACTTTTCAAATTTGGGGATTTCAAATCCCTTAGGGAATGGTTTCATGTCTAGGCTCCTATCAAATGGATAGGGACACAAGTTGCTTTGCGTTTTGGTTGTCCGCCCCGATTGAAGGTCAAGTACTTGTGTCATCACATCATTCTAGGGATTAGGGGGTGGGATGAAAGTGTTTTGGGGTGTTTGAATTGTTAGTTGGGTGGATGGGTTGGTTGGTGCGTTGTTTGATGGTATCTGCATGTTCTATCAAGCGAAGTAGGCTTCTACTTGATTTTGTATGAACGATGCCTATTGTTGATCCTATTGTTGTTGCACTAGGATTTGGGCTTGTTGTTGTGCTTGTTGCTACTCCAACAACGCTTGTTGTTGTGCTTGTTTTTGTTCCCACAACACTTGTTGTTGGGCTGCCAATTCTACTGCTTCTTGTTGCTCTTGGTATTGCTTCAATGCTTGTTGATATGCCTACAATTGTGCTGCTTGTGCAAGAATTTGTGCTTGTGCTTGTGCTTGTTGTGCTTGATATTGAGTTTTTGCTTGTGCTTGAGCTTGTGCGGCCTATTGTTGTAATAAGAGATGTGCTTGCATGACTCATTGTGCTTGTAATGCTTGTGCAACTTGGGCGGCCTGTTGTTGTTGCTGTTGCAGTAAAGCTTGGGCTTGTTGTGCTTGTTGCGCTTGTAATGCGGCTTGTGCAGCTTTGGTAGCTTGAGCAGCTTGTTGCACGGCTTTTTGTTTCTACACTTGTTGGTATCCTCTTTGAAAAGCAGCTTGTAATGCTGCGTCGAATTGGTTTGATGTGGTGAACATTGGTGGTGGTGGAGGTGGTGGTGGATTTGGAATAGTGGTAGATGATGATGTTGTGTTGATATTTTGCATGTTGGATAATGGTATTGATGTGATTGGTCCTTGTGAGACCATTCTTTGTGATGTTAAGGGTGTGTTTGATGGTGTTTCCATTGCTTGTGTATTTATCGTTTGTTGTTACAATATCAATGATAAATTTTGAGTGTTTGGTGCAATGCTTTGATTGATGGTTGGGATGTAGGTCTAATTGATACATGGTAGGGGAGGAAGCCCTAGACCAAGGAGTGGTGTGGATGATAATGGAAATGGCGGAAGAGGTGGAAATGTAAGAGGCGTGAGTTGTGAAAACGTCGTGGTGTCGAATAAACCCCCTAGTCCGAACATATCTCCCTCTTCTTGTGAATTTATGAGAAGAGGTGTTTGTGGTGTTGCATGGAAGGATGATGATGATAGATTGTGATGGAATGTTAGCGGAACATTCTTGTGTAATGGGTTTTCGGGTATATTTTGTTCCAAGGTGGTGTTTGCGTCCATGTTTTGATTATTAACAAGGGGATGTGATTGAAGAGCATTGAGGAATGTGTTTCCCTTGTTGACATTTGGTTGGGTTGGAGCAAACGATGTTGTGATTTGTGGAATGTTTTGTGTGACGTTTTGAGATGGGGGTGTAGATGAAATGGGGATGGTGGATGAAATTGTAGGAAATGATGTATCCACGATAGTACTCACATAAAAATCCGAAGGCAACTTGGCCCCTTGTTTTGCTAGTTCAAGCATGTACAACGAAGGGTTAAGTCTCATCATTATGTTGATGATTCTATGGTTGTCTAGATTTTGGAGCATTTATGCCATTTCCTTGCGATACATTCCAAAATTGAGGTCCTCTCCTTGATTTTCTTCTTGTGGATTTTGTGATGATGAGAGGGTCAATGGGTTGCTTGATTTTGTTAGATTCATTTCTGCATTGGTTTGGCTAAGGTCACTTGAAGCAGGTGTTTCTTTGTTGGCTTCCATACTCTACTTGTATTGAGATCTTGTTTGGACCATAAAACAAGGATCAAGAATATGGGAGATGAAATCCCTTGATTCTTTGGATTGATTTCTATTTTATTTCCCAAAGTGAAAGTTTTTAGGATGCTTTTGAGGATCAAAGGTGATGATATGATGATGATACTAGGGATGGATGATATGGATGTTCTTTGTCTTTCGATAAATCTTGAGATGAGACACTAGGATTTTTAGGACTTTGGATTTTGATTTTGGATTTTGAGATTTTTGAGATTTTGAGATTGTGTCCTTGAGTTTATGCTTTGGTTTTGGTTTTTTGAACAGAAATATCCTAAGATGTTGGATGATGATCTAAGGGATAGCTTTGTCCAAAGGATGATAATTTGAATATGTGCGAGGAGAAGGATGCATCTACCCACACCTATTCAAACAAGATGATTGTTTCACTAAGCATATGGAGAAGGATTCACCTACATACACTAAGCTAGACAAGATGATTTTGATAACTTTGACTAAGCATATGCAAAAGGATGCATTTACACATACCTAGCCAAAGGATGATTTGAGTGAGATATCTTGAATTTGTCAAAATAGTTATGGCTGACATTGATTAACAATCAAAGCATGATGACAGTGCAGGTGCAACACATAAGATTGTGCAAATGATGATCAACATCATTGACTCACTTCTTAAACAATTGATTTGAATGCAGTTTTAAAGACAAGAAAGGTATTGAGACAACAAACACCTTTAGAAAATTATAACTATTCTTGAGCAATGAATCAAATGAGAACCTTTAAGCTTCCTTTTGAATTAGACTTTTTAGTAATGACTTGTGCAAGATAATTGAACTAAATATTTGCAGATATGAAGGAACTATCATTCAAAAATGTTCAGACTAATAAAAATTATCACAATCAAGAAACATTATGACATCAAAACAAAGAGACCATAAGACAAAAGATTTTCCAAGTGGAAAACCCTCCTGGGGTAGAAAAACCACTCCTAAACTGCCTTACTGGCTTAATCTTCAAAAACCACTGTTAACAATGCCTTATAGGCTAATTTCTGAGCACCAACTCAAGAAGTACCAACCCCTCATTTTGAAACACCAATTTCAAGGAGCACCAACCCCTCAATTTATTTTTAGAACAATAATAATATCTTAGAGGATCTCTTTGTTTTCAGTTAAGCTCATAACTCTCTGTTATGCATCATGTTTTCCAAATTTTGTATCACAGAGTTTTCCAATACATCTCTTGATTCAGCCAAAATAACTATATATCAGAATTTCTATCTAGCAACTTTTCAATATTCACAACACTGTGTTTTATACATCTTTTCCAGTGTGTAGTCTTCAAAGAGATTCAAGGTCAAAGGAGAGTTGAAACCTCATTTCTATTTTCAGGAAAAAGGATGCCAAAAAAATAAATGTTTGCAAGAGTAACGCTTGTGCAATAGGCTGTCAATAAACTGACAATCATAAATCAAATTTCCTTTTTGAGACTGCAAATGCCTTTCACAAAAACCAGATGCTTCATTAAAACAAAATACTCATTTGAAACTATTTTCAAAATACCCATAAGCAGAATAAATCAATTTGTAATGAATGTAATGTGTCAGTAATGAAACTAGCAGATCTTTCAAGATTCGTGACTACCCATTAACAGTAAATCATAACCTCTAATGCATGAAAACAATACTCTGATAGGGCATTATTTGCCACATTAGTAACTGAGAGAATCTCATCAAAACCACGACTGCCCACCAGCTGAGAACCATAACCTCTCAATTCTCAGAGAATATTTTGCCATGTAACCATTCTGAGATTCAATGCCAACCAATGATGTCAGCCTACAACTATATTTAGAAATTCCCATGTCGGCCACAGTGATTGAGTCTATAAATCATTCGCCGAGACATCTAGATAGTCCTGCCGAAGGCAATTAAATCGCCAGTCATTCCCCTTAGTTATCGCTTTCGCCATGACCCATCAGAGTTGGGGAGAAGTCATAATGAATACATTATGTCACGCTGAGAGCCATGTACCATTCTTCTGGTCGTTGAGACAAAATAGTTCTCTCACCGAGATGTATCCTTCATCCGCCTTCGCTAAGACAATGCATAGTCGGGGTGACTTCTCGTAGAGCATCCTGTGTCTTATCAAAAGCTCACGTGATCATTCTTGTTCATCGAGACAATTCAATACCTATGTCAAAGAAAAATTTATCGCTGTCAATCATCCCTTTGTTTGTTGCTGTGACATTCTGCTATCGGGGAAACATTATGTAGATTTCATTATGTTTCACCGAAAGACTTTTTATCTCTTATTTTTCATTGTAACCTTCAACCATTGGGGATAAATCATATCGAATAATACTTTGTTATACCGAAATTCACCCACCATCTTGTGTGTCGCTGAGACAAGTCAGATCCTATGCCAACAAAGTCCTTTTGTGTTCCATCGACGAGACCGGAGGTCACTCCCCGAGACCTCACGCCAAAATCCCTAACTCTTACCGAGATGTACACCTTTATGTTGTCGGTCAGTATAAGAAAACAAACTCACCAAGACCTTTCTTCGATGCACATGAGTCATACCAAAATGTTCCTTTTTATTTTATGCATTGCTGAGACATATCAATGTCGGGGAGACCTCTCGGAGAGCACACTATGTCATACTAAAAAACTTTATCCACTCTGAGTTGCTGAGACAATACCAACCTCTCACCGAAAGTCCCTCATAAGACTTAGTCAGCAAGACCTGACGGGTTCACTATGACATTACACCGAAGCAGAGACCTCCTGCTGATATGCAATTTTTTCACCAGCAGTCAGCAAGACTAAAGTAAGTTCGCCAAGATGTTACCACGAAGAAAAACCTCTTGGCGAAGAGCACCCTTTGTTGCCAGTCAGGGAGACATGATGAATTCTGTAAGACATCATATTGATGCCGCAACTCTTGCTGATATGTTCTTTCTTGTGCCAGTCGGCAAGACACAAAGTGCTCGATGAAAACAACATGCCGATAGGGATCACCCTCTGTCACTGAAACCATGGAGAAGTCCTACTGAAAGCTGCCTATATGTAAAATCAAATCATCATGACATCAGAAACGTCTTGCCAATAGGCAACATAGACGTTTAACAGAGAAATGGATCGGGGAGACCCTAGCATAATCACACCGATATGTTCTTTTTCTGTCACCGAAACAATGTACAAAAGATAACCTGTGACAAGATAAAGCATGAGAACCCAATCTAAATCTGTCAACAAGTAGAATCAACTGAAAGGGATTTTGTCATCAAGGACAAACCATATGATCACAACTGAGATCCAACACTTCTCCCTTCAACTGTTGTTTCAATTTCACATTTTCTATGAATAACCTATCCACTTCATCATTCAAATCAGTCTATGCTTTCTCATATTCTGCCAATCTAAGCTCCATATTTAACCACATCCCTAGTAAACATTGTTGAGTGCATTGTCATAGTAGCTACCTCCAATGCTTATATGTCTTGAAGTGTCTTTACCATGGCAATCCCTCTCATTTCTTTTAGAACATCAAGAAATCTTGGTTTTTCTGTTCTTTTTTTATTTGTCCAAAAGGCTAGGGTTTCAAGTCTTGGATTGTAACCTATGCCACTCATTCCCTCATCTGAATTGAATTTAGAAACCAACATGGAATCTTCTTGGCTTCTTACTTGATCCAGTAAGAATATCTTTTTTAACTCCATCCCAGGAATAAGTAGCATATTGCTTTCTAAGACCAATTTTCTTGCTTCTTGGGGGCTAACAATAATTTCATTAATCCTAAGTTCTTCAAGAGTCTAGGAAACAATCTGACCATGTTGAGAATCCTCAGTGCCCATATTATTAATTTGGAGTCTCTCCTCAAGTTTTTTCATTTTCATCTTAAACCAAAAATCCTTAAACTCAGGAGTTTGAATAAATTCATCATCTTCAATAAATCTAAGGGAAGCAATCACCTTTTCATCATCATGCACTTCTTGATCATTATTCCCATGTACATCCACTCTTTCCTTTGGTTTGTGAGCATCAGTTGCAAGATTAGGCAGTGGCTAATCAACTTTATCATCTTTAAAATTCAAAATTGCATTAGCTACCTCTTCAATATCCCCTACTCCTTCACTTATTTCATATGCCACTAAGGGGGCCACTCCATGTGTCTTCTGCCTTTTAGGACTTGGTTATTTAGGGGATGCTTCTGATTGTATTGTGGCAATGTTTGGTAGGGGCTTTGTGATTACAATACCACTTGGTTTGATGGGTAGCTTGGAGGGTTTCGAAGACTGGCCCTCAGCTTTATTTTCTAGTTCAACATATAATCTTTCAAAGTTGTCAATTATCACATTCATCCTTCTGAGATGATACTTTTCTTCAACATAGAATCCTTTGAATCCACTGTCCCTTTTCTTCTTCTCCTCCTCAAGCCTCTTTCTGATTTCCCACTTCATCTTCCTTTGAAAAACTTCATCGGGTGTAAAGCAATTTCTTATTACATCTTCTTCATAATCCATTACATGGGTAATCCCAACTTTAGTGAGAAGTGTCTGCTTTATAAAATTAATATGCCCTTTAGGATCAAAGACCCTTCCTCATGACTTCAATGACTACCACATCTTCAAATAGTTCTATAGTTCTTCAAGAGTGTCAGACCCTATGGATAGCCCCTCACATTCAGTTAGGGCATGGAGGAATGTCCCCTTTTTCTATCTTTTCATAACATCTTGCTCCATCCATAACATTTTCCATATAAATTCTAAAAATTCAATTTGAATAGAACAAATTTAGGTAAAACATGTGGGGCTTTAGGACACCCATAGACCCTTATTATTGTTTGGTCTGCTAAGAAGAACCAGTCACCAAAATTGTGAGTGTGTCCCTGCTCTAGCTTCAATGCTAAAGGTCTTAATACTTGCATGATTTTATTAAAAAAAATTGGTGAAATATGAACAAAAGGGGCCATGACGTTTACTACGAAATCATCATGAAATATTACATAATCACTATTTTTACATCTAATATCCTAGATGTAACACCGATTTTGTATAGGAAACCTATTCCCTTCATCATTAGTCATTCCCAAACACATTCTTTTAGTCCTTTTTTTTTTGGTACAATATTAATTGACACAGCAAAGAGTATTTCCTGACAGTGGTGGGAGCTAAGTTCTCTCTTACTTGCAAAAATACCTCATGTAGCCCTTTCTCAATTTTAGCAACAAAGTCATACTCAATGTTGACTTCGAGATTTTGTATCCTATTTGCCATCATCATGAGATATGTTGGCATCCTCTCTTCAACATCTATTCCAAGCACTTGGCACAAAGCAAAATAAGTTCTTTTGAAATATACTTGGAAGTCATCTATGCCAAATGGCTCATTTTGGGAGGGGGGATAGGAATCCTCCTATTGTTTACACCCTTTTTCATGTGTAAAGGAAGTTCATCACTCCTATAGGTTTTTCTCAATCTCCTATAATCCTCCTCACTTTTGTCCAAGTCGATATTAGTGATAGCTTGTTTGTTTAACATAAAACACTCTATAATTTCTTCTTTAGTTAGCACCACTAATGGTGAACCATCTAGAATTCTTTGATACAAGAGCATCTACCAAAACACCAAACATCTAGGGTACTTCAGACCCAAACACAATTGGAGAAGATCAAATTGAACAAGCATCTTTGATTCACTAATCTTTTCATCAAAATCTCATACAATTTCCCTTGATTCTTTATTTCTACAAAACTCCAAGACCACATGCCAGTGTTCTAAACTCATCAAATCCATATTCTAGACCATTATCAGCATCAAATTGACTGAACCTAGCACAAAAACTTGATCAAAGGCACTTAACCAACTAATACTTCAACATTTACCAATTCATTCTTTGAAGTAGCTTGCATTCACAAAACACCAAGACATAAAAATGACCAAACCATGACCCTAGACCTCTACCAAACCTTTATACACCTTCAATGTCACCATTTACACAGAAATGACCCATTACAAGGTCTGCCCATACAAATAAACTCAAATCTTCAAGTTCACCTTAAATACTTCACCATGCCAAGACCTCAACATAGAACACATTTGGATTTCTGCTTTCTCAAACTTGAATAAGGTTGCCACTGAGTTTTTCATCATTTAAAAGATTTAACTTAATCAAAGTAAACAATCCTTAAGGTCTGCACCTTCACCTAATCTCAATTCTTCTTTGATCACTCATATTCCTAGTAGCCATTAAAATCATGCCTATCAAGCATATCTTTTCATACAGATCCTTATACATGACTATACTTAGCATTTTGAATTCCCATTATAGTGTATTAAAACATATCTAAAATCCATCATCTTTTACTTTGAAGAATAGTGATCAAATTAGGATTGTATCGTTGCACAATAGACCTAATTAGGCCATTCAAACACTAGGGCTTATTGAATATAATAGCTCCAACATCAAATTCTCCTAAAAACTATTTGAAACAATTTAATCTTGATCTGTTAAAGCTTAAAAATGCATCAAATTTCCATTTCATTAAACATTTTTACAAACCCTAGGTTACAACCACCATTGACTGCTCCCAAACTGTGATTTTCAAACTAAGACGGTCCAAAACATTACCATTTGCATATCACCCTTAACCTCTTGATCTTGCAACATTGGGACACCAAAATACATGCATCCAAGAGTCCTTATACCAAAAATCAAAGATTTTTATTGGTTAGAATGAAAGAAGCTTAATTTTCTTTTCCTATGTTTACCCTAATGGGGGTTTTGACAGATTTTAGAAAAATTATAATAACTACCTCAAAATTGATCAAAAATGCATAAAATAAAATGGAAAAGGAGTGGGATTGATTGATCCATCATTTACAAACATCCACATGAGTCTCCATGCTCGTAAAAATCTATACAAAGGTCTGTAGGCAACTATTTTCAGTAATTTCTGAAGAAAAAAATATATTTTATTCAAGATTTTTTTGTTTCCTCTAATTCATTACATGTCTTTACAACCTCCCCTACCTCATCAATGATTTACAATGTCTTTTAAAGGCTTTCCATCTTCCTTCATCGAATGAAACTAACTAAACTGCCCCATGACCTTTGGTATTCCATGTTTTTTTTACATTTTTTGATTTTTTGCCTTTTTACAATTTTGACAACAAATGACAACTTTGCAATATTTAGCAACATTTTTTCAAATTTACCCAACTAACCTCCTAAAGACCTATTAAATACTTTTGATACATTAATTGTGACTTCACAAGACCTTTGTAATGCTTTTACACTTGAAAATTCAAATTTTGCAAATTATGCCTTTTGAAGGCATTATGTAAACAAGGTGATCCTACACCATTCTTATAGTCCTGGTAGCCAAGTGATAATATTGTGCCAATACTTTAATAAACTCAACATCTACGAAGAAATTTGGGACTATCAATTTGGCCAGATCTAAGGTCCAAGGATTAAAAACTGGAACCTTCTCGACCCTTTTTTCATATAAGTACCAATACAAATCCCACCCTGAGATAGGGATAATTGGGTCTCTACATCCATGGCTTGTATCTTTAAACACCTTTTTGGATCCTTTGTCTATAGAATTAGGTAACACATCTAAAATGGATTGTTGAAAGGACCTCTTCTTTGATTTAGAAACTCTGGACTCTTCCTTTTTACTTGCAAGTTGATTTCTTTCGGGTGGCATGATGAAGAATTTACTCCTACTTGATTTTTTAGGTGTCTACTTGTAGAAGCAAAATTAGTTCTTATACACTTGCTACAGAGGGTTTCTATGAACTTACCCAGCAAAATAATAACTTCAAATTTTTCCTTCTTGAACTCCCTTGCCTCCGATATGCTAAGCTTTGTAAATGATTGTCAAAATGTCATCGAGTCCCAAGTAATATTTGTTGTTGAGCTCGGTCACCTCGCTATTAATGTTAATTTGTGCAAAATATTTCAGAATCTACCCATATTTCAAGTTTGAATACATGTCGTTGATCTTGGGAAATCGAACGGTGTAATCATTTAATGCTTGATAGCTTGTACTGTAGTACCGCTTTTTCATTTAGAGATCACTGCAGGGTAGCGCTAGCAGTACCGCCACCCTGTGCACACCCCTTTGGACTCCCGCAGGACAGCAAGTTAATTCTAGCAGTAGATTGACTGTTCACCACCATACCGCACTGTCATATCAAGACTACTATGGGGCAGTGGTAGCAGTACCACCACCTCGCACACACCCCTTTGGACTCCTGTGGGACAGTGGGTTAATTCTAGTGGTTGAGTGACTGTTCACCGGCATACCACTCTGTCATATGAAGACCACTGTGGGGAAGTGGTAGTAGTATCGCCACCCCTTGCACACCCCTTTGGAATCCCACAAGATAGTGAGTTAATTCTAGCGGTTGAGTGATTGTTCACCGCCATACCACACTGTTAGTGTTTTCCCCTTTCAGGGATGTGGTTTACTTTAGTTGTTAACATGTTCTCAACACCACCCCGTGGTATTCATATTTGGTTGCCACGGTATTGTGGTAAGCTTTGTACATTGACCTATATGTCCCATCATCCTGCACATACCTCTATTGATTACTATGGTAGTGCGGTATTGGATTTTATTATGAATGCAATATTTTAGATATCATTTTATTGAAAAGATTGAACAATTTTCTAATTTTGCAGTCTCTCATTTTTAGTTTTCAATGTCATTCAAAACTAAGAGATCATTTTTTTTTTAATAGGGAGGCTTAGTTCACCTATTATTAAGATATCTATATGTATTATTAAATCACAGATGTTCATTATATGTTTGCATCTAGAAAACATATAGGACATACAAGAAATTATATTCTAACTAAACAAAATTAATTTCAAATTTTCAACCAAAGTAAGAAAACTAAGAATGATTAAACCTAACTTTAAATGCACTTCAAATTAGCAGTGAACATCTCAGGTTTTGTATACAATGTACCAACAAAATAATGATGATTACATTCAGAAATGTATCAGTAAAACAACAGTGAATAAGCATACCTATACTCATATCTTTATTAAATTCAATAATAAATTACACCATACATATAACCAAATTTTGGGTGACAAGATAACCTCTTAAGGTGACAAAACATCATCATAATCACCTACATTTCCAACAAGATCAAAATCCTGATCATTCATGTCTGCATCTGCTTGATTTTCTTCCTCATCCTCATCTGTGACATGTAATGCATTCTCTCTCCCAATCTCTTCATTGGTAATCAAAATCTCTTCTTCAAACACTCCATCATCATCTTCATCCACTTCTTCAAATGTTTCTTGTAAATTAACATATTTCTGATTAGGCATTATATCAACAACTTCCATGAATTTTCATTTTGAATGAGACTCTGTTTGAATGAAATACGGCCATCTTGGGCTTCTTACATAATCAATTGGAAATGATTGGTTAATTTGAAGAGGGGAAACATATGACTCATCCATCTCTGATAAAAATTGTCTTCTATTTGCCCGTACAAATCCATACTCATCAAATTGTATTGTAGATGGTCAAATCCACTTACATTTTAATAATATAGGACTATTTTCACCATAGTCCACTAGAATAATTTGTTGGATGAATCCAACATAAAATTTATTCTTAGTTTCGTGAAGAAATTGAGCACTAACAACACAATCACAATTTATCTTTCCTTTTTCTTTTTCTTTCACTCTTAAATGACTACCATAGGCCCCATTCCACTGAACCACGTAGCCCATAAATGTGGAGATTGTGAAAGCTCACTTTCCTCTATTATTATATCTTGACCTTCTTCTTTTTCATCACTAACTGCATTAGCAATCCATTCTTCAAATTTTGGAAAAGAATCACCTCCAATCAAATCAACATGACATATGCGCCTTTGAGGTCGATGTTGCATCCAAGCTTGATTGTCTTCTTCATATTTTCTACATAGAATATTAACGTACAAATAGTAAGATTGATAATATAAATGTGTAAATGCAATTGAGTAAATAAATTATTGTGTAATTTTTTTTACCTATGCCACTTATCGAATGAAGATGTGTTTTGAAGAATATAGGCATGTATCACACTTCTTTCTTGATGTGATAACTTGAAGCAACATTCATTGCCTTCTAATACTTCACCTGCAACTATTTCTTCTTTGTCATTGTCCCATACACGCTGATTGACATTTTTAAAATCCTTCATATATTCTATACAAAATCTCATGGCCTCTTGCATTGAATATCCCTCAAACATGCTACCTTTTGGTTTTTCCCTAGTATGATTTTTTTTTTCAAAACCATCATATATCGTTCTATAGGATAAATCCATCTTGTTCTTAACGAGCCACAATACTTTAGTTTATATTGTAGATGTATCAAAAGATGCATAGAAATTTTAAAGATTGTTGGTGCAAATTCCCATTCCAATAGACAAAGGACTTCAACAACCTCCTCCCTCAAACTATCAAAGTTCAAAGGATCTAATACATGTAAACTCGTTCTCTTTAATATTAGGCCCAACCTTATAACTGCCAATCTTGGCCCCTTTTCCAAACTTAATATATTTATGATAATAGGTAAAATATTCTCCATTATGAAATGATAGTCATGGGTCTTGAGGCCTCTTAAGCCATTAATGTCAATTTGGCTTCTAATACTACCACTTGCATATCCAATGGAAAATAAAGTCTAAGACATCAATTGTAAGAATTGTGCATGTTGTTCCTTTGTCCAAACATAAGGAGCACTACGTTTTCTATATTTTTCATCATCATATTTTTCAACCCAAATATTTTGATGAATCTTTAGTTTTTGAAAGTCTTCACGTGATGAAATAGTATCAAAAGCACCAAAAAGAGTTTCTATAATAGCATAGGCTATATTTTTCTCAGTATGCATAAAGTCAACAGTATGCCTGATGGCTATATCCTTAAAGTATGGAAACTTATAGAATATGCACAACCTTTTTACATTGCCTTCATTACATGGATCATATCTACTACCAGCAATCCCATCATTTTCAATAAATGACATTCTTTTTTGTCCATTCTCAACAATGTAATCACCTATTATTAGCAATGGTGCTTCACAATTCTCTTCTTGACCATTGAACCGTGTTTTTCATTGACGATATGGATGATCCATTTTAAGGTAAGCACGATGTCCATAATAAATACACTTACGCAAACTTCTTGAGTGCCTCACAAAATCGTTAAAGTTGCAAGCAATACATCCATAGTATCCATGAACATTGAGACCAGACAATGTGCCATATGTAGGAAGATCATGAATCGTAAACAATAAGGAAGCTCTTAAAGTGAATTTGATTGAATGACCATCCCTTAAAGATTGAATTGTTTCAATTCCTTTCTACAATTCCATTAGCTCATCATATAATGGTTCTAGATAAGCATCAATTATATTTGAAGTCACACTTTTCATTCCTTGTATAATTAATGATAGCATTAAGAAAAATGGTTTAGTTGCTAACCATGGAGGCAACTTATAATTTATTAAAAACACTAGCCAAGTTGACCATTTAGTACTTTGATATGAGAATGGGTTCACCCCATCTAGAGCCAAACCCAACTTTATATTACAAGGATATTGAGAAAAATTAGGCCATCTGTTATCAAATTTCAACCATGTCTTACAATCAGGCACATGTCATTGTTTTCCATCAGTGCTCTTATTTTGGGCATGCCATTGCATAATTTCAGCAATGTCTCTACACCTATACATTTGGAGTAATTGTGGGATTATCAGAAAGTGGCAAATAACGTTTCTAGGAACCACAACTAATTTCACCCTTCTCTATACCTCGCTTCATGACATTTCATACATTCACTCTCACTTGCAAGATTCTTGTGAAATAATACACAATCATTCACACATGTGTGGATTTATTCATACCCTAAGCCTAGCTTAGTGATTTCCTTTCTACATTGACTTTGTTTTGTTGGCAATGTGGAGTTAGGTGGTAACAACAAACTTAATAATGCCAATAACTGATCTACACTCTCATTTGTCCAACCAAACACCTCTTGCAAGTTAAGAATTTGAAGGATTGTTGTCAAATGAATTAACCTAAAATTAGCATACAAAGGCTTTGAAGCATCCTCCATCAACTTGGCCCAATCATCATTTAGACCCTCATTCAACATTCTATAAAATTAAAACCCTCTGTCTAACATTGATGCATCTTCATCTATGTTTGGTGCCAGTTCATATATGTTTGGTGCCACTTCATCTATGTTTGTTGCCTCTGAATCTCTCACACTCTGCCATTCTATCATATCTTCGTAATAATTACATCTAAGGGCTTATACCACTATGCCCATATCTTATCATATGTCGATAAATCTGACTTCTTTTTTTCACCTTTCCACCAAGACAGTCATTACATGGACATGGATATTTTTCCATGTCACTCTCATTGTATGTTCTCTCATCAAATGAATGATATTTCAACCTTTGACATTGATCCATCTATTATATTCTACACATAGCAACAAAAAAAATTAGACTAAGAGACAAATACTATTTTTTTAATTGAAAGGCATTTCCATAGCAATAGAGTTATAGAGAGCAAATAAAATAGAGATTTTAACTAATGAATTGTAAAAAATATATTTTTGTAGTTTATATTCAAATTGTTGATTACATTGCATTGCACATCTTTCAAACTCAAAGCATTACTTCACATTCCATAACTAATAACTAGATGTTGATAGATGACAAAATTTCAATTACAATATAGTTTTTATAAAGTCAACCTAAGCAGATATGTAATTACTTGACATTGCATAACTAATAACTAGGAGCAGTTGCCAATTGCATTTAATTGTCATGGCATTCCATAAGACCACATTTCTTTGAGGCATTTTTAAAAAAAGTTCACTGCCTTATCTATGCTACCACATTTTTCATACATGTCTACCAAAGAATTTTATCAAACAATTCACTGCCTCGTTGCTATGGCTAAAATCCTAAAACAAGTGCTTTCGAACAAGCTAAGGATGCTTGGAAAAAATCTATCAAAGCATAATAGTAAGCAATAGCATAGACAAGGTAGTGAACTGGTTGAAAAAATAACTTAAAGAAATGTGGTCTCAAGGTGATGGAATGCCATGACAATCCATAATTATTCACTTGTCATGGCATTCTTCATGGCATTCCATCACTATGAGACCACATTTCTTTGAGGCATTTTTTCCAAAGTTCAATGCCTTTTCTATGCTACCGCATTTTTCATACATGTCTACCAAAGAATTTTATCAAACAATTCACTGCCTTGTTGCTATGGCTAAAAGTGTAAAAAAAGTTCTTTTGAACAAGCTAAGGATGCTTGGAAAAAATCTATGAAAGCATAATATTAAGCAATAGCATAGAAAAGGTAGTGAACTGGTTGAAAAAATGCCTCAAAGAAATGTGGTCTCATGGTGATGGAATGCCATGCCAATCCATAAAAATTTGCTTGTCATGGCATTCCATCACCATGAGACCACATTTCTTTGAGGCATTTTTTCCAAAGTTCATTTCCTTTTCTATGCTACCAAATTTTTCATACATGTCTACCAAAGCATTTTATCAAACAGTTCATTGCCTTGTTGCTATGGCTGAAAAAGATATGGATGCTTGGAAAAAATATATCAAATCATAATAGTAAGCAACAAGCTATGGTCTCATAGTTTTTTTTTTGGCACGAAAATCAGTGTGATTTTATTTGCATTTTTTTGTAGGTTTTAAACACATTTTTTTGGCAATTTTGTTGTTTGAAATGGGGAAAAATATTTGTGGTTAGCTTTGTGCACTTTTTAATTGTAGGATTCTCACAGTTATTAAAAAATGTAGTGTTCATGAAGGAATGGAAAAGATGTGTAGAGCCTTTCAATTATACCTATATTGTGCAATAGCATTGAATCATTTAGCAAACCATTTTTTTCTTCACAGGAAAACATTTTCTTGTGGAATAGTTGACTGAGATAGCTCTTATTTCAACTAACCACCCTCTCATGAAATATCATTCATATTATAATCTTGCATGATCTTATCATATTAAAGGTGATTATGACATCACTTGTCAAGGAAAGCTAGAGGTCACAAGATTTTGTGGATAGGTTCAATTGAAGCTGGGAGATCTTAAGAGTTATCTCTCAAATTTTGAAAAGGTTTTGGAGGTCCAACCTAAGAACTATGAGAGCTTAAAAGTTGTAGGCCATATATATGCTTAGCAATGGCAAGTAGAGAAGGCTTTAGAAATTTTAAGAAAGGCAGCTCGCATAGATCCACATGATGCCCATGCATTTATCAAGATGGGTGAGTTATTAATATCATCAGACCCCAGTGTAGCCTTAGATTCTCTTAAGATGCCAAAGTCTCTTCTGAAGAAGAGTAGAGAATAAGTACCCATTCAATTTTTAAACAACATTTGGATTATTCATTTTGAGCATGATGAACTAGAGTTGGCTCAACAAACTTTTATGGAGGCATTAGGAAATGATATTTTTCCTCTACATAAATCTCTATGGTCAATTTTGTGCATTTTTTACTTGTAGGATTATCACAGTTAGTAAAAAAGGTAGTGTTCATGAAGGAATGGAAAAGATGCATAGAGCCTTTGAATTATAACCATACTCTGCAATGGCATTGAATCATTTAGCAAACCATTTTTTCTTCACTATAGGGCAGAATTTTCTTGTGGAATAGTTGACTGAGATAGCTCTTGTTTCAACTAACCACCCTCTCATAAAATATCATTCATTTTATAATCTCGCACGATCTTATCATATTAAAGGTGATTATGAAACCACTTGTCAAGGAAAACTAGAGGCCACAAGATTTTGTGGATAGGTTCAATTGAAGCTGGGAAATCTTAAGAGTTCTCTCTCAAATTTTGAAAAGGTTTTGGAGGTCCACCTTGAGAACTGTGAGAGCTTAAAAGTTGTAGTCCATATATATGCTCAGCAAGGGTTGATAGAGAAGGATTTGGAAATTTTAAGAAAGGTAACTCGCATAGATCCACATGATTCCCATTCATTTATCAAGATGGGTGAGTTATTAATATTGTCAAACCCTAGTGTGACCTTAGATTCTCTTAAGATGCCAAAGTCTCTTCTGAAGAAGAGCAGAGAAGTACCCATTCAATTGTTAAAAAACATTGGGGTTCTTCATTTTGAGTGTGATGAACTAGAGTTGGCTCAACAAACTTTTATGGAGGCATTAGGAAATGATAGTCCACCTCTACATAAATCTTTGTGGTTAGTTTTGTGCATTTTTTACTTGTAGGATTCTCACAGTTAGTGAAAAAGGTAGTGTTCATGAAGGAATGGAAAATATTTGTAGAGCCTTTTAATTATACTCATACTCTGAAATGGCATTGAATCATTTAGCAAACCATTTTTTCTTCATTGCAGGGCAACATTTTCTTGTGGAACATTTGGCTGAGACAACTCTTGTTTCGACTGACCACCCTCTCATGAAATCTCATTCATATTTTAATCTTACACAATATTATTATAGTAAAGGTGATTATGACACCACTTGTCAAGGAAAGCCAGAGGCCACAGGATTTTTTGGATAGGTTCAATTGAATTAGCTGGGAGATCTTAAGAGTTCTCTCTCAAATTTTGAAAAGCTTTTCGAGGTCCACCATGAGAAATATGAGAGCTTTAAAGTTGTAGGACATATATATGCTCAACAAGGGATGGTAGAGAAGGCATTGGAAATTTTAAGAAAGGAAACTCACATAGATCCACCTGATGCCCATGCATTTATCAAGATGGGTGAGTTATTAATATCATCAGAACCCAGTGCAACCTTAGATTCTCTTAAGACGCCAAAGTCTCTTCTGAAGAAGAGTAGAGAAGAAGTACCCATTCAATTGTTAAACAACATTGGGGTTCTTCATTTTGAGCATGATGAACTAGAGTTGGCTCAACAAACTCTTATGGAGGCATTAGGAAATGACATTTGGGTTGAATTCATAAATAAAAGCCCTAGTTCTAATTCTATAGCTTTTCTTGTGCTCTTTAAGGATACAAAATTCTTCCATCAACTAGAAGAAGGTGTTCACTTTAGTTACCATGGGATAAAGTCACAACACTATTTAATCTTGCTAGGTTGTTTGAATAGCTACATGATACCAAAAAAGAAAATATTTTATACAGGCTAATATTGTTCAAGTTTCCTGATTATGTTGATGCATATCTACATCTTATAGTCATGGCTTAGGCTCGGAATGAGATCCAACTAATCCTATAATTGATTGGGGATGCACTTAAGGTGGATAAAAACTCATCAAATGCTTTATCTATGCTTGGAAAAATGGAACTGAAAATAGATGATTGGCTTAAAGTAAAGAAACAATTAAAGTTGCACAAAGTGAATCAGATGCAAAGAATTCTTATGTTGACATTTCACTTGAAAATTGGAATTATTTTGTAGCTTTTCGCAATGAGAGGAGGGATCCAAAGGTGGAGGAACAACATCTTGAGAAGGCTAGAGAACTATATTGTAAAGTGTTGGCACAGAGACCAGGAAATGTTTATGCTACAAATGAGGAAGCCATTGTACTAGCTAAAAGGGGTCAATTTGATATTGCAAAGGAAATTTTTACATAGGTATGAGAAGTTGCAGCAAGAAACATCTTTGTTTAGATGCCTGATGTGTGGGTAAATCTAGCACATGTTTACATTGCACAAGGACAGTTTACGCTTGCATTGAAAATGCATTAAAATTGTTTGAGGAAATTCTAATTTGGCACTGACACCCAAATTTTATTATATTTAGCTCAAGCACATTATGAAGCAGAACAGTGGTAAGATTGTAAAAGAATAGTATGAAGAGCAGTAGAACATTATTAAAAGTATTAGATTGTAATGAGTGTTTTGAATTTGTGTTTAATGCAATGAGGGTTTTTAATTACCTCTGAATTCGCTACAGAGGGCATCCCCAAATTCAATTTCACTACAAAGGGCCTCAACAAATTTAAATTTGTTGCAAAAAGCTCTAAATTCCTTTCCCTTGCCCACCTTTTCAGAAGTCTCCATGTCCTCTTTGAATCCTTATTGCCCATGCAAGTATCTGTTGATCAAAATGCCTCATGCCAAGCTAACGAATGAAGCGAGGTATGCAATGAATGAATGAAGCGAGTTCAAGTGAGACGAATGAATCTGCAATGAATGTGAATAATCATGCCAATACACCACACACATGAATACATCATGCCAATATTTGGCTGAATTGTTTATTAAAAAAAAATTCTACTTTGGATTTGATGACTAACTATTTAGTCATTTTTATTTTTGTAACTAAATAATTTTTTAGTCAACGACCAAATTAGTCATTTATTTACTCATTTATAGTTGAGTTGTAAAAAATGAGTAGAATTTAGTCATTTTTAGTTGTTGTGACTAAAATTTTTAGTCACCTAGTCATATATTTTCCAAATTCTACTAGTGTGAGGGTTTCTTCATTTAATTGGTAACTAGTTCTAAAATCCTAGAAAAAATCTAAAACCCTAAGTTTCTAATTCTAGGGTTTATGTTTTTAAAAAGAATGTCAAATCTCAAATATACTTTTTGTTATGTTTGGAAAGTGACCGGTGATACAAGGTTAAAGGTAACTTAAGTGACCATTTAAGAGAGGTTATTCTCATGGTTAAACGACCCTTCCTTATAGAGTAATTGACCAAACAAGTTTTGAACATATCTTATACCACTTAAGTGAATATTGAGGGCTATTATTTAATTGGTAATGTGACGAAAGGTAGAGATCAACGAATGAGATTTAAAATTTGTTCAAATTCTAATGGGTAATTGAAGATTGTGTAATTTGATAGGCTTATACTTGTCTTTATGTATGCTTGTATTTTACAATAGTTCTACAACTATATTTTAAAAATGATGGAATAGGTAATGAAATGTGATCATCTAGTGTATTGAGATGGTGGTCTAGGCTCAGTAAGGAGTTGTTGAAGATGTTAATGAAATGATTATGTTAAAACAATTTGAAAAGAATGAGACATGAATAGTAAAGTATGAAAAGGTGGCTGAGATAGTGTCGAATATGCATTCAAAGAAGATTAACTCTCAAAGAGGGTGTGTCATTGTATGTGGATGAACTATGATAAAGTTTATTGAATTCCATATATAGAGTTATAGTTGATTGAATTGAAAATGAAGAGATACAGTTGGTTGATTTGCAAATGTAGAGATCTTGAATTGTGTTGGAGTTATAAATCATAATAGGGAAATGGTCCAATAAAGTTTTATTTGTCTCATTGCAATTCAAAGAAGGTGCAGTCAAGATGAGAGCAGAGGATTGAAGAAAATCCTTAATTATTTATTGTTCAGTATTCATTTCTATCTGCTTATTGTATTTGATGTGTTGAGGAGAGTCTTGTGAAGGTGTTTTTGTTTAGGTTTGTAAAAGGGTGTGTAGTTTCCATGTGAAACAGAAAAGAGTAGAGGCAATTTTGAGATTATTATTTTGTATTAGTGTGGTGATATGGGTGAATAAAGGAGATGAATTTTGTTGAAGAACTAATCTAGAGATAGAACAATGAATTGTCTAGAAATAAAGTAAGCCTCTGATCTTGTTTATTTCTTTTGATGTTTTCCAATGAGGCATAGTTATTTGTCAGTGAGGCATGATGTTTTCTAGTGAGGCTTGTTGTATTTCCAATGAGCCAATTTGAGTAGCCAGTGAGGATCATTGTATTGCTAGTGAGGTAGGTTGAGTAGCCAATGAGGTTTGTTGTATTGCCAGTGAGGTAGGTTGAGTAGCCAGTGAGGCTTGTTGTATTGCCAGTGAGGCATGCAATATTAATGAGCAAGGTTTTAGCCAGTGAGGCTTAATGGAACAAAATTTCAAAGTGATTTTTCACCCTTTTAGGGTTTTCCACTCATAAAACCTATGTTAACATTTTCTCTTGGTGGTGTTCCATATTGTGCTTGATTTATCACCTTTGATTTAAGTGTTATATTATGATTTGCATATCTTTGTAACTCCCTCAACATACAATATCTAGATTGTTTGAAGTATTTTCAATAGGGTCACTTTGTATAATCAAGTGAGTGAAGTTTTGAAATTGATTTTTTCATTTGACCACTGATTCACCCCCCTCTCAATGGTATCAAATCCTTGGGTTCCTTGCTCAAGTTTAATCAACTTAGGATATCCAGGTAGTGGAGTGCTTATCATGGAAAAAATTAAAAGAAACAAGAGAAAAAGAAATACCTAGTAGAATGTTAAAAAACAAGCACCATCTAAACCAAATACAAAAGATGATGAAGAAGTAGTTGTAAGAAATTACTTGTAAATTGAAGAATATATAAGGTTAGAAGATGATTTTGTAGTTGAGAATGTTGACAAAAAAGGAGATTGCTTTGTGAGTGAATATGAACAAGAGTGTGATGAAGATGAATGTGAAACTGATCTTGAAGGTGATCTTATTTATGCCCTAGATGAGATTAAGAAACTCAAGAAGAAGAATCAGAGTTTAGGATTGCAAATTCAAGAAGAGGAGTCCAAGGTCAAAGAACTTGCATCCCTTAAAGAAGTAGAAAAATTGAAAGTGAAGTGTGAAGAATCTAATCAGCTTATTAAGGATCTAAAGTTGCAGCTAGTAGAATCTAGACGAGTTGAAGAAGTCACTAGCATAAACTTACAAACCAAAATGGAAGATTGTTGAAAGCTAGAGGTTGAAATGATGTCTCTAAGAAAACAACTAGAGAAGGTAATCAGGAATTGAAGAGGAGTCTTCAAAAGGAACAGAGCACTGAGTTGTTTGAGAAAATGATTCTAAGTCAAAGGTCAATACGAAACAATTTTGGGTTAGGATATGAAGCAGAAAAAAGTTACAAAGATGTTGCAATGTCCAAGAAGAACATTGGAAAACCACCAATGGATTCAAAATCATTACAAGAGGTAATATATAGACAAGGAGAATCAAGAACTACTCCCAAAAGGCTTGCAAATCAAAACAATAGTGATGAAGGATACAAAAGAGTTTATAATCCCAAGCAAGGATTGAGTTCTAAGGTCAGAGAAACACCAAGGAAGAAAATAGATCTAAACTATTATTCTGCTACTCCTAATGCTAAAGACAAGAAGAATACAAAAGGAAATTCTCCTACACAAGTCAACAAGAATAATTCCATAAGATATTTTCATTCAAGATAGCATCAAATGTCCAGGTTTGAAAACTCTTTCTATGGTTATTATTACTCATGCTATGAATTTGGTCATAGGGTAATAGAGTGTTGGATGCATGAAAAGAAAGTGGGATGTAGTAAGTATGAATGGTTAAATAGAAGAAGCAAGGTCAAATGTTATAGATGTCATAAGTTTGGACATAAAGTATAATATTGTAGAAGTAATTTAATGGAATCTTTCAATCATCAAAAGAAGACTGGTATTATGAAAGTTTGGAGAAGAAAGCAAGAGAAAGAGAAGGAAGAACTTAAACTTGTGCATACTACACAAGAGATGTCTATAATAGCTTAAATAGTAGCATGATGTTAGGGTGAGATGTTTATTGCTTTATTATTCAGCCCCATAGACATCAAAAATGAGGTTGGTTACCCTGAATAAAGATGTAGCGCTTGTTAAGGTTTCTAGAGTTATTTAGTGTGCAAGAACTTATTGTTGCAAGTGATAGTACACATTTTTTCTTTGTACTTTAATTGTAAAGAGAAAAGTGACAAAGTTATGAAAATAGGTTAAGGAGGTTGCAAAATTGTATATGACAAAGATTAGTAAAGAAGTGATAGTTCAGAATGCTTCCAAATTATCCATGGTTTGCTTGCTTTATATGCTCATATGCTCATTCGAGAAAAATAGTAAAATTTTGAGAAATTCTTTAATCATTACATATCAAGCATATATACTTTCATAAGCCTTGAGGAGAACAATAATTTTTGGCCAATGCTATTTGTCAAAGCAGTGACCTTGTTTGGTATTTAATCTTTGGATTTGGGGCAGTGATCTTGATGATTTGTTTTTCATTTTATATGGAAGTTGTCTATCACTGTATAGTGCTCTATGTGTGTGCCATTGTCTTGGAAGTCTTACTATTGGATGTATTGTCAATTCTTTGTATTAGGAAATAGTGATTTAACAGTGATGGCAAGGGTTTATTTAGAGAGAAGCAAGAGCATGAATACAAGAATTTGAGGTCACAAGACAAAGAAATGGGCAACAACCTAGGCATCAAATACATAATAGTCCATGGAAGGAAAAGACATGTTCTAGGCAATCAATAGTTCAATGTTAATGGTGAGATGGTAGAATTTGTAGAGGCAATATTTGTAAACAGTCCTTAACAGTCTTTTTGAATATAAACAAACCTTGATTGTGATTCAGCACTATGATCTAAAGGTAGTTACATAACAACCAATTATGGTTGTGGCTTCGATAGTGTTTTACATGTATGTTTTGCACAATGATATGTCTTCAGCTGCCAAGAGAAATTTTTGTTGCAGGGGTACAATGAGTGAATCTGGGTTTGGTAGTAGTGTCTATGTAATGCTAGACTTGAAAAAACTGATAGTGTTCTTGTGTACTGACAATTCTTCCATGAATATAGAAACCTTTTTTGACTATGGTATACTACAAAAGAAATTCCATGACATTTGTATATATCAATGAATGCCAACATGGGAGAGAGGAGGTCTACAAAATTCAGTTCATCACAAGGTAGTCACATTAAAAAAGTGACAATGAAATCACTTAGTGTGAAGTCTCCCATGAAAAATGAAGGAAAATAAAGGGTAGTGAGAAGGTACTATGGTATTTTATAAGGATAGTTCATGTTTGTTCATTGTGATAAAGTTGAGTGTTGGTTGTATAGTATTTGATGTTCATGAGAAAGGTGATTAAACATGATTTTTTGTCACAAATTATCATTCCTAGGGGGAGTGGCTTGATTGTTTCAATATGTTGTGACATTGGTATTGTGTTATGGTGTTTTTTTTCTTTCTCAAAGGTTACTATTAGTCTCTATTTGCTATTTGCATCTAACAATGTGATATGGTTTTTGAAAAATGTTATGGTGCTACAATGTTGTTCTCTAGTTTTTGTATAGTGCTATAACATAATCTTAGTAGTGCTATTACGTTTTTATGGGTTGCCAATGGTTGCCAGTGATCTTGTATGCATTTTTGGAGAGACATAAACTCTAATATGATATTTGGTAGTGGACTGTATCTTTGGCAATGATAGTGGTTCAACTCTTCTTTGATGCTTTGACAATGATGCTTTGAGAGTGAAAATGATTCATGATTTTGATGTTAGTGCAACATTGAATGTTGACAATGACTGAGGAAAATTTCACCACACTTTGAGTGTAACAGATACCTTGTGTGATAACCTAGTGTGTTGTTGATAACAGAGTGACAATTTTGAGATAGTGCTTTTAATAACTTCTTATTTGTGGGTTTTTTCTTAAGCACTTGATAAATCATAGGGGTATGATAGTTATGGTATAATTAAAAATGATTTTCTAGATGATTAGTCTATGGATTGTGGGCAATGATGTGTTGCTTATGAGTGATCTTTCTACTCTTCTCATGTCTCTCAATCAAAGATTGCACAATGAAGTATCTTCTCGTGTATTCACAGTGGCATGGTGAATATCACAATAGTGTGCATAGTGGAGAGAGATGTATCATCTTTCCTATGCACAATGGGATAGTGAAGTATCACAATGATCTTGATGATCTTGCCATATCATCTCTTCAGTGATAAAACTAGGTAATATTTTGCAATCTCAGTTTGTAGTCATTACATATGGTGGTATTGCTCATTTGATAATAGCAGTATTACTTTATTCTTCTTCACTGTTGTTCAATGGTATGAAGCTTCAAAATCATAGGTTTAACTATGTGTATTCATTATGTTGCAGTGTCATGAAAATTATATATATTTTATTTCATACTTTAGTCTTGACAGTCATATTTTTTAGTTGCTTTGTAAGACACTTATTGCAGGGATATTAAAATAGTCACTCTATTAGTGCTTTGATGCTTATTCAATCAGTCCACTCAGTCCACTTCACAAGGGGAGTTAATGATCCTTTTTCATTTGATGTTAAAGGGGGAGAAGAGCAACAAGGTGCAGGTGCAATGATTGGTTGACATCAATGCCAAAGGGGGAGTTTGTTGGCATTATGTTTGTCATTGATGTCAAAGTTACAGATATGAGTGGTGTAGGTGAAGACAAAGACCATTGATGTCATAGGTCACTCATTTCATGTTATTGATTCAATAATGAAATGGTGTTGGTGTTTGTTGCATGACATTAATATAAAAATGGTGTGTTCATGTTCATGATGCAAAAGAGTTGCTTCATTGAGTTGCTTGTTGTTGATACAAGTTGAGGATGTAAAATATATCAGTGTTGGTGTCATATGCAAAGGTTATTGGTCGATGAAAATTGCAAAGATGTTTATTCATCTCATGATTGATGCTTTGGCCTGGTACAAGGTTGAGAGTGAATTATATTGTCATTGGTGTTCATGGTTTATGTATCTCAACTTGAATTGCTTCAGTATTGCTTCAAGAAAGTCAAAGATTGTTTTGTCATTGAGTTTCTACATGAGTTGCCACATCTCATGATGTTGAGGTTTAATGTCGAAGAATCTTACATGACAAAGAGAATTGGTTTCATCATCTCATTCCTAATATTGCATTGTCTTGGAACTTGTTATGATACTTTGATTGGTGTTGGTTGATGAGAAACTTGTTGATCTAGTTTGGTTCAAATCATGTCAATGTTGCTCTACAACATTTTAGTATTGTCCCAAGTTACAAACACTTTGGTGTTAAGGTTCTTGCTTTTTAAGTTTCAAAACCCTAATTCTTTATCAAAGCTCAACTTTTTGGTGAATATTAGAGATTCTAAGGTAATCACATAGTTTCAAGTTCATTGGAATTTTGGACCTAATTGAGGGTTTCTTCATTTAATTGGTAACTAGTTCTAAAATCCTAAAACAAATCTAAAACCCTAAGTTTCTAATTCTAGGGTTTATGTTTTTAAAAAGAATGTCAAATATCAAATATACTTTTTTTATGTTTGGAAAGTGACCAGTGATACAAGGTTAAAGGAAAGTTAAGTGACCATTTAAGAGGGGTTATTCTCATGGTTAACCAACCCTTCCTTATAGAGTAATCGATCAAACAAGTTTTGAACATATCTTATACCGCTTAAGTGAAGATTGAGGGATATTATTTAATTGGTAATGTGGCGGGAGGTAGAGATCAACAAATGATATATAAAATCTATTCAAATTCTAACAAGAAGTTGAAGAGTGTCTAATTTGATAGGCTTATATGTGTCTTTTTGTATGCTTGTAGTTTGCAACAGTTTTACAACTGTATTTCAAAAACAATGGAATAGGTAATGAAATGTTATCATCCAGTGTATTGAGATGGTGGTCTGGGCTCTGTAAGGAGTTATTGAATATGTTAATGAAATGATTTTTTTTAAACAATTTGAAAAGAAGGAGACATGAATAGCAGAGTATGGAAAGGTGGTTGAGATAGTTTCCTGAATATGCATTCAAAGAAGATTAACTTTCAAAGAGGGTGTGTCATTGTATGTGTATGAACTATGATAGAGTTTATTGAATTCCATATATAGAGTTACAGTTGATTGAATTGAAAATGAAGAGATATAGTTGGTTGATTTGCAAATTCAAAGATATTGAATTATTTTGGAATTATAAATCATAACATGGAAATGGTCCAATAAAGTTTTCTTTGTTTCATTGCAATTCAAAGAAGGTGCAATCAAGATGAGAGCAAAGGATTGAAGAAAATCCTTAATTATTTATTGTTCATTATTCATTTATATCTGCTTATTTTATTTTATGTGTTGAGGAGAGTCTTGTGAAGGTATTTTTGTCTATTTTTGTAAAAGGGTGTGTGGTTTTGAATGTGAAACAAAAAAGAGGAGAGGTAGTTTTGAGATTATGATTTTGTATTAGTGTGGTGATATGGGTGAATAAAGGAGATGAATTTTGTTGAAGAACTAATGCAGAGATAGAGAATTGAATTATCTAGAAATAGAGTAACCCTCTTATATTATTTATTTATTTTGATGTTTTCTAGTGAGGCATGGTGATTTTCCAGTGAGGCGTGATGTTTTCCAGTGAGGCAGGTTGAGTAGCCAGTGAAGCTTGTTTTATTGCTAGTGAGGCAGGTTGAGCAGGTAGTGAGGCTTGTTGTATTGCCAGTGAAGCAGGTTGAGTAGCCAGTGAGGCATGCAATATGTAATCAGCAAGCTTTAAGGGAGTGAGGCTTAATGGAATAAAATTTTAGAGTGGTTTTTCACCCTTTTAGGGTTTTCCACTCATAAAACCAGTGTTATGTTTTCTCTTGGTGGTGTGCCATATTGTGCTTGATTGAACACCTTTGATTTTAGTGTTATATTATGATTTACATATCTTTGTAACTCCCTCAAAATATAATATCTATATTTTTTTAAGTATTTCAATACGTTCACTTTGTATAATCAAGTGAGTGAAGTTTTGAAATTGGTTTTCTCATTTGACCACTAATTCGCCCCTCCCTTCTCAGTGGTACTGTAATCCAACACATAAGGGTTTTTTGTTCCTCATCAAAGTTTGTTTCCATCCTTAGGGTAGTCAAGGCTAAAGCTTCCTCCTCAACAGGAAGCTTCATTGTTGTCATAAAAACTTCTTCCTCCTCAACAGGAAGGTTCAAATCTTTCACATCATCATCATCCACAAAGTCATTATGATCACTAGAAGAGCTCATAGACAAATTTTCAACTTCATCCCCATCATTTATAGTTAACATCATTGACTCACATTCTAAAAACTCTTCACACGAGGAAAATTGTTCACTCTCAAGCAAACATACATACCCATAGTTATCAACATATCCCCTATTTAAGGCAAAGGATTCTATCTTTACTTCATCAAAAGAATCATAATCAATAAAGGAATGACTAAACTCAATGCCATCATAATTACCACAGCTAGAAATCTCACCAATACTAAGAGTACATTTAGGTTCCTTAGACTGAATTCCTAAACTTTCATTTCCAATACCTTGATCATTAATTTGTAACAAAGTATCAACAACATTTTCACCACTGTTATTCATCAGATCATGACATGGGATGACCTCTTGTATCTCTTTTACTTCTTCACTATCCAAGACATCCCAGGGAAGAAATTCATGCACATATACTTTTTCATCATATTGTGTGTCTTCATCTTCATCATCGTTGTATTGATCTGCATATGTGCTACTTGTGAATTGATTACAATCATTACATTCTCCCACACAACAAGATGGGTGTTCATACTCTGATACACTATCTTCACTTGTTTGCATTATTTCTGGATCTTTCTCAACAAGACAACCAACATTAACATGTTGAGGCATCACATGTGCATAATCACACTTATCTCCCTCTACAATCCTTATCCAATAAATTACTTTACCCAAGTTGTGAGGCTTCAATTCCTTTGGCAAGGTACTCAGCCCAGACTCATAGATTTTGCAAAACAAATCAATGCATATTGAATCCTTAGGTCTGAAATTTATGGGAACCCTCAATAAGGCATCAAAAATCTTGAGAATAAATCATAGGGTGATTCTTCTTTGTGTCTTTTCATTTCATACAATTTTTTAATGAAAGACATATGATCAACTTTTCTCAAAATTTGTTGGTGTTCAGCTTGGAGCTCACTATAATCTATATATTGGGGTGATGGGGAAATCAGAATAGTAGAAGCATTATCATCTTGACAGGCATCTCTACTCCTTGATCCATTGGTTCTATTTGCATGAAATGTGCTAGGATAACCAACACTGGTAGCCATATATCCTTTCATCAGTAAGTATTTCAGATTGTTTTCAATGACCATAGCAATTTGATATGCCTGATGTAATGTTGCAGGATCTCTATCTCTTAATAGATAACTCATCTTATTGTTAGATGCACCAAAATACACAACCAAACATTCGGCATCATTTGGTCACATATTTTCAATAATATCCTTTATTGCCTTTGCAAATCTAAGATTGAAAGCAGGAACCAACTCATCATCATTTTTTTGGATTTCCATAAAGTTTTTTCTTACCACATTTGGATTTAGCCTTTCACCAAACTGTTCTACAAAGGCTATCTTAAGCTGATTCCATGAAGCTATAGAACATGCTAGTAAATATGAGAACCAATCTCTAGCATCTTCCTTCAAATACTGAACTAAAAACTTCATGATAACATCCTCATGATTTACCTCATAGTCCCCCATCAAATCCATAAATGTATGCAAATGCTTAGAAGCTGATTCTAAACTCTGCCCTATGAATTTAGGCAAATTCTTCCTAAAATTTTGAGGAATCAAGTTTGGGGAACCTTCAATACCACTAAAAACTAGTGTCATATACCTATTGATAGAGAAATTCTCTTTAGGGTATGATGAAAACTATGTGCCTTGCATATTCTTACTTGACACTTCACGGAGCAACCTTCTTGCATCCATATTCAATTCTTATCAACCTCATACAAAATTATCAACTACCTCATTTACTAATTCAACCATAATTATAAAACATAGATCAAACATTCATGCCTTAAGGCCTTTTTTTAGAGGCATAATTCAAAAATAAACATACTTCTTTGACCCATAATACATGAATTTCAATTTTCACTTTAGAAGCATGTAAAATTACCACTACTATTCCCTCTCTTAGTGCTATTTCACCTAATTGGGAACCATTTACATCTTAAGTATTGAAAGCTCCTCATAAATTTCTTGAAAACATGATAATATTTTCTTTAAATTTATGAGAATACCTAGAAATTTGTATCAAATGTTGACCTTTCTTCTAGATTGAAAATTTGCAGATCTAAAACTTTTCAGTATTCTTGATCAGGTTCTTTAGACAGATTCACCACCTCTCTTCACAGAGGATTAAACTTGAAGCAATATGAAGTTCTTTCAAGAGTAAATTTCATTATGGGTCTTCTTCAACAGTGAAGTCACACTCAAATTCTTTGAAATTTGTTGCAACAAAACCTTTTCCAGGTTCAAGAACTTTTCAACATCTAAACAACATGTTCAAATCCACCAAATTCTTGACTCTATGATATTACATTATGCAACTGGAGATTCAAAATTCTCCCCAACAAAGTCGCCAATTTTGTCAGTGTTTTTTCCAGCAGAACCTTGAAATCCTCTAAAGCGTAGCCAACCCTCATGCTCAAGAATTTTCAAAGTTAGTGGCCAACAAACGAGTAAGGATTCTACGGCTATTACTCCTACTCTTTAGGCTTTGTGGGACCTAGGAGGGTATTCCTTGTCAAGTTCATGGGATATTCATCTGATTTAGAACACTTCTATGCACAATCAATTCCTATTAAGTACAAATAGACATTATTCATTAAATATTTTCCTGACCTTTGAACAAAATAATATCTATTGCTAGGAAATATGCGGTACTTCAGATTTAGACATTGTAATTGAAAGTTTTTTAACGAATTTCATTTTCATTCCAAATCCCTAGCTGGTTGCATTACTAGCTCATTTATCTTTAAAATAACCTAATGAAAAGACCAATGCTTCGTCTATTGGAAAAAATAGAGTCAAATTTGCAACAACTAATAATATATTAGCCTTTTAACTCAGAAATTGGTAGACTATTATCATACTACTTTGTAGTATTTCAACTCATTGCATCTAAAACATAACTTCTTACCAAATCCTATGTTGTTTCCTCCCAAACCTGTGACCCAATCCTATGCTCAAGAAAAAATAAACCCACACATTCAATTAAAACAGCTGAAGATAAACAAAAAGATCATTAACCATTTCATTTATAATTTGCAAGAGAATTACATAGGAGTGTATATGTTTTAGAACTAATATTTTCTTCCATATTTGTGTCTTCTATAAAACTATTTTAATATCCTTACATACATGACTCAAACCCTAGACTCCTTACTATTCTATTCATCAGTGTGTTTTTATATATGCTTCTTCCTAAGCTTAGCTTTTCACTCAGACCATTGTGAGACTCAAAATTCAAACCCTGTGTAATGAGCCCTAAAATCCCTTTTATAAAATAAGGGAGCAACAAGAAACTGACTCAATTACAGTTACATTTCATTTAAAAACAAATTTCATCTAAATTTTAAATATTCCCCGAATGGTTATATGTAATCATTTGCAAAACAGTGGAAAACAAAATTTCACACCATTTTCTGAAGATAAACCAATTGATACCACCAAAATCACTGTTAGCTATTGTTGAGCCTTCAAATCCCACACCCACATTAAACAAAAAGATTATTCATGATATTGGCCAAAAGGCACCCAATTTAGCACAAAGGATACAAAACCATCAAGGCATTGTTACCACCAAAAATCAAAAACCAAGACTCAAATACAATCCTACTCATTTAGAACCAAAATACACATTCCCACTTTGTGTCCTTGCAGAGGCTGGAGAAGCCACCACTTCCTCTTCATCAGTGTCCTTCAAGTTACCCATGGAAAGTAAGTAATAGCAGTAGCCCGATTCAGTTTCAGTCATACTATTTGAGGGACCATCTGAGATTTCAATGGGAGAACTATGTTGCCCCATATAAGCTCGATTATATTTAATCATCCTCCATGCCTCCCTCACAGACCCCACTGGCTCTTTCCCTTTAACTTTAAATTTTGCAGACTCTCCCAAGACAACCTTGCTTCTCAGATGATAGGTACTCTTGACACTAATATGCACAGATTTCTTACCACATGCCTTCATCTTTCCCTTCTCCTTTGGAGTCACAAGAACTCTAGGTGTGCCTTGTTCATTCTTAGGAACATCATCATGTGACTCCTACAAGATGATTCTTCTAGACCTTTGTACTAGGGAAACAGATACAATAGGCTTACTCATTTTCACTAAAAATAAGTTGAGAGCAATAAGACCTTATAATTGTAGATTAACCCTCCACTGGTTTCTAGAAAAGATTAAAAAATATAAAACTATCACCTCTCTCTACTCAGACTTATAATTTTTGGCTTTTGATTACAATTATGAAAAAACAAAGGCCATCAACTCTTATTTATCAAGAAACTTGAGTGTGTTGATCATCAATGTGCAATGAAATCCAACATGAGCGAGCAGATGATCAATCATTGGATCTTGCATTACGACCCTTAATCACCCAAGTGCATCAAAATTTGTATATCATCTTCAATGATTGCAGGAGAGTAATCATTCACACACATAAGGATCAAATTTGATTAATCCTATAGGCATCCTTTGCCATTAATGCTCACTCGCATGAAGAAATTAAATGACTATGATTCTCACAACTCTAGTTTTAAATAATAGTCATTGATCTCCTGGTGAAGTGGCGCGTCACACAACCTAGATTGAATCAACACATTTCTAATTCCATCACCACTACTCATCAATCCTTCAACCAATGAAAACTGGCCAGCAAGATTCCAACTCACTCACCTGTGGATTCCACCATCATCTTCTAGGAGGATAAAGAGATCCACATGTCACAAGCCCACTGACCCTGCGGAATTAAATAAAGCATCTTTCATATCCCATAGGATTAGCAGGGAATGACTAAGATTAACTCTCATCCTTCCATCGATGTCATTGATTTGAAGCTTCACAATGTTGGGCATGATAGTGGAGGTCAGTTCCCACACCTATAATAGGACACGTAGCCATCGCCCACTGACCCCATGAAGTTAAATAAAGCATTATTTTATTTGTGCGGGGTTGGCGAGGAATAGTTCAGATCTAACCTTCTAATCCAACAGGTAGCAATATTTGCACACATGTAAATGTTAGTCTTAAAGAAGGGACTGACTAGGTCAACATCACCTAGACCCTTTGGAATGAAAACCTAAGACTTAAGTTCTTTAACACAAGATTTTAACCCAACCATAGGAAAATTAAAGCTATGAAAAGGCATTTGGTGACCAATAAACCTAAACCAAGGGGTCAGTGAAAACAACAATCTCGATGGCTCGAGTGACAACTTTAATGACTGAAAAATGGGTACAATAGGTCAACAGAGGATTAAAACATTCAAGGTTTATGACTGTGTGAATTTTGAAAAGAGGAATTTTAACCTAAACCCTAAACCCTACCCTTGGACACAAAAGCTCAAACTCATAACAAGGCAAGATTCATCTAAAAAATTTCAAAAAAAATTAAGAGCTATACTAGGAACCAAAGAATTTCCCATTGGTTCTCCCACTAGGGAGGTCAATGGTAAACATAGAGTTTCATGGGAGAAAGGCATGATACCTTGCAAAGCCTGCATAGTGCATGGGGAAAAAGGAGAGACCATATTAGTAGGTGAGACCAGAGGCATGGTGGAAGGTGGCAGAAAAGAAGTTTGCATTGAAGATAAGGGTAAAGTGGTATCAAGCATAGGTGATGAGACAATTGTAGGGTTAGGAAATGGGGGTTGTGAGATGATGGAAGAAATGGTACTAGTAGTTGTGAACTGGGGAGTAGGAAAAGTTGAAGAAATATAGGGAAGGATCAAATATTGAGAAGAGAGGAGAGAGGGGGTGAAACATACCTATCTTGTGAAGACCAACAAGAGCTATGTGATTTTGACTAGATCCTCTTCTTCCTACATAATATTGCTCAAATCCACCCTCCACCATCTTCTTTTCTTTTCGAGTTGTGACAAAGCCTTAGAAGGGGATCCTTCACCCACAAAGCTCTTAGAGATTTAAGTTTGTTATGAAGCTATAATCTTCCTTTTAATAATACAAGAGCTTGGTTGTCTTGACACATCATTAATTTACACCTACTGCTTGGGCATAGGGATTAATGGTATTCCTTTTATTCTTTCCCTTGTGGGACTCAGTCATAAGGGGAATTAAGATCATGAATCTCTTGGAAATATATCCAGAAGGTTACAATATTTTTTGGATCTCATTCTTCTCTTTCCAATTAATTTGTGAGCCTTATATCAATCTTGACCTTCAAGTCATATTTATTTCTAATTTCATAAAAAGATATCTATTTGAGCCTTGGCTACTCAAAATGGATGCTCAACAAATTAATAAACATTTATATTTCCTCAACCTCTAGAGAGTGTTGCTCCTCTCAGTATGGACACAGTTCATGAACTAACTGTGTTGTTATTTTTGAACTCACAAGAAAATCATCTGAGTCATAGTTCCATTGGTCAAAAATTACAACAAGGCCTACCTCAATTAATTTTGATGCTAACAAGCCTTTTGTAAACCTTTTTCTTACTAAAATGTGAGCCCTAGTAAGGGCGTCGTAAAGATGGTTGTCTTTTTACTTCCTACCACAAACTTTGTTTCAATCACACATACCTGCCTAGCTAGCTCCAGGGATAAAATTCTATCGGTCAAGGAAGTTGGGATCCTGAAAGGCTCTCCTCTAAATCCATGCATCCTTAAAAAAGTAAAATTGGTTTCAAAGAACTAATCATAAGGTGGCCTATGTTTTTGCATCCATTCCTTTTGATGCTTAGCATTTGACCAGGTTCACTTAGCGAATTAAATTCAAGAGGACCAGAGTTAGAAAAAAATTGGAGAAGGTGTAGTATTCAAATGTTGCAGATAATACATGGGTTCATACAAACACTAGGTTTTCCTTTTGAGGGTTAGATACGTCCGCAATGAATAATTTCATGTGTGATTTAAAGAAATCAACATTTTGATGTAACAACATATGAACTAGGAAAGATGAATACCTGAAAGAGAAATACTTGGAATAGGTTTCCAGTTGATTATGCATGTTTTCCACAATAATTTCTATGAATTCCATCTTGAAACTCTCTTTTTTTCTCCCCAAGCGGAAAGCCAAATCCAACTAGAATTGTGAATCTTGATATCATCTTCCATGTCAAAAACAAAAAAAAATGCATTGAAAATACATCTTGCATATACTAAAAATGGAAACCCCTGTACAAAATAGGAAACCTTGACATTTTTGTATCGTCTCATTTTTTTCTCATGAGCTTATGATTGAGAAACCTTAGCTAATCTCTTTGACCTACCCAATAATATTCTAACTTTTATTGTGTGCATACCTCAATTGACAGGCCGAAAGAAAAATAAAGTGTATCTTTGATGGCCTAAGCACTTAAAACCAGTTTAATATGGTGCCCAAAAAATAATTCCACTCTTGGGGTCATATGAATTTCTAAAGGAATCTACAAGTTTAGGACAAGGGTGAACCAAGGGCAGCATGAACTGTAGCAGACCATAATTCCATAGCCAAACACCTAGAGAATCATATTCACCTTTCAATGTTCTATTCACCATTCTTTCATAACCCCCTTCTCAAAGATGTTTTGGGTTCTTGTGTAGCTTGGGATCATGTATTTCATTATCATAGTCAAGGAATGCATTGGGATTCTTGTAGGTTCCTTTATCTAGTTTCCTGGTGTAGGGCACTTTTGATTCAAGTGGGACCAAAGCAGAGGCAAATGAATTACTCCACAAAAGGTTGAGGAGTCCCTATGCTTCTGCTTCGGCACTAGGAGTTGATGCCACTGGTTCCATGGATCTTAATTTCTCTTAAATTCTCAATCTTTTATCATGTTCAACAATTTTTAGCACAATTTTCACTTCTTCATGTTCTAGACCAAAAATCTTTGCCAATTTTTCTTCGGCTTCTCTTGTGCTCTTGAAATAATGCAAATGAGTAATGAGGAAACAACATTTAACTATCACTATTGAGGCTACTTATGTGAATTTAATTTTATCTTTTGTAGTGGATGGAGAGTATGTGAATCATGATGCCACCTTTTTGGGAACCTCAATGCTAAAAGAGCAATGTGAGAGTACAAGTGGCATATTGTGTTAAAAGTGGCTAGGAAGTAGTAGTTAAGGGGTAAATTTTTCATGATTTTCCTTGAAGGGAACACCAAGTTGGTAGGACACTTGGAAAGGATATCGAACAACCCATGTGTACCATGCTTATTAAAAAGGAAAACACACACCAAAGAAAAGTAACTATTTACAAGGGGTATCAAAAGAGACTGAGCATTAATTAAAATGTTTCAAATGGATTCCATTCACTAAAATCCCAATGGAATTTCCCTCTATCTTCAAGTTCAAATGAGTTGCTCTCTTTGCAACTGGTAATGAGGGCCTTTCCACAGTGAATCGAATTTTGTGTGTTGGCCCAACTTAGGAGCTTGTTCCTCATATTTTAGGACAAGGTCTCCCTCTCTGAAACTAGGATCAGATGCTTTATTATCAAACCATTTTTTAACCACCCATTGATGACTAGTTATGACATCATGATCTTTCTCTCGAGATTTCTGAACATCAAGTAGCTCTATCAATCTCATCTCCATAGCTCTATCTTCCTGAAAATCCAAACTTAAGCAACTGCAACACTGAGATCTCTATGGAGATTGGAAATACTACCTCTTTCCCATAAACCAACTCATACGAGGATATCTATGACACCTGCTTAGGAGTAATCCTATCTACCCAAACCACTATTCTTAGGTACTTATGTCATTCTCTCTGATGATTTGCACATATTCACTTGATCAATCTTATCAAATTATTATTTGTGGATTCCATCAGTCCACTACTTTGGGTATGATAATTGGATGGGATCTTAAGAAATATCTCATTCCTTAATGCAAACTCAAAAAAAATTGAGCCAATGAAGTATCTCGCATTATCTTAAATGATGGTTGTCGGAGAGTTGAACATACCACCAACTCCTCCAGGAAATAAAGAATCTCATTCGTCATGGCTCCTTTTAGGGGAACTAATTCTAACCATTTGGTGAAGTAGTCTATTTCCATTAAAATCTGCTTGTTCCCAGTACTTGACATAAGATTTATCATCCCGATAAAATCTAAGCCCCACTAAGCAAAGGGCTCATCAATCACTATCAAGTTGAGAGGTATCCCTGAATTATTCCATTTTCCAACAAAGAACTGGCACTGCTGACATTTCTTCACCAAGCTATGGCAATCCACAAATAGATTCATCTAGTATTATCTTACTTGCATTATCTTCATGGTGGTTATTTTTGTAAAGAAATTACCACCCATCGGACTATTGTAGAATTCATGCAAAATTCTACTAGCTTGGTGTCCATTGACACATCAAAGAAGTACCCCATCAAAGTTCCTCTTGAAAAGGACCCCTCCAATTAATGCACATCCAACATTTTATAGCCTGTAAAATCTCCTTTTGTGTGATGGGAAGCTTTCTAGATATTTATCAGTCTCCATAAATCAAACTCTATCTGTAACCCAGGACTCTTTTGACTCAAATTGATTGACTAGAACTTCCTCCAAAATTTCTTCAATTGGAGGCTTGATTTCATTAGCCAAATACTCACAAACTCCTTTTCCTTTGATTACTTTCATTGGTTGAACTTTGATATCATACTCCAATACTTTTGTGATCCAATTGGCTCATTTATTATGATTTCCCCTTCCATAACGTATTCTCTCACACTAGAATGAGCCACATAAACCATTATCATGCTTCTTGACACCAAGTGTTTGAACTTCTTGAGACCCTTCACAATGGAAAATGCCTATTTTTCAACAAAATTATATTTGGTCACATGCCCTCTTAAGGATTTTGAACAAAAAGTAATTGGATGCTCTTCCTTTTCTTTTTCATATTTTAGTGCAAGCACCATTGTGATGCTATGCTCACCACCGTAGACATACATGATGTAATGTCTTAAAAAATTGGGGTTACCAACATTGGGGAAAAAGAAATTCCTTCTTTTATTCCTTCAAATTCAACTCTACCCTCTGGAGTCCATTTCAAAACTAAGTCCTTTAGCATAAGGGTAATATTCCTTACCAAACTAGCAAAGTCAAAGACAAATCTATTGACAAAATTGATTTTACCCAAGAAATATTGGACTCATTTCTTATTGACTAGTAGGGGAAATTCCTTGATGGCCTTCATCCTTTCAGGGTCTATGGAAATTCCTTCTTTAGAGACCATGTACCCAAGCAACTTTCCCTATGAGACTCTGAAAACACATTTCTTGGGGTTTAAAGACACCCCAAACTCTTGGAACTTCTAGAAAACCCTCTCCAAATGATCAAAATGATCATCCTTATACTTGGAGAATACTGTCAAGTCATCCAAATATATAAGGATGATCAAATTGATTAAATCCTTGAAAGAAACACCCATTACACATTAAAAAGTAGCCCCTGCATTTCACAAGCCGAAAGGAATCTTGGCATATGCAAATATCCCCCACTTACTAGAAAATGTAGTTTTATGCTAGCCTTCTTCTTTGACCCTTACTTGATTGTACTCATAGAAACCATCTAGCAAGAAAAAAAATTCTTACCCAGCCACCATTTGAAGAATTTTTTCCATAGAAGGAAGAGGATAGTGATCTTTTAGAGATGCTCTGCTTAAATCTCTAAATTCCACACAAAGCTGAATGCCACCATTATTTTTTTGGACAGGGACCAAATTGGATACCCAAGTAGAGTGCTTAATTAGATATATGATCTTAGACTCTATAAGCTTTTTCAATTCTTGGGCCATCAGGGACTCTATTTTTGGATTGATCGACCTCTGCTTCTAGCGGATTTTTTTAGCTCCTTCAATTAGATCTATAGTGTGTTAGATCACACTAGGGTCATAACCCCTTAGGTCATCATAGGTCTATGCCATGACTCTTTTCATATTCATTACAAAAATATGTTAACCTTTCCTTGTCCCTTTGAGGAACATATTTCCCAACTTTCATTTTCATGTCACCTCTAATTTCTAGATCATAGTAATCACCTTTGTTTGCAAGGAAAAATTTTTTGTCACTTTTGGCATCATCAAAATCAAAAAGATTTTCTAGAGTGATTAGACCCTCCAAAAGCTATTGGTTCTAAGTTGGATGATCTGATCTTCATAAGCCTCTTCAATTTTAGGTTGTAATTATTTTGCAAACTCACCAAAATGTTGAATAAATGTGGAATTTTGAGCACCACTCTCAAAGACTTTCCAATTTTGATCATTATCGGGAATGAAAAGTCTTATGATCACTTGTACTATATTCTTATTTAATATTAGGTTTGTCACCGGGTAGAACTGAGAACCAATTATGGCCATTCTATTTGCTGCAACATTTAAGATCTTGGAATCACCTGAATATCGAAGGCTTCAAATCCTTTAATTATTTCCCACACTCTGTAGTGATAGGATCACATCCACACATTTTTTGTAGTTGATGTTCCTTTGACCTATTTGATTGCCAACTCTAATTCTCTAAAGACCTTCAACCTTTTGACTCACATCCACTCCGTAAGACTCAAACCATGAATTAGACTTTCATACTCAAGTTCATTATTTATGTAGGAAAATCGGAACAAAAAGGCTCTAAGATTATCAACTCCCACTGGGGAAACTAGGCTAATGCTCGCTCCTAAAATTTCCCTGCATCTTGCACCATCAAAGTGTAGATTCCATAGGCCTTATTCATCATCTATGTTTTCATGTTGGGCTTCATGCTTCTTAGTCACCTGCAAGATGAATTGATCTTCTCATAAATCACACATGTCCCAAGGCCAGTAGCATCATAATTTCCAAAGGGATCACTCCTCATGAATTCATTTATCAATACTTCTTCCTTGGGGATCCTATATCTATTAGCCTCCTCATCTTTTAGCATCTCTACACAATAAATTTCATTTTTTGAAAAGGGTGTATGTGTAGCCTCAAATTTCATCATAACATTATCTTTTATGTGCTCTAAGTGTAAGGGTTCTGATAATACTTTCATCTTGGCACTGTGCTTGGTTCCTAGGATTAGATGAGACCAATCCAAAGAAAAATATCCTCTAATTTTAGCAATAAAATCTCTAGATAGACATAGCCCAAAAATGGGAGGGATATCAATTACTACCACCTCTTGGGTGACTATAATGTTGGGACATGAATATAAAGTTAGAAGTAAGTTTTTTATTAGACCTATGACCAGAACCTTTTTTCCATCTAATTGCTTGATTCCTTTATCAAGGGTCTCATATTATAATTCTAGTGAATTCACAATCAATTTAGGCATGACTGTGGTACTAGCATCAGATTCAATCATAGAATTATGTAGCAGCTTATCCCCTACAATGAGGGTTAAGAAAAATGGGGTAGGTTTTGGCTTACTTACCTCCTCCTTCACCACCTTTTCCTTTGTGTTCATGAATTCCATAGCTCCTAAAGCCCATGACTCTTGAGCTAGCTCCTTGCCTTTCTCTTGATTGCATTTTGGGACTACATCAATTTGTGGAGGTAGTTTATCCTCTCCCAAGGCCTCACATAACAAGGATTTATGTTTGGTGATAGCCAAAATGTCTCATAAGGAGACATGGGTTTGGGATTTCTTCAATTGTTCAACCACATTGAGTGATCTAGATATTTAGGATTTTGAATCCTTTTCTTTGCTCATTGTTACCTCACTATGCTTCTGGAGCATTAAAGCCTCTACTGTTGGTTCCAAAACCTTTCTAATAATTGGCTTGGGTTGTGGTGAAATAGGTACATGCTCTTTGGTTAACCTCCTCTTAGATTGGGTGTAATAGTTTGACTGAACTTGAGGGGCTTTGGACGTTGATGTATCATTGGTGAACTTTGCATCTTCTCCCTCCATCCAACAAAATAAGGTATGGTCTAAAGAAATTTCTCCTTCTTGTTCAAGGGACATGTCTTGCATATACACCACTAGGGTAGCATTTTCCACTCTTGTGGACTGATAAGGGCTTGCACTTGTATCAACAATGATTCCTCGATTTTGTTGTTTCGAGATCCTCTATTGGAGATTGCCTTTAGGGAAGTTGTGGGGCATATGTGCATCAATGCATGGGAAACACCATGCATTTGAGTCATCTAATAGATTGTTTTGACTAGCTACAATTTCTCTGTTATGATTTGGCATTATAGTTGGAAGCGCAGTGGAGACTAGAACTATCTAGTCTGAAGGATAGGACAAATTTTTCACTCATGTCCCTCTTTGATATTTATTATGTTGGAAGGGAGGTCTATTGCACTAAAAATTCTAGTAAGGGGGTTGAGGCGATGCAAATTTTTGGCTTTTCAGGTTAAGTATATCATTTGAAAAGGTTCACAATAAATTCTTCATGTCACTCACTTCTGCAGCCAAGGATGCAGGAGTAGCTACACTAGTTTGTGCATTGGGATATGCATACATTGAAGGAGGCATGGAAGATGTGTTGGGAGCATCTTTAGGTGGTAGAGGTGTTGGATTTTATCTATTGTGATTGTTTTTCCATGATGTCAAAATAGGCTTTGGTAATGTGACTTCTTCATAGGAAGTTGATGTTCATGATCTCAGTTTTTCAGCTTTTGGTACATATTGATTGGCTTGGGTATTACATGGTACATCATTGGTGGTCATTCATGGCTTTGATCATAATTCTATGATTGGTTTCTTGGCATGTTTTTGGTTCACTTGATTATTGACATTTTAGTGAACATACACAGTTGGTCTTACTTAGTTGGTTTATTATAGTGCCTTCATGATATTCTGCTCGTTTGATGATTACTTGATCCTTGATACTAATCTCGTGTGATTATGTGCAGTGATAATGGATATGTTTGAAGGTTGTTTTAGGTGATATAATTTCAGTATACTTATATCATTGGCTCTTCATTGATATATATAAATGTGTTGCACTGTTCTCACATTGATAAGGACTTATATTTATTCATTGTATATATCAAGTTGTTGGTCATTGGAAATATAGTTGTTCACTTTGGCCTTCACAGGTGCTAGTTACAAGTTTATAAAATGGAATCTACAGGTTATATTGGCACTTGGCTCTTTGAGTATCTTTCACCAAGGCAATATTTTATCACTTGCATTATATTGGTTTACATGGCATTACCTTGGTTTCACTTTGGTGTTAAATTATACACAAGAGGACATATTTTATTTTCCCTTGATGGTTATCGGGCCTCTATTGTTTCAAATGGAAATTTTTTATTTTAAAAGGAAATCAAATGTTATCGGGCTTTATTGTTTTCACTTTGGCATCGATATGCTCTTGTTTCAAATGATAATTGTATAAGGGTCGGGTTCTTTTCACAACGAGCAGTATTTTGTTAAGTTTGACCCAATAGTTAGCTTTAGGTTATTGGTCACTCTTATCATAGACAGTCGAACTCAAAACAGTTTGTAAAGAATCCATGAGTCATGTGGATAGTGACAGGGCATTTGCAAAGGCATAATAACTTGGAATATTGACAACATAATAGTATTTATCATTTGATTATCATTTTGTCGGTTTCTTCTGAATTCCAAATGATGTTTAACATTATTTGGTGTGGATTTCAAATGCTTATACATTCTAATAAAGTCTTCAAAGTTTGGAAGAAAAAAGTAAAAAGGAAATACGAGAGAGATAAGTGTTCGTTACACATAGGGTTTGAAATCCTAGCTGTTGTCGCCATGAGCATATGGGTAGTTACAGGAGCTGGAGTTGGAAATGCAGTGGACTGCAGTGTGAGCTTCAGTGAGGTAGTTATGGTCTTCTCTCCACTAGTTAGTAGTATCTTTTGGCCACTGTGATAGGTATTGATCTTAAGATTTGGAAAGATCTTGTGTTGTTTTTAAGCATAACTGATTTTGGTTAAGGATTTGTGGAAAAATAGTTTCAGTCTTATATAACCCGAGTTCTTCGCTCAAGGGTTTCACATTGTTTGGGAAATACAATTTTTGATCTCAACTTCATTTTTTAGTTTAAGAAAAATTGTGGTTAATTGAAGGGTAACGAACTTTTGAATATGGGTTTGTAAATGAGAACTTGTTTTTCATTCATTCATTGTATAAATGTATGGCTTTTTCTGCCATCACTTGGTGACAGTTTAAGAAAAATTGTGGTTAATTGAAGGGTATCAAACTTTTGAATATGGGTTTGTAAATGAGAACTTGTTTTTCATTCATTCATTGTATAATTGTATGGCTTTTTCTGCCATCACTTGGTGACAAGGGTTTGATGATAAAACAGAGTATTTTGAAAGGCTCATTCATTTGACAGCCTTCTTAAGGTTTTATTGAATACCATATTACTGGTGCGCTATTAATGTTTTATGACTACAAATCAATGCAGTTTTAAGGTCTTAATGGTTTGTCATTTGTGACATTTGTAAAACTGGGAGTTGGTGCTCCTAACTTGAAGTGGGTGCTTCAGTTTATACTTGGAGTTGGTGCTCCACATTGTTACAGAGTTGGTGCTCTTTGAATGAATAATAAAAGGAATTATTCAAGTGGTTTTTTATACCCCAAGAGGGTTTTTCCACTTAGGAAAATATTGTGTTATGTGATGAAATTTGTGCATTCTATTTTTAGTCCATATGCTTAAATGTTTATGTTTCTCATTTCAGTCGCATGTCAATGTAAATTCTTTGATACTTCAATAAATGTCTAAAGCTATCATAAAAGTGTTCAAAGTATACATGAAGTCTTGTGAAATAAAGCATTAAAAGGAATTGTTCAATCAAGTTTACATGAACAATCAATATCATGCTTTGACATTGTTATGTAAGTATTTTTTCAATCTGTCATTTTGTTAAAAGTTCTTTGATGTGTTTAAAGTTCAATTTTCAAGTTAAGAGGGTTCATAAAGTTGTCTCAAGGTCATTGTTTAATTTTCTCATGAAGTTAATAGTTTGAAAAATTGTATATTACTCTGATTCACCCCCCCTCTCAAATTAATTCATCTTCCAACAATTGGTATCAGAGTGTAGGGTCCTGCATTAGGTTTCATACCTAGTATTGATTCTGGTCTTGGAATTTTTTCAAATATGTCACAAGTTCGAGAAGGTATTTATGTTTGTTTGTACAGTCTATGTGTTTTGTGAAAACATATTTGATTTCAATTGATATTGGTGTAAAGAGCTTAACTTTTACATAAGCTTAACCAATTTAAGTTCAACCAAGTTCTTGATAAGAGGACTAATATGGGTAAGTGCAAAAGAAATAGAAATTAGAAGAAAACCACTAGTGTCAAGTCTAGTGAAGTATTGTATCAAGCAAAGTTTTTTTCCAGTTGACTCTATAAGTGTTAATAAGGAAAAAAATTTAGAAGAAAATATGTCTAATATAGAACTTGATGAATTTGTGGTGGACATGAATGATTCAGATATTGAAGGAGAAATTCATCTTGAGGAAAAACTTATTTCTGCACTTGATGAGATTAAGAGGCTTAGAAAAGTAAATCAAAAATTAGAGAAACAACTCCAAGAAGAAAGGGAGGTTAAGGATAAAATTAGTATAGATCTTAAAAATGAAGAAAAACTGGTTATAGATTGTAAGCATCAACTTGAAGATGGAAACAAGATGGAGGAAAATAACTTGCTAATAAAAAGACAAGAAGAATCAGATAAATTAATCAATAGTTTGAAGTTAGAAGTCCAAGAGTATAAAAGGATAGCAGATGTAGAAAATTCTGATCTAGACATTAAAAAGGTTGAATGTCTAAAACTCAAAGGAGAAGTAGTTGTATTAAGGAAAGAGCTTGAGAGTGTCAAGGTTCAATTAGGTAAAAATCAGAAATTTGATCATAGTAATAATATTTTGAATGAGATGATTGGCAGAAAAAAGCATTCTAAGGATCCTACAGGAGTGGGATATGAAGTTGGACAAAGATATGTAGAAGAATCTAAACATGAGACAGTGTTTGCTATTGTAGATGGAAAGAAGTTTACAGCCAGGAAAACACCAAGAGTGAAGATTGATATTGGTCACCATATTGTTGATGTTCAAACAAAAGATAAATGGGTTGATGAAAGGACAAAAAGGCCATCAATATCTCCATTTATCAAGTATAACCACTCTCAATTTCATGGCTATTGCTATTGTTGTCATGCTTATGGTCATAAAGCAAGAAATTGTAGGAGGTATGGAAGATATGATAAGAGAAGTTTTGGACTGGCAAGAAAGTATGATTTATTTACTCCTTAAAATAATTATAACATCACATGCTTTAAGTGTCATAAACTTGGGCATAAGGCACAACAATTTAGGATTAAGTTGAAGGCATCATTTAAAAATAACAATGTAGATACCTTGAGCAGGAAAGAGAAAGGGACTAAACAGGTTTGGAGAAGAAAGCAAGAAAAGGAAGGACTTAGTCTTGTGCATGATGCATGAGGGTCATCTCTTAGTGTTTAATGGTTGTTTGGTTTTAGGGAAGTAATCCAAAGTTTTATTTTCTATCCCCAAGGAATTTTAGAATGTAGTGGAACAAGTATTTTTGAAGTTTTGGTGAAGTTTGTCAGCTTCATGAACCATGTGAGTTAAGTATGAAAGAATAGTGGTATATTTGTGATCATCAATCTTATATAACAAAGAAGTAGGATTGTGTTTGAGTTGAGACAATGTTTTCTCTTCTATTGATAGTTTATAGAAGCATTACTGGATTGGTTTGTAAATGCTACTTTCTCTATGATTGTTGTTGCAGTCATTTGATGAATTTTTAGTACATGAATGACAATATACATGATACTATTCTTCATGATTGTCATGCAAATATGCATGTCATAAATGGATCTCAAAGTATCAAGGATGTCATTATGTTTTGACAAGATAACTTTGGAACAAGTACTATGGTGTGTGTAGCAATCAGCAAAATAGTAGCATTATGATTTTTATTGAATATGTATTCATCACATTTTGATAAGTTATTATACACAATATTCTAAATCAGACAGTAAGTTTCATGTCATTTGATAGTGTGAATGTCTCATTTCTTGGAATGCATACTACAGTAACATGATCATAACAGGACCAGGTGTGAAGGTTTTGGATAACTTGGCTGATGTTCTCAATAAGTTGCATATCTAGTAAAGTTTTGATGGTAATTTCAAGGTTGAATGAAAAGTGACGCAAATTGTCTGATGCATATCATAAGCAGATCATAATTGCCTGTTACAAGGTGGAGTTTGAATTTGTCTATAAATCTTGGTATTCAGTGGATGGGTTTATGAACATGAGATGTCAAGACTTTTCCATTCATGGTAAGTAATTATATTGGAACAGAAAGCTTATTTCACGAGCATCTACTTATCATTGTATTCTCTATACACTCTGATAAGTAATTTGTTCTGATAACATGTTATTGGCATATTATTCAATGGTTTCAATGTTTGATGTTATGAAACTACATAAGCATGGAGATGTGTGTGAGTGTGAGGCACACAAGTATTTAAGAGGATTTATCTTGCTTTGGAGCTAGTATAATAAGATATGCTTATTCGTTTTAACAGTGTAATTTCATGAAGTCAATGATGCTATGTTTGATCATTTTAAGTGCTTTCCTAAATCTATCTCTCAAAGATTTGTGATTTGGTAAGCAATATTTAATGAAATTCTATAAAGTCAGTGAAGTGTTATGTTGAATTTTTCTTGCATAAAAATGGACAATGAACTATTTGAATTTTGAATTGAAGTAATGATAGAGGCAATTAGTTGAAAGGCATTAACAGTGAAGGTCACTTGACAGATACTAGTTGTTTGTAGTTATATTGTGACTTGAGACTTGTGTGTTGATGTTGGGTGGATTATGTGATACAAATTTGGTTGCTTTGTGTCATTTTGTGGTGCTCAGGATGAAAGGATTTTTTTTTTAAAACAAGATTTGATGCAATGAAAATGAGTTGGCCTAATAATCATACTACTAGTTCATAAGTTAATGAATCAAAGATACAAAGTCACTAATTGAAGAATTTATACATTTGCATTAAGCTTGAGAAAAGAAATGGTTACAGACCACTACATATGGTGATCAGAAAGGAATATTTGTACCAATGTTTATGTGAAGCTTCTTTGTAGGGGGAGCTTGGTTCTATGGTTGCTCTCTTACAGCTTGCTTATCTTTGTTTGCTACTCTATTTGTGTTTGCAGCAAGATTCATTGGTTATTTGGCTTTCAGATGTTTATCGCGATTATTTGTATTTGATGACAACACTGGATTTGATAACACATTTATATGATTTGGGTGGCACATAATGCATATAGTTGATTTATATGGTTCATGCCAAGTACTTACTTTCAGTTGTTTTTCAGTTTTCATATGTTGGTACTGATGTTTTCCATATATTCATTATAGCAGGATATGTGTTTGTTTGAGGGCATGCATTTTCATTAGGGTATATATTTTGTTTCAAGTATATGACATGGTTATTCTAGTATATCCAGTTCAGATTGTGGTATATTTCACTTGATCTTGTGTAAGTTATTTTCACATGATATTTGTGACTCTACTTTATTGTGGTCAATCACTTTGTAAAGAGCTTTGGTTT